>BSBN01001001.1:7341428-8565000 GCA_027924645.1 Cunninghamia lanceolata | reverse complement strand
CAAGGGTGTGGAGCAAGGGCCCACTCTCACCACCAAGGCGGAAGGCTAGTACCATTGCTTTATTACTTCAAATTTTGCTGTGAAAAGTATTTACTGATTTTAATAGATAGATGCATGTTACTATTTTTAAGATTGATTTTAAGTAACTTCCTATTTAATTCTGTTTCAGCATTCCTTAAATTCATTTAGTAAGTAGACAAGATTAATCTTTTCAAATTAGTAGAAGTTGTTAAGATTAGTTAGGAAAACTGGTAACTATAGAATCCCTAGTTGCAAACAGCCGAGGACACAGCCCCTGGATTATTGACACCTGAAAATAGATTAAATGATGAGGTACAACAACACCTTGTCATTTTTGGCGCCGTTGCCAGGGATGTATTGTGTTAATTAGGGAAACTGAGTTAAAACAGTTTTTAGGATAGATCTGTATGGTTAGAGCTAGAGATTTGAAAGGAAGATATATAAAGCAAACACCCCAACAACGAGCCATAGGGGAAAGCAGTGGGGTGGCACAAGATCTTGTTGAGGAGAGAAACCAAGAGCCTACTTTGGAAACTACACTACAAAACAATAATCCCTTAGATCCTCCAAATCTTCCACTTGCCAATTATATCCAGGAATTACAACAAAAGTTTCAGGCAAATCCTTTGATAGAACCTAATTTCCTAGAACCTCAGGGAGAAGAACCAGTACTAAACATGGACAAAGTTAATCATGAAGAAGAGGAGAATCAGGCTCCAAGAACCTTCTCATATCCTATTGTTTTGGCTGCTGGAGACAATGCTCCTATGAAGAATATCTCACCAGTACACCTGCCAAATTTTAGAGGACTTTCTTCTGAGGATCCAGATCAGTTTTTATTTGAATTCAAAGTAGTCTGCCAAACTTTTGATTATGGATCAGATAACCAAAAACTCAAGTTGTTCCCTTCAACTCTGAAAGATTCTACGATAAGATGGTTTATGGGTTTACCCTAGAATTCTATCCATTCTTGGGATTAGATGGAAATAGAGTTTTTGGAAAAATACCAAGATTACTGTAGATTCAGTAATAAAAATGAAGAATTGTTTAAAATTAGGCAGGGGGAGGAAGAGTCCTTAGAGGACTATGTGGATAGGTTTAATTTCGCCTTGAGAAGGTATGGCAACCCAATAGATCACTCCTTGGCCAGAACGTTGTTTGTAAAAGGATTGGATAAAGAATCAAAATAGGCATTGGATCTAATGGGGAAAGGAAATATCAACAAAAATTGATATACTTGCTATAGAAGAACTCTGCAGGAACTATTCTAGAACCCAAAATGGAGTGAGGTCATCCAAAACTTTTAAAGGAAAGAATGAAATAGGACAGTTAATGGAGAAAATTGCAAATCTAAAAATAGACATTTTGGTCCAATTAAATACCACATTAGATGGGATTCAAGCAAAAACTAGAACAACCGAGGACACAGCCCCTGGATTATTGACATTTGAAGAAGAATGTTGTAATGGAAGAAGAATTAAACTATGTAGGACAAAAATAAGCTGGGAATTTCCCTTATAATCAGTATCCAAACCAGCCTTCTTACAGGGGTCCTTCTAATTGGGGAAATAATCAGTGGAATCCAACTTAGCATGGGCCTCAAAATAATCCTCCTTGGGGACAGCAGGATTGGCCAAGTCAACATTGGCAGAACCAAAATTGGCAAAATCAGCCTTGGGGAAATCAACAGTGGCCACCACAGTTTGGATCACAAAACATGCAACCTCAATGGGGTTCTCAATAGGGATATAATCAACAATACCAGGGACAACCTAGACATTTCCAACCTCAACAACATGCTTTGCTAACTGGACCCTCCAACACACAAGGTCAATCACAAAATCAACTAGTTAGCCAACCACCTTTACCAGCTCAGCCTATACCAAACCCACGGAATAAACAGGGAGCAGCTGTTTACATGACAGAGCAAGAATATCTGGCTGGAATTAATGCTATCTATTCAAATAATCTCCAGCTACATTCTGGGAAAGCATTCCCAAGACCATCTCCTCCAACTATAGTTGAAGTAACCAATGATGAGGAACCTAAAAATTTGTCCACTCAACCCCTGGAGGAGATTACTAACGAAAAAGTGCTAGAAGAATCATCCTTGGACAACTCTGAAGTTGCTCCTAAAAGACCAACTCCGGAGAACATTCTAAACACAATTTTGACAAGAGCTCCAGAGATGCTCCGGAGATGGAAAAACTAGCACCATACCCAGAACGGCTTAAACAGTATGTTCCCCAGAAAAAAGATCTTACAAAAACAAGTCTAAACCAACCTAGAATCAGAACTCTTACAAGAAATCAAGCAACTAAACATTGAAATTCCTCTTCTCCAAGCAATCAGAGATGTACCGGAACTAAATCAGTTCATTAAACAGTATTGTATCAAAACACAGGGCAGGAAGAAAAACTTTCCCTCCACAATACAGGTGGAAGGAAAAGTAGTAGATCTATTGATGGGAGAAATTCTCCTTCCAAAATATGGAGACCCTAGAAATCCTGTCATAACTATTTTCATCTCAGGGGTAGAAATTTCAAATGTTCTGGTTGATTTAGGAGCAGCAATTAATGTGATGACAGTTCACACAATGAACAAATTAGCTCTATCAGGTATCCAATCCACAACTACAATTCTTCAACTTGCTTACTAGTCAGTAGCTGTTCCAAAATGAGTAATCACTGATGTACCAATTGTGATAGATTCATGGGAATTTCTAGTGGACTTCCTGATATTAGAACCTAGAAACCAGAGAAATGCTTATCCACTGATTTTAGGAAGACCATGGCTGGCTACAGTAGCAACATCTATTGATTGTCAAACTGGGGATATGGTCATTTCTAATGGGATAGATTTAAAGAAAATATCTCTGTATCCTCCAGCTAAACCATCAATGCATTATATAGGAAGAGTATGGGTGGATGAACCAGAGAACAATGACAACAGTGCCTCAGTAGCTATGGTAACCATCAAGGAACATCTGGGAGAGTTAGAAGAAGAAATATACTATGATACAACAGAAGACATTACTCACATCCTAATCAATAAGGATGTGATGGAACTCGCCCAAGATTCTAGGAGAGAACTTCTTACTTCTTCTCATTGTACCCTCACCAACATCATTCCTTGTGGGGAAACCTTTTACAGAGATTTAGCCACTTTCCACATGTTGCTTCCATATTCTTGTCCTCTCAATACCATGACTCTAATGTATGGATTAACCACATCTATGGATCAAATCACAAAATAGGTCATGATTTTACCAAGAAAAACACTTAATATCAATACTCAGTTAACAGCCAATCAGGAAGAAAAACTCATCCAACTTCTGATTTCCCATTCAACAACTTTTGCTTGGGAATACCAAGATATGAAAGGCATACCTCCTGAAATTTGTACCCATCATATATACACTGAGGATGTTAAACCTGTCAGACAGCCCCAAAGAAGATTGAATCCTGCTTTAAAGGACATTGTCAAAACTGAAATAGAAAAATTACTTCAAGCAGGGTTTATATATCCAATCTCAGATAGTCAATGGGTCTCACCCCTTGTGATAGTGCCTAAAAATAATGGGAAATGGAGGGTGTGTATTGATTATAGAGAACTCAACAAGGCCACAAAAAGGACTACTTTCCCTTACCATTCATTGATCAAGTACTAGACAACCTTGCTGGGAGAAAGTATTTCTCTTTTCTAGATGGATTTAGTGGGTATAATCAAATTCAAGTAGCACCTAAAGATCAGGACAGAACCACCTTCACCTGCTCTTGGGGAACTTTTGCTTACAAACTTCTTCCCTTTGGACTATACAATGCCCTAGCTACATTTCAAAGACTTGTTTTAGCTATTTTTGCTGAACTAGCCAATGAATGCATGGAGGTCTATATGGATGACTTTAGTGTGTATGGGGATAATTTTGAAGAAGCTCTTACAAACCTTGAGAAAGTACTAAAATGCTATGAGAAAAATCAATTATCCCTTAGCCATGAAAAGTGCTTTATGATGGCGGAGGAAGGAATTGTTTTAGGACACCACATTTCAACAAAGGGGATCAAAGTGGATCAAAACAAGATAGAAGTGATCACACAGTTGCCTTCACCCAAAAATCAGACAGATGTTAGAAGTTTTATGGGTCATGCAGGCTACTATAGGAGATTCATAGAAAATTTCAGCAGAATAGTTGCTCCCTTGTTTACTCTGCTTAACAAAGACACGGAATTTCTATGGACAGAGGAATATCAATCAGCATTTGAAACCTTGAAAGATAAACTTACTGTCACACCAATTTTGAGGGGACCTAATTGGACTTTACCATTTCACATACAGACTGATGCTTCAAATGAGTCCATTGGGGCAGTTTTAGGACAAAAAGAGGAAGGAGAAAGTATGCATGCCATTTATTACATCAGCAAAAACCTTACCTCTGCAGAAATAAATTACACCACAACTGAAAAAGAATTCTTGGCAGTCATCTATGATATAAATAAATTCAGGCATTATATCACTAGATATAAAATATTTGTACACACTAATCATGCAACCATCAAGTACCTAATGAATAAACCAGTAGTGGGTGCAAGGATCATTAGGTGGTTATTGTTGTTGCAGGAATTTGATATTACCATAGTTGATAATCCAGGAAAGTTTAATTTGGTTGCTGAGTTTTTGTCAAGATTGCATACAGGAGGAGAAAACTAGCCAATGGAGGACAAGTTCTCGGATAAACATATTTTTGCTATCTCCTCTATTGCACCTTGGTTTGCTGACATAGCTAATCTTTTAGCTACAGGCTTGTATCCATCCCATTTTACCTCAAAATAGAAAAAAATGTTTAGTCAAAGAAAGTTTATCTAACAAATGGTTGAATGATTTACTATTTAAATGTGGTCCTGATTTCATTCTACGCAGGTGTTTAAAAGCTGATGAGATTTTTGATGTGTTGAGAGCATGTCATGATGAACCATCTGGTGGCCATTACTCCTTCCATAGGACAGTCCACAAGATCCTCAGAGCTGGTTACTACTGGCCCTCTCTTCATAAAGATACAAAGAAGTATGTGCAGCACTGTGACCAGTGCCAAAGGATGGGACAACCAACCTTTACCCAGGAGATGTTACTACATCCTCAAGTCATGATGGAACCATTTGAGCAGTGGGGTGTGGACTTTGTGGGACCAATTTCTCCACCATCATCAGGCAAGGAGTACATTCTAGTATGCATAGACTATGTTACTAAGTGGGCTGAGGTTCAAGCATTACAATTTGCAAGAGAAGAAAAAGTTGTTGATTTCCTTTATAATAAGATTTTCTTAAGGTTTAGAGCCCCAAGATCAATAGTTTTAGATAGAGGACCTCAATTTACTTCACAAGTAATCCAAGCATTCACAGATTTATATCATTTCAAGCACAGAAAATCTTCACCTTACCATCCTCAAGTGAACAGGCAGGTAGAAGTAACTAATAGGGAACTTGAAAATATTCTGACAAGGACAGTAGCAATGAACAAAAAAGATTGGGCTAGCAGATTACTTGAAGCAGTTTGGGCTTACAATACCACTTGGAAGTCCATAACAAAGTTCTCACCATATGAATTAGTTTATGGGAAAAAGCCTATTTTGTCTATAGAATTTAAACTCCAAACACTTAAAACTGCATTGGATATTGGTCTACCATTGTCTATAGCTCAACATAACAGAATTATTTAGCTCAATGAGTTGAATGAAATTCAGACAGAGGCCATTCAGCAAACAGAACTGGTTCAGTATCAGAGGAAGCAATGGCATGACCAACACATCAAAATGAGGACATTTCAACAAGGTGATTGGGTTCTTCTTTATGATTCTAAATTCAAAGAATTCAAAGGGAAATTACAAACTCACTAGATGGGTCCTTATCAAGTAAAGGAAGTTTTTGAAAATGGAACAGTTTTATTAGAACCTATTGATGGAAGCACAGACACATTCCTAGTAAATGGTCACCGAATCAGACTCTATAAAATACCATCTACTAAGGAAGAGTTTCTTAATGATTTATGTTTTGATACAGGGGATACCTCCTCTGTCACAGTGTTGGATTAAAAAGGAAGGTTGAAAACCAGCAAATGGCAGCCTTTAAAAAAAAAGAAAAAAAAATAGAGAAAGATGGAAAACCAGTAAATGGCTATCTTCTCAACCAAGGGAGTTGAAAACCAACAAATGGCGGTTCCCTTCTTCAGGACAGTTGAAACAATTAAGCTCCAGAGGTGATCAGGTGCTGGGAGTTAGTCAAATGCACCTCCGGTGCTTCTCAAACCAGGTGCACCTCCGGTGCTTCTCAAACCAGGAGCACCTCTAGTGCTTCCTAAACCAGGAGCACCTCCGGTGCTTCCCAAACTAGGAGCACCTTTGGTGCTCTATCAATAAAGAAGTCCATTTCAATAATAAGGGAGGGGACCCACCTCTCCAGGTAGTAAAGTGGACACATCACATGATGAGGTCATCATGACTCATCCTCTACTTTATCACAAGAATAAATTAAATTAGCATGCATATCATTTGCAGGGGTATTCACAAAGTCAGTGCTGACATCACCTAAGGAATGTGGATTCTTGAACCACTCAACGAAATGATTGCAGGTCGCGTACCAACAAAGTAGTGGACATCAACTCCAGCCACCAAAAGCTGCTCATGTGCCACGACGCTTGCAGTCTCCAACAATGATGCAACATCTCTGCCGTGTACATCGCTCCTCATCATTAAAACTGATCCAGGTAATTCTATCTTTAATTAATTAATAGCAACTGTCTTGTCTTTCTGTTTTTGGGTGCTGCCACAATGACACGTCCTCTTGCCATCATTTCCTTTCCTAAATTCACACATGCCGCCATCTGTGCTGTACTGCCACCTTGCCTCCAGAGTGTCCTGTCATTCTATCGCATTTATGACTGCCTAGGTACTCTAACTAATCTGCAAATCTTCCATAAGCCTAAGCTAAGAAACATAACATTCCTCATTCGAACCTTCGAAGTACCCTAAAGAACAGAGCAAATTGAACAGTCCTCCATAGCCTACAGAGTTAAGAGGAAAGGATAAACTGCAGATTGAGGAGAGTGGGGAATTAAGCATAGAAGGTGGAACTAATTTAGCAATGGGGGTAAAGAAGAAGTCTGAGCTAGAAAGTGTTGCGGGTCTTCTGCAAGATGAAGCTGCAGCAAACGTTTTAAGAGCTGCAGGATGGCTGGACTTCCTAGAAAAATTTGAAGGGTTTTAGGAAGATGTCGTAGATGAATTCCTCAGAAATCTAAGGGACAATTAGACAACCATCAAAGGAGTCTGAATCAATCTCTCCTCAGCCACTATCAGTCACATTTTCGGGTTGCCTAAACAAGGTGAGAGGTTTTATCACTTGAAAACCTTATACACTGATTTAATTAAGAATTTCTCTGTTCGTGGTGAACTTGCTATACAACTGCATTCAAATAAAAATGAAGTAAAAGGAATTCTAAGATCCACACTCGCAAACCCTTGGTAATCTGTTGCCACCTGGCTGATGAAATATTTTACTTGTGATGGTTAATTCTCTCTAGTTTTAGGACCAATCATGAAAATGTTGATTTTTCTAAGGCATGGGAATAGACACCCTGAGTTTAGCATAAACATCCCCAATTTCCTGTATTCTGCCATTAGGGCAACTGCAAAAAAGTATCAGCAAAATAAGGGTCCCATGAAACATCATGGTCTCATCTTTCTAGTGGTTAAACACCACTTCTTGTCTTAGGGCAATGGGGAGGAATTATGGCAAAACTTTCTTGAACAGACTTCCCAGAATAGAGGACTAGAAATGGCACAGCCAGGAGGTGAGAGTTCTACTACTCACCAAGAAGAAGAAACTGAGCCTTCAGCCTCCTCCATATTTGTTCAAAAAGGAAAGAAACCCTCACAGGAGGCATCTTCATCTGCAGCCCCTGTTCCTAATAAAAGGAGGAAAGGCAAAGAAATTACAGAGTCTGCTCCTAGACAAACCCCATACATGACTCGATCAGTTAGGAGAAAGATGACTCTAACTAAGGAATCTTGCCCTAAGGAATTAACAAAGGGAAGGTTAGGACAGAGAATAGAGGGAACCTGGTGGGCTGAAGAACCATCTCATGATTCAGATGAGATCCCTCTAGTCAGGAAGAGAAAACAAAGAGAACTTTCCCCGGCACCATCTGTTCATCTGAGGTCAAGCCCAATTTCAGAACCATCATGTGCTCCGGAGACAGAACACATACAAACTCTTACTATTTCCTTAGACTCTGAGGATGAGAGACTTGCTTCGGAGGCACCTGCCCCACCTCTGCTATGGATAAGCAAAACACAGAGACAACTCTCACAGGTTAAGGAAGATACTACCCTCCTAGCTGAGGTACTCTTGGGTTTTAGAACATATGAGGATAAAGCTGGGCCTTCATCGGTACCAGCAGAAGCAGAGGAACCCCAAGAGGACCCTCAGGACATGCAATCTGAAGAAAAGGATGAAGCAGGGCAAATAGGTACAATTGACAGTGCAGGGCAGATGGCCATGAAAAACCCTGATGATCAACCAACAGCCACAAAAATATCCACAGAAGCAACAACAAAAGTAGAAGTAGAAACCTTCTCTCATCCCTCTAATCAAGAGGATGTGGAAATTTCAAAAGAACAACAAATGATGGAAGAAATTGAAAACTTAAAGAGATTACTCTGGGGGAAGAATCTGATTATTACTGACCTCAAGAAGGTCAGAATAGAGGTAGAAATGGAGCAAAAACAAGTCATTGAAAATCTACAAACAGAGCTCCAAAGCAAAAACAAGATTATCCAGGAGAAAGAAGCAGAATTAGAGGCCCAGAGAATTGAGAAAGAAGCAGATTTGGAGGCCCAGAAAATTGAGGCAATCAAACTGTTGGAAGAGAAAGAGAAAGAGGCAGCACAGAGTGTTTCTTAGCTCACCATGGCTAGAGACAATAGCCTCACAATAATGGCAGCATTGATTGAGAAAATACAAAGCCAGGATAGACAGTTAACTTGGGCCAACAACATACTAGATGACCAGGAGGAATATATTCAAGAGTTGGTTGGCCCAAGGGCAACCAATGAGTAGGAAATACAAACAGATGCATATGTGGGTCTAATCCCCATTAACATTCCTAAGGCCCTGTTCCATTGGGAGAAGAAATGTAGAGAATATGAGGCTTCCAAGCCTATGCTGCAATTAGAAAGGGCAGTCACTGCCAAAACAAAAAGAATAGAAGCTCGGGAAGGAAAAATCCTTGAAATGGCCTCCCTTTCTTCAGAAATTCTATCCTACAAACCTCCTAGTGCTAGCTATTCTATGTTCTTACAAGAAAGAGTCCTGCAGAGGAAATTCTCTTTAATGCTATCTGACCTGGTTGAGGATACAGAGACAGCAGAAGGATTCATGACAACATATACAAGGAGTAATGATGAAGACAAGAATTTCCTATGTGAATTATACCTGCATGGTTTATGTGTTAATGATATCACTTTCATTCTTAATCATTTTGTGGGAGAATGCCAGCTTACAGCATTTATGTCCCTAATGAGGAATCATCAGATCTGGAATGAACGAATGGAAGATCACCTCAAGAAAGATATGGAAACAGACCTTTTCATCAAGAAGGAATGTCCCAATCCCAATGCTTTTAGGATCAAATTCAGGTCCCTTATCTATCACCCTAAGAGTAAGAACAAAATTTTGCCATTATACCTAAAAAGTTTGCAAGAGTGCTCCATCGATTTTGGTCTTTTCACGATTAGTTCAGCAAATCCAGTACTTGCCATAGCAAAAAAAAGATGGAATGTTTTGACCTCGGAGCAGAAAATGAGAGAGGTGGTCACCCCTGCAAACTTAAGATTATATATGAGAAAAGCAAAGTTGATATCCAAAATGATGGATAACCATAAGCAGGAATGGATAGGTGGACGGTTCAGGCCCCCTCTAATAATTGGACCACTCCCTGTCTGGGAGGAACAGATGGAAGATGAGAAATTACAGGACTAGATGAAGCAGGTTGATCAATACAGAGGCAATGGTAATACCAACCGCACAACTTGGACCACCTATGCACATGATTATAGCTTGACTGACAAGCTACTTCACTAGAATAAATCTAGGTTGTGAAAAGCAGGAGGACCTGCCAAACTTTAGGTATGGGGGGATGATGAGTGCCAAGTTGCACCCATGAAATACATCTTTTTACCTCTCTTTTTCTCCTTCCTAATCCCATCTTTCTTAATGTCTGCACCCAAATAAGCTAGCAAGATCGTTCTAGTTAATGATTAATTGAGATAGATTACTTAAGATCATAATTTTTGATTGAGTGACTAATGTGCATGGAATTGATGGAAAAATGCAAAAACTTCTCTCTTTTTTAATCAACAGGTATAGATGCCAGGAACAACAATTTTGTGCATCTCCGGAGATAGTCTTTAATGATCTCTGGAGACAATACCAGAGTATCATGGCACCTGAAGTTTTGAAGTAATGAGGAAAGCCTTTTTGGAGCTCTATGGGAGTCTAGAGCATCTCTGGAGCTGAACAAAGAAAGCTACAGATATCTCTGTAGCTACAGACATATCTCCGGAGCTACAGATAGGGACAGATATCTCTGATGCCTCCTAAGAGCAAGGCATATTTCCAGCATAAGCTGTCGATCAGGCACTCTCAGCAGTGATCTTAACACCCCTCGTTTCACTCAAATCATCACCTGAGTGGTGAAGGGTCATCTTTAGTTAAACTGTTGGAGTTTTTATCTTTATAAAGTTTTTGCATGAGTTACGGATAGAACTGATTCAATACCCATATTTTCAAAGCCTCGTTGCCCAAATGTATTAAGACTCAAACTTAGAATTCTGAGTGGACTTCTGTTCCACTCAGTCTTCTTTTATTGCATGATCATTTTCCATAATTAGACAGCTAGTGTAATAAAGAGATGGATGCCATCTCATAGAGGAACTAGTAGATAAGATAAGTGATATGTCATCACTCATTTTGATATATACTGACAGAAACAACAAAAGAAATATACAATGATTTGATTATTCAAATTTTCAGTAATCTCAGTTATGTGATATCAATATTTTTCATGAATGCAAAGTGAATGGAATTGGATTGAGTTTATTTGTGATCTTCTTGTTTTGTGCTGATTTTCTACTATAGCCTTCAACCCCAAGGGTGTGGAGCAAGGGCCCACTCTCACCACCAAGGCAGAAGGCTAGTACCATTGCTTTATTACTTCAGATTTTGCTATGAAAAGTATTTATTGATTTTAATAGATAGATGCATGTTACTATTTTTAAGATTGCTTTAAAGTAACTTCCTATTTAATTTTGTTTCAGCATTCCTTAAATTCATTTAGTAAGTAGACAAGATTAATCTTTTCAAATTAGTAGAAGCTATTAAGATTAGTTAGGAAAAGTGGTAACTGTAGAATCCCTAGTTGCAAACAGCTGAGGACACAGCCCCTGGATTATTGACATCTGAAAATAGATTAAATGATGAGGTACAACGACACCTTGTCAGGATCCATGGGAGAATAAGGAGGAGGTTATAGGGTAGGTCAAGACCAACTGCATGACATGTTGTTTGCTATAGGATTTGGCCCACCTAGATGGGGAGGCAAATAGTACCTTTAGATTCACACTTGGCATTATCATATGCTTTAATGGTGATAACTTGTGGTTCCAAATCACCCATAGAATATCCCAATTATTTTATGAATTTTAACATGCATAGGTTTAAGCCAAACCCATTATCCAAGAGGACTCGTTTGACCTTGTGTTTAGCAATTAGGACTTCTATGTGTAAGGCTTTATTGTTGGATGGATCGATAGGTGGCATGCCATTTTGACTAAATGCAAGTTGGTATGTGGATGAAAGATGGTTGACAAGGGCTCTAAATTGTTCAAGATCAATGTCATTAGGGACCTGGGGTTTCTATAAATCTTAGTCGAGGATGTCTCCATGAATGAGCGATGTTTTGAGAAGCTCCAGGATGGATATTTGTGCTAAAGTAATCACAAGGTGCTCTAGGAGATCATATTGGGAAGATGATGTGGAGGAGGATGAGGAAGGTCCTTTAATGGTGACCTTGCCACAACGAGTAGTGATGGTATAGTTTGGAATTTTTTCTTTACTTTTGATGGTGGCAATTTGTGTGGAGTCAAAGTTAACATGACCAATAACTAAATAGTAATTGTGAGGAGTTTTATTGTAACGAATGTTATTGGTACAATTATTTTGGGACTAGTTTTTATTGGAAGTTGATGGTTGGGATGTGGAAGGTTGTTCGTGATCAGGAAGAGGGTTTTGTTATATTCCCAATTGCTCATTTGGTAAAGAATATGTGTCTCCTTCCACTTGGATTTTTCCATGATTGACGAGGTCTTGGATATAATTCTTAAACTTCATGCATTTGCTTGTTGAATATCCCTTAACGCAATGATAATCACAATATTCGATTTCCTTATACCATGCATGTTTGGGTTATGTGTCATCAAAGGGTTTGGTTGTAGAGACGATGACCATGTTGGCTTGGACTAATTTTTGGAAAACAACTTCCAAGGGTTCCCCCAAGGGAGTATATTTTCACTTTGGATTATTTTGGGGAGGTTGTTTAGATTGTCTTGTTGGGATTGTCACATTGTTGGGTTGAGAGACACTCTAAATGGTTTGGTTTTTATTTGATGTTGGTGTTGTTTGTACATGTTTGGTGTTGATGACCTCATCACCAACAATGTTTTTGTTTTTGGCCCAATATTTAGGCCTTTTGTTAGATGATTTTTTGTTGTTGTCCTTGTTGTAGATCTTTACTAAACCTTTGTAAATGAGGGCCTTTTCAATGGTGACCCCTTTTTCAAATATCTCGTTAAAGGTGGAGATGCAATGCACTTGAAGATGAAAAGCCATCTCTTGGTTTAGATTTTGTACAAAGATGGTGACGAGTTGTTTTTCAGGTACAGGCCGAGGGAAGCAACTTGCGAGTCCTCTCCATCTCTATAAATAAGTGACAAAGCTCTCCCCGCTTCTTTGTTTTATATTACAAAGGTTTAACATAGTGAGCTCATGCCCGACATTGTAGGAGAAATGTGTAACAAATTTCTCGTACAAGTCAGCAAAATGGAGATAGAGCCATGGGGCAAGTGCATGAACAATTTGAGGGCTTATACCCCTAGGCTTTGAGGGAAGAGGCAAATCTAAGATATTGGTCGATAAAAGACATGTCTTGGTAGGTAATGAATAATTAATTAATATAGTCACGAGGGTCTCCCTTCCCTTTGTATTTGTCAAATTAGGGTATTTCAAATTGTTGTGGGAAGGGTATCATTGTTAATGCTTGATCAAAGGGGTAGGGACATAAGTTTTTAAACTTGTATTGCTTCTTTTGGGTTGTAGTTTAAAGATTTTTGAGAGCAATCTTCATGTCTTTCTGCTCTTGGTTGAATGGGGTACCAAGAGGTGGGTTTTGAAGTGCATAACTAGCAAAACTGGGGGGTGGTGGTTGTGTGATGTTTTGATGGAGTGGATTGAGTGTTTGGAGTGATGTTTAGGGTACCATTTGTTGTGAATGAAGTGGAGGCAACAAGGTTTGATATAAGGTGGAATGTTACACATTTATGGGGGGAATTTGATAGTTTGTTGGCCGAGGATAGAATTGTGATTGATATTGATATGATTGGCATTGTGGATGTGAAGTGGTTGGGTATCTTGTAGATGGTTGATATTGCGACGTGGGTTTCTATTGTAGAGAGGATTGATGGGAGATGATTGGAGGTAGCATAGATTGAATAGAAGCAATGTGTTAAGGTATAGAGAGAGGCATAAGGTTTTGCATAATGCTAGTTATGTTTGGAAATGGTGATAGTTGAGATTTATGAAGCTTAGGGACGTATTTCTTTGATGTTGGTTTGGGTGATGGTGGTTTGGTTGGGTAGAGTTATTGTTGGTGTGATGAAGAGGCATAATTGTAGAAAGGGGTACACTACCTCCAATTTTTCAGTCAAGGTGTTGAGAAACATGGGTTGGGTTGGATGTTTTAGGTATGCGACCCCAAGGATTGTCAAAAGTGGGGGTTTGAGGAGACTCTTCACAGAGGACATTCCTTAGTTTATCCATGTCATAGTGGCGAGGGAGTTTATCCCCTACATCCAGAAGACATTCAAGGACTATTTATTTGTGTTGTTCTAAGAAATCATTGAGTCTTTGGTCTCTTAGAAAGTCTAAGAATCATGGCGAATATTGTTTTTGAAGGGTGGGTTTGGTTGTTTCACATATTTCTGTTGTAGCCTAACATGTGTTGTCATTGATGTCAACATACTCCTATTACATTAATGATAAGGATTGGATGAGCTATGTGCTGAGGATATTGAGAAAATTAGTCTCAATTAGGAACAGAGAAGATCAGTAATGACAATAAGGCAAAAGTCCAACATAGGAAGAGGATTAGAGGATGTGGATTAAAGGGTTTGAAGATATGTGTCTTGAGGTGATCTAGTAGAGATTTCAGAGGTTCGCATGAAGATATGAAGAAGTTGTGGCCGCTCAAGTAAAACCGGTTTCGATAGGTGTTCAGAGGTAACAAAGTGACACAGACGGGTTTGGTGAGATCTGGAAGTACAGTTTCCTGCTCTGCAGATTTGAGATAGTGTGGAGGAAGTCCTTGTGATGTGTCAACTCGATTGGTTCATGAATTGAAGGTCCGGAAGTATCCATTCTTTGGTGACAGTGGTGACAGACTGTGCTCTTGAGGCTCCGAATGAAAGAGAGAAGGATTTCAGTATGTAGATCAAGTGTGGATGTTCTTGGTGATTTAGGCAACCTTGTGAAGAACCTTGGATTGTGTCCAGCGTGTGTTAGTGGTCCGCATTGGAGTTGGAACTCGCTATTGAAGAATAACCTCCAGATGATAGTGTTCTTCCTGAGACTGGCCGACCGGATAAGTTACATATCTTGTGGATGTTCTGGTAGATGTTTGCCGACTTAGATGATTATTCCTAAGTTGATGTCTTGTATAAATAAGGGGTTGCGAAGTCATTTCAATATTGTCGAAGTGGAGATGAGTGTGTGGTAGCAAGGAGGGGAGCGAAAGGTAGAGCAAAAGTATTGAGCTTAAATGGAACTGATTCAAGCATGGTGAAGATGCTATTCTCCAGTTCATGTATGTGGTACTTATTTCTTTGTAGACAGTGTGTCTCTTATAGGCAGTGAGCCTCTTGTGAGCAGTGTGCTCGGGTAGTGAGCCCTAATTGGCATGTGCCATTTTGTTCTTTCTATTCTTCTAACAAAGAATACAATCTTGGGTTAATCACCCCAAGGTTTTTCCCTTAATCGGGTTTTCCATGTCAAAATCTTAGTGTCTTATGTGTTGATGTGTTTCTGCTTTTTGATTTAAGTGCATTATGTTTCATGATTAATATACTGCTAATCACTAAAAGGATTTAAGTGTGTAATTGGGAGAAAGTTTTGGACAACTGATTCACCCCCCCTCTCAGTTGTGTGCCCTAAGTCTAACAATTTCTTGGTGATTAACTAGACTTATTATCTCACTATGGGTTGGTGAAGTTGGCATTTGTTGGTCATACTGAAACTTGAGCCAACTTGGTTCTTGTCATGGGGTCCATGTTCTTACGTGCTTGAGATCAAGTGACGAGAGCATGAAAGGGTGTGGTTTGAGTGTCGGTTTTGATTTTATTGTGTGTAATGGGTGTCAAAGAGGGTTGATATGAACTTGATTTGAACTTTGATGTCAGATTTGGTTGAATATTGATTGGATTATGAATGAAAATATGAGTGGAGGTGGTCGAGTATGAATAGATTAGGATTAAGACCTTAGTGTTGATTTCAGTTATGGATGTGGGTTGATCATCTACATTTGAGATAGACTAAGTTCTCAAGTGTAGGATTTTATGGAGATTAAACCAAAGGTTTTTCATACTTAGAATAGATTAAGTTCCCAAGTGAAGGATTATCTTGGTTTAGGATGAGTTGTCTACTCAAGATATATAATTCTCAAGCGAACATGGCTTTAGGATAATGTTTAAGGTCTTGACGACAATCTATGTTTTGGGATGATTAATTGATTGGATGTAGACTTGGATTGGGATGAGATGGTTTGAATGTTTAGAGGATGGAGTGATTAGGGTTGGCCAAGTTTAAAATCAAATAAGGGGTGTTACGTCAGAAAATGTCTCCCTCTAGGACTTTTTCCCTCCTATGTTTAGCTGTCGGGTCCTTAGAATTAATCATGCATGTTTATTTTAACCCCTGATGGAAAATCCCTGAAAACCCATGTTAAATGGGGCCTAGGGGACTCTTGTGAGCTTAACCCTAACCTAAATAGGCGCTGAGGACTTGGGTGTCCATGCCCTAGTCCTGCCTTATTTAGCGGGGTCCCAAATTTTAAGTGTCGGTTATGTGACTGTTAGTTAGGTCCCATGCCAACATCTCGAGTTAGAATTATGAAATTAAGGCGAGAATGTGTTTAGATGCATATATAAGCATGTTTAGGGATTCATTTGTAAACTAGAAGATGATTATGAACTTTTGGTGCACTTATGATTTGAGAGGATTCAAAGTATTCATTGTTGCAGAGCATACTTGTCTTGTTATGGTGTTTGTTATGCAGATTTGGCTTCATCTTCTCATGTGTTGAAGGATCTTTATCTATATGTGAGCTACACCTCTGAGGTGACATTTATTTGTGTTTTCAGTCATTTATCAATTAGTTTTTGCCTCTATCCCACAGGGATACGCACTCTCTATTTGACAAGGGTGTTTAGAAGACTTGAATGTCCTTCCGGGGCTTGATTGAGGCAAGCTCCTAGACACCACAACCCCAACCCCCTTTTTTGTTATTGCAGGTTATAGGTGCAAAAGCATAAGGAGTGGAGTTGCAGGGAGACATAACAGAGTGTCAAAATTATAGATCTAAGAAGAAAAGAAAGACCTAGACTTGGGCACCTGCTCGTTAGTCCTTTGGATCCTAAAACACCAAAATCTCTGGAATAGCAGAAACAGGTTGCAGACAATTTTCAGAGATCCTGACAGAAATTGACACCTAGGACTTGGGTGCCTGCTCATTAGTCCTTGATTTTTCCACATCTAAAATCTCAAAGTTTGGTACGTATTTACTCTGAATATTATATCTATGTTTGTGAGCAGTTGTCGTGTTTCGTCTGTTTATTTATGATTTTATGAAATTAGGGTTTTAAGAATAATCAGGCTTTAATTAATCAATAAATTAGCAAATTCCAAGTTTCCTCTTCATTCTAAGTGATACTAAATCTATAGTAGATCCCTCTTGCAAAAGATTGTGGCTTAACTCAATTTATGTCCTTGAATGTAAGGTGTGAAAGGAGGATTTAACCTACACATTCATTGAAATTGAAAACCCCTCTTTTTACATTAAACAAGGGGATTTGATTTTATGATTAAGCATGGTGATTAATGATAATTTAGATGTATGACTAGGTCAAATGGATGAGGGGGGTCTAATTGAAGGTGAACCTATGTGGATGAAAGTGAACCTTTTGATATTTTTCAAGGTTATACATAGACGCCTGAACATAGCTATAGGCACTCGTTTAGGATGCAAGTGCAAGTTTATGGATGGAGGTGCTCAAGTATGCCACAAGAGTGCCAATTTAGGATGGAGACACTAATGTATAATGTTGAGCAGGATAAATGACCTAGAGTGAATTTTAAGTGAAAATTTGGGTGAAATGTCGGATGATTTTGGGGGAAATTTGGTTTTATGGAGTTGGATGAAGTGACTTGATCTCAAGTTGGTTGATTGGACTAATTTTGAGTCAAAATAGGTGACCTTTGACAAAGGGTATTTTAAATGTTTGCAAATCAATTTTTAATCAACATACACATGTTTGTAAAGGTTTGGATTTTTTTAATTTTAGATTGTAAGGAAAATAATGGTTTCAACAGAAAGACACACAAAACATGCTCACAAGCCTAAATTATTCAAGTAGGTGTGTATACACTTGTAAGCCCACCTTACTGCCTTTATTTAGGCATAATGTGTAAGCCCATGATGAGGAAACTAACCACTTTTGATCACCCAAGATCGCTCAAAAGGCATGGGGGGAGAGCATACAAGGCATGCACATCCATTTTTAGAGGGCATAAGCACTTACATGCGATGAATAACTTTCTAAGGCTAACTACTTATTGGTGCATTACAAGCACATATGGTCAAAGGCCTTATCTAGGGTTAGCAAGTCTTTCTAGGGGTGTCCTTGTTGGGAATTAAGGTGTCTCAACCTTTGTAAGTTCCTAATGTTGTATTTATTTATTTTTGCCTACTATTGTAATTTTTATGAAAATCTAATTTTGTCACTTTGTGGGAGTTGGCATGGTGATGTGTCATCCTACATGGAAGGTGACTAGATGTATTTTTGTCCTCATACGAGGAGGTAGGCTTCCCATTTTTTGGTAGAGGTATTTTGCAATGTGTCGACATCTTTTGGGTGTTGTAAGAAGTTTATGACGCGTAAGAACTAGGACAAATTCTATGACGTTGTAAGAGCAGGAAATAGAAGGGATGAGACAAGTGTCATTTACATGTATTACATTGTAAAAGGCATCTTTGACTTAGCTCATTTTGGGGCACCCAAGTTTTGGATATGACAGGTTGTAAGAGAATCATTTATTAATAGTCAGTTATGACAGATTCTCTTACAACTATAAGTGGTGTCATATATGACATATTTTATGACAATGTAAGAGCATCTGTCATACCTATTTTGGGAAAATTTGAGGCGACCAAGTATGGAGGGTTATAAGAGGTGTAAGGGAATCTTGTACAAGTGTCATAGGAGTCAAACATGTGTTTGAAAAGTGTTCCACATGGATTTGGATGCCCATCTCTTGTTACTTTCTCTAGAAGCTTCCTCCATGCTTGTATCTCTATATAAATAAGGTGCTTGTTGGAGTAGTTTGTATGGTTGATTTGCAGGTGTTGTTATGCTGCTAGAATTACTCTAGATACTACGTGTTGGTGAAATCCTAGAAGAGCTTGACTCTGTAATTGTATTGTAACCATTATTTGATTACTGAATAATACATTGGGTTGTGCTTTGGAGTGTGGGGTTTTTGACCTGAAAAGGTTTTCCCCACGTACATCTTGTGTTGTGTTATTTTTGATTTGATTTATGTTTGTGTATCTTCTTCTATGTTAACTGTAAAGATTAAAATTTGCATAACTCTCCCTCATTAGTTTAGTGTAGGAAGCTATTCTGCGTACCTTGCTTCCTTTCAGTTGGTATTAGAGCCTGGCTAGTTTTGGTCCTAGTTGTTGGGTAGAGGGTTTTTTGTATTGATCTTCGATTGAGTGGGAGTTTGTGCAGAGTATTTTGTGATCTTGTTGTAGGAAGGGGATGACAATCACATCTCGAAAAATAGAGATAGAGAAGTTTAATGGTAGTAATTTTGAGTTGTGGAAACTCAAAATGGAGGACATGCTTGTAGATAGAGATCTATGGGTTGCTATATCCAAAAATATGTCAACAGGCATGAAACAAGAAGACTGGGATCTGATGGATCGAAAGGCTAAGGGTTTGATAATATTCTGTTTGGCTGACTTCATTTTGTTAAATTTCCATGAAGAGACTACGATAGAAAATGTGTGGAAAAAACTTGGTCAAATTTATCAGGCTAAATCCTTGGTAAATAAATTGTTCCTAAGGAAGAAGATGTACTCTCTAAGGATGGAAGATGGAGGATCTTTTGCAGATCACCTGAACAATTTTAATCTGCTTATTACCCAATTGAGCTCCATTGGAGTAAAGATGGAGGAGGAGGATCATTGCATGACTTTGCTGTGTTATTTGTTGGATTCGTGGGATGACCTTGTGATAGCCATTGGGAGTACCACTACCACCTTCAAGATGGATGAAGTGGTTGCATCATTACTATTTGAAGAGATGCATAGAAAATCTTTTGAAATGACTAAGGAGGCTCTTACAGTTTGTGGTTGATCAAAAGATAAAGGGAAAAAAAGGACAAGAAAGTATATAAAGGAAGGTCCAAATCCTGTGGGAGATCTAAGTCTCCTAGAAAGTCCAAGGCACTATGTTGGAATTGCGGTAAACCTAGGCACTTCCAAAAGGAGTCTAAGGAGGAGAAGAAGAAGAAAAAGAACTTCTCAGATTCAAATTTTGACAAGTCCCAAGATGATGGTGATGCTTTTGTTGTTACCTTGGCCACCCATGCATCAGAAGATGTGTGGTTGATAGATTTTGGTGCTTCTTTCCACATGACCTCACATCAGGGTTGGTTCACAAAGTATGAAGAGTTCGATGGTGGGAAGGCGTACCTAGGTGATGACTCTCACCTAAAGATTATTAGCCATGGAAGAGTCTTGATCTGATTCCCTAAGACGGGTGAAGGGGATCAATGGTGTTATGCATATCCTTGGCTTGCCACAAAACCTTATTTCTATAATTAAGTTGAATGATGTGGGTGTGCAAGTTGTCTTCTCGAATGGAGGATGCAAGATGACGAGAGGAGATATGGTGCTTGTTAAAGGTGTTAAAAAAAGACATCCTATTTTAGCTAGATGCATGCACTATTCAGTGCAATAGTTCTTCTTTTTCAAATAAGAGAGCTTCAGATTGTTCATCCTCATCATTAGAACCAGTAGCGAAGAAGTGTGTTACATCTACTTCTGATGCTCATGCTTTTTGGGTACATAAGGGTGCTCATGCTTTGGAGATGAAACTTCCTGCTGAGAAGACAATGTTGTGTCATGAGAGACTTGGTCACATTGGTGAGAAGGGTCTTAGAGCCCTAAAAAAATAAAAACCTCGTTGAGGGGTTAAATGATTGTAATCTCAAGTTTGATTTTTGCAAACATTGCGCATATGGGAAGCAAAACTGTGTTCAGTTTTACTCTAATTCTCACAAATCTTCTGAGGTGTTGGATTTGATTCATTATGATGTGTTTGGTCCTGTGAATGTTCCTTCGATTTCTAAATCTGTATATTTTGTGTCATTCATTGATGATTACAGTAGAAGGACATAGGTTTATTTCCTTAGAAGTAAATTTGAAGTTTTTAGTCAGTTCAAAGAGTTTAAATCTTTTGTAGAGAATCAGACTGGTAAAATGATTAAGTGTTTGAGGACAAACAATGGTGGTGAGTTTTGTTCAACATGTTTCAACAAGTTTTGTAAAGAACACGGGATTAAAAGACATAAGACAACTCCATACACCCCTCAATAAAATGGAGTTGTAGAGAGGATGAATAGGACGTTGATGGAGAGGGCTAGGGGTATGTTTAATGGAGCTAGCCTCAAACAAAAGTTTTGAGCTGAAGCTATAGCCATTGCTTGCTATCTGATTAATAGATCACCTACTTCATCTCTTGTTGAGAAGACACCTATGGAAGTGTGTTCTGGTAAAAATCCATCATTGAGACATCTTCGAGTATTTGGTTGCAAGGCATATGCACATGTGCCTAAGGAGAAGAGGTCAAAATTGGAGAACAAGGCAGTTAAGTGTATCTTCATTGGCTATGGTGTTGGTGCGAAAGGGTACAAGCTTTGGGATCTTGTGGCCGAAAAATGTCTTGTATAGCAAAAGTGTTATCTTTAGGGAAGTAAGTCCTCCTGTTGTTCTATAGCCAGAAGAGAAAGAAAAGAAAGAAGATGTGGTTTAGTTTCCCTCTACCCCTGAGAAGACTTAACTAAAAGCTCCTATTGGACTTGATGATGAGGAGAGATCTAGAAGCTTTGAAAGTTCAGAAGAAGAAGAACCTCAACCTCAACTTTTGATGAGGTCTACACGGATTAGGAGGCAACTTGAGAGGTTTGGTTATTCATTGCTTGATTCTAGTTGTATTTTTGCCTTGATTTCTAACACTGATGAGCCTAAAACTATGAAAGAGGCTATGGGTATGAAAGATGCAGGTTCTTGGAAAGAGGCCATGGAAGTAGAGATTGTTTCTTTAGAAAAGAATAATACTTGGGACTTGGTGCCTTTCTTGAAGGACGGAAACCCGTTGGATACAAATGAGTGTTTGAAAAGAAATTTGGTGTAGATGGCAGTGTTGAGAAGTATAAGGCTAGATTGGTTGTGAAGGGGTATTCCCAGGTTGAGGGAATATATTATGGTCAGATTTTCTCTCCCATTGCAAAGTTGACATCCATTAGATTCTTATTATCACTTTTTGCAATGTATTATCTTGAAGTTGAGCAAATGGATGTGAAGATAACTTTCCTTCATGGTGACCTGGAGGAGGAGATTTATATGTCACAACCAAAGCACTGCATTGTTGAAGATAAAGAAAATCTGGTTTGCAAGTTGAAAAAGTCTTTGTATGGTTTGAAATAATCTCCTAGGATGTGGTACCAGATGTTGACGCCTTTGTGTTGAGTTTGGGATTTCTAAGATTGAAATCAGATCATTATGTTTATTATAAGATGGATAATGATTGCATTCTCATTATTGCTCTATATGTTGACGATGTGTTATTTTTTGGGAATGGAAAGAACTTGATTTTTTATTTGAAGTTTAAGCTTTCAACGTAGTTTGAGATGAAAAATCTAGGGGGTACATTCTGGGGATGGAAATAAGAAGAGATAGAGAAAATAGAAAACTTTGGTTAAGCCAGAGTAAGTATGTAGATTCTGTGTTGGAGAGATTCAACATGGCAGCTTGTAGATCGTTGACTACTCCTCTAATGATGGGAATGAAGTTATCTATTTTGGATTGTCCAAAATCTCCTACAGAGGTGGAGGACATGACGAGAGTTCCTTATGCTAGTGTTGTTGGCAGCTTGATGTATGCTATGGTCTATACAAGACCAAACATTTCCTAAGCAGTGGGAGTCCTTAGTTGATTTATGGCTAATCCTGTATGGGTACATTGGGATGCAGTGAAGAGAGTGTTCAGATATTTGCGAGGCACTTCCAAGTATTCCCTTTGTTATCATGGTTATCCTACAGGACCTCAGCATTTTGTGAGTATTCATGGATTTGTAAATTCAGATTGGGATAGAGATATTGACAACATAAGATCCACTAGTGGTTATGTTTTTACTATGTTTGGTGGTGTAGTTAGCTGGATGAGTAAGTGACAAGCTGTGATCACTTTGTCCACTACAAAAGTAGAGTACATGGCAACAACTCATTCTTGTAAGGAAGCCATTTGGCTTAAGAGATTGTGTTTTGACATTGTTTTTGATGTAGGGAAGATTACCATTTGTTGTGACAGTTAGAGTGCCATATGTTTGGCAAAGAATCCTACTTTTCATGCAAGGACAAAGCATGTTGATGTCCAGTACCATTTTGTTCGTGATATGGTAAAGGATGGGAAGGTGAATTTGGAGAAATTTGACACTTTGACGAATGTTGCAGATTCCTTGACAAAGCCTATGAGCACGAAGAAGTTTAGATGGTGTTCAAAGTCTATGGGTGTTTTGGCCCCTAGCAATTAGTCCTTGATTATCTATTGGCTCTTGAAAGGTGTTCGATAAGTGGGAGAATGTTGGGAATTAAGGTGTCTCAATCTTTGCAAGTTCCTAATGTTGTATTTATTTATTTTTACCTACTATTGTAATTTTTATGAAATTTTTATTTTGTCACTTTGTGGGAGTTGGCACGATGATGTGTCATCCTACATTGAAGGTGAATAGATGTACTTTTGTCCTCATATTAGGAGGTAGGTGCCCGATTTTGTGGTAGAGGTATTTTTCCATGTGTTGGCATCTTTTGGGTGTTGTAAGAAGTTTATGACACGTAAGAACTATGACAAATTCTATGACAATGTAAGAGCCATAAATAGAACAGATGAGACAAATGTCATTTGCATGTATGACACTATAAGAGGCATCTTTAACTTAGCCCATTTTGGGGCGCCCAAGTTTGGGATATGACAGGTTGTAAGAGAATCATTTATTAATAGTCAGTTATGACATATTCTAATACAACTGTAAGTGGTGTCATATATGACAAATTTTATGACAATGTAAGAGCATCTGTCATACCTATTTTGGGCAAATTTGGGGTGCCCAAGTATGGAGGGTTGTAAGAGGTGTAAGGGAATCTTGTACAAGTGTCACATGAGTCAAACATGTGTTTGAAAAGTGTGCCACATGGTTTTGGAATCCCATCTCTCATTGCTTTCTCTAGAAGCTTCCTCCATGTTTATATCTCTCTATAAATAAGGTGCTTGTTGGAATAGTTTGTATGGTTGATTTGTAGGTGTTGTTATGCTGTCGAAATTACTCCAGATACTATGTGTTGGTGAACTCCTGGAAGAGCTTGGCTATGTAATTGTATTCTAACCATTATTTGATTATTGAATAATACATTGGGTTGTGCTTTGGAGTGTGGGGTTTTTACTTGAAAAGGTTTTCCCCATGTACATCTTGTGTTGTGGTATTTATGATTTGATTTATGTTTGTGTATCTTCTTCTCTGTTAATAGTAAAGATTAATATTTGCATAACTCTCCCCTCATTAGTTTGGTGTAGGAAGCTATTCTACGTACCTTGCTTTGTTTAAGTCCTCGATATATGCAAGGTATGTGGGGCTGATATCTATGAACAAGAGTCCCATCTACAAGCATGTGTTCATGGGTGAACCCAATCCAACCACATGTTGACTTGTTACGAAAAGGGGCGTCAAGATTGAGCCAAACATGACGATAGACTCTATTGAGGTACAACTTTCATTCTCCTCCTTTGTATACGCCACTAGAACATGTGGTTTGGGTCATCCCCTAAGGTGACAAATTCCTTAGGCAAGCCCCTAAAATGAAAGAAACTCAAGTGTTTTTGATCCCTAAGATCACCTTACAACACAAAGGGAGAGCATACACACACTAAATTCCTTGGGTTTGAAAATAAGAAGATAGACCAAACTTTAAGTTATTGATCTCCAAGATCACTCAAAAGTGTGAGGAGAGAGCATACACTTAAAATTTGATCACAAACATGGCACACAAGATAAATTTTCCTTAGAAAATTGAAGTGTTCCTAAATTAATGAAAAAAAGATAATGCCTTTGACAAGCGTGCTACAAAACACAAGTTAGTAGTTTCAAATGGAAGTCTTGGGCATATAGAAGGTTACAAAATAGATTGTTAGTGATAAAACAACTAAAAAGAAATATTAGCACCAAGTTAGTCTTGCATGATTTTCAAGAAAATGGACTAACTGTGCCACATGCATGCATACACCCGAACAGACCTATAGGTGCCAAAGCACAAACACAAAAGCTAAAAGTCAAAAATGCTAAAACATGTTGCATAGATGCTTAAATATAGACACATGTGCTAAAATGAGGAAAGTTTAGTGATTTAACCTACTTACCACATATGCACTTGTTGGGGACAAAGATGCTCGACTGTGAATTTTGCATAGAAACTGACATATGTGAGTTAAAAAGTTAATTAAAATGTGTTTCTGCATAGAAAACAAGAGTGAGATGGAAAATCAAGTTGTATGTCCCCTTATATAATTGACTTTTGATAAAAAAAAAAGAGAGTAAAAAGATTAAAAAGTGATGAAAATGTGATTTTTGAAGTCGAGAATGTAGGTGCCTCTATGCAGATGCAGGCGCTAGTTTGTGATGGATGTGCTAAACTGTGTTGAAATCATGAAAACCAATAAAACCTATAATAAATGATGTCAACTTTGCAACATTATAGGTTAGGGAGACATGTGGATAGCATAACAACTTAAAAAGGTAATCTCTACTAAAAAAATGAGACTAAACATGTTGGAAATCACTAAAAAAAGGTTAGAGGTGTTGGGGATGGAGGTACCCCTACATCTCAGATCCTCTACAGAGGCGCTAAACCGTGATTGGTTGCCATTTTTCATAAAAACTTATAAAAAAACTTAGTTAATCCTACAAGTAAAGGTGTTAAAAAGATGTAAAATACAAACTTGTGCAAATCCCCTTTGTGAAACCAAGTGATTAGCTCTTAAAGACTAGCAAAAGATGAGAAACTAAACGTTAGAGGTCATGAAAAAGCCCCAGAAATGAATGCACACGTTTATGAACAAAGGTGTTGGATTTTTACATAGGTGCTTAAACAATCCTATGGATGTGCAAGTGTAATATGCACCCCAAAACTAGCTAAAAACACCAACAAAGGTTAACAAATAGGGACGTGGGTCCCATCGAGCATGCCAAAATGTAAGCCTATGAAAATAAACCATACAAAGAGTAAATTAAACAAACTAACCTACTCAATTCATTATCACAAACTACCTCAAGATTAGACAAAGGAGGCATACAAGCAAAGTTTAAAACACACACAAAGCTCTCACCAATATCTTCTTGATACACCAAACATATGGTGGATCTATACAAGAGAGAGTTAGGGAGATTATGGATGTTAAGTGCTTAATTTGTTAGAGTAACTTTACATTCAAGAGTTATGTCCAAATGGATTGCATGAGGCTCAATTTATAGATTTTTAGAGACGATGGAGGGCTACGATCAATTTGAAAGATCAAGGGCTCTCATTGCTTAAGAAGATTGGAGGCATGAGAAGCCTCCAAGTGTCAAGCAATGCGTGGCGGTCAAAGGGGTGCCCTTGATTCAAGAAGAATCAAGGGTTGAGATCGTGCATTAGAGAGAGTGGATGGTGGGGACTAAAAAGTAATTTCGAGT
Source organism: Cunninghamia lanceolata (assembly GCA_027924645.1). Taxonomy (NCBI): domain Eukaryota; kingdom Viridiplantae; phylum Streptophyta; class Pinopsida; order Cupressales; family Cupressaceae; genus Cunninghamia; species Cunninghamia lanceolata. The sequence continues at coordinate 8,538,314 of BSBN01001001.1, read as the reverse complement.
GTAGTATAAATCTTTTCCATGCCTCCAAGTACCCCTCATGTACATGTTGTATGCCAAGTGTACCTACATGGGGACTTGGACAAATAATGCCCTGATTAATCATACTTAGGCATGTGCAAATGATTAATGATGGTAAGTGATTTGATTTAGTCAACTTAATTGAAAGTGGACAAAATGGTGAATTAAATAAATATTTGTATTTATTTAATTTTTGAATGAGGTGGGATGGGCTTAGGTAAATAAATATTTGTATTTATTCGTTTAAGGTTAGACTATAGGAAGAAGGTTTAATTAATTGAATAAATAATCCACACTATTCAAATAATTTTGTAGATGAATAATACATGAATAGTGAATTAATTAATATTGGGATGAAAAATGAATAATTAATCGAATAAATATGAATTTATTCAATTAATTATAGGTGAAATGGTTAATTAGTGTCTTAATTGGGGTTGGAATAGCGGTGAGACGATTTTAGATGTCTACACTTCCATTTGGTGAAATATGCATATCCAATTCCAAGGAGAATCATTGGCTATAATGTTTCCAAAGCAAGCTTATCATTTGTTCAAGAAAGGTGTCAAGACAATTTGGTGACTTATGGGACTTTTCCTCTTTGCAATGGGCTTCTTGATTAGATATTAAAACTGATTTGACTTGGATAATAATTCTTAGCAACTCTTTCTCTTTGTTTAGTCCTCAGTGTCATCTAATTTAACTATTAAATTATATACTCCTTTATCTTGTAATTTCTTCAAGGATTGGCATTGGCTTTTTTCTCATCATTTCTTTTTCTTCACACTAAAGAAAATATACCTCTACCTTCTTCCCAAAATATCCTTAGTTCCTCATCTCAATATTAAATGGAAATGCAATTTCAACCATAAATGTTCGATCAAGTTGAGTGGTCAAATTTGGAAGTCTAAGGCTAGTCCTGATGCTCAAATGCTTGCTTGCAAATTATTACACTACAAATTGCCTATTGGTGACATATTAAGATGTTTGTTTATTTAACCAGATAAATGCATTTTTTGTTATGCTGATGAAAATATGAAACACTTATTTTGGGGATGCATGTTTGCTAAAAGACAATGGCTGACTATTTTTTAGAAATTTACCTGCTTTGTTTGGTCATCATTCAAGCTGGAAATAGGCTCTATTTGGAATTAGTTTTAGGAATATTGTTATTGTTGATTCAGTTAGATAGGTTATCCTTCTACATTTATGGAAAATCAGATGTTCAACTATATTTCAAATTCTACTATTCATCTAGAATTTGTAATTGCAAGGCTTTACTTTGATATATTTTTCCAAATTTGTTCATTATCCTCCTAGGTATAGGTTATGTCAAAGTTCAACAAAGATGTCGCTTATCAACTAGAGCAGATTGATCTCCAAGTCTATCGTTTTCAAATTGATTAAAAGGGTTATACTACATGTCTTCGACATAATATTCAAAGCATTCACAATTTTGGATGTTGATTAGTTTATTTGTTGCTGACTATTCTTTTATGATTTTTGCTAGGATATAGTAGAGAATTAGTTAATATATGTGTTGCTTTTCATTGATGACCACTAGGAATTTATTGTAAGGCTCTCAGTTGCTCTTTGGAACATTTGTTAACTTGTACAACCATGCATAACCTTTGTATAGTTTTACTTTTTATTTTTGTATCTCTTCTCTTTACACTCTTTTTGACTACCCCACTTTTATAATTTTACTTTGTCCAAAAAACAAAAAACAAAAAACAAAAAGCAAAAAACAAAAAACAAAACTTACAAGAATGATAAAAAAAAACGTAAGAAACTAAAGAAAATAAGACTATGCAACAATTTAAAACAACTAAACTACTAATACATAACCAAATGAATTATTTTTCAGACATATTGCAACTACCCTTATTTATCCCTACACAATCTATGAAAAAATAAAAAATAAAAAATCTTAACAAACCCTCAATTAGAAACATACAAATGATTCAACAAGCATAATGAAGAGCAACTTGATCTCATGAATGAAATTTATTATGAATACCTATTTCCTAGTCGCCTTGCAACCTAAGATATCTTTAACGAGCATGTGGGGGGGTAAGTGACACATGGAATGGAAGAAAATGTACGATCTATTTTCATGTCCCCAACATACATTTTCACAATCAAAGTCTAAAAATACAGAACTTCTTTCGATATTTAAATGTTGCATCTGCAAGATATTTTACAAACCCAAGTGTTTTATTCAAATAATAATAATAAATACAATTTTTGAAATTTTATTACGAGTTCGTTCAACACTACAAAATAAATGTCAGATCAGTTAAAAAAAGTGGAAGAGATTAAAGTTGCGCAAATTGTACAGTACGGCGCACTTGCATTCCGAGCTCTATGGAGTGCACTCCAAGTTCTTTGGATTGAATCTGCACCTTTCACGTTTGGAAATTTGCTCGACTTGAAGGAATTTGGTAAAAAATCCCGAGTGCTTTTTATTCAAAAAATTCCGAAGAAAGCCGGGCCCACTGTATCCCCTTGACCAAAATGGTACCTGCTTTGACATAGCCCGCAAATGATGGTGTATGGTCTTCGAAAGTCCTAAATAGATGGAGATTAATAAGGCCAGGGACAAAATATTTATGATGTCTGATAGATCTTCTCACAGACAGCAAAAGCTTTCATGGCCTCCAGAACACGTTCTAGACACTATGTATGGTCTAGGCATTGTGTAGTTGTGTCTCTTGTATTGACATGCTCTTGTTTTATACTGGCCTGGATTGTTCTAACCTCGACAAAAAGCAGAAGTAATGGAGGCTCATTGACAGTCCATAAGCTAATACCAAAGAAAACATTGGCACCTAGTTGCAGGCAGACAAAGGCGAAGAGTCATCTGAACTTGGGGAAGAGAATCCAACACGGTATGGCTGTTTGAAACTTCACTCTTAAAAGTTTTGCATAATCTGGATGTTAAGTGGTCTGTTGTTCCATATCAATTGATCATGACTGAGATTTCTGAAGTGGGTATTCATTATTTCAATGTTGTCTTGGGTTTGCTGAGTTGGGTATGCTGGACTTGGCCCTGAAATATTCTTTTTTACACTGGGTTGATGGTGTGAAGTTAAGTTATTGCAAATGCTCATGTAGGGATTCTTTTTAAGGAATAAGGTAATTAGATCCACAGCATTTTTTTCTCCCCCTTGAGTTCATACACCAACCGATTAGCCCATATTGTGGCTAGTGCTCCTGTGTTTTCACTGCAACTAGGGCTAAAAATGAGTTATATCTTCATTGTCTTTTAGTCTGCCTCCTATGATCTCTGTCATTAGAAAGAACTCCAAGTGCTGTATGGTATCTGTCCCTTTAAGAATCAGTCATAAGTCTTTGACACTGCAATTTTCATATCTTAAATTATTTAGGTAAATCAAATTTTTGTTAGTGCTTTTTAGTGAGTATATAGGGAACCTCCCTCTCGGTGCAATCAGACATGCTAACACTTCTTATATTGATAGGAGGCAGCCTCACAATGCTTAATTCTTGATGTAATTTTGTTTTCTCTTATGCAATGAAATATCGGTTCTTAACTTTTTCAATAAACAAGAAGAGGTTAAAAAATACCATGTGACAGATAGCATGGTTCACTGATTGTGCTCTAATCCTACTGTGTAGCATTCGAGAAGTTTTTTTAATTAATTACTGAGCATTTGGAATAGGGATAGAAAAAGATAATTTTGTTCTTAATCATTCATAGCTGTGCATAGATAGATGAATAAAGATAATTATTTTGAGCATTCTGTTTGTAAATAGGTTTGTTAAATAAGTTCGGGAGTCGCTTTAAAAACCTATATATCTTTCTCAAAAGAAGCTGCTAACAGAAACCTCAAGAATGTTTGGTGTAATGCCAACTTCAAGGACTTGGACCTTAATCAATATGACTATGCAAAACTGCCCTTCGTTGGTTGAGTATAACTGATTTAACTTAGTTTGAACAACAGAAATTATCTTGCTGAGAAAAGGTGTCACCAAGCTCTCATATTTAGGCCTAGTCATTTTGGCAAAGTCATGTGAATTTGGTTTAAACATTTGCTCTTAGGGCTTGCAGTTATGTCCTTGAAGACACTTGTCTGTGATCAGCTGGTAAGTCTTTGCATCACAAGTAGTATCAATAAAAACCATGCTGTAGCATTCATCACATGAAGATCTCAGTCCTGAACATTTTAAGAGTTTGATGTAGTCTCCTATTGTACTGAAGGATTGGAATGCCTTTTGTACCATCAAATGTCTTAAACCTGCTACTGTTATCAACTTGGAAAGGATGGACGATGCTTGTCATTTGACTTGAGGGTCTAGAGGAGCTTCTTGTTCTGTTTTCACAATTCTTCCCAGGTATATCAAGTTGCACCTTTTCTCTGAGTCTTAAATGATAAAATACTTATGCAGTGGTTTCATCCTTTATGTGGGCTTTTGGGTTGCTCACAGCTACAGTTATGGGATTTTAACAGTATTTTAAAATATAAGTGCTTGAAATAAATGGTAATAAGAAGTCTTGTCTGATTTGACCATGAAAGAGAAAAATTATCTGGTTAATAGATCAATAGTGGGAAGTGCTTTAGCAACTTTTACATCAATTCGAATGTGTTTTTCTATGGTGCTGCATGATTTCTCTAAATCTGTAGGAGAATATATTCACTGATTCCGATTCCACAATTCTTTATGAAACTGCTTGTTTATTTAAAGCTGTTATAGGCCTTCTTTCTTCTAGATTTTTCCCTCAAAAGTTATGCATTAACAAAGAAAATGGCATTCTAGTGCAGATGAGGAGAATGAGGCAGACAATGAACATGTATTCCATAACCAAACAATCTTTCTTCAAGATTATAAGGAGATGAAGAAGAAACTAAAAATTTACGCATACCCACACAAAGCAGAAGACGATTTTGCAAATATTTTTCTACCAGTCAACTTCAAGCCAAGTGGAAATTATGCTAGTGAAAGCTACTTTAAGAAGGCTCTCATGCAAAGTAATTTTATCACAAATGATCCCACAGAAGCTGATCTCTTTTTTCTGCCATTCTCTATTGCAAGGTTGAGGCATGATTCAAGAGTTAACGTTGGTGGGATTCAAGATTTCATCAAGGCATATATTGTTAAAATCAGTCAAAAGTATCCATATTGGAACAGAACTAATGGTGCTGACCATTTCTATGTTGCTTGTCATTCAGCGGGCAGGACAGCAATGGACAAAGCAGAAGTAGTCAAGCTTAATGCGATTCAAGTAGTGTGTTCTTCAAGCTACTTTGTTTCAGGTTATGTTGCACACAAGGATGTGTCCCTACCTCAAATCTGGCCAAGACAAGGAAATTCCAAGGGCCCTACTTCTTTGGAAAGGTATTCTTGATTCTAAGATGTTCTGTTTTCAGTTTTTAGGTTGAGCTTGAAATGCAATAGATGCTATATGTAGACTGTAGAATATTCAATCTCGGTGACTAATTACCTAATTCTTTGAAAATATTGAATCAATCACACAAATCATTGAAATTCAACCTGTGGAAATGAACACAAGTACGCAAACAATTTACACTTTCAAATCAGCTTTGCATTCCTTCGAAAGCTTACAAGAACAACCTCCACGACTGTCAAACTAACAGCTGCACAGAATTATTGCACTATACTGAGTTATTAAACTTCTATCTTGCACCTATCTTTATACTATTTAGCTAAAAATCTAATCTTCCAAAAATAGCATTCTTATCTCACACAGGAGATGACTTGGAAGATAAGTCAAAATCATTAGTGCTTATCTGCACTTCATTAGACTTAATTAACTAAATAAAAGATTTTCACTTTATCACTAAAGTGAATTACAAAATAGAAAAAACTCAAACTACTTGCACCACACTGAACCTCTGTAGAAGTTCCGAACTAAGCTAAAAAACTCAACACAGACTTAACCTCGCAACCATACAAAAAGTTCCTTTGGTAGATGCCTAGTTATTCTGTACCAAATGAGATCCGTGAAACATCAATTGCCTGAAACATCAATTGCTACAGCCCTATTCACAGTATTTTACTTCTTCCCAGTTGCAGATTGTGATTCATGACGCATCTGAATTCTTAATTGCTGAATTTGATATGTACAAATACACAGTGTGGGTGCAATATATTTGAAGTGGCAAAGGAATTGATTAGTAGAATTGAGTAAATAAATAAACTTATTTTAAAGTAAAATTATCCACCTTTCACAGAGAAAGAAGGGGATTAATTGGAGTATTTTGAGTACAAGGAAACAAGGACAAACATGGTAATACATTCTTTTATGGTATATAAGAGATGTCTGTAATTGGAAGCATTTTGCTCAAAAGAAGCAGCTAGTTCTCAATGATGAAATGTATGTAAAGGATTCTTCAGGTTCAATTTAATTAGCAATAGCCATTGCTAATGGGGCAAGACCTTCTGGCCTAACAGGACCTTAGCAATAGAGAGCTCTCTGGAGTTAGAAAAGATCAAGCTTCATTTCGACTGGGCTTCGAAAAGCAATCTGGGCAGTTCTGGGATAGGAGGCATATTTTTGTACAACAAGGGCTAGTTTCTTTGTGTTATATATTAAAATTGCCAAGGGAGCTAGTAATGAAGCTGAAACCCTCAGTTTTGGTGAAGGTTTGAAAATTTCTCTCCAGCTATAGTTCAAAAAGTTAATTCTTGAAGGCGACCCTGTGCTGGTTGTGCAAGATATGAAGATTGGAGCAATCCGAAAATGGTACATTTCTGAAGTATTGAACCTCATCACTCAATTTGAATCTCTCTCCTTCTACCATTGTATTTGGAAAGCTAACAAACCATCGGGCTTCCTATCCATTGCTGTAGTTTTCAAGCCACCTATGGCTGCTTTATAGTCAGTCTTTGAATGATTGGGAAAGGATTCCTGCTTTGATCTCAAATGACATTATCAACTACTAGAGAATGTAGGCAATTTGCTAGGAGATAGCATGTTAATTAGGGCCTCAAATTTATTTTGAAGTCCATTTCCACGTATTATTTAGCCATCCTTGGTAAGAAGGCAAGGGTCCTTTATTCCTCACACGAGCAGAGTTGAGAGATACAATCTATTTCATTAATCCTTGTTTAGACAAGGGATGGATATTATGATTTAAAAAGTCCTCATTTCTATACATCCAAATATCTAGATCCTTCCCACCTCACAGTGTTTTTGTGCCTTCATCTATTCAAGGTTCTATGCTATTTGCCTATTCTCTGTATGTTCCAATGGTGTTCAAGGAAGGAGAGGGGAAGGTGGTCATGGTTCATGTCTTGGTAGAGGCAATGGCTTTGGGTTATGGAAAAAATGGAGCATCCATCTCCAATAGAATCCTCAAACACTTGTTCAATGCCTTAGATGATGCTACCATAGAGCTAGAGCTTATCGCCTTGGCCATTCCAATTGAGAAATCAAGCTTAGAGTTAAGAAGGCGTGGATTCTTTATTCCTCACACAATTGGAGTGGAGAGATCTAATCTGGCATTGTTCATTCTTCTTTGGACAAGGCATGGTAATCATAACTAAGAAGGGTCATGTTTCAATAAATTTAAACATTTAGATCCTTTTCACCTCATAATATATCTGTTCTCTCATTTGCTTGAGGTTTTATGTTTTTCTTTGTATTCTCCCTTTGTTTCAATGGTGTCTAGGGGAAGGAAAAGGAGAGATGGTTATGCTTTAGATCTCACGCAAGGTAATGAATCTAGATGAGAAATGTGGAGGAACCATCGCAACTGGAATCTTGAAAAACCTAGTCACCTCAAATGAAGTACCATACAAAGATTATTACGTATGTCTTTGGCCCTTCCTATTGGGATTTCAGGCCTGGAGTTTTTCAAGAGATGAATTTAAGGCCAATTTTTTTGATAAATCTTCATAAGAATCATTGTGTGAATAGATTCCCCCAAAAGTGTCTTAATGATTATGTCATGGCTACCATTAATGAAACAAGAGTAAAGGGAGAGGAGGCCTTGGTGAAATAGGATGTGAAGAGTTTGTTTATGGAGGTGGATAGCTACCTTTCACTATTAAATTATGGTAATGACTTTTAAATTGATCATCAACAAGGACAAATCACAATCAGTCAGTAATGCAATGATGCTCAAACCCATGGAGCCTAAACTCACCATAGAATTTTCAAAACGGGTCAGTTGCTCTTGTGCAACACCCATAACAAGTACAAGGCAATAGTGGTGAAGGTTTGCACCCTCACTTTGTTCAAGGTAGAAGAGGGCATCCCTTGTCAGACAATTGATATCTAAGCCATATTTTGACTAGTCCGAGCTTTGGAACCATACTACAATCCAAGTGTTAGATGCAAAATGTGGTGGTCCTCTTTGATGTGGCAATGGAGATGCTCTAGTAAGAAAGGGTAGGGGATTCGTTGGCAAAGGGGTGGCTCCAATTTAGGCATTTAGGCATTCCTAGGATCTTTTGGTTGATACTGCTATGTTTGAATTAAAGCTCCAAGGCACATTAGTAGACTTTGGGAAAACTTCTTGAGAAGGTTACAGATTGACATAGTATGGGTTGGCCACCCAAATTTGAAATTTTTGTGTCTTAAGACCTTGAGGTTATCTTGTTTTGTTGCTATGGGAAGTCAATGCGCTCTTTGTCAGGCCATAATTGGCAAGCATGATCTTTGTGCTTTTGTCTTGTAGTTTATTAGGTGATGGCAAATTATATTTAGTAGGAGTTGGAAAGTGAAATGCAATGCAAGACTCTTAACTTTTATGTTCTAACTTTGGATTTGTGGTGTTTGCCAAATTTTGTGTTTGTGTACTTGCCCTAATGGTTTTTCGTACCTTCCATTTTTTTTAGAAGGACAAGGGCCTCATGGACAACTCCCATTGACCAATTAAAAAAATCAGTAGTAGTTTTGTTATCGCTGTTAGGGATATGTCTCTAATGGATGAAAAGTTCAAGATGTTTCCTTTAGTTTGGATATGGTTGTACCAGGAACAATAAATATTTGTATTGCATAAGTCTCTAAGAATGACAATAGTTTTTTATATTTTCAAACATATTTAAAGTTTTTTTTAGGAAGTATTTCTATTATTTTCGAACATATTTAAAGTTTTTTAGGAAGTATTTTTAAAATAGGCTTTTGGGAATTCTTCTAGTGTTGATCAGAAGGAGTTTGTTGTGGATTCTTGGCAAGATGTTGATTGCGTGGACGCTTCAAGCTTTTGGCTGCCTCCTCTAAATATGTTTAATGGTTGCTCTCCTTCTCCAATGATCTCTTTTGCAAGTTCAATGCCATGTGGGGACTGACTGATTCTTTTGATATTTTGTCTAATAGGTTTAGGTTGATTTGGTCTTCTGTTTTTAGAGATGAGAAGTCTTTTCTCAGATGGCTTCTTATTCAGCATTCAAATGCTTGCTATTGGGCCATTTGTAAGTTTTCTCAATCTAGTCAATGTCTGGTTTGTGGTGCTGAAGAATTTGTCTTTCACTTGTTCTCTGTGTGCCCCTTTGCTTAGCTGCTTTGGAATTTTTGCCCCCCTTAGGCTGATTTTGCTAAGAAAGATGCTATTAGTTGGTGGGATATTTTGTTAGGACATATTAATTGTAATGCTAGGTTGCCTAAGCATTTTTCTAAACTATGGTTGGCATTTTCTTTTGAGATTTTGTGGTACATTTGTGATGTAGGGCCATCCAAGCAAAGAGGATAGTTCACATGGTCCTAGCACTCACAAAGGTAGACATGGAAAGAAAGATGGTGCGAATTGTGAACACATACAAGCCAAGGATCATTGAGGCTAGCTGTTGGAAGGTTTGGTGGAACATTTTGAATTGAAGCATTTAACGTAGGAGGTGAGCTAGGTGATTTTGAATCGGGAGTGGGCAGCATTCAATGTGATGGGTGCCATCTTGGTGCCCAAAAGGGACAATTGTATATAATTGAGGAAGAATATAGATTGTGGACCTTTTGGTGTGACCTTTGGTTGGACACTAAGCTTAGAGAGTCTATAAGAAGGACAGTTGTTGTATATGAGTTCCGATCTTCAAAATTGTTGAAAACAATGATTATGAGTTAAGAATTAATGAATTATAGTTTATTCATTTTGTGATTTGTCTTTCTCCTGGTAGTGTTTTATTGTGCATTTTGAGGTTGCGACACTTAGGCGTCCCTTTGTTGGGAACCTAGGGGTCTTGTCTGCATCAATTGGTATCAAAGTAGGTTAGTGTTTCCTACAAGTGATTTTGTTTTCCATTGTGGTGGACATGGGTAGAAGGTAGTGTAGGCATCTTCTAGCACAAAAGGTTGTTGAGTAGAAGGGGTAGAAGGTCAGAGTGTTGCAAGGAGTACGTGGGAATAAAATGGCAAACCGAGCAAGAGTAATAGAGTTGGAAGAGGTGGTAAGATACCTCCAAGTAAGAATGGAGGAGATGGAAAATGTTTAACGAAGAGCAATAGATGTAGGCTCAAGTGACAATGAAGCACTAGAAGTGCATATGGACAAGGGTGACAAGGATCTAATAGAGAGAAGATTGCTAAGGGCCATCTCCAGAGTGGGTGGTTGCTTATGGACAAATAGTTTGTTCTATGTAGGAAGCTTGTGTCGAGAGCAACTGATTGACTGAATTGCGGAGTTGGAGAAACACTTTGAGTATGAAGTTGTTGAGATCCTAGGAGATTGAGGTTTGCTTGCATGAAACTAAAGGGACACACATCATTGTGGTGGAATCATGTCCAAAAAGACGAAAAAAAAAGAAAAGAGAAAATCCACACATGGGGCAAGATGGCCACCATGCTGAATGTAAAGGTTATGCTAGTGGACTACAAGATGAGTCTATTTGTGAAGTTGTAGAACTTGAAGTAGATGGAGGTGAGTGTTAAGGATTATACAGAGGAGTTTTACCAACTAACCATTAGAGTAGGACATATAGAGGAGAGTGCAGAAAAGGTTGCAAGGTAAGTGAATGGGTCGAAGCTTAACATTTAGGATGATTTAGAGTGGTAACTCTATGTCTACGAAAGAGGCCTATCAATGTGTGCTGAAATCCAAAGGAAGATTGTCTAGGAGACAATAGAGCAGTGCACAGAGTAGAGGAATGTTTGTGCGCACAAAGAGTGGCATAGTACAAGGTGATACGGTAGAGTCAACTCAAACATGTGTGAATGAGGTGAGTGCATCATGGGGTGGTGGAAACGCGCTTAGGGGAAGAAAGTCCTTTCGAGGGAGAGGATGGGGATGAGGAAGAAACTTCTTGGGGGAGTGCTTCCAGTGTGGAGAAATAGGGTATTGAGCATTTAAATGCCTGCAAGCATAGTAGAGCAGCGCTGGTGGAGAACAAAGGCAAGCAATCGTGTTGTGGAACAGAGTTTAGAGAGCATTGCATTAGTCAATGGCGCTAAAAGACCTAGAGGAGGAGAAGCGCTTGTAATGAAGCACATCTTGTTAAATAGACAAGGGAGAAGAAGACACCAACACAAAGAAAGAGCCTCTTCAAAACCATTTGTAAGTTAGGAGGTAATTGCTGCAAAATGATTATAGACAACGGTAGCATAGACAATCTCGTTTTAGTCAAGATGGTGGAAAACCTATGATTGAAGATGATTGCACATCCTAATCCTTATAAAGTGTTGTGGTTGTTAAAGGGACACCAATTGTTGGTGAATAAACAAGACAAGATAAGATTTAAGATTGGTAGGTATGAAGATGAAGTCATATGTGACATCATGCCAATGGATTGTTGCCATATTCTGTTGGGAGGACCATGGCAATATGATAGGAAGGTGTTGCATAATGGGCACCCAAATACTTATGCCTTGTGGAAAGGAGGGAGGAAATATAAGTTGGTGCCACTTGAGGATTAGGGCACAAAGGTAGAAAGCAACCCAAGGGTGCTACTTGTGTCTGGGAAACAATTCATGAAGGAAGTGAAGAAAGAACATGTGTGTCTAGCGTTCATGCCAAAAATTGTGCAAGGAGGCACTAAAGGCAAGAAGGGTGTAGATGGTGTAGAAGAAAAGATGTTGCAAAAGGTGCAGGAGATATTGAAGGAATATAAAGAGATCATGCTTGAGGATGTGCCAGATGGCTTACCACTTGTACGAAGCATTAGTTATGCAATAGACTTAGTACTGGGTGCGAGCCTACTCAATAAGGCGGCTTACAAAATGACGCCACATGAGAGTAAGGAGATAAGGAAACAAGTGGAATAGTTGCTCAAGAAGGGTTGATTAGAGAGAGTTTGAGCCATGCACAATACTTGCAATACTGGCATCAAAGGACAGAAGGTGGAGAATGTGCACTGATTCCAGGGCCATTAACAAGATAACCATCAAGTATAGGTTTTTGTTATCATGCATGGACGACTTGATGGACTATTTGAGTGGGGCAAAGTATTTTAAAAAAATTGATTTGAAGAGCAACTACCATCAAATTAGAATTAGGGAAGGTGATAAATGGAAGACAACTTTCAAGACAAAGGATGTATTGTACGAGTGACTGGTGATGTCAATTGGTCTGACAAATGCGCCAAGAGCCTTCATGCGATTAATGAATGAGGTACTCAAACCATTTCTAGGAAGGTTTGTAATTATGTTTTGGATGATACTTTTGGTCTTTAACAGAACAAAAGAGGAACACTTGGCACACATAAGGCAAGTATTACAATGGTTATGTAAAGAAAAGTTGCTAGTAAACCTAAAGAAATACAACTTTTTGAAGAAAGAGTTGGTATACCTAGGATTTGTGATATCCCAAGGGGGTTTAAACATGGCACACAAAAAGGTAAAGGCGATAGTGGAATGGCCATCACCAAAGAGCACATTCGAGGTGTGAAGCTTCCATGGGTTGGCGAGCTTTTATAGGAAGTTCATTTAGAACTTTAGTGGGATTTGTGCATCCATCACAGAGACTATAAGGGGTGATAGAGAGGAGTTTATGTGGATAGGGGGTGTAGAATGCATTCTAGGCATTGAAGAGGAAGGTGATAGAGCAGTTGGTACGATATTGAGCCAGGAGGGAAGGCTGGTCGCATACTTCAATGAGAAGCTCAATGACGCTAAGAAGAAATATTCAACGTATGACCATGAGTTTTATGTGAAAGCGCAAGTGCCGAAGAAATGAAGGTAGTATTTGCTGCATAAGTAGTTTGCATTGTACATGGACCACTAAGCATTGCAATTTATGAACAACCAAAGCAAGTTGAACCAACGGCATATGAAGTGGGTTGAGTTCCTGTAGAGTTATACGTTGTTCTTAACCATAGGAGTAGTAAGTCAAACAAAGTCGTTGATGCATTGAGTCAAAGATGTGCTTTGGCAAGAGAAATATGCATAAGAATCACAGATTTCAAAACACTCAGGGAGTAGTATGCGCAAGATAAGGATTTCAAAGTGGCGTGGAAAGCAGGCATCGAGTTCATGTGTAGAGGCCAATTATAGTGGTCAGATTACGTATTGCAAGATGAGATGTTGTACAAGGGCACATAATTGTGCATATCCAAAGGGTCGATGTTGTACAAGGAGAGACATAGTAGAGGGCTGTCTGGGCATTTTGGCACAAGATAAGATAGTGGCACAATTGAGTGAAGAGTAATTTTGGCCACGAATGTATGAAGTTTGTACAACAATGTTGGATTTTCTAGCTAGTGAAGGGGCGGAGTTAGAACACAGTGTTATATTGGCCATTGCTATTTCTCATGAGGCCCTTAAAACACCACTAGCGTGGATTCTGTTTTGGGACTGCCAAGGACGAGTAGTGGCCACGATTTAATATTTGTGGTGATTGACAATTTTTCCAAGATGGTGCATTTTAACCATGCAGGCAGATGAGTGGTGCCACACAAGTAGCCAACTTGTTCTTCAAGGAGGTGGTGAGATTGCACGGATTGCCATTCACCATTTTGTCAGATCAGGATACAAAGTTTGTAGGGCATTTTCGAAGAACACTATGGAAGAAGCTAGATACCAAGTTGAAGTTCAGCTTGGCATACCATCCTTAGACAGATGGATGGACAAATGGAGATAGTCAACAAAAGTCTTGGAGACTTGTTGAGGTTGTTGATGCGTGGTTTAGCACACCCCAACTCAGGTAAAACACAAATGTATTCTACCTCTCTTGGAAGGAAAATTGAGATCTTCATTTGCATTTTCCTATGCATACAAGTTGTTAAGCACAAACTCCATTGGCTCATTCTCACCGCCTACATCATAATTGATTTGCATCATGAATTCCCCTGTTTTCCCATTCGATTGAGTCTCCTTTTCTTGTATAAAACAGGGTATATTAGCACCTTAATTTATAGGTCTGTTTGCAAGTGTTCATTAATGTGATTTTTGGTCTCTAAAACTAGAACCAGAGTCATCATTATATATCTACTATGTATTGTTTAAACTCGAGATATCATGCATTTAATTTGATTCCAGAGAATCATTTTCCAGATTTTGATTTTGCAGACCTGACTCAGTCACTTTATCATTTTCCACAGGTCGATCAATGCTTGCACTTTGTGGATCATTTGCTCAGAAACTTCACATGACTTATCTATACTGAATTTAGGAAAAGGAATTATGTAGGTTGAATCAGTCCTTTCAAGACCAAGCCTAGTCTTGTGAGAACTGTGGGCAATTTATTTCCTTATACGCAGTTGTATTATGTATTCTGCATTCACCAGACCATGTCAAATTAAAGTGCTTGGGAATCCTATGTCTAACATGTCATTGTTCAGTTTTTCTACGATCATGGGTATGTCTAGTTTAAAATTTGAGATTTGTTAATAGTTATGTGTTAAATCAGGATTATCAGTTTCTTGGTTTTCCTCTATATATTTGTTCAAATTTTCTGATTTTTCGAAGGGTTCAATGTTTCCAGAGTCATTTTCATTTTGATTTGTCTTCATTGAGAGCCATGTAGGCGTTTCCATACTCTTAGCTTCATTTCCAGATTTGACTGTAGCTTGCTTATATTCAGCCTAGTCTGATTTGAGTTCACTTATTTCAACCAGATGTGATGGATTTGTTACTTCATCATCTGAAGCATCATCATCAGAGGAGTAACTGTGTGTGTTTTGATTAACTACAGCCTACAGGTGAAACCATTGGATTTGGCTGATAAGAACTGTTTATTTATCCATGTTGAAAATAACTAAAATTGCTGTTGTGGACATGATGATTGTGGGTAAAACTGCGAAAGATGATTACAATAGTTAACCATGTTGACATGTGATGGTAACTATAAATCCTGAGGGATCATGTTGTAATTTGTTTGCTGATTTGCTTGGGTTTGGGTACGGTCATAACCTAATTGTGCCAAATTGCCAATGTTAAATCTCTCCAAAATGCAGCTTCTATGGTAAACACTCCTGGAGTTTCTCTAACCAAGGATGCAAATCAAGGATCCAATCCTTAAAAATAATGACTCAATATATCAGCATTGTTTGGTCTCTGTGAAACACTTACTCTTTCAAGTGCCTGGTAAAATCTTAGATTAAACTGTGAAATAGACTCATTAGGTTGTCTTCCAACTGCTGCAAACTGCAAGAGAGCTTCTTGAGGATCTATGTTTTTCCCAAATTGTCCTAGAAAGGCATTATTTAATTCAATCGAAGGATGTATTGAATTCGGTGGAAGATTTACATACCTGTGTAATGTTGCATCTTGCAATGTGTTAACAAATAATCTGCAGGCAACATCTTCGTGATAAATCTGATAGTGAGTAATCAAACCTTTGTAGACTTTCACATGATCTAATGCATTCTGCCCATTATGGGGGAAAAATAAAGGAAGCCATTGTGAACATCCCTAGGAATCTCATCGAAATCCTTAGGTATAGGCATGTGGCTGCCTATTGGAATTAAACTACCCCCCAATTTAGCTTATCACGATTGTGCAAGTTAAACCACATACCTATGTTTTGAAAACTCAGATTCTAGGTCCTCCTTATAGCGCCAATTTGTTGATGCGTGGTTTAGCACACCCCAACTCAAATAAAACATGAATGCATTCTACCTCTCTTGAAAGGAAGTCAAGATCTCCCCAAGGTCTATATCACCAAGTCATGGCCATGCAAGATAACTCAGAGGCTGATGAAATACTGTTCCAATTCAAGGGACCATTGTATATCCAAGTGAAATTAGATGATGAACATGGTTATTGCACAAGGAAAATCAATATTTCAGATTTAAACATGTAAACTTCACTGATTCTATTATTCATTGCATTCATAAATCATTCCACAATATAAAATCAGCAATGAAGTAATTGTAATAAAGGAAAATGCAGCTTTAAAATTAGATAAAATCCTATTTAAAATCCTAATTCTATTTAGATGTATAAAAAATATCAAAAGATAATAGGGAAAAGAGAAAGAAGAATGAGCTTGTTTTGCAATGGTGTAAGATCTGAATCGATTTGAGCAAATAATCCCTGATAAACCAGCTTTGCTTGATCAGTTGACACACAACCATTAACACAAAGTAATGCAGAAGTCTAAGGAGCATTAGACCAAGAAGAAACATGTAAAAGATCACTGTATGCATGTGCAGATTAAACACATAATCCTTCATAGCCTTGGATTTAGAAAATTCTTCATTAAGCAGAAGTGTGGAAATTCATCATACTCTGTTGAAATCAAGAAAATTCAGTCATAGCAGCATTGCCCGTATTTGGAAAACCAGGGAAAACAGAGAAATTAAACTAAGAAAACTGAAAAATTGCTTGAAATTAACTGGTTTCCAACCCTTTTACGGTCTTTTAGCTAGTATTTAATAAATTCATAGCATAGGAAAATCAGTTCAACAACTGGTTACAATTATTAAATGATCAGTTTTAATCTGATGGCCCTGATTTAATCATCAATTTCATGATCCAGTGGATTTTAAAACAGCTAGGATTTAATTCTTGTTGTAGTAGTTTGGAACAATTTTCAATACAGGTTAGTTGCGTTTCCTTGTATAATTGTAAGAACCCTGTCTAGTTCTGCCCTGAATTTTCAGTTTTGGTAGTTTGACATTTTGTCAAACAATTGGCATGCAAACTGAGTGTACTGATTTCCTGAGTTTTGTTTGCTTGTTTGGTGTTTGTTTGATTGGGTTTTAGTTTAACATGCAAATGCCATATGATAATACTAAAACATAACACTTTGCCAATTGAACAATTACCAAAGATAAGACTGAAATAACAAGACCAAAGTCTGATATAGTCAAAGATGTCTTTATTCAAATTAAAGATTTGAATACAAGGAGGGAGATTTACATCAGCATTCCAATGTTTGACATACCCGATTTTGCCCTTCTTTGATATACCAATGAATGAAGGCCCAAATACAATGACAATAGCTGCTGTGTATGATGGGAAACCCTGACGTAGACAGCGAACACCTTATTTGCTGTAGATGATCTCAACCTTGAGAATATGCATGGCTCAATGATGGATACGGCTCCTTCAAGATGGCCCTATATGACAGCTCCTTCAACCTGTCATTGGTTCCTCTAAAGGCATAAGACTCCAAAATGGAATGAGTAAACCCTGGGACAGCGAATACTCCTCAATCTGTTCGATCCCTTCAAACTTTTTTCAACTCCCAGTATGACTGTAAAGGATGGCAGCGATAAAAAATCCTTGGGCAGCGATAAAAAATCCTTGGGCAGCGATCAAAAATCCTTGGGCATGGATGACTTATCCTCGGACGCCTTACACAAGTTATGGCATCGGAGTCACCTTAACCATTGAACATTTGACAACACTGAAATCAGACCTACTCCAATAGTGAATACTCAATACAACCTGCCATACAATCAAAGAATGTGATCTGCCCTTAATCGCCTTAATTCAATCGATCAAACCCCAATTTGTATTTGGGACAAATCTACAAATTGGGCAATTAAACCCTGCAATGGTGACCTGCAGTAGATAATCACTTTGAAGCTCCAAACCAATGTCAAAAACCTGCAAATAAGCTCTATAGCAAACTCGGAATGGATTCACCTCTCAAGTGGCATTGGGTTTTCGTCCAATCCACTAATTTCCAAGGGTTTTCGTCCTTAGAAATGGCTGAACCTGTTGTTGCAGCTCAAAGGAAAATATCCAATATGCAAAATGACAATACAATATGATGAAATGAACTCCCAAAGACCTTTTATAGTCTCTAAGAGGATCAACCTCATTTAGCAATTTTAATATAATTTTGAAGTCCATAAGAGGTGCGTCACACTTTGGGAATAAAATGTTATTTTTAATTCATTTTCACACCCTCAAATGGGTTGGCCCACTTGTCATTTAAAATAATATTTTATTTGTCATTTTATTGTATTTTATTTTTCCTTTTTACAAAGTGACTTTCCTTTCTCCAAGTCACTTTTGCTACAATGGCTCAACTATTCATTCCCTTACCAAACGAATTAGCCTACGGGAATGGTGAATAGGCTAATCATCCCTGCTAGCTGATCACTTCAGAAATGTGGACATTACAATAATTTAGTTTCAAATGAATATATAACTAGATGGCATGATATCATAGGTGATGTTTCTCTTGAATGGGTTCCCTTTGCACAACTTAGAGATAAAATCATGTTTTCCCAAGATAACAACGCTTCTTGTCCAAAATTGTCTCTAAAAAATCTTTGTTCCCATTGCCTTAGCCATACTTGAGCTCAGTTCTCACTTCTTTATATCTTCTAACTCATGAGTACCTTGCAAACATAAAAAACAGAGCACTTAAGATTTCTTTGAGAATATTCTGCAATTGACTTGAACAAATCAGATTTAAGACTATTCATGAAGCTAAGAGGCAATCCTAATTAAATATTGTATGATCAGATCATCATAGTCTAGCTTCGAAGAGCAAATTTTGATTTGCTAACTAGAGACAACACAAAATAGAGCATATAGGGCAAGTGAGATGGACAGCTTTGCTAGCGGCATGCCCATGATGGGCTCGGGAATCTCATTGCTTACAAAGAGAACCGTCAAATTGTATCTATGCATGGGTTATAGATAGTCACAAACTTATCAGTTAAATCAATGGTTTTGGAGGATATCTTGTGATCTAATGGCTCGTAAGACATGGTTGGTGAAAACATGTTTGGGTTTTAAATATGCTTAACAAACCCATGAAGTGTGCATGTGTATATGGGTTTTTAATTTGCTTGACGGACTTCATGCATTTAAATGACGGAGGTTATCCACACAATTAAGTGGATTATCCTTGCATACTCGGTTCCACAAAGATAAATTAAGTTTTGGATTTGGAGTCGAGCAAGCGTATGGATTTTGCTTTACTATGGTTTTAAATCTGGAATATTCCATTGATTCTAATTATACATAGCACAAGCCAAATATAGTGAAGTTGTGGACTTGAACAGTGTATGCTTTTGACTTTAAAGGGCCACTTAACTTGAATGAACTCAAGGTCTCGGATCTGTGGATGTTTCATGGACTTTAAAATTGTAAACTTTGACTTTATCTTGTTGGTTAATTGAGTTTGATTCACACTTTCGCCTCTGTGATACTTTTATTAGTTTGGGCTCCAGATGCGACCGTGGATTAAAAACGAACTCATTGAGTATTTGAATCCCTGTGATGTGGCGTATACGTGAACATGAACTCCCTTTCAGCAGGTGTGGACTTAATGATATAAAATAACCAGACTTCATCTTGTCAGTCAATTGCAATTAACACACATCTTGGGTCTGCCAATGCTTGGAATACTACACCATGAATACTTTGGATTTGAGGACTTATATACTCAAACCTAAAGACTACCCGGGTCTAGAGATAAGCAAAGTTACTTAGGGAGAGACACATATACATGACTTGAAACATTGCGAACATGATGATATAAACTCCAGACTTATATCATGTAGTGAGTAAAATTTTTATAAATTGGTTGGGTTTGTTGCCACTTGTTTTTCAGATGTGAAGACTAAGTAAAATGTGTTTGACTGACAATTTAAATTCAGCATATACTATGGAATGGATCATGGACTTGACTTTGATACTTATAGACTTGACTCAAACGGTGAACTTAGGTTAACAACATGCTCGAGCTTGACAAATTTTAGGTAGATGGCTGATAGAAAGTTGGATGTGAGGAGCCTCTTAATATGTTAAATAATAGGCTCGGGTCCATATTTTATTTATTCAATATGCAAACATAAGATAATTTATAAAGCATGTCTAATAATAGAGTTTGGACTTGGCTTTATAAAGCATGATTCAAATAGAATTTAGGAAATAACCTTCTGATTCCAGACTTAGACCTAAGGACGACACGTATATCTTGAAACTAATATTTTAAATCAGGACCTGCATATTCAATCCAATGATTGATGGAAAGGAAATGTGTGGGCCCATAGATCACTTCGGACATTTAATCTCAATGCAACGGGCTACATTTGAAAGTGAATCTCACCATGGGACATAAACACAAAACTAAAACAAAGATGAAAATTGGAGAACCATGAAAACATGCAATCAAAAGGCTTGAATAAGGATTCAACAAAAGGGGCACCTCTTTCTTTAGGGAAAATAGGGCATGTTGTGCAAGCAACAATAGAGATGTTTGGTGGGAGGGAAGATAGGACTCTAGGATTCGGTCTTGGTGCAAGTAGAATTTGCCTACAACAACTTAGTGAATCAAAACATTGGAAAGAGCCCATTTTAGATAATCTACGAGTAGAGTCCGAGGGAGTCACCGAATTGCACAATATACTAGAGGAGCAAAGAAGAAGTGCAGAGGCTGAGGATTTTGTGGAATACATGTGCGACATACATAAGTAGGTACGAGAACAACTAGAAAGAAGCAATGCACGATACAAGGAACATGTAGACAAGAAGAGGCAAGAAGTCAAGTTTCAGGTTGGAGATCTGGTGCTGACACATTGGCGCAAGGAAAGATTTCCAAGGGGGACCTACAATAAGTTGAAGTGGAAAAGGTAGTACCTTGCAGAGTTTTGCACAAGTTTGAGAAGAATGCGTACAAGATGGAACTGCTTGAGGGAATTGATATATCACCAATTTTTAACATTGCCAACTTATACCCTTATGTTGAAGGACAAAACAATCAGGAGGGTGGGGGGTGCAGATATTGGTGCAAGAGTAATAGATTGGAGGCATGAGATGCTCTAAAAGATGTGTGAAGAAGTGGAGCAAGTACTAGACACCAAGATCAAGAAAATGTACCAGAGAGAATATAAGGAATATTTAGTTAAGTGGAAAGGGCGTAGAGTCTAAGATGCGACTTGGCTAAATGCATAAGAGTTTGCCAAGTACAACAAGATGGTGAAGAATTAGTTTGAACTTGTGCATGAGCAGGAGCCCATGGTCAGTTCTTCTTACCCTGGGAGATTGGTGCAATGGCGTCCAAGCAAAGAGGATAGTGCACATGTTCCTAGCATGCACAAGGGTAGACATGGAAAGAAAGATGGCAGGTGCACATACAAGCCAAGGATCATCGAGGCTAGCTGTTGGAAGGTTTGGCGACACATTGTTAATTGAAACATTTAATGTAGGAGGCGAGGTAGGTGATTTTGAAGTGGGAGTGGGCAGCATTCAATCTGATGGATGCAATCTTGACTCCCCAAAGGGACAATTGTATATAATTGAGGAAGACGATAGATTCAACACCTTTTGGCAAGGACCTTTGGCCGGACATAAAGCTTAGAGAGTCTGCAATAAGAACAATGACTTTATATGAGCTCCCATCTATGGGACTGTTGTATGGCTTGCTAGGAATAAGGATTTTTTCAACACCGAAGAGAACTCACAGGCTTCTCTATAGAAGTCTCTCTTTCTTTGGTTTCCTTGTAGTTGAGGAGTTTTTAGATTAGGAGCCCCAAGGAAGTTAAGAAATTTGCTTTAGATGATACCCCCATTCCTCTAGGAAATCAGAGGAAGAACACCACTTCCCCTCCTAACGCTATTCCTAAGTGGACCATTGGTACTTATGAGGATAACACTCAGCATGACAGGGATGGATGGCCAATCCCTATGCATGATTCTAGGGAAGACTCTTTGGGCAGCAATGATGTCTCAATGAATGGTCCAGTTAATCCTGCTGCTAAGAAGGATGGTGATGCTAGTTCAGGTTGTGCTCCTGCTCTTATTAGAGGGTACAGGAGTACCTGTCCGGAGTGGTGGGTCAGAGACTGTGTTGAGTTTAGGGAAAAAACTGCTAAAAAACACGTTGTTGACTTGCTGAACACCTTAGACAAGGAGGAGGCTGCTGAAGGAAAGGACAAAACAATATGATTGATTCTCTGTTTTTATATTGGGTCATGTAATCATGGGTGCATGTTAGACACTGGTTTTGGTTGGTCCCTTTGAGCAGGTTTTTGTAATTGTTGATGCTATACTTGTGCTCCTTGGGAGCTCTTTTTTTGTTAATTTTGTACTTCAATTTGCTCATTTGAGTCATATTCTTGCTCTTTCCCCAATTAAAAAAAAGTATTTCTAAAATGCAATATCGTAATGAATGTTTTCAGTTGCTTTTTACATAGATTCTGTCATGACAGGGACCCTGGTTGGTTAACTCAATTTTACTGTTTTAGTTGGATACCATTATATCAAGATAGGTTATGGTTTTCATTGAAACAAATAACTACTTCTTGGAAATGACTTAGCTAGGGTTAGTCCCGCTTCACCCATTTAGAAAAGTTTGATTGAACACTGTTAGGATATCACTAACATTTAACTTAGTTGGGCTTAAGGTTTAATGGAGGATAGACACATAATTATGTTTATGCATGTCATTATAGAAGCATCTTGCATCCTATCACTTGAATTTGTGCTCTATTTGGAGTTTGTCTAATTCAAAATTTTCTCTGGACTTAGAAATCGGAATGGATCAACTTTCATTGGAGGAGATTTTGTTTTACAAATTGGTTATTGATGTTGATCTGAAGTTGATCAGATAAACATTCAGTCCCAGTTGGTTGAGTGGATCAACCATTAGAGTAGAGTTGCAGAGTCAGAATCAGGCTGGAGGAAGAACAAAAAGGAAGGATTTGTCAATCAGTGACGGAACTGGTTGGGGAAAAAATGGTCTTACCATTTGGGTAGCAGGTGAGAATGTCACAGATTGGACAAGGCACAACTTACCATTTTGGCTTGGGGCCAAAACCTTCCCATGCATGACAAAACAGCACAGACAAAACTCTTCCGCAGAGTTGAATTGGTTCTCCTTCTGTCTAATCATATGGGAGACGTTCCATTTCTTCGTGTTGACACTTGTGCTCATCCTTGGGCATGAATAAACGTATTGGGGAATGTGCCAAGGTGATGGAGCTTATTGAGAATGTTGAATTGCAGTTCAATTCCATCCTAGATGTTTGGCAATTGAAGGTTCAGTTCATTGCTATGTTTCTAGAGCTTGTGTAACTGTATGTAGCCATTTCAATATGTGCATGTGAGAGGATGCTTCTTGCTGATGCCCTTAGTGGTCCTTGTGTAGGGAGGAAACTTGTATATTAAGTAATTTCACTATGTCGTAGCTGAGATAGGCTTGCTTGAGGTGAGAGGATATGTTAAGAGGTTCTTAAGGGCCTTCGTGAAGGGAATCCCACTTTTACTGTTTGATAGTGGAGTTTTGTTGGAGGTTCACCTTGTTTGGGTTTCTCTAGGGTAAATCACTTGTGTCATTTTTTTCATTGATGTTGCTTTCTATTACTCACTTTTGTCATTTCCATGCTATTTTCTAACATCTCATAGCACAAGTAAATAAGAATTAGCTGCACACATTCAATAAGAGTTGTATGCTACATCACAAGCATGGTTCTTGTTCTTCACAACATAATCTTGGTTGTTTTATGGTTTTATGGATTGCTTAAGCATTTACATGTTTGTAGCGGTATGGTTGGAAATTTTGAATACATATTGGTAAGTATATCCATGTTGGTGAATCATACTATAGCATATTCATGTCAATTATGGATCCAATTGGTATTAGATTGGTTTTCCTTGTACCTGTAGGTTCTGCCAACACATTTCAGATTTGTGTGTATCTTGCATGATTTCCCTTACACTTGTTATGTGGCAAGCAAAGTAGGAGAGTAGCACTTAGAGAGAAGTAACACTCAATGTAGAGAGACTTCAGAAGGGAAGGGCATAAAGATAGCAGGCAACAAAAAGTTGCCAAGGAAAAATATCAGAAAAAACAGTCAACTCTGACAGATTTGGCTAGGGCCGAAATAGTCAAAGTGGTTCAGTTGGATTCAAAATTGTTAGGAATGAGACAGCAGAATGCAATCTTGCAGATCGATCAGTGTTGAGGTTTGATTCAGCTTCAGAAAAGGTCTGGCACTGTGGCACAGTATCACATAGTTGGTAACAAGTTGTTTATCATGCATATTTAACTTATTTAAGTTGTTT
This sequence comes from Cunninghamia lanceolata, assembly GCA_027924645.1. Lineage (NCBI taxonomy): Eukaryota > Viridiplantae > Streptophyta > Pinopsida > Cupressales > Cupressaceae > Cunninghamia > Cunninghamia lanceolata. The sequence goes on along the minus strand of BSBN01001001.1, from coordinate 8,513,968 downwards.
TGGGCTAACAACTATTGTGGAATGCATTTTGGCATTCCAATGCAACATGGTTATTCTAATTTCAGCATAATGGTTGTGATAGCTTGTGTTTGGCATCCATATTGACTCCTTTAGTATGCATTATTAGATGTATTCTTTGAATGTATACTCCTTTAGTATGCACCAATACTACCTTACAACTGCATAGCAAAATTCTTCATAGCGGAGAAATGCGGACTGAAATACAGTGACTTTGCCATAGGTTCTATACTGTGAATGCGTTAGGAAAATCTTTAATAGACTGAGTTTGACTGCGGAACACCAAAATGGAAAGACAACATGTTGAGGCATATTTACCTTTATTTAGCATTTAGTAGATTCTCCAGACCCACACTTAGATGTATTTTCTTTCATATCAAACTTACCTACTGTCAATACTGTCAATTGTATCCATTTTCTCTTCTGTCTCATTCTGGACCAACTCAACTTTATCTTTACACATTATTTCCACTCTCCGGACCAACATGCCTTTACCCTTTGTTGCCATCAATGACAACACTACTTACAGCTATGCTTACTAGTCTTTTCCTTGATATGATCAAAAATATATATGTATTTCCAACTCAGAAAAGTATTATTTTTATTGCCTTTCTTGCTTTGCTGTTCACTTGATAAATATATCAGAAATATATATTTCACTCAGAATATACAATTATTCTGAACTCAGAAATATGTTCTTAGTATTCCCCATATTTTTCCACTGCTACCTTATCTCTCCATATATATATTTTTACACCTTTATGATGAGAGACATCCCTTTGAAAGGGTGATGACTCTTCAAAGAATCCTAACTCTTTATTATATGTACTGCTGCCTCTTCAAGGCTGATAGCAGCCTTTTAAAAACTGATCGCTACCCCTTTTACAATGCTAATCGTTGCATCTAATTTCACAAACACATTATTAATCACTCCACTCCTTAAGTTCGCTGCTCTCTCTCTCCACATAATCGCTTTTTTCAATTGCATCATATGTAATTGAATGGACCATACTATTATTAAATAAACAACTCTCCTTGTCTTAAGCGCTAGTCTTATATTGAATTTGACTTTACTCGCTGCCATTATACACGCTGGTAGTGGTCATAAGATAATCGTTGGAGTTGTCTTATTTCTTTATATTAATCGCTCCTTTATTATGCTATGCAGCTATCCTCATAATGTTTATGAATTTAGCTATTTTGTCTTGTAGCGATCATAACTAATGGTTGACCCCTTATAATTTTAAATATATATTTATTTATATTAGTTTTATATATTTATATAATTATAATAATATTTAAATTATTAATATTTATATTTATAGTAACATATTTATATAATATTATTTATTAAATATTATATATTAATAATATTATATACGTTTATTTAATACATACACAATTATCACTCTTATTCGATTTGACTATGGAGGGGACACACAAAACTCACATGAAGTTTAAATCTTTAATTTAAACCATAGTTATATCGCGATTTTTTAGTAAAATTGCCAATTGGGAGGTTTCCAGATTAAATCGCGAATGGGAAAAAATTGGGTTTTTTACCCCCTAGTTTCTATTTGTAGGGGTTTTTTACGAATGAAACTTGCGATTTCACCATCTGGGTTGGCAGAGGGTTTCTGTACCGACGAGTATAGAAGATTTTCCGGCGTGAATCTTTTTACGGCGTGAGACAATTTTCTGAGCACTATAACGCTCAGATAGAATTTTTTGGCTGAATTTTTTTACGGCGTGAGACAATTGTGAGCAGTATAATGCTCACATATAAAAGCCTATCGGGTAATTAGTTTAAAATTATTAATATAATGTTGGACTGATAAGTAGCATTATAATTAATTTAAAATTATTAATATTTAATTTAGCTAGCCGCACTTTATGTTTAATTTTAGGAGGTTTTATAATAAATTTTATGTTTATTAAATTTTATAATTAATTTAAAATTATTAATATTTAATTTAATTAATGTTAGGTTTTTATTAGATTTTAATATGAGTTAATGGTAAATTTAATTTTTTAAAAGATTTTATAATAAATCTTTTGTTTATTAAATTTAATAATTATTTTATTGATAAATTTAATTTTTTCACTAAAATTTATAATTAATATAATAATATAAAGATTTAATAATATATTATTTATATTATTAATATATTCTAATAATAATATTATTTATATAATATATTATTAATATTTATAATATTATAATATGATATTTATATCATTAATCTATTTTATATATACATATAAAATAGAACCATCCCTAAAAAAATTAAAAAACAATAGGTTATCCTCTCTTTTTTAGCATTTTTTTTACGTTTTTTGCAAATCCTATTTTTTCCCAATTTTTTCACGATTTTTTGAAAAAAACTTGTACTTTTCATTTGCCGATTTTTTTCCCAAAAGATTTTTGCTGCTATGAAATTTTAAACAATGCCTTAACATCAGGATATCACAAAGTGACCTTCATTTATACCCCTTCTTACACTTAACCTAATTTGCATTCAATGCTCTGTTCGATAAAGCTGTCAAAGCTTCTACTGTGATTCACAGTCATCTTCTATTGCTCCGCAATAAAGCGTTTTTCATCGGCGTTTTCTTCAAAATGTCCAAGATATCAATCTTTATCTCATATCCTTGTTTTGAAGCATTAGCACCATTTCTTTGGTAGGGGATGAAAGATTTTCATTAGAGCTCCCCCTAAGCCAAAGCCCACAACCTAGTTCCCGGAGGAGGTATCTGCGCCAGAGACTGGCACAACCCCATCATTCACCTTATTTTCTTCCTTCTTTTTCCAGACCTTGTCCATCTCTTTCTTTATCTCTACCAGATCCATATTTTTCACTGAATCACTCTTCTTTGCCGGATCATCCTTCACATTCTTACTCTTGCAAACTTTAGCAATATGACCTAGTTTGTTGCATTCATAGCATTTGATATTTTGAATGAGCTTACTTCCATTTATCCTGGATCTACATTGATTAGCTTTATGCCCAAATCCACTGCATGTATAACAATAACCAATGAAAGATGAACCTGTCATACCTTTATTATAACTCATCATCTGATTTTTGCATTCACTGGCTTTATGACCAAATCTTTGGCATGTAAAACATTGACCGGAGAATGGTTGAACATTTTGATTCATCCTCCTACATTCCACAGCTTTATGTCCAAACTTGTTGCAAAAATAGCAACACCCAGAGTACCTTTGTGCAGCAAGTTGTCTGATAGGTGGCCTCTTGAAGTTTTTCTTTTGATTTCGGAACTGCTTGCCATTGTTCTTATTTTCAGTAATTGATGTCTGGTTTGATTTTGAACTTTTACCCTTTTCAAATCCTAATCTTTCTTTACCTTTAGGACCTTTCTGATTTGCAATCAATTCATCAAGCTTTGTAGCATTCATCTTGAATTTGCCTTCATGACTTTTTGCTTTCTCCAGATCTGATTTTAGATTCACAACTTCTTGTTCAAGCCTTGTACATTCTTCATATTTGCTTTTCACCACTGCATTAAGACATTCCTCAATTATTTTCTTTTCTTCAATTTGCACCTTCAGACCAGTGATGGTTTCATTTGCTTGCTTCAATTGTTCACTGACTTCCTTATGCCTTTCTTTGAACTTCTTGATTTGCTCTTTCAATTTTTTAATGTATTCATTTGCTTCCTTGACATCTTATTTCAGCTCTCTGTTTTCATCTTCAGTTCTTTGAAGATCTTCAAGAGCAGCATTAAGTTCTCCAACTTTGTCAAGCATATACTCTTCTTTAACAGCAGGAATCTCTTCCGCAGGAATAGGTAGTCTTCTAGCAGCCATGTGTTCAATCTCCAAGATCTTCCTTGAGCGGTTAAGCTTCTTCCAAAGGACTTGGCTCTGATACCAATTGTTGAACACCCAGAATATTGAGAGGGGGGGGGGGTGAATCAGTATTCTTTTAAACCATTCAAACATTAAATATCCAATCCATTTAATGGTTTCTCTTGCAGTAAGTGAAATAAAACATAAAACATATAACAAGGTCACACAACACATGAACACCAGAATTTTTACGTGGAAAACCCAAAAAGGGAAAAACCACGGTGAGGATTAGCTCACAATATATTATAATAAAGCAACCGGTTAAGGTTGATATAATTTGGTGGACTCATTGTCCAAGAATGCTCACTGTAGGTGGCTCATAGCCAAAGGGCTCACTGTCCTGAAAAGAAAGAGATAGAAGAAGGGACGGCTCATTGCCAAAAATGAACTGCTAATAATGCATCTAACTTATGTTGGAGATACAGTTCCACTGAAGCTTAGAATACTGATTTTGCGCACTTCATCTTCACCACAATCTCAACTTATCCTTCTCTACATTAGATTTCGCTTGCACACATACTTAACTCCTTTGCATTACTCTCACACACATCCACACAAGAATTCAAACTTATATATATATATATATATATATATATATATATATATATATATATATACTGCATTCAAACAAAAAAACATCAATCAAATCGACAAAAAGATGTATCGTGTGGCTACATGTTTTGTCGGCCCAAATCTCAACCCTGTACGCTTTGCGGAGAGAATCAAAGCGTGTAGCACATCCATATAGGTCGGCACAACCTATAATTACTCCCATGATTTTGTTCCATTCACGAGACAACTCCGCACAATCTCAACACCTTTAGGTCGGCTCAACTGGTGAAGTAGCAATAGCATGAACTATTTGTTAGTTCACAACTCAACATGCGGACCACAAAAATGCTTAGCACTTGGAGACAACATACTTCAGACATCCATAACCTTATCCTCAAATCCGCATAGCAAACCCATTCATTTGCGGTGGAATGCAGAGCATTCCAATATAACACTAGCACTGTCATTACATTGTCAATATAGAGTCCGGTACTCTGTCAAATCTATCTCACTCCGGAGGGCTTCAAGACCCGAATCTTTGGATTTAGACTCCTTTAGTATGCACCAATACTATCTTACAACTGCATAGCAAAATTCTTCATAGCGGAGAAATGTGGACTGAAATATAGTGACTTTGCCATAGGTTCTATACTGTGAATGCCTCAGGAAAATCTTTAGTAGACTGAGTTTGACTGCGGAACACCAAAATGGAAAGACAACATGTTTAGGCATATTTACCTTTATTTAGCATTTAGTAGATTCTCTGGACCCACACTCAGATGTATTTTCTTTCGTATCAAACTTACCTACTGTCAATACTGTTAAATGTATCCATTTTCTTTTCTGTCTCATTCGGGACCAACTCAACTTTGTCTTTACACATTATTTCTACTCTCCGGACCAACCTGCCTTTACCCTTTGTTGCCATCAATGACAACACTACTTATAGCTATGCTCATTAGTCTTTTCAGCATCCTGCATATATTGCCAACAGTAGTAGTTATTCTTATGTGGCCAAGAGGGTCACTGGCTCTAATCTTGTGTAGTTCTTTCGAGGCAAAGAGGCAAAAAGTGTTTATCCTTCTATCAGCTCTTCCAAAAGCACGAGTTCCCTTTCACAGAACTCTTCCATCTCCCGCCTTTGCTCATTAGCTTGTTGGATCTCCCTTAGGATCTCTGTTTGCTCCCAGGTTTGATCTTTGGTGGGTGCTTCTTAGATTGGCAAGTTCTCTTGGATCTCACTCAACACCGCTCTAATCCAATCCTTCTTTATTCTAGGACATGTCGAGTGAGGAAAAGGGATATTAGAGGAAGCATTTTAGTGCTTTGTTTGATCCTGTTTTTGCTTGTTTGCTTGATCGTTGCATGGTTTGATTTGTCGAATGATTAACTAGCAGAGCTCATAAGTTGCATACTTGGTGAGTCGTTGGGCACTCGCTTGGAAAAATAAGAGAGTTTTTGGAGTGTAAATTCGTAGGAATAGTTGCGGCAGGTTTTTTCTGAGTTTTTCTGATTTTAATGGCGAGCACTCGCTTGTAATTCACCGAGTCTGACCTCTCCACTCGCTTGCATGACAAAAGATGCCCAAACGTGGGAAAATTGTAGGCGAAACACGTGAAAATGCGGAAAACTGGAATGTGTTTGAAACACATCTAAAACACATAAAATCTGCAGATTCGTGCCTTTAAAAGCCCTAATTGTGCATGTTGAACACACAAGAACATTGTTTGACCATTTTAGAGCAGGCTGGAAGTAATTTTTAGGGGAGTTGACTTTTTTGCAATTTCGAATTTGGACAAGGTTAGTTTTTTTTCCCTTTTTTTTTTTCAAACAAATTAATTTATAAATCATTTCTAATTGTCTTAGCATGTAAAAATTAGGAATTTTAATGCATTGAATTCAATTTTTTTCAAACAAATTAATTTTTAAATCATTTCTAATTGTCTAAGCATGTAAAAATTAGGAATTTTAATGCATTGAATTCAAATCATGTAAATTTTTTTGTTGATTTACAGTTACACAATCAATTTTTTTTATTTTTTATTTTTTCGAAATGGAGTTTATGTTTTAGGTTATAACATGTTATTTTTGTCAAATTTGTTAATTCGTTTACTATTTCATTACCATATTATCATATCACATTTTAATTTTTCAAATGCATTAAAATTTTACATGATTTAAAAAAAAATTGTGTTGAAATTGCTGTATTTTTATTAAATGCTATTTTTTTTGTTTTTATTAATGTTGCAAGTCAGTATACAATGGCATCTAGCTCTGCATCAGATTCGGACTCAGCAATTGGAAGTCGTCCCATTGGAACTAAACCCCCTAGAAGCCGTGACCCCGCTTGGAAACATGGCATAATGGGACCAACAACAGGGAGTGATTTGTACTTGGTGCATGAAGAAGCTTAATGGAGGCATCAGTTGCCTCAAATACCATCTTGTAGGCATTCCTAATCGCAACGCCAAGGTGTGTCTAGCTGCCCCAAAAGAGGTGATATGAGAGATGCTACCACTTCTTGAATTATTGGATGAGAAGAAAATGGAGAGGGCTAGGGCACAAGCAACCATTGCTCCTAATTTTCCAGAAGAAATTGATGTAGACATGACAGACATTGTGGGCTCTAGTTGTGGTCCATGCATACGTGGCACATTCACCTCCTCTAGCTCGAGTAAAGCTTAATCACAAGGGTTTTTTGTGCCTAGAAACGTATCTGGAGCACAACCTTCACTACAAGGTATAGGGTGAAACAAGGAGGCGTATAAAGAAGCAAATAAGGCATGCACAAGTTTTTGGTATTACAACCTTCGCTTCAATGTGGCTAGGAGTCCATATTGAGAGTATTTGGTGACAACATTGATAGTTGTGGGGAAAGGGTACAAGGTGCCCTCTTCAAAAGACTTAAGTGGGAACTTGCTTCAGGATGTTGCAGATGCAAAGTTAATTTTGGAAGAACAAAAGAGGTAGTGGCACAAGTTTGGATGCATTGTTCTTTTTGATGGGTGGACGGATGGAAAGAACCGCATCCTTATCAATTTTTTGATAACTTCAAATGGTGAGATGGTTTTCTTGAAGTCAATTGACGCCTCTAACAAAGTAAACAATGTAGAAACTGAGTCTAATGTTGGAGCAAGTTGTCTTAGAGGTGGGCATTACAGAATGTGGTGCAAATTATCATTGACAATGCAACGACATATGTGGCAGTTGGGAAATTGCTTTAGGAGAGGCATCCGTCACTCTTTTGGACCCCTTGTGCAACACATTGCCTTGACTTTCTTTTGGAGGACATAGGAAAAAATGATTGGGTGAGACTGGTTGTAGAAGAAATAAGAAACATCACAAAATATATTTATAATCAACCTTGGGTTCTTAGCTTGATGAGGGATACACAAAGGGGAAAGAGTTTGTGTGACCAGGTGTTACAAGGTTTCTAACTCACTTCTTAATGTTGCAAAACATTACTAGTTTGTTGATACCGTTGAAGCAGATGTTTGTGAGTCAAGCATGGCTAGACTCACCATATTCAAAGAAGGCCGATGGAGAGAGGACTGCAAAGACAATTTTTGATAATGTCTTTGTGAACAGAGCTATAGAGATCGTCAAGGTAACCTCAAACGTCAATTTAAATTTCAAATTGAATTCTTTATTTTTAAACTTTAAAAGTGTTTACTTCCATTGTAAATTTGTAACTTTAATTTGTTTGTACTTGTAGGTGTTGGAGCCCTTGGTGAGAGTTTGCGCTTAGTGGATGGGGATCAAAACCTCATGGGGTACATTTATGAGGCCATGGATAGGGCCAAAGAGGCCATTTGAAACTACAACAAGAGGGATAGAGACAGATTTGATCCCATTTGGGAGATCATTGATCGGAGGTGGAACAATCAACGCCACCAATCCATTCATGCAACGAGGTACTATCTCAACCCCAAGTTTTTCTTCTCTGATAGCTTCATAGATCCTAATGGTGAGGTTATGTAGGGCCTCTCAACATGCATTGAGAGGATGACACTCGAGGTTGAGGTGATGACACTCGAGGTTGAGGTGAGGGACCTCATTATTTTAGAGTTGCATAATTACAAGCAAGCTAGGGGAAAGCTCTTTTCTTCGCCACGAGCTATTTGAGGAAGATCCATCCAGACACTAGGTAGCAAATATTGAAGTCTTATATCTTACAAGTTATAAATTACAATTATTAATAAAATATTGCTTGCTTACAAGCTCTTGAATATCTTATTTGTAGGTTCTTGGTGGGAAGATTGTGGTGGAAATACCCCAAATCTACAAAAGCTAGCCCTTCGAATTTTGTGTCAACCTTGTAATGCTTTTGGTTGTGAGCGCAATTGGAGTTTGTTTGACGCCATTCACACAAAGAAGTGCAATAAGTTGACTCAACAATGTCTCAATGACCTAGTTTTTGTGTAATACAACCTTCAACTTTGCATAAAAAAGGTGGCCAAATTAGAGGAGCTTAATGATTTGGATGAGATTGATCCCTGTAGTGATTGGACTGGGCAAGATGAGGAGCCTTCCTGTTTTACAAAGGACAAGATTGTTGATTTTGAGAGGCAGGCTATGGAGGATGTGGCTGTAACGGAAGCAAGAGAGATTGGATTGGATGATATTGATGTGGTTGAAGAGGAGTCATTGCCATCTAGTAGTAGGGTGGAGCCACAAGGACAATCTTTTAGGTTGAGCAAGTGTAATGTCCCCTTTCTAGTGAGAACACTTAAACCTGAATCTGCATTGAAGGTGATTATCAAAGAGACATTAGAAACATTAGAGATCAATAAATTTCAATGATAATATCTAATAAAATCAAAGATAATATAAATATTTCATTCTTATCAAAGGATTATTCATTTCCTTCTTGTCATTCAATATTGATGACTATTCTATAATATATTTCTTAAGTACATTAAGGTGAATATTAAACATATTTCAAGATCCATATCTTTCCCTCCTATTCTTCATCAAGGAATTAGGCTTTACATGACTAGGGCGCGCTGAAACCATCTCCGACCCAGCTTCGAGAAACTAAGTCCCAGCCCTTGGGGTCTATACACGGAGTCTCCGATCTAGCTTCGGGAAACTATGTCCTAGCCCTTGGGATCGATACAAGATCTCTGGACCCAGCTTCAGGGACTATATCCCAGCCATTGGGGTCTATACAGGGGATGGAATTACTCCGCCTTTCCCTACAATACCCATGATTCCTCATTGGATGAAGTAGTAGAGGCTACGGAGATATGATCTTTATGCAATATTCCTTTGTACTATAGATGGAATTCTATTATATCATTTATCATCATAATGCATGAATAGAATCATTCTTATCTTAATTTGGAATACCCTTGTAAGGTATTCTTGTTTATACAATTGCTCATCTTAGATCTATATAGTTAAGACAATTCCTTATAAACTACAATGATTCACCTGGATTCATATCAACTATGAAATGACACTAATGCATATATATATATATATATTGGTTCATATACTTGTGTAATCCTAACAATGTGATTGACATGTATATAGATCTATTCTAGATTATGCATACTTATATATATATATATATATATATATACATAATCTTACAACTCTCTATATTTACTATTTACTTAAACAATCAAAGATTAGATAAATTCAATAAGTCTTACCTTGTGATCCTTACTGTGGAGTTCTGATTTATATCTGCTGATCTGATAAAGAATGCTCAACTGTATATGATTGATCCCTTGTTATCTTCATGCCTCTTCCCAATGCCCAACGATCTCCTTTATACTGCCTTTCTTCTACCAACGGTTGCAACCTTTCATTATTCGTTGTCCCAAAAGGGACGTTTCTTTTGAATGATGAGTCACTGCTATTACTAATTCGCAGCCTCTTACTCATAGTTTCTTTTATATGATCGCTGACCTTAGGATATTTATTATTTATTGATTTGCCTCCTAAATATCATAATCGCTACTCATATATAAGCGATGACAAATCAATGATCTTTCAATATTTAGTATCTCTTATATATAATATTTGATAGTAATATTTATATTATTGTATAATAATAATGATAATATTTAATATTAGATTTATATTATCAATACTTCTATTTCTTAATGATATTTATATTTATATAATAATATGTTTAATATATTTAAATAAATATATTATATATATTAGAATATATATAATAATATTATTTATTATATTTTAATAATGTATTTAATATTAATACATACGTAATTATCCGTGTTTCTCGAAAGTGACTTCCGCCTTAATATCGGGACATGACAGCGAGGAGCCACAACTGAGTTAGAGTGCGAGGACTAGACCCCCTCCCTAATTTTTCACTAGAGCGAGGAAGAGGAAATTGTAAAATGTTGTGATTTGTAACTTGCTTAGATATGCAAATTTATGATGATGATTTTCAAAGGCAATCATCATAAATCCATGATAATTATTGGCTAGTTATTGTATCCGCATGATGATGCGATTTTGTACCCTATATGTATTCAAATCTAATAGAAAACACTTCTCCAATGTTTTATAGAGTCATTGGATACATTTTGTAATTGAATTCTGCATAAAATTTGTGTTTTTTAAGAAATTTAAGTATTTTTTTAAGTTGTTGAGTTTTGCCATGTTTTTGCCTAGTTGGAAATTTTGGGTTTGCTGAGTCCGAGTATGTGAACTATGACTGAGCTTGCTTTGCATTTGTTTGAATTTTGGTTGGGTGCCTCGTGATGTTATCGAGGGCTTCTTTCTTCTTTGTTTTTCTGTTTTCAAGGTTTTGATGATAATGTTACTAATTGAACTAAACTAGATGCAAAAGCAAATCTACTTTGTATTTTTGTGTTTTTCTGTAAATCAAATGTTTTTTAATTAATCTACTTGCAGAAAAGAAATCTTTCTTTATATGAATGCAAATAAATGGCTTTTCCTAAATGCAATATAATTGAATATTTTTGTTTCTTTGGTTTTTGGATATGATAGTTTGAATGTTGTTTTCCTTGTGTTGGAATCGAGGGCTTTTCTGAGAATGTGAACCGAATTAAATCTAATTTAATCTACTCTAATCTAAAAGATAAACAAGTTTTCCTAATCCAAGAAAGCAGTAAAATCTCTACTCTAACCAAGGATGAATAATGGAATATTACTATCCTTAAGAAAATTGAGATTTTTAATTACTACTTAATCGAAAGCCTTTTCAAAATAAATCTAACTTAAAGCAAAAGAACCTGCAAAAAGCAGAGGCTTTGTAGAAGTTTGTGTTGGCGTGTGTCCTTAGGAAGTATAGCCTTTGTATCTTCTTTTGTAGCAATAGGGTGCTCCTTCTTGATGGTAGTGGGATACAAGGAAATTTAGATTTGGAGAAATTGGAAATTACTTGGATGATTGAGAGAAGCTTTGAAGCTTCTAAGCAAAAATTGTGTCATGCCCCCTTTTCAAAATTAGACTCATGGAGAAGACCTCTAACCTATCTTCATTTCTCGTAGGCTAAAGGATAAAGCAATGGAAATGATTAATAATATTGTTTTAAGTTGGGCCCACTAATTTTATTCTAATGGGGCAACTTAATAATATTATTATAATTAATTTAAAAGTGTTTTTAAACGCTTAATATTAAAAAGTATTTTAAAATACTTTTGGAGGGAAATTTGAATTGATGGGTCTGAAATGGATAGCTATAAGGGAAAGGCGATTGGATCAAAGGAAATCATCTCATTATCATCGTTGCATTCATCTTTCTGGAATTTGGACGTGTTCAATTTTCTCATCCAAGGACAAAAACCCTTGGCTTGCGGAGTTTAGGAGGATGAAAACCCCCATGGGTTCTATTATCGTATTTGGGGACGAAAACCCTCATCTCCATCTAGGGTAATTCCACTCAGGAATTGCATTGGAGCTGATTTTGTTGATATATCTTCAAGTTTTCAGTTTGGAGTGATTGGTACTTCCAAACAAATCATCCAATATTGTTCTAGGGATCTACATTGTTGGTTTTCAGGGATTATTTACATATTTGTTGCTGTCATCTTGATGATTTGTTGAGGTTGATATTTGCGGAGCAAGTCTAAATGACATAGCTTCCTAGCTATACCCTGCCAACATCTATTAAGCTTTATATGCTGTTCTCAACATCAATACAAAGTTGATACGAGCTGCTGGGCGAAGTATTTAATACGCAACATCATATATTAGCTGCCGCAGGTCTACAAAGATTTCTATTTCATTGCGGTAGTATTCTATTTGCTGTTGCAACAACAAATCACACCATTATTGGAAGGCGTAGTATTTTGTTTGTGATCCGTACTAGCTAGCTGCCCAATTGCAGCCTTGGTTATATGCAACACATCATACAAGGGACGTTTGGTAATATAAGTGGTTGCAGCAATAAAAAGGGTTATGATATATTCCGCATCACTCCAATAGTAATTGCAGTTCCTTTTTTGGTGTTGCCTTAGTTGTATAGAAGTGTGGAAGGCTTGTTGTACTCTTGTTGCAGATTTTGTAAGTCTTCAGATCATAAACATCGATATATATTAGGGTGTTGTTATTTTAGTTGCTATTCTTGCATCATTTTAATATGTAGAAAATTGTGAAATATGTGTTGATAAGGGTTTTCAAATTATAGTCCACTTCAGCAATCATATTGGATTTTGCCTTTTATACTTTTATTTTAGTTTGTAAACATTCAAAAAATACAAATATTCATATATATATATATATATACATATATCATAGTTGAAAAACTCGCCAAAAGCAAAAACCCGCCAAGCATGAAAAATTTGACTCGGCAAAAACTCGGCAAAAAACTCGGTAACTTAAAAAATTGTTTAAATTTCATTAAAAACACATTTTTTTTGCAAAATTCAATGATTAGATGCATCCAACAAGTCAATAAATGAGAAACAAGCTGAGTCTAGTTGTATTTGATTGATTTCAAAGTAAATTGGATACAAAATGGCATCCTCATGAGGAATGCGCTGATACTGATAGTCTGAAACAAAATGGAAATAGCAAATTGTTTTTGTAAAACTGAAACTGAAAGTAAATACTACATCTTCCTCTTCCCCTTCCCCTTCCCCTTCCCAAGTCTACTGAAAACTAGGGGAGTGGTAGAACTAGGTCTAGTCCTAGGAATCTGCTGTGGCTCCTCCCTCCTCGGCATGACAAACCGTGGCTCAACCTCCATCCTGGATGTAGATGCTGGTAGTGGTCCTGGTGGCAATGTCTCCTGACTCTCCTCATCCTCCTCATCCTCCTCATCCTCAATGTCATCCAATGAGAATCCCAATCCATCGATTCCAGCGGTAGCCCCCTCCTCCATTGCCTGTCTCTCCAAATCATAGATCTCATCCTCAGAAAACAATGAAGGCTGCTCATCCTGCCCTGTCCAATCACTGTAAGGATCTATCTCATCCAAATCAATTGGATCATCTGATATTTCCTCTACCCTTCTTGTGCGCAGCCGAAGATTATATTGCACATAGACAAGGTCATTGAGGCGTTTCTGAGCTAGCTTGTTCCTCTTCTTTGTGTGGATGGCCTGAAATAAGCTCCAGTTGCGCTCACAATTGGATGAACTACATGGTTGGCATAAGACACGGAGGGCAAATCTCTGGAGATTTGGGGTATTTCCACCCCAATTTGTCCACCAAACCTTTGCAAAAAAAATATTGAAGAGTTAGAAACTTAGAAAGGAAAGTGAAAAGTTCAAAACATATTAAATATCAAATTATCAATAGTTGTAACTTGTAAGTTTGTAACTTGTAAATTTGAAATTTTATACCTGGTGACTGATTGTTTATTGCTCGTGTAGCCAGGTCTGAAGAAAAGAGCCTACCCCTTCTTTCCCTATAAGCTTGCAATTCATCAACAATGAGGTCTGCCACCTCAGCCTGGGGTGTCATCCTCTGAATGCAAGAAGTGAGGCCCTCCATAACCTCTCCAGTAGGATCTGAGAAGGTGCCTGAATGGAAGAAACGGGGGTTCAAAAAGTACCCTGCTGCATGGATGGGTTGGTGGAGTTGATTGTTCCACCTCCTATCAATAATCTCCCATATGGGATCAAATTTGAGGCTGTCCCCCTTATAATAAGTTTTAATAGCTTCCTTGGCCCTATCCATGGCCTCATAAAGATACCCCATTGGGGTTTTATCCCCATCTACCAAGCGGAGGACTCTAACCAAGGGCTCCGACACCTACAATATAAAAATGCAAAAAGATTAAAGGTACTAATTTACAATGAAAGACATTAAAAATAAATAAATATTCAATTTGAATTTAAATTCGAAGTTTTGAAGTTACCTTCACAATCTCTGTAGCTCTTTCTACAAATACTTTGTCAAAGATAATGCATGCAACCTTGTCTCCTTCTGGCTTCTTCGCATAAGATGATTCTGTCCATCTTGGGCACACAAACATTTGTTTCAAAGCCCCCAATGCACCAAGAATGCTTTGCAACGTTAAGAAAACCGTTGCAAACCTTGTCACACCGGATCTCACCAACTCTTTCCCTTGGGTGTAATCCCTCATCATGTTAAGAACCCAAGGGTGATTGTAGATAAATTTTGTGATCCTCCTTGCATCCTCTACAATCGGTGTGACCCAATCAAGCTTGCCTATGTCCTCCAAAAGAAGGTCAAGGACATGTGCTGCACAAGGTGTCCAAGAAATTGTGTGGTGTCTCTCTTGGAGGATTCTACCAGCTGCCACATATGCTGCTGCATTGTCAGTAATTATTTGCACAATATTTTCAATCCCAACCTCCATGCAAACTTGCTCCAACATGTTAGCCAAATTTTCTGCATTTTTCACTATGTTGGAGGCATCCACTGATTTCAAGAACACCACTTCATTCTTGCAAACTACCAAAAAATTAATGATGGTGCGGTTTTTACCATCCGTCCACCCATCGGAAAGAATAGAGCAGCCATATTTTTTCCATTCATTTCTTTGGTCTTCCACCACTGCCCTTGCCCTATCCCTTGCATTTGTAAGCAACCTACAAGTACAAAGTGAAATTAAGTACAAAAATTTTGTTTGTAAACAAAAAATAGCTTAAATTCATCATAAATTTCTATAAATTAAAGAACATAAATTTATCAAAAACTTAAAACGTAAAAGATTATCATTAAATTAACTAACCTCCCACTCAATTCTGTGCGAGAAGGTGCCTTGAAGCCCTTTCCTGCAACCGTCAGTGCAGTAACCAAATTATGCCAATAAGGAGAATTTGCCACATTGAAAGGGATGTTGTTGAAATACCAAAAATCGGCACAAGCAATATATGCATGCTCATGCACCTCCTTATTCCACCCAGTTGCCTCTAAGGAAGTTTGTGATCCAGGTGTGTTTCTAGGCACAAAAAAACTATCTACTGTGCGTGTAGGTGCTGATCCTGGTGCTCTACTGGAAGTAGATGAAGGGCTCGCAGTGGTGGTGGGTTGCCTTCGGTTACGTGGACCACGAAGAGAGCCCACTATGCCCTGAAGTGCATCATCATCCGACTCAAGGTTGACTGGAGCACCTTGAGAAGAAGCTATGGATGCTTGCATGGCTGCCTTTGCCTTCTCCCTTTGTAATTTTCTTTCTTCTGCGGCTGCAAGTATGGCATTCATTTGCCTTTTTATTTCTTCCGTGGTTCCAGTACAGGCCTTCGCATCATGACGACTGATGCCTGCAAGATGGTATTTGAGGCGGTTAATGCCTCCACGGTATACGTTTTGGCATTTGATGCAAAAAACTGAGCCAGGGTACGGTCCTAGATAAGCATATTTCCACGCAGGATCTCTAGCTCCTGGAGGACGTTTGCCTACAAATGATGATGATGCAACAGGGCCTGAGGCTGAACCGGATACAGAAGCATCTCTATCTGCCATTATAAATTAACCTGCACATACAAAGAGAAAGCACAAGTTGTTAGATTTGTAATAGAAAATTAAAAAACAACCTAAATTAGATTTCTACTTGATAGATTAAATTTAAACTAACGTAAAATTCTAAAGTTAAACATTTTGTTCCAAAAAAACATGGATTCAACAAAAAAAAAATTAACTAGGGTTTGGAAAAAATATGAAAACAATGAAGAAATAAACAAATTACTCTAAATTACTAAAAATGCAAACTAATCTAAGACTTAAACAAAAAAAAATTGGATTGAAATAAGAAGAACGAAGAAAAATGAAAAAAAATGAAAAAAATGTGAAAAAAATGAAAAAATGCAAACAAAATAGTGATGAATCTTGTTTTTATGAATATAAATCTTGTTTGGATCAATACAAATCCATTTATACTACATTCATGATGTTTTTTAAACTTAGATGCTTCGAAAATGAAGAAGAAATTTCAAAAAAAGAAAGAGAAAGAAAAAAAACAAAAACTTACCTGGAAATCTGATTTGCCTTTCAAACTTGATTCGAATCCACCTCAAAATCTTCTTCGATTGATGCCAAATGTTGCAAATAGGTGTAAAATGGTTTGGAGGAGTTTTTTTCTAGTTTGGAGCAAATAGAATGACAAAAATGAGTCAAAAAGACCCTTTAAACCGCGCCGAAATGACCTTTTCCCACGCGGGCAAGTCTTCTCTGCGGACTCGCGAGTTTTTGTGAAAAACTCTTGTTTTTTTTTTGCTAGTTTTTGCGTGTAAAACTCGTTTCTTGAAAAAACTCGCGAGTTTTTGGCGAGTAATGCATCTATGATATATATATAAAATAAAAAGGGGACATTACAAATTGGAAGTAGGCACGAGCATATTTCATCAACTCGGTGAGTTGTAGAGTACTCGTGAGTTTTTAACCCCCACGAGTACCTGCAGGTTTAACTCGCCGAGTCTTCTAGCCAAGTTTTTTGGGGAGTACTCGCCGAGTACTCATTGAGACTCGCCAAAAACTCGACGAGTCCAACAACTTGACTCACCAGCCAGCAATTTTACCTAGTTTTGTGGAGTTTCAAAAATTTTAGTGTTTTATAAGTTGAGTTTTTGTCGAGTACTCTTCGAGTCGGGAATTTTTGGCTTGTCAAGTACTCTCTGAGTCTGAGTTGGTGAACTATGGGCACGAGAGTCCTGTGTAGAGAAGGAGAATGTTGTAAATTGGGGTTGCTGGTGCAAGGATAGCCTAGTCTTCTAAAAGTGACTCACAATCGTCGTTGAGAGAGGGGAAATGAATGAGAGCTTCTAGCAAACAATTGGCTACAAATGCAAAAACGAACCTCTCGGATGCCAATGGCAAGGGGAGTATAAATAGGTAGGAAACTTCACAATTAGGGGGAGGTGATTGGGAGATAACTGGAGAGATGATTGTAAGTCAAGAGGAGAGAAGAATCAGTTAAGGGAAGATAAGGTTCAGTTAGGATTGGAATCAACTCACAATCAGAAGCAAAAATGGTGGCAAAATGATCGGAACTGAAGTAATCGTGTGTCCTCCAAAGACAACAGAGTCACCCCTTTTGGGGGTAAGGGTTGCCCCTTTTGCTCGGGCGAGTTGCTCGAGCGACCCTACAACTTAAGCCAGATTGCCCAAGTGAGCCCTCAGTTGAAGGTTTTCAAAAGGCTTTTGGAGGAGTTTGAGAACTTGGGAGCTAGTTCGAGGGTTGAACTAGGTGGACAAAGGGCTAGGAAGGATGAGGGAATTGCCATTGAGTCAGAAAAATGCTAAGAAAAAGTTTGTTTCACGCCATGTGGGTTGTGAGTTGGACCACCGAGTCATCATCGAGCTGCCATGTTGGCCTATGCAATTTTGGGTACTTATACTACCAAGGTGTTGGAGCACATCAGGAATGCTAAATAATAATTTAGTTCCACGCTAGATGTTTGACAATTAAAGGTTGTAGTCCATTTCCATGTTTTTAGAGCTTGTATGACTGTGTGTAGTCATTTCACTATGTGCAAGTGAGAGGATGCTTTTTGTTGGTGTCCTTAGTGGCACTTGTGTAAGGAGTAAACTTGTACATTAAGTAATTCCACTTTGTTGTAGGTGAGATAGGCTTGCTTGAGGTGAGACGACGCATGGAATGTAAGGTATTGTTGAGGGCCTTCATGAAGGGAATCCTATTTGAATTGTTTGGTTGATAGTGGAGTTCTGTTGGAATTTTTTCTCTTATCGGGGTTCTTTAAGGTCAATCACTTGTGTTATATTCTTTTCATATAATGTTGCTTTCTATTAATTTCTCATGTCGTTTCTTTGCAATTTTTTATCATCTTATAGCACAAGTAGATGAGAATTGGCTGCATACAAGTTCAATATTTGTTGTAAACTTATATGTTAATTTACAAGCATATTTTTTGTTTTTCACAACATGCTCTTGGTTGCTCTATAGTTATGTGGATTGGTTAAGCTTCACATGTTTGTAGTAGCATGGTTTGAGTATGCATGGATATGAAAATCCATGGTAGTGAATTGTATTATAGAATATTTCTAAGTTGCCGGTTCTGGTTTGGATCCTAGTTCAGGTTCGTGGGTTCGGTTTGTGGATTCAACAAATATTTTTTGGGGTTGGGGTCGTCCATACAAAAAAATGTAATATATATATATAATAATAATAAATATTAATAATATATTATAAATATATATTAATAATATCATATTATAATATATTAATAATAAAAAATATAAATATTATATTAAAATATAAATATTAATAATATAATATATTAATATATAAATATAATATATATTATAAATATGATCATATATATTAATAATATAAAATATAAATATTATAATATATATTAATAATATATTATATAAATATTATATTATAATGGCATACCAACTTACTTCTGAGAGGGGATGCTATGGAATTTACATAGATACATCTATTCATGATGAGTTTGGACGATTAAAACAAAGTGCCCTCTGGGCGGGGAAGAAAACAAAACCTGTCCATTGAAGAAAACAAAATCTGTCATAGGTTGCAGGCCTCATTCCTTCAAATATTAAAAAAAGCAAAAAAAAAAAAGTGTCAAAAAAATTGGGGTTCACTGTGGATTCGTGGTTGTTGGATTGGGTTCTCCTCGGGTTTGCTTGTGATGAACCTATCACAATTTGCATGCACCTTGTCTGCACCAGAACACAAACAGAACCGGACCTATATCCAGTTGGAAATTTGGCGAATCTGGTAACATAGGAATATTTGTGTTGGTTATGGATCATATGCCTTCATCAAAGTGGAACTAAGCTTAACCTTAGGGATGGTCCCAAAGCACACCTAAGCCTTACATGTAGGCCATCCTTTTTTACATGAAACCTTGGGCCATACTATCATTTGCCTTCTAAGTTCTTGGTAAACCCAATACAAGATTCATACTTATATCTTCCTATGGTTTTTCTGGAATTGGTAATGGTTTATACAACCCTGTGTTCCTACTGCTAATTGACAAATTCTATATCTAGCAACAAACTTATCTATGTTTTGTTTTAGACTAGACTAATAATATTTTTGTTTTAATTGTAAAAGGGTTTTGTCCCTTCCAAAATGACCACAAAGACCCCTTCCATGCATGTCCCTTATGAGCTTCTCCCTCATAGAGCCTTGGAGCATACATAATTGCTGATTATTAAACCAAAATCCTTCTTGAATAAAGAAATCCTTAAAATGCCCTCCAGATCTTAGCAAAATCAAGATCATTCTTATATAAATCTTTCAAGTAATCAAGACCAATTACTTCAACTTCCATAGTCTTCAACAACAATATCCTTTGGCTTGGTGCAACAACTAGTCTATTTGACTGTCTGGACTTGTGCTTCAAAACTAATTCAGGAGCATCACTCTTGCTTGTAATTTTGAGTTTTCAAGCTTTCGTTTTGTAATGTTAGTTGGGTCATTGGACCAATTTTGGTTTGTTTTGTTTTGTAGTTGTTGTAGTGTTTAACCTTGGTGGCTAGTGTTCCGTTTTGTTTTGTCTCCCACCCAAAGGTTTTTTTTTTCAAAATATAGAAAATGGGGGAATTGTGTGTTGTCGGGAAGAGGGTGTCTTGGTGTTTTCCGGCCCCAAGATTCAATTAGGTTTGTCTTTTGGCAAGAGGGAGTTCGTTGTGAAAAAAAACAGAGTAGGTCCAAGAACAGTAGAGAGCCTCTGGAATAACGAAAGGAGGAATAACAAGAGGGAAAGGACAATCACGTCCAGATTGGAGAGATTTTCTCGTAGCAACTTCTTGATGTCTTTTTTTGAAGATAATAATATGAATCTAAGTCAAGCTGGAACTTTTCTTTGGTGTGGCGGTAGTCTGAGTTTGAATATATCAACTCAATGTGTGGATTGAACTCTAGGAGATACAGTTTTAAATGAAAGTTTGCATCGGCCTCTTGGTTATGAGGGCCGTGGTCAACAAAACAAGAAAAAAGAAAAACAAAACGTGCCTTTCCTGGCAACGTCACTGGTATGGTAGAGAGTTTTAATTTAGTTAGATGTGTGGGAACAACGAATGAATATTAAGTAAACCTATCTGTGAATTTCAAAACCAAACTATAGTGTTGTCTCTCGAAGTATATGTGTTTGGAGGTTATTTTTCTTTTAATGGTATTCTATAATTGTTGAAAGGTTATGCCCATTGGAAGCGAATTGGATTGTTGAGCTTTATCTAACCATTGTTGCTCTGTTCCAACTGTATTTGTCTTTAATAACCTATCTTGCTCCAGCTCAATGCTGCCAGACTCGTGGGGAGAGTCGAAAGCTATTGAATTGGATACATCTCGTCTTTCTTTCCTTTACCAATAAAACATATGAAATTTGTTGTGGTTCCTGTGGAAAGGCCATTTGAATGGTGACATGTTAATCTGGTAAAGACAACCCTGTTTGAGTTAAGACCAGGCAGAGTGCAGTAGAAATCCGTTGAATGAGATGAACACTATTTGTTTTCTTTTTGGTCTTTGAGATACGTATTTTTCTTGCTTTGAACTGAGAAAGACCATTGGCGGGTTTGAATAGTTAATTGTCACCGGAAACAGAGTAGGAGTGGGATAGCAATTTTAAGTTTATTGGAACTAGTTTCCATCATTTTTGGTATCAGAGCAGAAGATTGGACCAGAGGAGATTGATCACAATGCTGCCAAGAAGAATGCATGGGGGTGCAAGAGGAGGTGGTAAGGTGGTAGAAGAGGCCTAGATGAAGGGATTCTTGAATTGTTGCAGAACCTAATAACGAGAATGGAGGTCATGGAGCAGGCATTGAGGAGAGGAATACCTGCTGGAGATGTAAGTGATAATGAAGAAGAGGATCAGCAAGCCGAAGAAGAGGTAGTTCAAGGCGAAGAAGCTAAAGGATTTGAGAGATTGATAAGAACAGACATGAATGTGGGAGCAAGGCCGAAAATTGAAGTGCCTATTTATTCAAGAAGCCTCAATGGTGAGGAATTCATTGATTGGATCAATGATCTTGACAAATATTTTTTAGTATGAGGGTGTACCGGAAGAAAAGAGAGTCAAATTTGCATGCACAAGACTCAAAGGCCACGTTGCAATGTGGTGGGACTATGTCCAATTGGAAAGATGAAAGAAGAATAAAGAAAAGATTACTTCGTGGGATTGAATGGTTGCCAAGTTGAAGGCAAAATTTCTTCCGAGATATTATCAAACCAATCTTTTTAAAAGACTGCAAAATCTCAAACAAAAGGACATGTCGGTGAAAGAATACACGAAAGAGTTCTACAAGCTGGTCATTCGATCAGGCCATAGTGAAGATGATATGGAAAAGGTAGCTAGATACCTTAATGGTTTGGGATATAGTTTACAAGATGAGTTGAGTCTATTGTCCCCAAGATCACTTGAGGAAGCCTATCAATATGCTATCAAAGCAAAGGAGAAGCTTGCAAGAAAGCAAAGTCAGCAAAGTAGAGGTAAAGGAAGATGCTATAATGGAAGAGGACAGCCGTTCGGAAGAGGACAACAGCACTATCAAGATGAAGGGACAAGTAGTTTTAGTGGGACAGCCAATGCAGAAAGAGGAGGTTTCCAAAATAGAGGGGGGAGACCATTTGAAAGAGAAGGTTACCAAGGAAGAGGAAGAGGATTCTCTGGTAAATGTTTTAAGTGCAACAAGTATGGGCACAAAGGTTGGGAGTGTCATGAATACGTACAAGAAGGTCATACAAGGCCTGAAAGGAGTAATCAGATTGTGCAAGTAGACCAAGAGAGTGTAGGATCACCTTCTCATCACATGGAGGAACCTGAGTCAGGTGAGTCATTGCTGTTCAAAAGAGTGTTGTTGAAGCCACCGAAGAGAACCATGAACCTATGCAAAGGAGAGCTCTATTCAGAATGAAATGCAAGGCAAAAGGTAAGTGTTGCAAACTTATTATTGACAGCGGTAGTACGGATAATATTGTGGCTATTGAAATGGTGGATAAGTTAGGACTTAAGAAAACTAAGCATCCTACACCTTATAGAGTTTCTTGGTTACAAAAGGGGCACCAGTCATTGGTAGATGAGCAAGCTTTGGTTGAATTTCAAATAGGGAGTTATAAGGATAGTGTTATATGTGATATCATGCCTATGGATGTGTGTCACGTGTTACTTGGTAGGCCTTGGCAATTTGACCGGAATGCTATACATGATGGTAGAACCAATACTTATACTTTTGAGAAGGATGGTGTCAAACATACCTTGTTGCCTTTGCAAGAAACAAAAGAGGACAGCAGTAGTAGCAGCAGTAGTAAGGTGATGTTAGTGAGTGTGAAGGAGTTTGTAAATGGTAGGAACGAAGAAGAAGTTGCAGCAGCAACCAAGGAGGAGTTACTTCAATTTTATGAGGGGTACAAGGATGAAGACAGTGCTGATTTGCATGTAGGACAGCGGAAAGGAGTTGAAATAAGTGCATGTGATGTTGGGATAGCAGTACATGATGGTCCCATGAAGGACATAGAACTACTACAAAGTTTGGAACAACAATGCCAAGATGAACATATGGATGAGATGCCTCATGGACAACGTGAAGGGGCAGCCAAACAAGATGATGAAGATGACATGTTACTACGAATTGCAGCCGTGGAAAAGGAATGGATTGAGTTGACAAAAGGTGAAACAAATATTGCAGCAGAAGATAATGGGGTACATGTGTTTTGAAACTCCTTTGATGTCGATACAATTGATTTCCATGAATGTGCACTACCAGAACTGGAAACAAATCATGTTTCACATACCTATGTTAGTTTCTCCGATTTTGTTCATGTTTATGTTGAAGCTGAAAATTGTTTGAGTGAGATGGGAAAGGAGGTTGTGGAGGATGCGATGGGGTGTAATGATAGAATTTCTAGGCGAAGGAGGATGGATCAAGAGGAGTTAATCCTCATGTTGGGTTGATTTAACAGGAAGCCAACAAGTGGGAGGCAAAGGTGAAGGAGTTTGATGCATGGTGGACATGGATCCACAAGTGGTCTTGAAGAGGTTGAATTCATTTTGTCACTGTATGCAGGATCTATTCCGGCCACATACTGGAAAAAGAGAAAGAAGTAGATGGTTGCAGATTACTGAGTCCAAGCATTGGAGTATGTTGCAAGTTGCTATAGCTTGAAAGGGTAGTTCTACTACCTAACTCCATTTGTGAGCTATGCTCACAAACATCTCACCCGGGGAGCTTGATGCAGGAGCATCGCTCTTGCTTGTAATTTTGAGTTTTCAAGCTTTCGTTTTGTCATGTTAGTTGGGTCATTGGACCAATTTTGGTTTGTTTTGTTTTGTAGTTGTTGTAGTGTTTAGCCTTGGTGGCTAGTGTTCCGTTTTGTTTTGTCTCCCACCAAAAGGTTTTTTTTCAAAATATAGAAAATGGGGGAATTGTGTGTTGTCGGGAAGAGGGTGTCTTGGTGTTTTCTGGCCCCAAGATTCAGTTAGGTTTGTCTTTTGGCATGAGGGAGTTCGTTGTGAAAAGAAACTGAGTAGTTCCACGAACAATACAGAGCCTCTGGAATAATGAAAGGAGGAATAACAATAGAGGGAAAGGACAGTCACGTCCAGATTGGAGAGATTTTCCCGTAGCAACTTCTTGATGTCTTTTTTCGAAGATAATAATATGAATCTAAGTCAAGCTGGAACTTTTCTTTGGTGTGGCAGCAGTCTAAGTTTGAATGTATCAACTCAATGTTTGGATTGAACTCTAGGAGATACAATTTTAAATGAAAGTTTGCATCAGCCTCTTGGTTATGAGGATCGTGGTCAACAAAACAAGAAAAAAACAAAAACAAAACGTGCCTTTCCTGGCAACGTCACTGGTATGGTAGAGAGTTTTAATCCAGTTAGATGTGTGGGAACAATGAATGAATATTAAGTAAACCAATTTGTGAATTTCAAAACCAAACTACAGTGTTGTCTCTTGAAGTATATATGTTTGGAGGTTATTTTTCTTTTAATGGTATTCTATAATTGTTGAAAGGTTATGCCCATTGGAAGTGAATTGGATTGTTGAGCCTTATCTAATCATTGTTGCTCTGTTCCAGCTGTATTTGTCTTTAATAACCTATCTTGCTCCAGCTCAACGTTGCCAGACTCGTGGGGAGAGCAGAAAGCTATTGAATTGGATACATCTTGTCTTTCTTTCCTTTACCAATAAAACACATGAAATTTGTTGTGGTTCTTGTGGAAAGGCCATTTGAATGGTGACATGTTAATCTGGTAAAGACGACCTTGTTTGAGTTCCAGGTAGAGTGCAGTAGAAATCCGTTGAACAAGATGAACACTATTTGTTTTCTTTTTGGTCCTTGAGATTCGTATTTTACTTGCTTTGAACTGAGAAAGACCATTGGCTGGTTTGAGTAGTTAATTGTCACCGGAAACAGAGTAGGAGTGGGACAGCAATTTTAAGTTTACTGGAACTAGTTTCCATAAAAAACAAAAGAGTAACTTTATAGGTATTCAACTGAACTCATTTGTCTTTGGTTCAACTTCGCTTGGCTCTTCACATACTTCAATGCTTGATGATCCATGTAGAGAGCAAACTCCTTAGGCAATAAGCAATGCTTTCATTTCTTCAATGCTTGAATGATGGTATATAACTCTTGGTCATAAACATAATACTTCTATTTTGCCTCATTTAATTTGTCTATAAAGAAAGCTATAGGTCTGACCTCTTGACTCAACAGAGCTCTAGTGGCCTTTCGACTAGTAGCGCCACTTATGGATTTGATCCCAAGAGCTAGTTCTACTGAACAAGGCACCCCACCGAATGGATCCAAAGATGATTGTAGAATTAAACAAATAGGCACATGATTTATTAGATAGGGGATTGATTATGGAAAGTTTGAGTTTGTGTGCAGTTCTAGTAGTTTGACATCAAAGAAGGATAGTGAATTGAGAATGTGCATTGATTCAAGGGCTATCAATGAGATCACTATTTAGTACATAGGTTGACCTTACCTAGAATGGATGATTTATTAGACTAAGTGGTGCTAGATAATTCTCCAAGATAGATTTAAAAAGTGGATATCATCTAATTAGGATAAGAGAGGGTGATGAGTGGAAAATTACTTTTAGAACTAAGAATGGATTATATGAATGGCTAGTTATGCTTTTTGGCTTAACCCACGCCCCTAGTGCCTTCATGCGACTAATTAATGGAGTGTTAAAACCATTTATGGGAAAATTTGTTGTGGTTTATCTTGATGATATATTGATATTTAACAAAATTAAGGAAGAACATTTGCCGCATTTGAGATAGGTTTTAGAAAAATTGAAAGAGAAGTTGTTGATAAATCTGAAGAAATGCTCATTTTTGAAGAAAGAATTGTTGTGTTTGGATTTTATGATATCTATCTAGTGAAGGGTTAAAGATGGATGCTACAAAGGTATCTGCAATTTGGGAGTGCCCTAAACTGAAAAGTGCTACAAAGGTAAGAAGTTTCCATGGATTGGCTAGTTTTTATAGAAAATTCATAAGACATTTTAATGGAATTTGTGCACCATTGACTTCTTGTATGAAGAATAGTATATTTACATGGACAATGGAAGCAAAGAGAGGCTTTGAGTGTTTGAAGAAAAAGGTGACCAAATAACCTGTATTGGCATTAGTTGATTTGGAGAAGGTGTTTCAAGTAGATTGTGATGAAAGGTCATTGGAGCTGTGTTGAGTCAATAGGGTAGACCTATAGCCTTCTTTAGTGAAAAATTTAATTAGACAAAACATAAGTATTATGTTTATAAATAATAGTTTTATGCCATCATTTAGGCATTGAAGAAATGGAGGCATTACTTGTTGCTTAAGGATTTTGTTGATGTTCTCTATATGGATCATCAAGCATTGAAGTATGTGAACAGCCAAGCGAAGTTGAAGCAGAGACAAATGAGGTGGGTTGAAAACCTACAAAGTTACTCTTTTGTTTTGAAGCACATGTCTAGACATTCGAATAGAATATCTGATGCATTAAGTTGGAGGATATTGTTGTTGAAGACTATGGAGGTTGAGGTAATTGGTCTTGATTATTTGAAAGATTTATACAAGAATGTTCTTGATTTTGTTGATATCTAGAAGGCATGTCAAGAGGCTATGTTATGTAAGGATTTCTTTATTCAAGAAGGATTTTTGTCTAAAAATCAAGAATTATGTCTACCCCAAGGCTTTGAGGGATAACCTCATAAAGGAAATGCATGGAGGTGGTCTTTGTGGTCATTTTGGAAGGAATAAAACTCTTTTACAGTTAAAAGATAAATATTACTTGCCTAGTTTGAAACAAAATGTTGAGAAGTTTGTTGTTAGATGTAGAATTTGTCAATTAGCAAAGGGCACTAGTAGGAACATAGTGTTGTATAAGCCATTATTGGTTCTAGATGGATCATGGGAAAATATCAGTATGGATTTTGTATTGGGATTACCACAAAAATAGAAGAGAAATGATAGTATCTTTGTAGTAGTGGATAGTGTTGTGACCTAATCACACATCGCCCCATTGCAAATGGGGACCCTCTTTTTTTTGAGCTCCGATGCTTTGCTTGCGTTTTGGATGATGTCTTAGGTTCGTTTCCTCTGCCAATCCAACAATGAGTCTCTCCTAAGAGGTTTTGCTTTAGAACTAGAGGTCTCACCTGGAACATGAACTTGCAATAATGAAGAGTCTTGATCAAAATTCCATTCAAATGGGAAACAAGGAAGTCATCCGTCAAGGTTCAAATGGACATTGAGATCAATCCTGATGCATGTTTGAGATCCTGAAAATGACTAAGTCTGATATCCTGAAAATCTTGAAAATTGACTAAG
Source organism: Cunninghamia lanceolata (assembly GCA_027924645.1). Classification (NCBI taxonomy): domain Eukaryota; kingdom Viridiplantae; phylum Streptophyta; class Pinopsida; order Cupressales; family Cupressaceae; genus Cunninghamia; species Cunninghamia lanceolata. The sequence continues at coordinate 8,486,341 of BSBN01001001.1, read as the reverse complement.
TCTACAATCTGGTGGATCCTCCAAATTCTAGATTCTGCATGTTAAATCCTATAGATCCGGGACCTATCTCAAACATCCTGGAAGTATATTTCAAAAATATTTAAAGTATAAGAAATTCAATATCTGAGCATATACTTAAATATATATTTTTTTAAATATACTTCCACCCAGGGGTCTTCACCTTCAAAATTTACCAAAAAAAAATGGCTAAGTACTCAGGAGAAGATTAAAATAGTCATTCGATGTGCCCTTGTTAAGGTGTGATTCCAACCGGAGGACAAAATCTTGAACCAATGTGCCCTTGAGAAGGAAGGTGAAATGATGATTTTAGGTGTGATTCCAACCGAAGATCAAAATCTTCATCTGCTGCGCCAATCTCAAGAGAAGATCAAAATCTTCATCTGCTGCGCCAATTTCAAGAGGAGATCAAAATCATGATCTAGCGCGCCACTTTCAAGCGAAGAATGAAATGTTCATCTAGTGCGCCACCTTGGTGAGGATTGTTTCAAGTTTTATGCAACCTTTCAGACAAAGATCCAAAATCCTTAACCAATGCACCAAAATCAAGAAGGCTGATATAGTTTGCAAAGGATGAAATTTTTAAGAGAAGATCAAGATCCTCATCTAGTGCGCCAATCTTGAGTGAGGATGAATTGAAGTTTTATGAAGGTTTTTAAGCAAAGATCCAATTCTTCATCCAAAGCGCTACTCATGTATGAGGTTGAAGTTTAGATTTTTAAGCCTTTTTAAGATGAAGATCAAATTTCCCATCCAATGCAACACCTTGGTGTATTTTTAATTGCAAGTTTCATGAGACCTTTTCAACTGGAGCACAAAATCCTCAACCAATGTGCCACTATGAATAAAGTTTAGTTTAAGTTTCATAAGAGTATTTCAACCGAAGATCAAAATTCTGATCTAATGCGCCATCTTGGGAGTGTGGTTTTAATTCAAATTTTCGGACATCTTTCAAGAGAAGAATGAAATCATGATCTAGTGCGCCAACTTTGAAGTAAGGATTGATTTAAGTTTTTTATGAGTTCATTCAAGAAGAGATTCAATTCCCCATCTAGTGCGCTTCAAAGGGGGAGAAGTAAGACAAATTTTCAAAGGAGCAAAGTCTGATTTTAGTCTAATTAAATCTGATTTTTGACTAAGTGTTGAAAGGTTTTCATCAAAAGGCAGTCAATTGTAAGTCTGATCTGCAGGTTCTTGTGTTCTGATTTTTCATTTTCCAGCCAGACTTATTGATTTCGAGAAGAAAATTGATCTATAGGTTTAGTGTTCTGATCTGTAGGTTCTTGAAAAATCAAATCTTAGTAAGTATGAAGGGCTAAAAGTGTTCAAAATGATTCCTATTTGCTATGAGATTCGATACTTATCAATGGTTTAATTATTGTTTTCTTTGTGTTACAGAAGGATTGAAGGAGCTAAGAGTCATTCAAAGAGCCGGACACCTGAAAGAATCACATCAAGATCATCATGCCGGAACACTTCGTCATCCGCATTAAGCAAGGACATTCATCCATTCCTTCAAGTTCTCTCAATCTTCAAGTATCAGAGAGGTCTCCTACTCCATGAAGCATCATCATCCACACTATCTCCATCAAGTAGCATCCAAGAAAATCAACCTACATCCTGCAAGAGAAGAAGAATCATAGAGTTAAGCAGATGAGCAACATGTATCATACACATCCAGTTTACAAGAAGATGAACAAGGCAAGATCAATAAAGATACATCCCAAACATACAAGTTCATTCAAAGCAATCACATTCAAAGACATCACACAGATGATACAATTTGGGAATATGCTGAGGTGGCACCCACGTGGCATGTACACATTATTCATCCAATCACAGTTCGCCACATCATTCAACAAGCAAGAAGCCAAAGAGGACGTCCATGTGGAAGATGCTCTAAAGATTCCGTTTTATCCTTATCTTCTTGGAAAACGTGCCTTCATTACCTCTCTTATGTACTAAAAATAGCAAATTGTTGTAACTACCTATTGAGATGGCATGATCTGGACCCTTAGCCATCTAGATTAATTCAGGCCATTCATTGTAATTCTAGACTTTTATATAAAGGCCTTGTTGCCTCATTTGTAAGATATAGTTAGAAGTTTGCTAGTAGTAGAGTAGAGTAGGAAGAGACTCTCGAAATTCTCTGAGAGTACTTGAAGTTGTAAATATTTCTCAAGATTAATGCAAAGACATTGGAGTTTGTTTGGTGCTGAGTGCTGTCTTGTGAAATAACATGGTTTCTTGTAGCTTGATGAAGTGGAGAGATGTTTCTAAATAGATTAAAAGTAGATTAGCAGCTTATTGATGTAATGTATGTATGTATTGAATATTTGATCAACTCCTAGCTCATGCTTTTAACATTCATCGTTGGTGAAGTGTTGTGTAAAGCTAGTCTGAGCTTCATTTTGCTTAAGTTCGATTGTGGATGCTTGTTTGAGTTGCGCTGTCTAATGGGTGCTTATATGAGCCTTCATGATTTGAAAACCTTTCGCTATCCTTAGGAGATTGCACCAACTTCATGTAGTTGTAGGCATCCTTGGCGAAGTGGAGTTAGGTTGATAAAGGAGTTTGTCTATTCATGCATCATCATTGCTTCATCAACCTTAGATTAGTTTCTCTAAACCCTTGTCTTTTTTCCTTTTCTTTATCATTGAAGTATTGTACATATATCATCCACACTGAAAGGAGGAATAAGCTGAATGAAGTAAGAAGAAGTCTGCGTAAGTCCCTTTATGATTAACAGCAAGATCACATCAAATCACCGATTCTATCCAATGCAAATCATGAATAAGGAACCTTGAAGTTGTCTCATTGGATCACATAACTTAGCCTTTGAGAGACTTTACTCAAGAGAGAGTGGGATACTTAGTGTTTTACTCTATTGTTGTGTTGTCTAAAAACAATCATCAACGGATAGGTTCTACAAAATGACTCACTTCATACCATATAAGAAAACCAATGACACATCAAATATTGCCAGATTATTTTTCCAAGATGTAGTGAGGTTGCATGGTTTGTTGTCATGTCCCCTTTTTCGAACTAGAGCCATGGAGAAGACCTCTAGCCTATTTCCATTTCCCGTAGGCTAAGGGGAAAAACAAGGGAAATGAATTATAATATTAATGTTAAGTTGGGCTTGGTAATTTTACAATTAAGGGACAACTTAATATAATATAATATTATTTATTTAAAAAGTGTTTTTAACACTAATATTAACATAAAAAATATTTTTAAATACTAAAAATAAAAATAAAATAAAAAATATTTTTAAATGCTAATTGGAGAGAAATTTAATTAAGGGCCCAAATTGAAAAGGTTTAAAAGAAAGGTGCTTGGTTTCATTTAACATCTAGCATTCACTTTGGCATTTCATTCATTTTTTGGATTGAGCATTGCGTTCATTCTACTCATCCAAGGATGAAAACCCTTGGTCGTTTTCAGAAATCTTTGAGGACGTAAAGCCTGTTGGATTTCCATTTTTGGAGGTGAGGACGAAAACCCTCATTCTCTAGCATTGACAATTCCACATGGGAGTTGCATGCTGAGCTGATTTAGAGAATTTGTGTGTATTTTCAGGTTTTGGCGAAAGGATATTTGCAAGCAAAACATAGATTGTTGTTTTCAGAGTTGTTTGGAGCTGATTACTATCATCCACCTTGAGTGCCATAATTGGGAAGATCACTATAATCATTTGTTGCAGAATTTTCAAGGTTTCTGCATTGATCGTTGTAGTTTGGGATCATTTCTTGCATCATAAGCGGCTGTTGCATCATTCCTAGAAGGGGCGAATCAGCATTTTGTCATTTTAATCAAGGGCGGCCGGCATTGGACCATCATTATTGGCGATTTTGGAAGATGATTTGCACCTTGGCACATCCTTGGACATCAATAGAAGGGCGATCTGCATTTTGTTAGTTATTTTGACATCATTGGAGGGCGATTTGCACTTTTTGTACATTTTCCAGCCTATTCCATTTAGGGCAATCAGCATTAGATCAATAAATTGGGGGCGATCTCCATTTGAGGGGTATTTGAATGGTGGCGCAACATTTTAGCAACAGTTTCTAGCCACCAACTTCCACTACTGCCCTATCGTACCCCTTGACCAGCCATACAACAGGTTGTTCAGGTTCTTTGGCTGTAAAAAAATAGATTTGATGATATTTGTTCAATTTTTGCATTTTGTAAGGAGATTTGATATTTGCAAATTCAAAAATATTGTTTCCAGTGACTATCATTCTTGTACTTGTGCAATTAATCAAATATGAGATCTGGGGTTTTGGTGATGCTATATACTTCTGCCATACATTTTCCAGCCTTTTATTATCAAATGCAATATACAGATTTGATTAATTTTCAGTCATAAGGGTTTCATACTTTCTGTTCTTTGAAAGTGAGGGTTTGAAGCAATTAATTTCAGTCATCTACAGTGGTTATCAACATTATATATTTTTTTCCAGTTTGGTGTTTTTAGTTGTTCATGTTGGTTTATTACATCATATTATAATTAGATAATAAATAAATGTTAGTTGTTAGTTTATAGTTTAATAAATTAGAATATTAGTTGAGTGGTAGTTGGAAGTAGTTTTGGGATGTTACGGGAAATAAATGGCTTTATAAAGCCAATTGTATTGCAATTTAAGGTCACTCTGAAATCATCAATATATTATTTTATATTTTGTTTTTGCTGTGCAATGATGGTGTAATAATCTGCAGTTTGCCGTACCATTTTCAATATGGTATCAGAGCAGAGATTATGATTTGAGGAAGAAGAAAGCATCCCTAAATCAATGGCGAAGTCTCAGAAAACTTAGACAGAATGTGTGATATTTGCTGGCTGCATGGGTGGTGAATGAGATGTCGATCTGTTGAGATACCGATCTATTAACTGTGACATACAGAAGAAGATTTATGTGCAGGAGTAAGGCGAGTTTGAAGTGATAAAAACGTGATGCAACAATCTAGGTTCGGTGCAAAACATGTATGTTGAGAAGAAGACACCAGGTAAAGTTTCTTTGCAAAGTTTGGAAAGCCCTTCGTTATTCTGGATTGGATTGCAGCTGTACAACAAACCTGCACCAAAGACCTAGTGCTGTGTGAATATTATTGTCCAGATCTGTTGCAATTGAAAGAAATTGCATAGATTTGTTTATGCTACGTAATGAGCCCGAGTATAATTTGTGAGAACTTTGATGGTTTGATGGTTGACATTTAGTGTAGAACATGGAAGATTCTATGCAACATCTGTTTTGAAAGAGAATTGTCGCTTTATCTCCATCTTGGATTGTGGCGAACAGTAGCAGTAAGAGACAAGGAAATATAAAGTTTTCAAAAGGGAGCCCATCAAGGTGAGATAAGTATTTTAAGTTTGAAGATATTTAACTTTCTTATAAAATTTGATTAAATTGTGGAGTTTGTAAGAGAGACATAAATAAGGTGGCATAAGTAGTTATTTGGAATATATTGGTGTATGGTTTGAAACTTGTATATGATGTTTTATGCACCATAAAAATTACATGTCTATTCATTTAGGAGATATAAAAAGTTTTGCAATGGGTTATTAATGTGAAGAATATGCATCTAAGAGGAGATTTATTAGAGGCATAAGGACACTTTGTATACACATCAAAGCCACATTGTAAAAGGTGCATTTTCAGTGGAAAGCGACACCCATTATTTTCCATATTTAAACATGGCCACATACAGTGCTTGTGTTCTCAAAGCTATCCACACTACACTTGATAGCGTTTTCAAAGGCTCACATGTAACATCAGGTAGGTAGAGTGTAAGCACATCAGATTGGAGGTTGGAGGAAAATGGAGGCCGGAGGTTTTTGTCATCTCGAGCTAGCTTCTCGCTCAGAGATGATCCACTGTATGAGAAGCACCATAAATTTGTGTCCCTTCATGGAACAAGGGGGGGCTTGGCAGTTTTGGCAGTATGTGTGGGTGTAGTTTGTGTATTCACCTTGGTGCATTTCCTTTTGTACATTGGAGGAGAAATTTGGTTCCCATAGCATTGGAGGAGGGATATTGACACTTTTGGAGGAAAGTGGACTCTCGAAGGAGGAGAGTTGTGTTCCTAGAAGGAGGGATTTTGACACACTCGGAGGAGATGTGGACTCTCAGAGGAGAGTTGTGCTCTCAAGGGATTATTGACACTTTCGATGGAAAGTGGACTCTCAGAGGAGGAGAGTTGTTCTCTCAGATGCAACACTAGAGGAGAGACTATTGACACATTCGATGGAGCTATGGACTCTCAGAGGAGAGTTGTGTTCTCTCATTGTGCATGGAGGGTGGGATTATATTCTCTCATGTGGTACAAAAGATTTTGCAGGTTTGACAGTCAAGAGATCCGTTGATAGATTCAGTTTGGTGTTCCCTGGGTGAGCGAGGAGAATTGGTGAAGGTGCTTCATCAAAGTCTCCAGAAGGGCTGCTGTGTCCAGTCCTTGCAGTGTTCCATACCTTGTACGGATTGATGTAATAAGGGGGGGAATGTTGTTTTATTACATCATATTATAGTTAGATAATAAATAAATGTAAGTTTTTAGTTTATAGTTTAATAAGTTAGAATATTAGTTGAGTGGTAGTTGGAAGTAGTTTTGGAATGTTACGGGAAACAAATGGCTCTATAAAGCCAATTATATTGCCATGTAAGGTCACTCTGAAATCATTAATATATTATTTTATATTTTGTTTTTGCTGTGCAATGATGGTGTAATAATCTGTGGTTTGTTGTACCATTTTCAATAGTTCATTTGCTCAGAAAATTTAGAAAATGCAAAATAATAAAAAAAATACAAAACTCATAATTTGGGGACATTACATTTGCCTAGAAGTATTACATCTGACAAGGATACTAAGTTTATAAGTCATTTTTGGAGGATGTTATGGAAAAGGTTGGGTACCAGATTAGATTTCATTTCTGCTCATATAATGTTCCCAATTAATTATTTTTACAATGTTCTGATCTTTTTTGTAATTTTCTGATTTTCTAAACAAAAAAATAACTGAAAATAACAAAATCAAATGGATGCTAGGGCTGGGAAATCAGTGGTGAACATTACCAAACCTTCTTACACTTATTTCATGATCAAAACACACTCATATATGAACATATAAATCATGTAACAACAGATTGGAGACCACAAATAAATTTTGAAATTTTATTTCAACTGCTGAAAATAAGGTACAATGATGTAAATTAGTAAATGCACTCACAAACCCCAAGTAGCAATTATACGACGTCACATATAGGCTGTAAATCAATACCAAAATCCTCCAAACTGATTCGCCCTTGTGCAGAAATTAATGACAGTAATAATGGATAGTACGGCTGCCCCAAATACATTAAAAAAAACTCCTCCAAACTCTTAGATCTACAACTCGCCCTTTTCAAAATTATTTCTGATTTTTGTGGATGACGTATGGCCTTGAAAATCAATTCCAACAACAACAAATAACCTGGATCTAAGTCACCTGGCTTGATAAATTATTTCTGATTTTTTTTGTGAAGTGGTACGGCCTTGAAATCAATGACAAATGACTCCCAAATGATTCGCCCTCCTTGGAAAAATATCCCTGAATTTTTTATGAAGTGAGGGACATCCAAAATAGTGCATAGACCCTCCAATGATGCCAAACCAACAGTGTGCCCTTGTATAAAATCTCCAAAAATCACGAACAAATATTTGCTTGCAAATCCAATTGATAAATCCCTAAAATTTTGCACAAATCGCCAAATTATATGCAAACCCTAGGTGGAATTTGCCAATGCCAAAGATGAGGGTTTTCGTTCTCACCTCCGGAAATCAAGTGCCAAGAGGGTTGGTTTTAGTCCTTGGATGCCAAAACTCAAATGCTAAAGCTCACAATGAAAATGCCAAATGAAAACTTGATGATTCAAATGGAAGCTAAGCTAAGGGCTCATGATTAAATTCCCTCCAAAATAGTATTTAAAAATACTTTTATTTAATACTAGTGTTTAAAAACACTTTTTATTTTATTTTAATAATATTATTTAAGTTGCCCCTTAAATTAAAAATTACCAGATTATAATTTGTTTTTCTTATTTTTTCTCTTAGCCTACATGGAATGGAAATATGTTAGAAGTCTTCTTCATGACTCAATTTTGAAAAAAGGGACATGACAGTCCACCCTCCTTGAAATTGCTTGCCCTCAAGCAATTGTAGATTAGGATGATCAAGCAACACCTTACGCATGATGTAGCACTCGTAGAATTTGGATCCTATGCTTGTCAAGTGAAGCAACTTGGGCCAACAAATACAACATCTCCTAACTCCATTACCCACAACAATTGTATGCAACCCCAACCATTTGGCCAATAAGTGTGCTTGACCCTCAACACAAACCTTTGAAAATTCTGTGATATGATCTAAAAGAGTCTCCTTCCAATTCCCAATAACATTAACCAAGGAGTGCAACTCACTCCCTATTTGATGATGCATTAGAACATCCACAAATTCCCATGAAAGCAAAAACTACCATATGTACTCATCACCGTGTTTTTGTTGCACCACTTGACTCCTATGTAATGAAGAATCCGGAACACTTATTAGAATTTCATAGCTGAAACCTTTAACTCCAATGTTCCCCTCAATGATGTTGCAAGTTGTACCAACCAAAATATGGCGTAAATCAGACTATGCATGGGCTGAAAACAAGTTACAACAGCCATTTACCATCCAAAATCTTACCCAAAGCCGATCTATGATGGCTGAAACGATGGTTCCCTTCAAGTGAGACCTTCTACCGACATCATCCAATGTTGAAACCCCCTTAAAATGTGCAAACTTACAGTTGTTTATGACTGATAACAGCAGTTTCAAATCTGATTTTTTCAAGGTCAACAACATGACAATGATACAAGAGCTGCAAAACTGAAACTTTCTCACAAAAATAAAAATTTTCAGCGGTGTAGGGGTTGGAAACAACCATATAATAGCTACAAATGCTCTACTAACAACCACAAACTGAAAATCAAAATTTTCCATGATTGGAACAGCCATAAATGAGAGATCATGGCAGCTGGTATTAATGATGACAGCCCTCCTAAGGCTGGAAATTAGTGTGACAGCAGTTCCATATGTGCTTCCTTCATCATTTAGTTGTAGTGTGCTATGACTCTTCCTTATTGAGTTTTGTTTGATACCCAAATCTAATTTTAAAAGTAATCTCCCAATCCTAGGTCCACTTTGGATACCTTTGTGAATTGTTGTCATGGTGGCAATTCTTTCTTCCTTAATTGGAGAGACATGAACCTTGTCCAAATCTTGATGAAACCCTTTACTTAGGTAACAATTTCGGAGGTGCAAGCTTGACCATTATGTTAGGTCTACCCAACTTAGAATTGTCATCAACAAGATAAAGTGTCTTACCCATGGATGGAGTCTTTAGATGTAATCTATTGACATTCTATCCACTTAGCCATTACCTCTTTCCGCCTAGGTTTCAATTCCCCAGTGAAGTTCCCAATAGAATGTAATCTTGGCGTGCCCAATATTATGCCGAACTCTCCTATGACATAGAAGTTGTTGCATCCCATGTATCCATCCACTATGTTGTCAAGTTATTGTGCCCATTTGTTCTTCTCATGTGATGAAGGATCCCAAACATCTATTTGAGCTTCATGACTATATCCTTGAGCCCCAATGAGACCCATAATGCTATCGTGGGCTGATCCCTCCAAAGCATAACGTAAATCAGCTGAAAATAAATCATAACAACCACAAATCACTCGGGATCTCATCCAAATCAGCACTAGGATGGCTGGAATGATTGTCCTCCATAACAGAACCCTTCCACTAACATTACTATGCAAGGAAATCCTCTCAAAATGCATCAATCTACTGCTGTCTATGACTAGAAACATCAAAACCAGCACTATAAAAATAATCTAACAACTGCAAATATGACAAACCCGTGCAAAAATAAGCCATGTGATCAATGTAGAAGTGGCGGGCAGCCATACATGGACTGAAAAGTCTCCTTTAGAAGTTACCAATTGAAAAATACTCTTTCCCATGGCTGGGAATCCTTGCAAAATCACTTGTGTGAATGCCAATGAAGTAATGTGGTGGCTGATAACAATGATGACAGCAGTGTTAGGGCTGGAAATTAGGTCCATAGCTGTCCTAGGAATGCTTCTTCTGTCATATGAGGATAGCACCTCATCATCACTTAGCCTCCTCATGCCTTGTTGGTGATCTTTTGCACAAATATCCCAATTTGGGATCATCCCATCATGCTTGTGTTGTGCTACCCTAGCATTCATGTGAACTTCTCCTTGGAATCTCCTTGTTGTGCCTCTCTCTCAAGAGGAACACCATGCCTCCTCAACTCATGATGATACTTGTAGCCAGCAAAATAGTTTAAGTAAACAAATGATGTAATTAGTTGTCGGTACCAACTGATGGGTCGGGTAGTTTGGAGTCGGTACCAACGGTTGGCATCACAACCAACCTTGGCCATGAGTATTTAAGTCGTCAATGCATTGTAGTCAGATATCGGTGATTTGATAGTAGTTGATATGCAGACATTGGAGTCATAATGAAATATGTATGTTGCTGTTATGAACATTGTAATGTTTCCTGTGAATCAATAATGAATACAATGGTCCGTTCTGAGTAATTTTGTTATGTTCGTATGATGCACTATACTACTACTTATTTTTGTTTACTCCAAGTTTGGTTTGAAACACCATATTGCCGGTAAACATTTGGTGCCGTTGCGAGTTCGAAAACAGGTCGAGGGTGACAAGTCAATGACAAGTTGAGTCGTCTGAGGCCATTGGATGACAAGTTGACTGTCGATGACAAATTAAGTCGTCGGAAACCATCGGGCAAGTGACATCGTCAGAAACAAGCAAACCGTCGGGTGTAACCAAGGTTAAGAAAAACACAATGGAGATGGCAGCATAATGGGGCAACCGATTGACACCGACGAGGAAGTACAAAATAGAAGGCACGTAGAAGAAATAGTACAAGAAATTCAAGAAGAACGCGAGGGAAGCGACAGAGAAGAGAATGAACCCAGAAGCCGAGAAGATGAAGTAACGTAGGAATTGGTAAAACTGTGGTTGTTATCAGTCGGACAATATGTGAGACAAATCCATCCGTAGAGAGGTTCCAGAGGAGGTTATTTCAGAAAACCAGCATGTCAATAGCGAAGTGGACAACCTTTTGAACCGCATTCCTCGACTTCTGGCAAGAAACCTGATAACCTTCCAAGACCTTCGAGAAGAAAGAGGGAATTGCGACGGCAACAAATACTCAGGAGGTATGAGGAATGTCTGAAACAAGAGGAGGAGGAACGCGACGCCAATCGCCGTCGCACGCCGTACAACTAATAAGGGTAAGCATAATTAATGCCCATACAGCTTAATAAGGACAAGAATAAAATACCAGTTGGGCAAGAAACACCAAAAGAAATAGTGAGAAGATCATTAAGACTAAAGGAACAAGAAGAATGCAGAAAAAGATTAAAACAGATTATTGAAAAAGAAAATGAATGACATGAAGTAAACCAAGGGGTTGATGAACAGAATTTTAGAACACCAATAACAAATAGAGAAAAAGAAAATGGGAAGAAACTGACAGAAGAACTAGAGGACAGTATACGTCGTATTGTGGCATTGTCCATTTCAGACGAAAGGTCGAGGAACAAAGGACCCGAGCCCAAGACCCCTGCGCAGAGGGAGAACCAGAGAGAACCAGAGGTGACTCGAAGTGTAGAGGACGCTGAGAACAAACGTGGGAAGGAACCGTATGTGGCCGAGGGTGTTGGGAGGACACCAGAACGACACGGTAGAACCAGTCCAATCGGGTCAAAGACATAGAGAGGGTACCTCGGGAAAAAGATGGTGACTCCACCGGCGAGTGAAAGGCAGAAGTTGCCAAAATTCATGGGGAACGGGTCAGAGGATCTTGTCCGGCACTGCAAAACTTGTGAAACCATATGGGTGGCAAATGGACAAGAAGACGAAGACTACTGGGTAAAAGCGTTCCTAGCAACGCTAAGAGGAATCGCTATTGACTAGTATACAAACCTAGAGGCAGCACAGAAAACCTCATGGGATGAATTGAGGAAAGCCTTCGAGAATGAGTTTAAACTTCTAAGAGATGATAATGAGATCGTAGTAGAAATCTACAACAGACAAGGGAAGAATGAAAATGTAAGGGCATATAATAGGAGACTCAAAGAACTACTCGAGAAACTGGAAATTCAGCCAGTCGATGGACTGAAAAAGAGATGGTTCATCGAAGGGTTAGTCTCGTCGTTGAGGAAAAAGATGAAAGTCGTACCCCCATCATCGTACGCTGAAGCGTACAATCGGGCGATGGATATAGAAAGTGAGAACAAAATATCCTCCTGGAGTAAGAAAAGAACTAAAGACGATGAAAGTACGGGGGATGACAACAGTGAAGGCGAGTCAAAAACCATTCAGGCACTGAGAAGAGATATGATCCGCATGATGAAAGAACTGAAAACTGATAAAGAGACAACTAAAGAAGGCTGAGAATTATGGTGCACCGAGTGCAACGGGGAAGGTCACGTAAAAGCAAACTGCCCAAGAAAGTTATTTTGTGATATCTGCTAGGTAATGGGGCATTCAATCAAGGAATGCCCATTTAACCTAAAAGCAAGAAGTACCCAGGTGTTGTTTACATAAGGAGAATCGTCAACTCCGTCGACGACACCCCCAAAGCCTCAAAATAGTCCGAATGCATCCCCTGGAGGATACCGGAATAACAGAATGATTAATAATAACAGCCCTAGAAACAGATTGTAGTACGACAGCAAGGGACGACCTATGATACAGTGCCGACAATGCAACGAGTGGGGACACTTTGCAAGAGAATGCCCGAACAACAATCAGAACACAATAAATGCATTATGCAAATGGTGTGGGCCTGGAGATCACGAAGAAAAAGATTGCCCGAAGCAAAAAGGGGTGAACCTAATCAGTTTCAAGGAGAATGATGAAGAGATCCTGGCGGTCACTCGAGCACAATGGAAAAAAGCGATGTATCTAGATCCCCGAACCGAGGAGAGACTTCGGGAAGCTAGGAAAGAAGTAGAGATGGCAATGGAAACGAAAGGAAAGAACAGAAGAACAACCACCGTACGACTAGAGTCGGACAAGAGTATCGTGAATCAGGTGTTGCAAACCACTGTATCGGTCAAGATAGCAGATCTTCTACAGAGCATGCCGCAACTGAGGATGGCAATCTCGAAGGTGATGGAAGGGAACCCAAACGAGCAAACAAAGGATGAAGATGTCATAGTGGAGCCACCGTTGTAAGGAGAACAAGTCATCGACCGAGACTGTTGGCCATTAACAATGGCAAGAATCCAGCCGTCGTACACATGGAAATCGGTGGATGTCATCTGACAAACACAATAATCGACGGTGGATCGGGAGTGAATGTGTTGACAGAAGATACGTGGAAGTGCTTGGGGAAACCTACACTATGGCCACAAAATTTCTAGTTATTGGGAGCAGACCAGCACGGAATTAAAGCACTGGGAGTGCTAATGGCTCAGAAAGCAAGGATTGGCACCTAACTCTTTCGATTCAACTTTCTAGTCATAACAACACAAAATGCGTCTTACGATGCATTACTCGGCTGAGGGTGGCTAATAGCCGCCAAGGCCAACCATAACTGGAAAAAGAACACATTGTCAATAGAAAATAAAGGCAAGAAGATTGTCATAGACCTGAGAACATAGGCTGTAAGTGAGGAACTAGCATCGGATTCTGACTCAGACGGAGGGGAGTCAGTTGGCGGAGGACCAATGGAACCTGACGAGGAAGGAGTATTAAAATTACAAGAATGTTTTGAGGATGAAACTGATTCAATGAGTGGGCTTTTCCATTGGCAGATAGAGGACTATGAGTTCTTCAAGCCGGAGTGTAACATGATCTCCATCAAAGAAATCGGCGAGACCTCTCGAGGGAATGGAGACACAGAACATGACAAATCTGAAGGAAACGACGACCAACACATGTTCCCGACTGCCTTCGGGGAATACACAGAAGGGATCACCGAGATAGACAGTACACCTGCTCACAACTTTGGAGCCGAGGGAAAGATCAAATACGAGGAACCATCCATGGAGAGGCTAAATCTGGGTGAAGAAAGTAACCCTCGAGTAATACTGGCAGGGGATGATTGGAATCCCATCCTCAAAGCAGCGGCATTTAGGATCTTTATGGAGTATAAGGAGGTGTTTGCTTGGACGTACAAGGACTTGAAAGGAATCCCTTCAGAACTATGTGTTCATAGGATTACCCTAGTACCTGGAGCACGTCCTATGAGGAAACGACCATACAGAATGAATAAGAATTATACGGCCAAAATCGAGGAGGTAGAGAAGATGTTGGAGGTCAGAATCATATTCAAAGTAGAAACTAGCGAATGGGTCTCTCTCATCATCATATCACTCAAAAAAGAGGGTGGGCAGATCATAATATGTGTGGATTTCAGATGCCTGAATGCAGTTACTATCAAGGATCCATTTCCCATCCCGTTTACAGACTCAATTCTGGAAGTAGTCGGCCATGAAATATATTCATTCATGGATGGATTCTCGGGGTACAACCAAATTAGTATTGCGGAAGAGGATAAACTGAAGACGACATTTGTGGTCGAGGGTGGCGTCTATGCATACAACCGGATGCCGTTCGGTCTCTGTAATGCACCGGCAACCTTTCAAAGAATTATCTTGCACATTTTTGATAAAATGTCAGTATGAAATTTCAAGGCATTTTTGGATGATTGGTCGATCTATAGCGATCAACAAACACATTTGAAGGCACTTGCTGAATGCATGGAGCGTTGCAGAGCCGCACGGTTGGCATTGAATCCGAAAAAGTGTTGATTCATGGTGCCTCAAGGGAAGTTATTGGGTCACATTGTATGCAAAGCGGGACTAAAAGCAGACCCGGATAAGATACGGGTGATCGTGGAGATGGAAGCCCTGAGTGACATCACAGGAGTAAAATCATTCCTTGGTCACGTCGGATATTACAGACGGTTCATCAAGAATTTTGCCAAGATCTCTTGCCCACTCGACATGCTGACAAGGAAGGGAGTCCAATTCGTATGGTCTGATGAACACCAGAAGGCATTCGAGGAACTAAAGAACAGATTGATAAGTGCACCCATACTGGCATACCCAAACTGGGATAAAGAGTTCCATGTACACGTCGATGCCTCAAATTTTGCAATCGGGGCCACATTGGCACAGGTGGGAACCCATGGTCTGGACCACCCGGTGTATTTTGCCAGCAAGTTACTTTCGAAGGCAGAAAAAAATTATAGCACAACCGAGAGGGAGGCTCTCGGAATGGTGTATTCAGTGCAAAAATTTCGGCACTACCTGCTGGCAACACCATTCACATTCTACGTCGACCATCAAGCACTCATGTACTTGGTGAATAAACCGATCATCCAATGGAGAATCAGTCGATGGCTACTTCTTTTGCAGGAATTCACTTTCACGATCATAGTGCGACCAGGGAAGAGTCATATAATAGCAGATCAGTTGTCATGCATCAGGTCAGGGGAACTGGCCGAAGGGGTAAATGAAGACTTCCCCGACACTCATCTCTTCCAGATCGCAGCATTGCCATCATGGTATGAGAAGATTGGTGAATACTTGTCGACGTCCACATTCGCTCAGGGAATGCCTTCAAATGAGAGAAGAAGGATTGCACTAAAAAGCAAGACATTTCAGCTCATTAATGGGTTACTCTATAAGATGGGACCAGACCATATCTTGAGGAGATGTGTCATGGAAGAAGTAAGAGGTGTACTAGAAGAATCACATGAAGGACTTGCAGGCGGGCACATGGGTCTGGATGCCACAGCTAGAAAAATTTTGCTAGCCGGACTATGGTGGCCAACACTGTATGCAGATGCCAAAGAATGGGTATTGGAGTGCGACAAGTGCTAGAGAGTAGGGAAACCATTGAGGAGGGACTATATGCCCCTGTGGCCAACCCAGCCTCAAGAACTTTTCGAGAGGTGGGGACTAGATTTTGTGGGACCATTGAAGGTCAGCCAACTGCATCGGTGTCGATACATAGTAGTAGCCACCAAGTATTTGACAAAATGGGCAGAGGCAAGAGCACTGGAGGACAATACTGCATTAAGCACTGCAAGATTCATCTATGAACAGATAGTAACAAGGTACGGCATACCCATATAGTTGACGAGTGATCGTGGGGGACACTTCGTCAGCCACGTGATCAGACTGATGACAACGGAGTTTAAGATCTTTCATATACTGTCAAGTCCGTACTACCCAAGAGCGAATGGGCAAGCAGAATCAACAAATAAAGTGCTAATCTCAGTGATCTACAAGTCTTGTGGGATAGAAGGGGTAGACTGGGAAGAAAGACTACCAGCTGTACTATGGGCTTATCAGACGACGTACAAGGTAACCACGGGACACACACCATTCCAACTCATGTATGGCCAAGAAGCAGTGGTACCAGCCGAATACCTACTCCTAAGCCTAAGAGTAGCAGTAGAAAACAGACTGGGGGACACAGAGAGTCTGCAAGAACGACTATTCCAATTGAACAAACTTGATGAAAAACGGATTATGGCTCAGTGGTCCACATAAGTGATGCAGAAGAGGAGGAAATTCTGGCACGACAAGCACATCCAGTGAATGAACTTTTGACCGGGGCAGTTGGTCCTCAAGTATAACGGTCGTAACGAGATCAAACCTGGTAAGTTCAAAGTTCGTTGGTTGGGACCGTTCAGGGTACGGGAAGTACTGGACAATGGGGCTATAAGGCTGGATAACCTTGACGGAACCCAAATCAATGACATAGTGAACGGGTCAAAACTGAAGAAATATAAGCAGAAAAGGGAAGAGACAATAGAAATCAACATGTTGGGATACGCATTGCTGGAAGACACAATAAAGGGGACTGATGGAATATGCTTCCGGAGTGCACCATATGAACCTGTAACCAGGTTTTTTGGACCGAGAACAATGCAACCGGCATTCGAGAAGGGATGGTCGATAGCGACATTATTGAAAATGGCGATGACACTCAGAATGAGGAGGAACAGGCGTGGAACCGGTGGATAGCCGAATGCAACAAGGTAAAGATAAGTTTGAATTCTTATTACCAAGAGAAATAAAAACTCTGGTGAGAAGGTATGTAGCGAAGAGCATGTTCATAATTGAAAGGTCACCCGATGAGAATGAGGTTCTACAACTAAGGATGAAGAACCGGGGAACCCCATATGTCCAGATTCCAAGAAGTCGAATTTGGAAAGCGAAGTTTAGGACCAAGAGTATGAGGATGGACAGTGACGGAAGAACATTCCAGTGGACCCAAGAACCGATGGGATGGAACTTGAGGATGATGCAAGGTGAAAATACAGTAGTGGACCGGATATGGGAACTGGAAGAAGTCGATCAATGTTGCTCCAATGATTGCCTCTGACAGAAGGGGTATATACAATGTATATTTCGCCACATTACAGAAATCGAGGTCGTTGAGGAGACCGAGGCAACCGCGACAACGCAGCAGCAGAAAGGCAAGGAAAAAATAGATAAAAAAAATCAAGGCAGGTCGTACGACGTACGACCTGACAATTTTTTAAAAGGACAAGTCGTACAACGTACGACTAGACCGTACGATGTACGGCTAAGTCGTATGGCCAGCCCATCCTGCCCTTATAAAAACTCAAACCCGCATTTGAAATTTCCCGAGGCATTCGGAGAAGATCATACAAACAGACCGTACGGAAAGAGGGAGGAGAAAAGCAGGCCATACTAGTTGAAACAGAAGATTAAATTTTGCATCTTCTCCAGGGTCGGGAAGGAAGAAGTATCAATGGACATAGGGAAAAAGATTGCGTCATATAGGCCGAAGATTGCATCGGAAGAGAAGAAAAAGTCAAGTGCTGATACGGGAATGAAGGCCATCACCTGGGAAAGCCTGACGGGAAATGAATGCAAGCAGTGGTGGAAGAATGCACCGGAAAACAATGTGCTGAAGATAGCATTAAAACACACCCAGGTCGACAAAGCCATATTGATGCCCTACTTCAATGCCAGGGAATTCGAACCGTATTTGAAAGCCATGGTTGACAATTTCTGCCAGCACTCCAACAAGTCCATTGTTGAGTATCGGGGCCATACAGTCACAGTATCATTCTGGCCACAAGATTTCGCCAGAGTAATGGGGGTTCCAGCTGTCGGCTCGAGCGTGGTGAAACCGGGCCGAATGACACAGCAGCACAAAGCGACCCTTATCTAGAGAGTATGCCGAAGTGACCTCTCAGACAAAGAAAAAGACACTATCTGGAATTCAGGTAATCGGGGTTTGAGGAAAAATTTATTTGCAAATGAAGAATGGAAATGTATCATGGATGTCATGAAATGCAGACTGACGGGTTCCAGTAGGGCATCGGACATCGCCGTGTGGATGGTCGATTATATGATTGGACTAAGTGTTGGCAAGGTCTACAACTGGGCGAGGTATTTGCGGAGAGGATTAGGGATTTTCTATCTCAGCGGCACAAGGTATTTTACATGACACAGCATGCCATTGCCCTCTTTCTTGATGCTGTCCATACCCAGGTTCCAGCGGACAAATGGGGTGGGCTGCAACCGACATCATAGATCGAGCCGGGATGGCCTACAGCCTTCTACTGGAAGGGCCTCGATACAGCTCATTGGGAAGAGCCATCACGACGGCCAAAGAGGAAAAGGAAGCAAAGGGAAACATCCACCAAAAGTGAAGAAGAAGAAGAAGAGGAAGAGAAGGAGGAAGAGGAAGACAGGGGGCAGTCACCAATAGTAGAAAGTGATTCATCTATAGATGAAATACCTGCACAAAGAATGACAGAGTGTGGTGAGAGAGGCCACCATGAGGGATACTGAGGAGAATACAGCAGCAACAAAAGTAGGACAACCCACAGAGATAGAGAAAACAACAGAAAAAGGGGGGCAGCCTAAAGGAGTTTTGGTACTTCCAAAACTCAAATCAGCATCATTCACATTACTGGCACCCTCACAAAGTACAGAGGCATAGGGCGTAACCACACTGCCAGTCAGGATAAGATTGTCAGCACGAGTCACACCATCACCAGCCACACCTTTGGTGACAACTAGCATAGTCAGCCCGACCTCACCAGTGGAGCCCTCCACAGTAGGGGGATTGATCACATCTCAGGAAGAGTTACCATCAGCATCGGCAGGAGGTCAGGACAAAATAGACAGTTGGTTAAGCGACATTGGCCTAACAGTAGACATGCCTGAGGTACCCTTGCTGAGCCCACTACACATGGTGACGGAAGGTCAGGAGGAGGGCAACACACCAGGGGGGACAGAGAGCGTAGAGCAGCTCAGCGTTACTGGCTAGATCACTCAGCAATGCATTCTACCACAACCAGTACCAGCTACACAGGAGGTAGGGGGACCTTCCATGGACATTATGAGCTCCCCAACGACCACTCCAGTGACCACTTCACCAGAGGAGGAGGGATTTCTAGAGGGATTGACCCTCACACTTTCCAAACCTGACCCCTCAGACCCAATAGGTACCATTCAGAGGTACATGGAGGACTTGGAGAACATGGCAGATTACATGGGGGAGATAGCTGAGATCTCCAAACAGCTGAGATTGGGACGATCACAGGTAGTGGCCCAAGAGGCAAGGAGAATGAGGAACTTTGTACAGCAAGGCTGTGAGGAGGAGTTTGCTTGACAATTCACAGCGAGGGGATGGCCAGAGATTGACACTCGAGATATGCATGACCGATGGAGAGGGTCACGGCCAGTGGTAGGGGGAAGAGACGCAGAGGTCATAGAGTCCCTATTCACCATACAGAAGGCATATAAGCAAATATTCTATGAGATGAAAAAAGAGGTGATGTTGGAAAAAAAGAGGAGAGTGAGGCAGCCCTACAGACGAAAAAGAAAGAATTGGTTGACCATATTCAAAGATCTCACAAATAGTTAGCACAGCAGACAGAGGCCACTGAAATAGAAAAGGCCAGGGCATCAGGCTTAGAGGCCAAGTTGATGGAGATGGAGGCTAAGATGAAGGACATGGGAGTACAGCTTGAGGCAAAGGAGGCAGAAGTGATGAAGGCTAAAGCACAAGTCATGGAAGCCGGTCACATGGTGAAGGCAGCAAGAGAGCGGGAGCTAGTAGCCCAACACCAGCTGCGACAAAGGATCGAGGAAGCAAGGAAGCTGCAAGCACAACGATCAGCCACCCCAACCTCGTCAGTACACCCAGGGATGTCTTCCCAACCTCCCCACTCTCAATAGGATGTGTATGATTTTTGTCATAATTTTGTCATTTTGACGTGAATGTCGTCTGGAAGACGACCAAATTTTGAGGGGGGATAGATGTAGACAGCAAAATAGTTTAAGTGAACAAATGATGTAATTAGCTGTCGGTACCAATCGACGGGTCGGGTAGTTTGGAGTCGGTACCAACGGTTGGCATCACAACCAACCTTGGCCATGAGTATTTAAGTCGTCAATGCATTGTAGTCAGATATCAGTGATTTGACAATAGTTGATATGCAGACATTGGAGTCATAATGAAATATGTAATGTTTCTGTTATGAACATTGTAATGTTTCCTGTGAATCAATAATGAATACAATGGTCCGTTCTGAGTAATTCTGTTATGTTCGTATGATGCCCTATACTACTACTTATTTTTGTTTACTCCAAGTTTGGTCTGAAACACCATATTGCCGGTAAACAATACTCTCTACTCAATGGTAGCCTTGGAAGTGAAAAATCAAGCACCATGCAATGCTGGTCCAAAGTAGGTCAAGTATAACTGCCAAAAGATGTCTTACCTATGGATGAAGTCGTGGTTGCTACCAATTGAAGTTTCATTCTCCTTGCCATGACAAATCTTGGAGTTTCCTCTTTGATGCCTTGAAGCACTACCTCCTTTCCCTTAGTCTTCATCTCTATAATAAACTTTCCAATAAAAAGTGACCAATGTATTTCCAAAACTATACTCATCCCTCCTAGGTTTATGTCACAATAATTACCTTGTGTTCTAAAGGATCTCACTGTGATACCATCAGCTGTACTCTTCAAAAAATGGTATGGATCAGACTATGTAGGCTGGACAGTGGTTGCAATAGTCATACATCACTTAAAACTTTTTCCAAAACAGCAATATGTAAGAGGGAATAATGTTACTTAGTAACCCCAATCGCCGAGACCTCCTACACACAACATTAATTAAAGAGATCTTCCCAAAATCTGCAGGTCTATAGCTGCTCATGAGAGATAACATCAGTCCAACACATGAAATCATCAAAATAAACAATTGGAACATAGTACAATAGCTGCAACATTGAATTTCTTTGGCCAAAATCAAGAGTGTAGATGTTGGAATCCATCCTGTAATGACTGAAAATACTCTAACAGCAGTAATAAATTGAGAATTCCTCCACCATGTGACTGAAAACTTGCTCATGGCCGCCAATGATGTAGGGTAGAGGCTGAAAATAGTGTGAGCAGCAGCCCTTAGGTTAGGATTCATGCCCTTGGTTTGTTTCTCTTGCCATCAACACTCATCCCCATTATGTTTTGTAGGTGACTCTTAACAAGAAAGTCCCATTTTGAAGTTATCCCATTTGGCAGCAACCTTAGAGGTGTAATATTGAGTACCTTACCATGCCTATTCAAAATAAACCAAACATTATCATGACGAAGTATCTTACCTAAGGATAATTCTTTGGTTGCCTCTATGCATGGCGTGGCTCGAGCTACTTGTCTTCCTTGAAAATATCCCATTAGGCCATAATTCATAACCTTTTCTTCAAGTGTAGATTTTGGCCCCAAGGAGTGACTTAAGAATCGTGAACATTGGTCCTTCACAACTTTGTTAGAATGCACAACATACCCTATATGATTCCTCATGAACTTCCTTTCTACCCAAATGCAAGAGATGCCTCTATCCACTTTGACCCTCAAAAGATTACTCGGATCCCATATGCAAAAACAACCTTGAACTTGACTCAAAGAATCCGCATGTCCTATACTGCTAGCTGTATCCTTTACTGTCACCCCTTTTAGCAAGTCTTCCATGACAAGAATTTTGCAATGACATAGTGGGAAGCAACAAATCTGAAATCTTTTCATACTTTGGACTGCAATCAAAGTGCTCACCTCCTTGAGATCCTTAAGTTCTAGGTTTTATAAATTGAAAGTTTAAGGGAATTTATCATTTCCTTCACTTTTCTGAAAATGGAGCTTCCCCTTATAATTCAAAAAACAATTTTAGTATAGATTTGGTCCGTTTTGTGTTGTATTGAAAGGTGCGAATTAAAACGCTAACAATGTCCATGCACTTGTTGATAGGAGCTTGATGAGGCCGTTATCATGGTGTACATATTATGTGGCTTGGAGGGTCTTGAGTTGTAGATGCTAGCAGTTCTAGTTTCTATGTCAAGCCATTAGCTCTTTGACCACTAGGAGAAACTAGAGCTCTTATGGTTCACTATTCAACGAAGAGAAATTGATTTGCATTATTAACATAGGAGAACTTGTATATATTTATGCAAATCTTTGTCTTTCCATTCTATTTAAAGGAAGATATTTGGGAATCTCCATACATTTGTTGATAGGAGCTTGATGAGGCCATTATTTTTGTGTTTGTATTATGTCTTGGATGGGCTTGAGTTGCAGATGCTATCAGTCCTAGTTTCTATGCCAAGTTGTTAGCTCTTAAGCCACTGAGAAAAATTGGATGAGCTTGAGTTGCAGATGCTAGCAATTCTAGGTTCTATGCCAAGTTGTTAGCTCTTAAACCATTGATAAAAAATGGAGTTCTAATGGTTCATTTCTTCAATGAAGAGAAATTGACCCACATTGTTAACATATATCTTGTATATATTTATGCAAATCTTTGTCTTTTCATCTTATTTAAAGGAGAATCCAAACGGGGGCCTATAAAGTTGTGGGGTGTGAACATTGAAGACAGAGACTGGATCTCACTATCATCATTCATGCTGATTTTTCATTTGGATCTTCCCATGACAAGTTCTTCTAGAAGAGGAAGGGTCAATCATGGGTTTTGTTTCGTCAACTTCTTCATCTGCTTCTGCTTATGGTCATGGTTCTACTAGTGTTTCTTATCATTAGGTTGGGCCTATATTAAATATGTTGAGAGCTATCTGTGTAAATGGATTATGATGAGAGCTATATTCATGTGCTTGCCTTGGTATTATGTCCATATGGTAGCATTGAATGATCCTGAAGTATTCCACAGTTCCGAATGATTTCATTCCTTGAGTATTCACATTGTAACTTGTAAACTGTAATAGACTTTCAAGTCTTGTCTATTTTGTAATCCAAAAAACTATATCTATTTAATGTTAAGTTTTAGTACAAATTTATTGTTCTTCTTTCAACGTTCAATACTGTATGAATGCTCATTATTCATTCTCAAATATTCTTGCAATTGCATCTACTTAATCAATCATATTTTTCATTTTTGTATTTTCCTATAAATGTACATATTTCAAAATATGTTTTTCTTTGAATCCCCAAATCCTAAATTTGGGACTCCTGACATAGCTTCATCTGCACTGAAGGTTTGTGTAACCTGATATTAATAAATTACCACGAGCTTACCGTACTGTTCCAATTGTAATTATCCTTAATCCTCTATATAACATTCTTTTTATGAATAGCGTGGATATTCAGTGACCATGAAACTCCATCTTTGTTGTCAGTAATACTATCTCGTTTAATAAAGCAATTACAGTTTCTTTATTAAATAACAACTCTTAACTAATGCCTTCCCTAGGAAGCCTAGGCAAGAACACTATGTTTTTAAGGCGGAGCAAAGATGTATTAGTTCATGCCACCATAGACTTTTATATGAATTTGTCAAAGCTTATAGCTAAAAACTTAATATTTGGTGGGGGACTTATTAAAGGTAACTTTTACATTTGATCATTCCTGAGAGCACTTCATCACGTGCTTTGCCTTCCCAACAATTTTTTTGGCTCTAGAAAGAAAAGAAAGAAAGAAAATTTATTAATGTCCTTAAATGACCACAACAAAGAAAGAAAATTTATTAATATTCATGAAATCACAATAGGTTGATGGGACTCTAAAGGAACAGCAAGTTACGGGAAATCCCTAGACAAAGTCAGTATATAGAAAAGCCACATAACAAAGGACGATCATGAGATAGGAAAGCCCCGAGTCAAAAACAACTTCCTACAGAATCAAAAGAAGAGGGGTGAGAGAACAAGGCCCTAGTCTGCATCAGAGTTGGGGGCAGAAGATATTGACAAGATATGCATTAACTATTATACAGAGATATTGACATGGCATGTTTTGATTAGGAGGTCTGTGTAGGTAACTATATGTTGCTATCAACATACACTGACTCTTTCCAGTAAATGCATGGTTGTAAATTTCCAAATTTATGGTTAGATTGCAAGTTCTAGATGGTTTAGCCTCAGGAAGAAATTTAGGGGATGCTCAGTACGTTGTTACAAAATGTATGACTGGGTGACATGCATTTTATGAGTATAATTTGTCATGATATCAGTGCTTGTGCTTATTTATGGGTTCTCTTATGTCCAATTAAGAAACTTATTTGCAATACTACTAGCATGTACTCCAGGTAAGTAAGAAATGATATTGACAATTGAAGCTTTGACAAGAAGCTGTGTAGGTAACTATATCTTGCATTTAACCATATCGTGACTGGTTTGAGTAAAATTCTGGCTGTAATTTTCTTTATTTGTGGAATAGCTTAGAAGTTCTAGGTGGTTTGGCCTTGACAATTAATTTTGGGTATGCTTCGCATTTTGCTACCAAATCTGTGTCTCACTGACATGCATGTTACGTTATTTGTTATGATATCTGTGATTGATATAAATTTTTTTATTGCTGTTATTTTTGTTGGAGTCCTTTATCTAGAATCTTCTTATCATTCTAATTTGTGTATTTTTTTGTTGTGGATTTAATTTTGCAGAAGTACACTGGCTTTCTTTGCAGGGGCAATTAATTCCCCTGTTCGTGCTAAACTCATAGAGGCATGGAAAAATGATTCAGAGATTTCTGTCCATTTTGGAAGGCTCTCTACCCCATATTCTGAAGCTCTACTGAAAAGCAAATTTTGCCTTCATGTCAAAGGATTTGAAGTGAATACAGCAAGGATAGGAGATGCTCTATATTATGGGTGTGTACCAATTATTATTGCAAATCATTATGATCTTCCATTCAATGATGTCCTCAACTGGAAATCATTTTCTCTTGTTGTTGCAACTCTTGACATTCCATTGTTGAAGGATGTACTTCATAACATAAGCTTAAAACAGTATAAAAACTTAAAGAAGAATGCACTTAATGTTAGGAAACATTTCCAGTGGCATATGCCTCCTCTAGACTATGATGCATTTAATATGGTGATGTATGAATTGTGGTTGAGGCGTCACGTGTTAAGAATCCCTCTTTGACAAAATCTGTGGAAATTATCAGTTTGTGTGCACGGAGACATCATTGAAAGGCAATTCATTTCTGCTAACCAACGGCCTGAGTAGCCAACTGCATGTCTCTTCATCTTTGAGGCCAATAATCAGTTCGAGCAAGTGAACTCATCATACAGGCCGATAATCAGTTCAAGCAACTGAGTTCACTAGCACATTGAACAGTTCTTGAAATTGAGCTGTCTTTTAACTAATTTATGGATACTTACTATAATTTCTAGTCTGCTTGATTCCTATTGACTTGGACATGATACAAACTCCATTTGCTGTAACACATTTTCAATGCCATACAATCTATGTCTACATTTGGACAAGAGGGTACACGGTCTTTGTTTCTAAGGCCAGCATTCATGTATAATATCTTGATTGTGAAGAATTGAAGAGCTATGCTTGCTATTACCTTGTCTCTCTGAATGTGTAATGGTGCTTCAGCATTTGCTTTTTTTCCCTGCTTTCCATTAAGTATAACTCAAGGTTAATCGGATAGGTTTGTCTATTAATTAGCCTGTAAGCTGTCCTCTGTCCAAATCCTAATAAATTAAATTATGCAAACTCTGTCCATTTTCAACTGCAATGCTTAGACCATTCATGTATCTTGACACCATTCCCTCATCTTCCAATGTAATCAGCTCTAATGATCAATCTATAAAATTCCTAAGTATACCCTTTCAAGCCAAGCTACTTGTTTACAGGGTTTTGTAGATTAGTAGTACACTGTTAATATTGGCAGGCCTTATATTTCCTTGCAAACTTTTTAGTTCATCCTTTCTAGGTTTTTATCTTCTCTTTTCACTTTCTTTGTCTCCTGCATATAATCCCACCACAGTTTTGCATGACCCTTAAATTCTTTAAATAGAGATTCTTAGATGTTTCATGTAGCTTGGCTCTTCTATATCTTACGTGACACTACCTATCTCTTATGTTCAGTCTAAATTTCCTCAGAATACTCTTTCATGTTTAACACTCTCTATTCGAGCCTTTCATGTATTTCCCTGAACAAACATTGTTGACGGTAAATGAGCATGAATTTCTCTCAGAATTGTATCTTATCTTTTCATTTTTTCCCTTTTTACTAATGATCATAGGTTTGCATGACCCTTTAGATAGCTACATGCAAATTTAACCCTCTTGGGGGTTTTTGATCCACCCAAATTAAATATGGACCTAGGGCATTCCCTTATGTTTAGGCCATAGACAAAAGATCCTAATTTCTTGAATGGTGATATATTCCATCAAAATCCTGCTCTATATTTTAGAAATTACAAGTGTATATTTTAGGGTTCATATCTAAGCGTCCTAGGTGTCACAATCCTTAACTGGTTGGGATTGTTTAGACGTTCTTTCCCTGAATGATAGAATCCAATCCATCATGTTTTAGTGGAATGAAGTAGTGAACATGCCCTCACATCCTTTGACCACTTCACACGATCATAAAAAAAAAAAAACAGAATTCTTTCGAACTGAGAGTTCTTCTTTCCATATACATATATCTTTTTGCAATCTCATTAAAATTGTGCACATGCTACTTCTAGTAGTTCTTCTTAGATGAAGATTTTTGTGAATGTTTCTTTAATCCATGGGTTGAGCTTTTTCTTGAGCTGACGATGGATCAATGCATTTGGTTACATAGAGGTCCAACCTCTCTCCAAGCATTAATTGCTTCTTGTAGTGATGTATACGTAACCATATTTACATATATAAAAATGATTTCTGTGAGAATAACTTATTCCCATGGTGAATAGGATTTATTGGAATGGAAAGCTCACCTTGTTGGGTCCTTTGAGTGACTAATACTTGCAGTATACTATTAAGTTATGTGTGATCCTACATGTGTAATTTGTACTTTGGTTTAGTTCTTAATGGATTGACCTACCATCGTGCCATGTTTGAGTGGTGTATAAATAGAGGCCATGCTTCTCACCATTTCAATTTTATTCTTATAAAATTATTCATTTTGGTGTCTCTTGATACCTACGAGTGTTGGTGTTCTTTCTTATGTTTGTAAAGTTTTTTATAAGTTTGATCATGTACATGGGTCATTAATCTCGTAGGATTTGGATTTGGGTTAGTAATTCAAGGCCCTCGATAATTACTCAATGGATTATTGATCTGATTAAAGGATTTCATTTCCAAATAGGAACCTATCTATTCTTTCCACGATAAAGGCTAGTCCTTATCATTGATTTAGCAAAGTGAATTATCCATTTGAGTGGCTTAGTTTTGTAGAGGAGGAGAGTCCAATCCCTCACTTTTGAACACAAATGTAAAGGAACTTATACTTTTGAAAATTCAAAATCATAATTGCAACTAGTGGAGATAATGGATGATTGTTGGTTGTCTCTTTTCTTAGGCCACCCTCTTTTTAGACTTTGTTGATGCCCAACTATATGCTGGTTAGCCCATTAGTAACTAGTATTTCTCAACTAATCAATGAATAATTAAGGGGTTATTTATTATTGTCTACTTAAGAGCCTCACTAAGAACAATTTGACGACTCTTATTATTCTCAAACTTACTTCATCATCTAGATTCACCTATTATTTCAATTCTTACAATACAATGGATAACTAAATGTGGAACATATCAATGACAAAAAACATAATAATGATAAAACACAATTTCTTCAAGCTAATTGATTAATCAATATCATCAATTACTAATCTATTTCAAATCTTTCCTATATTTCTTCTCACAAACACCTTACATTTGTATGGAGGATTCTAATAAGGTTAAACACCTCTCTTGTAGTATTGTAGGCAAGGTATTAAGTATCTCTTGCCAATACAATTAGTAGACACAATATAACCTTTTATAGAGACTTGTATTCTTAGTCCATCTCATTACTAAGGCATCATATTACACAAATACTAGAATTAGTCATATTATTTGTTCATTGTCTCTAAACCCAAAATAATAGTTTTTCCATTAAAAACCAACATGCAGGTATGACCTATACAATGTGGAAGATTAATATACAATTAAAATTGTGCTAACTTTGTGCCTTTAATTAGATTCATCTATGTTATAAAAATTTCATTTGGACTAGAGGTGTGTATCTACATGCTTTATAATGCCCTTACCAACCAAGCTTTGTCCTTCACCTTTTTATTTCTCCATACCAAATTATCATGCCATCACTTAAAGCTTGAGTTATGTTCTTTACCCTATTGTTTTTCAGATCCTATAAAGTTAGAGTAATCTCCTCTATCTCATTTACTTAAGGCATCATAAATACATAAATACTAGAATTGGACATTATTTATTCATTGTCTCTAAGCCCAAAATAATAGTTTTTCCATTAAAAACCAACATGCAAGTATGACCTATACAATATGGAGATTAATATACAATTAAAATTGTTCCAACATTGTGCCTTTAATTAGATTCATCATCGTTATAAAAAATTCATTTGGACTAGAGGTGTGTATCTACATGCTTGATAATGCCCTTACCAACCAGGCTTTGTCCTTAACTTTTTAATTTCTCCATTGCAAATTATCATGCCATCACTTCAAATTTGAGTTATATTCTTTACCCTTTTATTTTTCAGATCCTTTACAGTTAGAGTAATCTCCTCTTTAGCCAATAAGGGATTAGTTTCCTAGGAGACACTTGATAAGGGTGTAGTTATTTACATCCACAATCTTTAGGTTCCTTGTTAGCAATGTCAATTTGATTTTCATGAAACATATTGATTTTGTTTTTGGGATATATAGATGGTATGATAGCATCCCCTAGCTTGGGGTGAGTGCTTGTCCATCTCTAAGATTTGATATTTCCTTGTATTATAGTACAAAAACTTATTGGGGGTGAGTTGGATTCTCATGCTACCTTTTCAAGTGCTTAGATTTTATTAGATTGATAGGCATTCTCTATGTGGGAAGAGTTTCAATAGGTACAATTACATGATGGAGATTGAAAGGTTAATCATTGAAAAATTAGATCCACAGGTTTCATAAAACAATCTCATCCATAGGATTTTGAAAATCATGTCAGATCTACCTGCAAATCAATATTGAGGCAACAAGGAAATGACATTGCTGAAAAAGAGGGGTCAATTTTTTTCTGCCATCCTATCGGTGTACCCATTGCACCTTATAGTGCAATTGCTAATCTTATTATGGACTTCTTTGAAATTTAAAAGTACATATTATATATAGGGTTTGCTTATGTAGATGTTAAAATAGGTTATTTGAATGCTATGCACTAGGAAAAAAAGTGGCAATTGAGAATTTTTTTTTTCAAAGTATCTTCTCTCACACATAATTATCAGCTTAAAACTAAACTTTATAGCCAAGGTCAACTAACATATATCACGTATAAATTGTATAGAATTTCATCATCATAATTTGAAGCATTGTAACATAATTCCTAGATGATTATTGATGTCCCTGTAAACATATTGGCCTAGATATCAAAGCACAGTAGGGAGTACGTCTCACCCAGACTAAGATCTAGCAAAGGTTCTCCTTGGCTAGGTCAACTAGGGTCCACTAATGCATAAATAATTTGATGATGTAGTAAAGTTCGGTACTTTTTAAAATGTATTGGTGGTCTACCATAGTAGAAAAGTTGACAATGAAGAATCTTTTGGGTGTTATCATTGAAACAAATTGATTGTTAGGTTGCCATATTCATGTAACTTAGAGGTGAAGGGTGGAGGCTTCAATTAATATTAATAATTGAGTGAAAAGATAAAGCTTTCTTTTAAACATCCCAGGACTTCAATTTGGAAAATCATTGACAATTAATGCTCTTATTTTGCTGTTAAGCAGCTGGGTATGTCTTTCTTTTACCAACTGCAGCTGTATGTGACTGCTAGTCTTTGATTCTCTCAGTTTTCTGTAATCTCTCTGATGCTTAATACAATACAAGAACAGTGACCCCTCTTGAGAAACTCATCTCATCTATTGAACACATTATCTCCATTAAAATGCATAATATCTGACACGTTTTTAATTATGCACCTTAAAAAATTAGGTTAAATCAAAGATATTATGGTACCCTTCCTAAGTTTTCCCATCGTTGTCATGTTTTCTCTCTTAAAGGTGGTTGGTAGTCACCTTCCTACGGGACACATTTCAATGAAGTCTTAAAGGTCGTGACAAAAGTGTGAAATAGGTAAATCATTGATGGTAATCTCATGTGCTGTCAATCATTAAGGGAGAGAAAAGAGAGAGACGAGACAACATCAAGTACAGGGAAAAGAATAAGAATGTGTAATCATCTTCAAGATGTAATCATTCCATGTGTGTGAAAGGAAGGAAAAAAAGAAAGATGCCAAACTACTTTTTCGGTCAAGTCATGCATTTCAAAAAGTTAAAAGTGGGATTTATTGGACGACCATAATCACCACTTGGAGAGAGTCACGGTCTTGATTGATTTTTGTTTCAAACAAAATGGATCATAATGTTTAAGACTTTTGTGTCACACATTTTTTTTATCACATACTGAGGGTAACTTAAAAAAAAAAAATTTCAAAGTTCAAAATAATACAGATTAAAATGTCTAAACATATAGACTACTGATTAAACTTTTTGGCTGTTTTCTCACATTAAGAACCACTTGATTGAACTTTTAAATTTTAATGACCTTAGTAAGACCTCAGACTCTTTGAAACAAGAGAATTTTAAAACCAAAGTTGGCATTACTTGAAAGGAGCAAAATTTATAGTTTTAATCAATACAAAAAAATGTGTATATTTGCTCTTTTATAAAGTTTTTGGATCATGACACTGTTTTGAGGGAATATTTGGTCACTGTAGTGTAAAGAACAAGTTGAGAACTAGGTATATCATATATTTTTAAGAAATGATTTTTAATTTTTTTTTATAGAAATATTTGTGAATACATTATAAAGAAATTTTTTTTCATATTGGAAACAAGGTTTTAGAGTGGATGACCATGTTTTTTCCTTATATCAATTTGTTAGCAATCCAATGATCAAATTTTTCTATCAATATATAAACTTTTATGGTGATTCAATGCCTAAATTTTCTATCAATATATAATTTTAGAATAAATATGTTGAAATGGGATGAGTGTAGAAAATAATAAATAGCCCCTAATAAATGATATGTATATATCTTAAAAATTGAAATTTCTAACTTGAGGCCACTTTGTTTTGGGATTAAAGAAAATTTATCAAATATGAACAAATTGGACACTTTGAAAGAACCTAAACATAAGCAAATCCAAGAGATATAAATATAAAAAAAACTAAATGGTGACATATAGCCATTAAACATTTCCTTAGGTAGTGGTCCCTTCCTATTTCTCTAGTTTTTTTTTGGGTTTATGAGTATCTTGGTTATTGAGATTTGTTGTGATTATATCTAGTGCTACATTTTTAATTGTGACACTTATAAGTATTTTTGGGAGCAACAATATCATGTTTCTTACATTGTTAAGTAGGTGGTGTTTTTCATAGTGTGTCAAATGATTTGATATTTTATTAGGATTTAGCGTTTCTTACATTTTAAGTCTGGTTCAGGGTTTGTTTTATGTCAAACTGATCACTTTTACATAAAATTTTGAAGTTATTTCAAAATTATTATTTAATTCCCATTTATGAATTTGTGTCTGCCACAAGTTCACATGTATTTCAAATCGTGGTCCAACCTAACAAGACAATACAAATGAATCATCTCTACAATGTAAATGCGACCAATAAATTATAATAAATACTAAATTAAAATAATTGTTATTATTCTTGATGATTATTATTCTTAATAACTATTCTTTATTAAGGTCACAAGGTTTACACACTCCATGACATTGAAATAACAAAATTTATTAAGGTCACGAGGTTTACACACTCCATGACATTGAAGTAACAAAATTTGAGAAAAAAATGTGTAGTAGATTTTGTAAAAAATTTCTATATCACACTCGGTGGTGCAACATGATTGAATTGATGATTATGGAAGATAGCTGGAGTACCTAAGAAAAGGAAGACATAAAATCATATTTAAATATAGTAGGGACAAAGAGCGAGCCTGATTGTGATTGGAAGGATAGGAAATAAGGAGTAGCGATGGATGGAGAGAATGTCCCAGGCAATCAAAATGGACATAGTTACCATGCCTATGCTAGCTCAGTTCGATGTGGGTAAAATTTGAGTAAGTGCGAATTTGCATGGGATTCTCCTGTCCTTTTGAAGTCAGGATTGCATTTGACAGATTTTTAATGGACTTTGAAAAAAGGAAATGGAAATTTTGGGGGACCAAAGAGGATTCCTTTGATTTTAGAATCTAAAAGTTTGCTGGAGCTTTCAGCTCAAGTGGTAACTAAAGCTAATGCAATCAAACTAGGGAGCTAGAGTGGGGAAGAGAACCTCAAGTAAGCTGGGCATCAGGTGGGGTGTTATCCACCTTCTTGGCAGACTGGCTGGGAAGTGGCTACCCGGTTTGGTGAGGGAGTAAATGTGATGTAGATTAATGTAGAGGGAGAAGGATTGGATGTTGTACTTTTAGTCTGAGTTATTAATAATTACTTTTGTTCTGTAATAACTTTATCAAATTTTGAACAACTGTCATTAGATGATAAGATAGATGTTTTTGTCTGGTTCGTAGGTTTATTATGAAACATTATTATATTTTATTGAATGATTATTGTCTTAGTTGATTTCGAATTGACCATTGGTGGTCCTTAAGTAATTTTTTTATGCTACTACGTTTATTCTATTACTAATAAATTTAATATTGATTATCGTTTAATATATTATTTTGGGACTAATGTGTTTTTGACTCTCCTTGTTTCATGATGTCACGTCCTTGATGGAGGGAGAGTATTAAGGGGGATGTCATTGTCACATTTGTGCACTGATGTGGAAGAAAGGAGGACAAGTGTAACGCATTTTTGTGTGTTTGTGTTGAACCATGGTAAAGGTAGTATTGTTGAGTCATTGTCATTTTGGTAGTCATTTTATATTCTTGACACCTATCCATTATATTAAGTTTTTATATGATTAGGTTTGTTGTATTTGGTTGCTTGCTTCTTGTGATGTGTTTGATCGTATCATGCATTAAATGGTGTTAAGTTGTCTTCCATTTTTTTGTCATTTTTTGATTGGGTCATTTTGGCCATTGATTGAGTCCCACCTTGGGAGTCTTGAGGAAATGATAATATTAATTTAGTACTATGTGGTTGAATCTAGGTTGGTGACTTGGCTTCCTACTTTGCCCTTGAAACATTATAAACTTATAAAATTATTTAAGTCCTAGCAAAAACACCCAATAGTTTAATATTTGAAATAATTTTGTTCAAAGACATTGGCGGCAAAACTACCATGGGCATTGGATAACACTCAACTTAGTCATTTATTGAGCATACTCCTATTGAGCATTGCAAGGAAGTGGACTTCATATAGTTGTAAAACCTAGACTTGACATAATTTGGGAAAGTTTGTTGGCAAGGATGAAGCCTTGCTAGTGGCTCACTCACCATGGAAGAAGCTTTATTCTTAATCTCATTAAATATCTATGCTCACAAAGACTATCTCATAGATTATGGGGGAGCTAAGGCTAATGGTAGAGGATTGCAAAGATATGTTGAAGTTGGTTCCTATTTTATAGAGCATCAAGATGAAAGAAATGTCATTATTCATTTTGGTGGTTGGTTGTTTCTTGTTCTATGTGTGGGGATGGAGATTTAATCTTGTGTTTCAAGGGTCAATTAGAGCTGTCCAAGTGCTTTCAATATGGAAACATTTATCTACGAGTATGTAACAGTTGATTTTTATATATACTGAATATTATTGAAAGTTGATTGCAACCCTTTATATTTGTGTATTGTAGCTTGTGATACCTTAGACCATCCTCTTGATTATAACCTTTTATGCTACATGAACTACAACTCTATTGCAAGTGCACCTGCATTGCCATTCATGCTTTCAATATCACACAGTTACATATGTGGTTGTGATTTCTTCTTAAAATGACTTGCGGTTGCTACCACAACATCACCACATGTAGACGTATCTCCATGCTAAGCTACAACACCTGAAACTCACCACATCCTATTGCATTGCATTATGTAGATGTTAAATAGTTTGCAAATAAATTCTTTCTTCAAGAACTCTCTGTAGGTGAATAATACACCCGTTCCAACACACTTTCTATATTACTTCTGTACTGAGTATTGAAGGTTGAAAATAGTTTTATGAAAATATTATTTAACCTTGCCAGTTTAAGTGCTTGCTTCATTTTGACAACACAGTTTGAGTTGAGTATGACATAAATGTGTTGGTTTTATAATGTTTATACTTCAACTAAGAGAAATAGAAAGTAAAGAAATTTGTTGATTTAAATCAGTCATGCCTTAATGAAACTTGGAGGAGACAAGTAGATAGAAAATAGACTATAAGAGAACATAAGACAACATAAGCTTGGGAAAAACCCTGTTAGGTTAAAAAAACCACCACCAAACTTAGGCCTTAATATATTATTCAAAATAAGATTATGATAAATTGAGAATCCCCACTAATGATGTAGCCCCCATGTCAACACTTTGACAACATGCTAATACTTAGCTTCAATCTCACAACTTGCAATACCTTGCAATACAATAGAATCAATGCCAATCCACTATACCAAGGTCTATATATGTAGAGTTTGTCCATTATGTAAACCACTTTGTGGCTTCAACAAAACCGTAGGCTAATTCTAGTGCCCTCTCATGAGTAGTCAATAATCCTAAAATAGAACGTAGCTCCCAATGTGTAAGAGTCCACCTTTGAATCCTCTAATTTGGATTGTCCACTTTAGAAGTATTTAAAGACAATCTTGTGTGTTATAAAGGCATGCAAGGGTAACCTCTTATTTGACTAGTTAACAGTCAAACTAAGTGCTCCAACTTGGAAGAGTAACTAGTCTTCCAAGATGCTCTTACGCACTGCAAAAATATATAGTCCAAGATGGTTGTAGACACCTAAAATCGTTCACTCATCGTCTTGTCACTATTCATCTACAATCAAGGCATCCCTAAACCACTTTCTTCCATGATTAACTAAATAAACACCTATTTAGATAGTTAATTATTAAACCCCCTTTTTGATAGTGATTAAATAATATTTTATTATTAAAATCACTATTTATTTACTATTCACTATTCATATGTACCCTGATACGTACCTTTTCCTAGCATAAATGATTATTAATCATTTGTCATCCATCTTCTATAGTCCAACATTAGATAAATATTCATATCCCTTTTCCCATCCTATGAATTAAATAAATATTTCTATTTATTTAATTCCCTATTTTGTGCACTTTTGATTAAGTTGACTAATCCACTTAATCAACTTAATCGCATTCTTGCACAATCCTAACCCCTCTTTAACCCATTCACATCCCTCACATCCTCCAAAGTGTACAAAGGCATGAGCTTTTGTACATGACCACATGGGTCCCTTATAAAGGCATGGGAAATTCCTTTGTACAAAAGGTCCTTTTGTCCTCCTTTGATCCTCTGCACCCACTTTATCCAAGACTATCCTCCACCCTTAATCTTTCCTTGATCCAAGGACCATCTTTATTCTCCAATCAAATTGTACCACCTGATGGTCTCTCGTCAATCCAAACCTCTCAATCATCTTCAACCCTTGATCTCCCAAATCAATCCTAGCCCTCCATCCTTCATCCCAAAAATCTATAAACAACCATCAACACAAGCCATTTTCAAGATTCCATGTTATGCAAGGTTATGTTGTCAATTTGAGGAGCAATCAACAATCCAACATCAAGAAGCACATCCAAAGAACAAAGGTTTGCATTTGAGGTTCATAGTTTAGCTTCATTTGTTTTGATTAAAATAACAGGAGGGGCCCGAACCCATACACAAAAGCCTAAAAGGTGAGCAAAGAGAGTTTCATAAGTGCAGTGAAATAGAGAAAAGATGGGTTTTTGAAAGGGTTCAATCCCTTTTACAACACAACCAAAGAGGTAGATGAAACAAGAACCAAAAGAAGAGGAACAACACAAATACAACAGCCCTGTTGCGAAACAAAAAAAGGTAGCCCTGCTGCGAAACAAAAAGATAGATTGTCAGGAGCTAGACGACACCGGGACCCAACCGAGAAGGACAAACACCTTTGATCCTAGGGTGCAAAGAAGAAACTGACTTAGGGAGTCCTTTCTTTTTTCTTTGAACAACAATCCAAGAACACCTAGTTTAGCTTCATTTGGTATATGCATTCTCTTTATGCTCAATCATGAGGTTGCATTTGGTTATGAGTAGAATAGGCTAATATTGTCTTAGTTTCTTCTCTGTCATGCTCATTCTCTTACATACACATTTTGGCGACTCTATTGGGCACCCAAATCCCCACCCACTAATCTCTTCTTGTGTTTTTAAGTTCTTTTGACGTGTAGGGCTATAGTTTGGAGTTTCCTTTCACAGTTTGGTGGTTCCATTCTGTGTTTTGGAGGTTCCATCCTACATGTGGAAGATACATTTCTAACACTTTTCATCATTTTATCATTTGGTTTCTTTGATCGGTGGACGTCCCTACAGGGGTAGATGCTATCAAAATCATCATTCCCATCTTTGTATCACAACCAAATATCAAAATAATCCAACCTTGATCAACTAAAAATCATTTTTTGTGTGCAACAACTCTAGTTTGGCGGCCCTGTACCCAGTTTGGTGGTCCTGTATCCAATTTGGTGATCCTGTATCTAGTTTGGAGGTTTTGTTTGCAATTTGGCGGCCTTGTCTGTAGTTTGGAGGTTCTGTCCTACTGTTCGACGATTACGTCCTGTCTCTGATTTTTCATAATATCTTGGGATTTAGGATAATCTAACCTATGAATTTATCATTGCATGCATGTTCCTAGTTTTCTAACACCTTTTTTGTGTAGGTACCATTGGTCAAAGGCAAAACAATCAAACTACTAACATGTGTTTGTAGCATGCTTGTCTAAGGATCCATCTTTTTTGCACTAATCTTTAGGAACATTTCATTTATAAGAGGTTAATGAACATTGTATTCCATGTTTGAGATCAAGCCAAAGTGTATGCTCTCTCTTCGCACCATTTGGTGGCCTTGGAGATCAAAAACTTTGACTTGATCCAATCTTGTTTATCTTTGTTCAATCCCAAGAAAACTAGTGTGTGTATGCTCTCTCCTTGCGCCACTTGGCAATCTTGGAGATCAAAAGCACCTAGTATTCTTTCCTCTAGTGGGCTTGCATTGGATTTCATCACCAAGGGGACAACCCAAACCCACATGTTCTGGCAGGGTATACAAGTTTGGGAGAGAATCGAAAGACTCTCCCATTGGGGGACATTGTCACTTGAGGCTAGCTTGCAAGATGTTTATACCTTGTAATGTGAAGGTGGAGAGTGGGTTACCCTCTTGAACCATGCCTTGACAACATCCTTTATCTCAAAAAATTTGGCCCCACATACCTCACGTATATTGGGGACATCCTTAGAAGCCTTATTCATCCTAGCATAAGACCTTTCAACTGTCCTTCCTTGTGCATTGGAACTAAAAAGCCCTTAGAATTTACTCACACCTTACTTTCATAGTGGGGAGATAGAACTTAATTTGTGCAAGACTTCCTCCTCCAAGATAAGGAGTGCATAGGTGGTACATGACCTTGCATTCCCTAGCTATCCATCACTTGATAAATGGTATATTGTGGACCCGCAAGGATTGACACTCCCACTTGAATAATCTAGGGGGTTCATGTGTTGTGTATTTTCATTATTGAAACCCATGCACTCCCTTAATCCAAAATCCAAATCCTTTTGCAAACTTGTGCATGTATTGTGTGAAATTTTGTTATTTCAAAGTTGCCTAAGGTCAAGAATCAAGCCATCCCTAATCACCTTCTAATCATCCACATCATCCTAATCCAAATCCAATTTTAATTTCCTCCTAACCATTCATCCAATTATCCTAATAATTCTAACCACCTCATCCACATCATCCTAATCCATCTCAATCCAATCCTTAGTCCATCACCCATTATCCCTTATCATCATTTTATTCCACATCATAATCCACTTTCCTTAATCAAATTTCATCACCCATCCTAAGCCTGATCAAATCCTATCCATTATGCATCCCCTAATCATAATAAATTCATCCATAATCCTAATCAAATTCATTCTCCCTATCATCCCATCCTACTAATTGTCTCCATCATCATTATAACCCAAATCCATTCTTATCCACCTAATCCACTTCCTAAGCACCATAGTTTTCCTAATCAATCCCATCATTTGAGCTTAATAAAGTCACTCATTATTCTAATCAACATCATAATCCACTTCTCCTAATCCAATTTCCTCATTCATCATCCAATCTTAATCCTCTCATTATCATCCTAATCTGATCCCCTTTTACCATAATCCTAATCTAATTAACTATCCCTAATCATCTCATCCATTAACTAATCCTAATCATAATCCCATCATTGAGTTTAATCCAATTATCATCCCTAATTCACATCATAATCTGCTTTTCCTAACCCAATTTCATCATCCAATCCTAATCATTTCATCCCTAATACTAATCCAAGCCCATTCATCCCTAATAATCTCATCCATCACCTAATCCTAATTACCTCATCCACTTATCCCTTGGTCCATTATCAACCCTAATCCATTCTATCCCTAATCTTAATCTAATCCATCCCTCTAATAAAACCCAATCCTAATCACCTCATCATCACCTTAATTGAATCCTCTTATCCACTTAATCCCCTTTCATCTATCCTAATCCAATCCATTATCTTCATCATCTCATCCTATTCTTATCTTAACCCAATTATCCCTCATGCCTGATCATCTCATCCATTAAGCCAATCCTAATCTTAATCCCATTATTGAGCTTAATCCAATCCATTATCCACTATCCCTAATCCTAATTATTTCATCACCTAATCCTAATTACCTCATCCACTTATCCATTGGTCCATTACCATCATTCTAATCAAATCCCTTCATTCATCTAACCCCATTCAAATCTGTCCTAATCTAATCCCATCTAATCCCATTCCATCCAAATCCTCATCCAATCCAACTATCCCTTATCCAAAATCAATCATCCATTATTTCCTTATCCATCCCTAATCAAAATCCAATCCCTTATCCTTAATAAAAAATCATTCTTTGAAAATAAAAAATTGGTTACTTGGAATTAACCTCTTTCAACCCCATCCAATTTCATCCAAACTTAATCATTTTTTTCTCCAAATCATCATCTAAAAAATCATCTAATAATCCTTGGCCTAATCAAAATCAATCCCAATCAATCTAAATCCAACCAAGATCAAGTGTCATACATCATTGACCTTTGATTAATGAAATGAATTCAAATCCATCCTAGTATCAAGTGTCATATATCGTTGGACTTGATCAATCCAAATCTAAATAAATCAAAATCAATCAAAATCCACTCTAATCCAAAATCCAAAATCAAAGAGCATCAAGTCATCCTACATTACATCATCCCAAATCCAAGTCAAACATCATGAATCCATCCTACAATTTTGACGATGATTATAGTCTTGTTGACCAAGATGAAATTGAAAATCTTGATGAAATCATTGAAAACAAGACCCACCCCTATAGGGGGCATAGGCCAAATGGGAGGGAGATATAGGGTGGGTGGTAAATTTCTAGCTCTACAACTTGAACTCCAAGTGGAGACCCTGCTACAATCTATAGTGCCTCTGATACCTTTCTATAAGCATGAAAGAACCTGATGACCATGTATTGGCTAGCACAACCTACTCCCCCATGCCTAATTGTATATCTTATGGTCATCCCTACACTACCCTTGACAAGGGAAATCCATTCCATCCTTCATCCTCACATCCATCACATCCTTATTATCTTTATCCCACTTATCCAAATCTATCATATCACTAACCACCTACCCCGCTATCCATGTTACCATCCAATCCACCATCCAATTCTCCTCCTAAATCCAAATCATCCTTTTCAGATTTTCTCCAAGGACTCCTAGCTAAGGACATTGAGCAAAACCATAAAATCAAACTTGTGGAGTCACGCCACCCCACTCATCCCTAATCATCCAAATGTGTCATTGATGACCTCGTCAGCCACCTTGCACCCATCAAAACTAAATCCTCTTCCTCCCTCCTATCAAAAGTCCTATCCCAAATATATCCCACTTCTCCATCTACCCAATTTGAGGAGTCTATTCAAATGCCAAATGAAGTTAAACACTCCCCCACCACACCATCCACACAAATCCAACTATGTCAAGAGCCTAATCTAAAGCATGTGGAAACATCCAACCCCCATCCTAATTAAGACCCAAGCATCCCATCTCATCCCTTTTCTGATCCCACACCATCTCCTACTAATCCCCCATCATCCCCTATTGCTCCTTTACCATCTAAAATCAACCCTTTACCACCTCTCATCAAACCCATCCCAAATCCATCATCCTATCCCCTTAGTCCTGCTACTTTCATATGTGGTGGTTCTCTTATAGGAGAGGAACAATTTATATCCACCACCCAAATGTTGGACTATCTAATAATGGACTTGCATCATGTTTCCAAAACAATAAACATCCCATAGCACACAACATGCTCCAAAACATGAACTATCAAGGCAAAGGATTAGGCCTTCATGAACAAGGAATATTGGATCCCACCTGTTGATGGTGTTTTTAGCACACATCAACGCAAGTGTGATTGTTGGTTTCACACCTCTCTTAAAAAGTATCCTACCCTAGGTAAGACTACTCCAAGGTTTCTACAACTAGGTCTTAGCTTGCTTGGAATCTCTCAATTGGAATGTTCTAACTATGCCTACAAGGGGTCTTACATTAAATCTATAGATCTTAGTGTTGGAACAGTAAGTACATATAAACCTTTTATGATTTCAGCTGATAAAACAATATAAAATGCTGTTGAAATTCCTAATCTAACAAATAGTTTTCAAAGAAAATGCAAAAGGAAATAGGGTTTTAGAGAAATACTAAGTGACATTCACAATGTAGGGACTGCTTTAGGTAGACAGACACTCTAAAATTTAACCAATTTTCTAAGTTACCAAACTGAAAATTGATTTTACAGTACTGCAGAAAATGATGCTATCTTCAATGGAAATCGAAAGATTTTCAGATTACATTCATTCATTAAATACCCAATAAACAATGCAATTTAACTCGTGAAATACAATTGAACTTAATCACAACTGATCAACCCAGACTAACTTTGCACAGTTATCCACCATAAGCAAATAACTAAAACTATGCACTTAAAGTATTCATCAGATACTTTCAGCAAACCATGAACATTATAAAAGCACAACTAACTAACTATGGGAGAGCAAGAAGCGAACCATGAAAACGAAGTAAGGAACACAATACACAAATTCTCAGAACAACTGTAGAAACTTGCTTTGTATTACTTCAAATGGTAGAATGTCAACAATTCGGCATCAAGAATTCTCTCTTACAAATAATGGAACAGGCAGCCCTTTATATAGGAAAGTGGCATACTGAGTTTTTCAATAGACGGTGGAGATTAACTCAACATTGACGGTCCATATTACATCAATAAATGTATTTCTTATAGCTCACAGCAAATCCTGGATTACATTTTGTCTCTTATGAAAAAGACAAAAAACAACCCCTAGATACATTGAATCTAGACTTTTTGACTACCCAACTTAATATATATATATATATATATATATATATATATATATATATATATATATATATATATATATATATATATATATATATATATATATATATATATATACAAAAAAGCTCATTTTTTAGGCACAATAAAGACAAAATAGCGACACAT
This sequence comes from Cunninghamia lanceolata, assembly GCA_027924645.1. Taxonomy (NCBI): domain Eukaryota; kingdom Viridiplantae; phylum Streptophyta; class Pinopsida; order Cupressales; family Cupressaceae; genus Cunninghamia; species Cunninghamia lanceolata. Next base: position 8,443,957 of record BSBN01001001.1, on the reverse strand, counting down.
GTTGCTCTAAATATAGCAATTTACATCAATGATGGGATTACACTTTCAAAAATAATAAAAAACACATTAAAGTTCTTCATCCAAATTGATTTTGTGTTATTCTGCGAACTTGTTGTGGTAGTTGAGCCATGCTTCAAGTGCTGGATTGATTTCCAAAGGATCTAGATTCTTGAGATGGTTGACTAGATATTCGAACATTTCGAGTTCTCGGCTGTAGCGGTTGTATATTCTTTCTATTTCTTCCCCTGCTTTATGGAATGCATTGAATTCAGCTTTGAGGTTGCTGGCCTTATCCAACCTGGCCTCCACATCTAGCTAAGTATTCTAAAAAATTATCCTATGCAGCTTGTTCTTGCATTTCTCAACATCATAAGGTGTAAAATCATTGTAAGCTTCTTCTAGGCAATCCTTTAAAGTATCATTAATATCATAGATCAAGGCCAAAACTTCTTCATCTGCTGGCTTATAAGCTTCTTTTATGTTCTCAAAGGTTTCCTTTCTCAATTTCAGCTGTTGGTACCACTCAATAGCCTTTGATAACTTGTCACCAGCTAGAATATTCTCAACCAATAAAGTCTGTGCAGGCAAATCTCTAATACTCTTGACTCTGGGACGCATGTGAGAATAATATTCCTCGAAAGAGTCACACTCCTCCCGCAGATCTTTCCACTTCTCATGAAGCTCAACTAACTTCTTATGTGATTTGGCTGCAACATCAATTGTTTCACACCCCTTTTCACATACTTTAATCAGCCATTTCTGGGTGCCTTGTGACATGGTCCTTATTGTGTGCCATGGGATATCAAAAGTTTCAGCCAAGGAGGGTGGACTTAAGTCGGCTAAAACATCTCCACTAGTAGTTTGTAATGTCCTGGTCATGATGTCATATCTATCTGCACAGGCAACTATAAGTTCAGCACACTGAACAGATGTAGGGAAGGCAACATCTTTTGCAATTCCACTTTCACTTTCTTTGCCCTAGGTGTTGGATTCAGACCGAATACTCTAAGTCTAAAATCATCAAGATCAAAATGACCTAAGTTTGTATCTCCTATGTCACTCCATCTGGTATGAATCTGTCTCTGGAGGGATGCCTTTGAATTCGTACCTCATGATCTAAGCTCGTGCAGTCATCTAACCTACAGGACTGGACCTTATAAGATTGATACCTTGAGAGGTTTTCACTAACTCTTAAGTTTAAGTTCTATGATTATTAAGTGGACTACTAGATTCTCAACCATGTCATAACCAATGAATCTACAATGGATCTGCTAAGTTACAAACATGCTTTTAAAAGAATAGAAATCTGAAATTCACTATCTATTGCATCCATTACACAATTAAACAAGAAGCAATTCAATACCAATGTATGCAATAAATACTCAAATGCTGCAAAATCTCATTTAAAACATGTAAAACATTATCATTCACTATTTGCAGCCATCATTGCATCCTATCAGACACTTATCCTTTTGAAAATTCCTAAAAAATAATTATTTTGCTCAGTTTGCGCTAAATTTGGGGTCAATTGACCCATAGGCCAAAAAACGCTATCTTTGAGATCAACCGACCTCAGCGGGGAAATCGGGTCTGTCTGACTAACTGATCTTTCATTATTCATGTGTTCTCAAGGCTTTGCGCAGATTTCATGATCAACGGACCTGCACGGATTTCAGAGGGGACCGAGTTAAGTTGGCCATTTAAGTTAGTCGGTCAAAAATTTAGCGCAAGGAGATTAGAATAGACTTTATCACCCTTGTGCGGGATCGGATGCTGCCTGACCTAGCGGAGTTTTTGAAGTCAACTGACGAAGTCGGTGATGGCACATTTTAGCACAAGATTAGTTTTAGCGTAAAGTCATTCTTTTGTTTTCAGCAGAGGTTTTGGTTGTCACCGACTTGCGTGACTTTTGTAGGCATCCGACCAAAGTCAGAGAGAAGGTCATTTGGCGCAAAGTCAGAGCAAGTGAAAATTGTGTGGGACTTCTACAATCTTCTGACTAAATTGTTTAAAGCAATAAACATCGTGAAGTTGGTGTGTTAGGTTTTCGATGCTAAATGAGTTTTAAGTCTTAGTGCGGGTTTTCAAGGCCACCAACTGATTGGATCGGTCATGAAGTTTTCGAGAGTCAGTCAAGCAAACTCGCTTTCACTGGTTATCCTTAGCAGATTGATACAAAAGAGTTTTAGGCTCGCCTTGTTTACTAGGGTTTGGCTGGTACTTAGTTTCGTTTTGCCTGAAAGTGCGTTTTCATCACTCATCAAAGATTAAACTAGGGTCTACCATTTAAATGAACAGTTTAGACATGAAACCCTAACTTACATACCCTAATTCATTTTACCCATGCACTCTCCATGTTCTTAGAATGAAATGCATTTGATTGAAAACAAAACCCTAATCAAGTGAGGGATGAGCTCCTACCTGGTTCTTGTGGGTGAAAAATTGAAGTTTTGCAAATGTGCAAGAGGTCCTTTGGTCGAATCCATGGGTTGCACAGGGAAGTCACTCAAAAAATTGCCAAAGGCTCTCCAAATACTTTATCAAATGTGAAAAATGGGCTTCAAAATGACAAAAATCCTCTTTTATCCCTCCAATTGAATTGTCATAAATGGTAGATGTACGCAGTGTCAGTTAGGAGATTCGGCAGAATTTGTGGTTTGTGCGGCTTTTGATTGCTTCCGACTTGGCGGGGATTCAGAATGTGATGGACTTGGTCGGTAGGCAACATTTTCAACGCTACAGTCGATGGGTTTAATTAGATGAGCTTTGCAGGATTTTGAAGTCCCTCAGCCTGGCGGGGTTTTAGTCATCATCCGACTTAGTTGGCAGACAAGTAATGCAACGCAAAGTCAAAGATGCTTGAATTTAGCACAGAAGTCTATGCGAGTGAACAGTGGAGCAAAAGTTGGTCAGGAAGCAAAATAGCGCTGGGGTCGGAGACCAAGCTTTCTAGCGCAAAGGTTAGATGAGGGGGTTTTCAGCGCCAAGGTCAGTTGCAAGTAGTTTTAGCGCAAAGGTTAGCTAGGGTCAATTTTAGCGCAAAAGGACTATTAGATTCACTGAGTGAAATACAAAGACCTTGACTTAGCAGATTTTGGAATAATTTCTTAACTTCAAACTTTCAACATGGCGAAAGTGCACTTTGACCACTTGACTACTTAGGAGATGGAATAAACTCACTTAACATTCTAGACCAAATTTGGAAGAGGGGGTCCCTATTTTTCAAAATGGGGCGTGTGTGCGAGGCACAACAAATGGTGACTCTACTAGTAAATGCTCTCGAGTATTTCGATGATAAACTTTTAGTTTGAACCCAGAATCTGTGTGTTTCCCACATATTAGACGAAAAAGTATGATATCCTATCAAAGAATCAAAGACCACTAACTAGTGCAACCATCCACATCCTGAAAACCTGAGTGTGTGAAATTGCATTCATTCTCACCCTTTAGCAACTAAGTTCATCCAAGATCCTTTGCAGTAAGCTATGAGGTTGGGATCATTCGACCACCAAGGGAATGCTCGAATGCTGAGATATGAGGAGCGTTGAGGGAAGCAAATAACAGTCCTTCCAGTAGTATTTTTGATGCAATGATAATTGATGATAATAATTTTTGGACAATACTTTTTTGTTATCTCCTCTCTGATGCACTATAATGGGTCTGGTGTTGAAAAACACCTTTTATTTTTACCCCATATAGGCTAGCAACACTTAGTGCCATCTGCCATTTCTTCTGGATTAATAGTGTAGGTGGTAAATGGGAATCCAACCTTTTCGCTTAACACAAGATCACTCAAACTTGCTTAGCTACTTCAGGAACATTTAAAGTGTGAAAAATATATGGTTAGAAAATACTTCAAGTACACCAACTAATGACTCATTTTCCATGAACAAACATCATAACCCTTAGCACAACAACAGAACCCATGATGAGACTTAAGCAGAACCTCGATTTCTCAAAGAAAGACTTTAGATCATCTACCCAACAAGGAAGCATTTGCAAGTCCGTGTAACTGCCACCACATTGTAGAAACAAGAACCCCGTGCAAAAGCAAGCGCAACAAACAAAAGCAAAGACAAAAGGACAACTAATCTAAGCAAAAACAACTAACAACTACAAAAAGTGAAAGCAGGAAAGCAACCTAATCTAATAGCAATCTACTCTAACCAAAGCAGACAAGCAAGCTAACTATGTACACTAAGGGGAGGCATGACTGCCTCTCAAGCCTGGAAGTAGTGCTTTAGGAACTAGCCATTAATAGGCAATGGGAGCTCCTCACCAATAAGGCTCTTGAGTTGATATGTATTGTCACCAAGGATCTCATAGATCTGGTATGGACCCAACCAGAGTTTGTCAAACTTACCATGCTCTCCTTTCTTCTCATGGGCTTTATCCCAATACAGAACTAAATCAGAAATGCGGAACGCTTTTACCTTGGCTCTCTTGTCGAACCATCATTTCACTACACCTTGGTGTTTAGCAAAGTTCTCTATAGCAGCGTCATGTTTCTCTTCAAGGTGCAGCAACTGGGCTAATTGGGAAGACAATTGATCATCAGTTTCAAGATAGCTTTGCATGAATTGTAGAACGAGAATCCTCAAGTGAATAGGAAAGATGGGCTTGGTTTCGTAAACTAAATGATAGGGCGATGTGCCCAAGGTGGCTTTGTGTCAAATTTTATCAGCCCATAAGGCAAATTTGAGTTGAGTGTGCCAATCCCTAGGGTTTTTGTCTAACAATTTCTTAATGACATCAAGCAGAGTTTTGTTCGTTGATTCAGCTGCCCCATTCCCTTGTGGATAGTAATTAGATGAGAACTTCAGAATGATTCCATAATCAAATGCCCAGTTAGAAAAACACAATGATGAAAAGGCAGGACCATTATCACAGACTAAAGAAAATGGACATCGAAACCTAGTGATAATATGCTTTTCAACAAATTCAACAACTACCTCTGTGGTGCACTGTTTACAAGCTATTGCCTCATACCAACGAGTGCAGTAATCAGTAGCGGTCAGAATATACCTGTGGCCTATAGAGGAGGGTGGATTGATCATACCAATAAAATCAAGGCCCCACTGTGTGAACAGTCATACCTCTATAACTGGTTGCAATGGCATGGCAACATGTCACTCTGTGTGTGTAGTAGTTTAACAGATGTGGCAGGTTCTTATATGTGAGTAAGCATCTTTGAATAACATAGGCCAGTAACACCCAGCCTGAAGAATTTGATTAGCAGTTGAGTGATCTGATCCGTGACCTATCCCAAACCTCTCGTGAAAATTGGTTAATACCTGATTTACTTCGGTCTTGTCCAAACATCTCAAGTAGATCCCCTCATGATTCTTCTTGTAAAAGACTGATCCCTTTATCAGATAGCTGTTTCTTTTCAGCCTAAGTGCTCTTCTTTGAACTGAATTTAACTGTGATGGATAGCGCTGATTGAGTAGGTAAAATATGATGTCTCCATACCATTCATCTTTTGAGATATCTTCTAACATATACTGATGGGAGACTAAGCCTGAATCTACTTTTGTCATCATTCTGGTCAGTGCTTGACCTCTTACCAACTTCATAGGCTGAATGTCTATATCAAACTCCTACAAGATGGTGACCCATTTTCCTCTCCTTTCTCCTAATTCACTTTGCATCAATAGTGCTTTAACTGCTGCATCTGGGACTATGGTGATTACCTGACTCCTTAGGATGTAGAGACAGAACTTTTTGACTACCTTTAGCAGAGCGTAGGCTTGTTTTTCCACATTAGGATACCTTAACTTTGCATCTTTCAATGGAGTACTCATGAAGGCAATGTGCCTTTCATCATCGACTAATCTCTTCTGTGTCAACATTGCAGTGCAAGTGTGCTCAGATGCAAATGAGTAAATCTGAAATGGTAATGCATAGTCTGGACTTACCAATATGGGTGCATTGGCTATGGCTTGTTTAATTTCTACAAAGGCAGTTTTGGCTTTTGGAGTCCAATCCATTTTAGCGTCTTTCTTCAACATGGCATTAAGGGGTCGAACTATCTCAGCAAAACTCATAATGAACTTGCGTACAAAGTTGATCTTACCAAAATATGACTTGAGTTCCTTTTTGTTGGCTGGAGGTGGTATCTTGAGGATTGCCTATACTCAGTTAGGATCAATAGATATGCCTTTCTTGGAGATTATGTGTCCCAATAACTTTCCTTTGGTCACTCCAAAGATGTACTTCTTAGGGTTGAGTGAAATTCCATAATCCTTACATCGCTGTAATACTTCCCTCAAGTTGGCCACATGGTCTTCTTGCCTCTTTGAAAACATTGTGAGATCATCCATGTAGATAATAATACATTTTCCAACTAATCCATTGAAGGCAACGTCCATCGCTCGTTAAAAAGTGGCACCAACATTTATTAAACCAAATGGCATTCGATGATATGCATAGATGCCCCATTTGCATGTGAAAGATGTCTTTAATCTATCTTCATAGTCAACCATTACCTGGTTATATCCTAAATATCCATCCAAGAAAGACATCATTTGGGATCCATTAACAATTTGTAGTACTTCATCTAATGAAGGCGGTGGATAGTTATCTTTCTCTGATGCCCGATTCAAGTTCTTGAAGTCGACGCAAAGTTTGATTTCACTATTTTTCTTTCTGACTAGAACCAAATTTGATACCCAAGCGGAATGCCTAATAGGAAATATGATTCTTGCTAATACCAGTTTCTGTACCTCTTTGAAGATCAGGGGTTCTAGTAGGGCATTAGCTGGCCGTTGTCTTTGTTTGAATGGCTTCGCTCCTAGCTTTAGCGGAATGGTATGAGTAATGATTGATGTGTCATATGTCTTGAGATCTTCATAGCTCCATGCTATAACTTCATGATAGTCTCTTAATGCATGAATAATGCGGGCCTTCTCTTCTTCAGTACTAGCCTTGCCAATTAATACATTCTTAATCTCTTTATCTATCCCCAAATTAAACGGATCACACTATCCTCTAGGAGATTCTCCTTCTTTCCTCTGAGTTCCTAGATTGTCTGAATTGAACAGTCTTTCTAACTCCACCATCCCTCATGGAATTGTATTTGTTTTCAGACTAAGGACTCCTTCTAAATCCATTTTAGCAGGTTCCATTTCTTCTTCATCTATTATTTGAGCTGTGAAAACATCTGATGAAGTAAGGAAGTCAATTATGTGCTTATCATCCTCAAAGACTTGGAAATTCATGACATTGTCTGGTACTGATGGGGTAGCAACGAATTCAACAGAAAACTTCTTTAATCCTACCATGGATTTTGGTTCTAATGTGCTTGCTATCTGAGCCAAAGCATCTGCGACATGATTTTGTCTTCTAGGTATTAGTTGGATATTGAAACCGTCAAAACATTCAATCAAATCCCATACTTGATTTTTGTACCTGTTTAGCCTCTTATCATTACATGAGTATTGCTTTCTTACTTGTTTCACAACTAATTCTAAATCACTGAATACTTACATAATTCTGACTTTCTTTTGTAGTGCCATTAGCAATCCTTGCACTAAAGCCTCATACTCAGTTACATTGTTCGTGCATGGAAATTGTAGTATGTGAGATGCTAGATATGAGCTCCCAGTGGGGCTAATCAATTCAACACCTACCCCAGACCCTTGTCTATATCTTGATCCATCGAACCTCAAAGTCCAGAGGCATAAATCTTTGCTACTATCACCCTATTTTGCTGATCTTTTCTCATTAGTCGGATGCTTTGGTTCTTCTTTCTTCATGGCAACTGGATCTTTCTTTGGGATGATAGGTACTTTCAACCGTCGCTGCACTTGCTCCACTGCCTCTCGACAGGGTTGACATGCAAACTCAGAGTGCGATGCATCATGTATACCGCACTAATTTGGGAGTAGTAACTCTTCCATCTGAATCTGCTTTCCTACAGCAGCCCGATCTTTTACAAATTTGGCTACAAAATCTTGGAATCCTTTGAATAGCCCAGGTTCTTCTTCTTCTGAAGAATTTCTTGAATCTGATTGCACATATTCTTCTGTACTTTTTGGTTTTTCTACAAGTGGAGGATTAGGAAATCTATTGCAGCTTAGCATGAGAATCTCCTCTGTTTGATCAACATGGGGAAGGTAAACTCCCAAATCAACTTCTGCAAACAAAATTTTGTTTGTCTGGTTATACTCCGTAATCATATGTTTCATTTTTGGTTCTCTTTCAATGTGTATCTAGTTTGCCAATCCCTTCCATGGCAGCCACATATGAGAAAAGTCAGTTGCCATATAACCATTCAAAGTTCTGGACCAGTCCGTACTCAGGAGCATGCCATACTGATCTGGGATATCTACCACTTGAATGACTATATATTTCTATGCTCTTGGATCAGAAGCTAGCTGCATATGTATCCTATTCAATTCACCCACTACATTCACCTTAGTCTTATCTAGCTATGTTACTTTCTTGGAGGACTTGGCCAAAGTGAGACCCAATGCCTTACAAATTGATAATGGCATTACGTTAGTGGAGGAACCGAAATCTACCAAATAGTTGTGATGATTTCTATTGAATATCCTAAGTGTTAAGAGGAAAGGAGGACTCTCCCTCTTATCCTTGTACAATGTCATCTTTTGCTCAACATCAGTCACATGCACTCTTTCCTTCCCTTTGTCAGTATTATCTTTCACCGGTACCTCCTTTTGAGGAAAGTCTATTTTACTACCTACACCCACATCTTGGAAGAAGGCTGTCCTAACTTCGGGTATCTTTAGTAACTCATAAACAAGAAAACTAACCTTCATCTTCTTGAGCTCTTTAGCAACATACTATCCCATTTTAGTTATGTCAGACCGTTGAGACTTCTCGGTAGAAACTCCTTGATATACTAGTTGAGGTGTGGCTTTCGGAGGTTTGAGATTATTAGAATCATTTGGATTTGGTGGAATTTGGTAGCTATTTAGAGGAATAGAAGTGGTAAAAGGACCTTTGGGTTTACTACTTCTCAAGTTGTATGGAGTTTTATTATATTGCTGATAAGCATTGACCTCTTCAGACTCTTCTTCCTCAGGCTGATTATCATCTTGAAATGGAAATGTATAACTATCGAGTACTAGAGCAGTATCATACCTTTGTAAAGGAACAAGTTCATACCCCATTGGTGGATTCTCCTAAGTTTCAGCATTCTAAATCTCCATCTGGAAGATACTGGATGCTATCTGAAATTCTGGGTAGTCTAGTTCAAAATGAGCATTTGTATTATGTAGTATGTACCAAGTAGACAAAGCTGCCTTAGCTAACATCATGCGGCCAGGAGGTCTAGTATCATTGTTTTGATTCTCCAAGGGCGATAACACTCCTCCATTATTGGGCCTTATGTTCCAAGATTGATTTGATCTCTGCTGATAATTCTGATTTTGATACTGATTTTGGTTATGATTCTGAAATTGGTTATGATTTTGGAATTGATGCTGATTTTGTTTCCTCTGCTATAGATAAGCATTCTAATTCCTTAAGTGAGTGACTTTTGCTATGAGTTTCTTCATCTGCTTAGCTAACTCCCTAATATCATCTCTGTCATCCCTTGCCTTTGCTGTTTCTGAAGATTGAAGAAAAGGCATTCGAGCAGGAGGCATTTTAGCTACCGGGTTTCCTGGATGAACTACTAAAGCCTGTGTTGTAACTAGGTTAGGAATTAGGTTCATTATAGGGGTATGATTGTCCAAAGCTTGGTTAATCATGGGTATCTAATTTGGCATGGCAGCAAGGCCCATGTGATTCAACGGACTGGTGGTTGTTTGTCCTAACTGAGTATTCATAGTGATAGCCTCAGTGTAGGCTTGGGAAAGAGTATTTGGAGGTGGATTGGCTATTCTTACAAACATGGAGGTAAGTCTATCCAATGCTGCATAATAAATTGGTAGTGCCGCATCTTGACCTATGGCATAAGGGGCTTGCAAACGGCAATAGGATTTTTGAAATCTATTGTTAAAAGAACTTATCAACTCACCTTCTCCCCTTCAAATTTCCACAAAAGACCTGTATAGATCTGCTGGGGTAGTTGGCATCCAAAAATGATCCAAAAATGTTGTCTTCAAAGCACGCCATGAACGTATGGAAGCTGATGGGAGATTTGTAAACCAATAGTAAGCCTCATCATGCAAAGAGTAAGGGAACAATCGGTAGACCACATCTTCATACTACACCTGTAAAATAAACATGTTGCCTTCAAAAATATTGATGTGTTCATCTACAGTCCTATCCAAATCATGTACCCTAAACTTGGAATAGAACTTGTCAGGGTTCTTTGGCATATCATGGTAATCATTGAACTGAAAGGGAGACTAATTATTTCCTAGGAAGAAAGCCATGGCTAGAGGATTGAGAGGGGCTGCAGCTATATTTCTTGGGGTTGACTGAGCTCTTGGTGCCCTAGGTATTCCCTGATCTCTCCTTGTTCTTTTGAATTTGGTCAAAGTCAGCAGCTCTTCTCTAGCTGAACTGGATCTGGTATGTCTCTGTCTGGTCCCCAGACTTGCTGATTTTTGTAGAGGGTGATAATGCTTTGCTCAACCCTCCTTCTAGCACCAATTTTGTTGATGGTGTTTTTAGCACACAACAACACAGGTGTGATTGTTGGTTTCACACCTCTCTTGAAAAGTATCCTACCCTAGGTAAGACTACTCCAAGGTTTCTACAGCTAGGTCTTAGCTTGCTTGGAATCTCTCAATTAGAATTTTTTAGTTTATGCCTATAAGGGGTCTTACATGCAATCTACAGATCTTAGAGTTGGAACAACAAATACATATAAACCCTTTATGATTTCAGCTAATAAAACAATGTAAAATGCTGCTGAAATTCTTAATCTAACAAATAGTTTTTAAAGAAAATGCAAAAGAGGATAGGGTTTTAGAGAAATCCTAAGTGACATTCACAATGTAGGGACTGCTTCAGGTAGACAAACACTCTAAAATTTAACCAATTTTTTGAGTTACCAAACTAAAAATTGATGTTACATTACTGCAGAAAATGATGCTATCTTCAATGGAAATCAAAAGATTTTTAGATTACATTCATTAATTAAATACCCAATAGACAACACAATTTAACCCGTGAAATACAATTGAACTTAAGCACAATTGATCAGCCTAGACTAACTTTGTACAGTTTTCTACCATCAACAAATAACTAAAAGTATGGACTTAGAGTATTCATTAGATACTTTTAGCAAACCATGAACATTATAAAAGCACAACTAACTAACTATGGGAGAGAAAGAAGCAAACCATGAAAACCAAGTAAGGAACACAATACACAAATTCTCAGAACAACTTCAGAAACTTGCTTTGTATTACTTCAAATGGCAGAATGTCAATAATTCAGCATCAAGAATTCTCTCTTACAAATAATGGAACAGGCAACCCTTTATATAGGAAAGCGGCATACTGAGTTTTTCAATAGACGATGGAGATCAACTCAACACCGATGGTCCAGATTACATCAATAAATGTATTTCTTACAGTTCAGTAAATCCTGGATTACATTTTGTCTCTTATGAAAAAGACGAAAAACAACCCCTAGATACATTGAATCTAGACATTTTGACTACCCAACTTAATATATATATATAGAAAAGCTCATTTTTGAGGCACAATAAAGAAAAAATAGCGTCACATGTTGCTCTAAATATAGCAATTTACATCAATGACGTGATTACCCTTTCAAAACTAATCAAAAACACATTAAAGTTCTTTATCCAAATTGATTTTGTCTTCTTCTGCCAGCTTGTTGTGGTAGTTGAGACATGCTTCAAGTGCCAGATTGATTTCCAAAGGATCTGAATTCTTGAGATGGTTGACTCGATATTTGAACATTTCCAGTTCTTGACTGTACCAGTTGTATATTCTTTCTATTTCTGCCCCTGCTTTATGGAATGCATTGAATTCAACTTTGAGGTCGCTGGCCTTATCCAACCTGGCCTCCACATCCAGCTCAGTATTCTCAAAAATTATCCTATGTAGCTTGTTCTTGCATTTCTCAACATCATAAGGTGTAAAATCATTGTAAGCTTCATCTAGGCAATCCTTTAAAGTATCATTAATATCATAGATCAAGACTTGAACTTCTTCATCTGCTGGCTTATAAGCTCCTTTTATATTCCTCAAATGTTTCCTTTCTCAATTTTAGCTGTTGGTATCACTCAATAGCCTTTGAAAACTTGTCACTAGTTAGAATATTCTCAACCAATAAAGTCTGTGCAGGCAAATCTCTGATAATCTTGACTCTAGGACACGTGAGAATAATATTCCTCGAAAGAGTCACACTCCTCCTGCAAATCTTTCCACTTCTCATGAAGCTTAACTAACTTCTTATGTGATTTGGCTGTAGCATCAATTGTTTCACACCCCTTTTCAAATACTTTAATTAGCCACTTCTGGGTGCCTTGTGACATGTGACATGGTCCTTACTGTGTGCCATGGGATATCAAAAGTTCCTACCAAGGAGGGTGGACTTAAGTCGGCTAAAACATCTCCACTAGTAGTTTGTATTGTCCTAGTCATGATGTCATATCTATCTGCATAGGCAACTATAAGTTTAGCACACTGAACAGATGTAGGGAAGGCAACATCTTATGCAATCCCACTATCTTTCACTTTCTTTGCCCTAGGTGTTGGATTCAGACCGAATACTCTAAGTCTGAAATCATCAAGGTCAAAATGACCTAAGTCTGTATCTCCTATGTCACTCCATCCGGTATGAATCTTTGTCTCTGGAGGGATGCCTTTGAATTTGTACCTCATGATCTGAGCTCGTGCAGTCATCTAACCTGCTGGATTGGACCTTATAAGTTTGATACTTTGAGAGGTTTTCACTTATGATTATCAAGTGGACTACTAGATTATCAACCATGTCATAACCAATGAATCTACAATGGATCTGCTAAGTTAAAAACATGCTTTTAAAAGAATAGAAATATGAAATTCAATATCTATTGCATCCATTACACAATTAAACAATAAGCAATTCAATAACAATGTATGCAATAAATACTCAAATGTTGCAAAAATCTCATTTAAAACATGTAAAACATTGTCATTCACTATTTACAACTATCATTGCGTCCTATCAGACACTTATCCTTTTGAAAATTCCTAAAAAATAATTATTTTGCTCAGTTTGCACTAAATTTGGGGTCAACTGACCCACAGGCCAAAAAGCGCTATTTTTGAGGTCAACCAACCTCACCGGTGAAATCGGGTCTGTCTAACTAACTGATCTTTCATTATTCATGTGTTCTCAAGGCTTTGCATAGATTTCATGATCAACGGACCTGCACGGATTTTAGAGGGGACTAACTTAAGTTGGTCATTTAAGTTAGTTGGTCAAAAATTCAACGCAAGGAGATTAGAACATACTTTATCACCCTTGCGCGGGATCAGATGCTGCCTGACCTAGCGAAGTTTTTGAAGTCAACAGACTAAGTTGGTGATGGCACGTTTTAGTGCAAGATCAGTTTTAATGTAAAGTCATTCTTTTATTTTCAATGGAGGTTTTGGTTGTCACCAACTTGCGTGACTTTTGCAAGCATTTGAGCAAAGTCAGAGAGAAGGTCATTTGGCGCAAAGGCAGAGCGAGTGAAAATTAGTGGAAAGCAAGTTTCGAGGTTGTGCTAGACTTTTACAATCTTCTGACTAAATCATTTAAAGAAATAAACACCGTGAAGTTAGTGTGTTAGGTTTTCAGCGCTAAATGAGTTTTAAGTCTTAGCACGGGTTTTCAAGGCTGCTGATTGATTGGATCAGTCATGAAGTTTTCGAGAGTCAGTCAGGCAAACTCACTTTCATTAGTTATCCTTTGTAGATTGATTCAAAAGCATTTTAGGTTCTCTCTGTTTACTAGGGTTTGGTTGGTACTTAGTTTCATTTTGCCTGAAAGTGTGTTTTCATCACTCATCAAAGATTAAACTAGGGTCTACCATTTAAATGAATAGTTCAGACATGAAACCCTAACTTACGCACCCTAATTCATTTTACCCATGTGCTCGCCATGTTCTTAGAATGAAATGCATTTGATTGAAAATGAAACCCTAACCGAGTGAGGGATGAGCTCCTACCTGGTTCATGTGGGTGAGAAATTAAAGTTTTGCAGATGCATAGGATGTCGTTTGGTCAAATCCACGGGCTGCACAGGGAAGTCACTTGAAAAATTGCCAAAGGCTGTCCAAATACTTTATCAAATGCGAAAAATGGGCTTCGAAATGATGAAAATCCTCTTTTATCCCTCTAGCTGAATTGTCATAAATGCTAGACGTACACAGTGTCAGTCAGGAGATTCGACAGAATTTGGGGTTTGTGCAGCTTTTGGTTGCTTCTGACTTGGTGGGGATTCAGAATGTGACGGACTTGGTCGGTAGGCAACATTTTCAGTGCTGCAGTCGATGGGTTCAGTTAGATGAGCTTTGTAGGGTTTTGAAGTCCCTCGGACTAGCAGGGTTTTAGTCATCATCTGACTTAGTCAGTAGACAAGCAATACAACACAAAGTTGGAGATGCTTGAATTTAGCGTAGAAGTGCATGCAAGTGAATAGTGGCATAAAAGTTGGTCAGGAAGAAAAGCAACGTTGGGGTCAAAGACCAAGGTTTCTAGTGCAAAGGTCAAATGAGGGGGTTTTCAGCATCAAGGTCAGTTGCAAGTAGTTTTAGCGCAAAGGTCAGCTAGGGTCAATTTTAGCGCAAAAGGACTATTAGACTCACTGAGTGAAATGCAAAGATCCTGACTTAGCAGATTTTGGAATAATTTCTTAACTTCAAACTTTCAACATGGTGAAAGTGCACTTTGACCACTTGACTACTTAGGAGATGGAATAAACTCACTTAACATTCTAGACCAAATTTGGAAGAGGGGGTCCCTATTTTTTTAAATGGGGTGTGTGTGCGAGGCACAACACCACCCATGTCAAAACCTATCCATGATCACATGGCCTTGGCTATACATCCCAAGGAAAACAATCTAAAAATGTTGGTACCACCTTCATGCCTTCTAAATCAATTCTTCCAATACCAAACTAGGTGCATCTCATCGCACCTCCAAATCATATGCCACCATTCCCCCTCCATCATCATAAAATCCAAAAAGCATGCCACAATACATCCCCCATCTTATCCTATCCATAAATCCAAATGTCCTCCCATCCTTACATCCACTCTTCCTCCACTCCTTCCAACTCATGATACCCCCATCCTCAAATCCCCTAATCCTCCCATCATCCACATCCCCATCCATCAATTTCATATCCCTAAACACTCCAAATCACTACCCCTCAAAATCCTTAATCAAGACCAACAAATGCAGACATCCTCTAAAAATAAAGCTACCACCAAAACCATGGGATTCCAACATAATAATTTGGATGCCTCTACACATAAAGAAAAAAAATCCACAAATGCCTAAGAGCTATCATTTTGTAGGCCATCAATACACAAAATCCAAGCAAATCAAAAATCCAAAAGGCCACAAAAGCCCACACCTCCAAAAGTGAAAAAAACATGATGTGGGTCTCCAAACAAAAAATAGTAAATCCAAATGGAGCATCCAAATCCCAATCCATCCACGAATCCAAAAATCCCAATCCTTCATGCCACACCCAATTAAAAAATTCTAAAAATCCTAAGTCCATTTGGGTCCCTAAATCCCTAAATCAGCAATCCCAAAATCCCCCATCCCAATCCCATAATAAAAAATCCATGAATCCCACATCCCCATTACTCCCCACTCCCAATAAAAAACAAAAGCCTCAAAATCCAACATGGTGTGTGTAAACATTGGTCTTGGTTCCCCTTGATCCCACAATATTCCCTCATACCCCCATCCTGCCATCATATACCCCTCATCAACTATATCTCCCCCATCCCAGCCCTATGATCCATTCTTTCAC
The DNA here is from genome assembly GCA_027924645.1 of Cunninghamia lanceolata. NCBI lineage: Eukaryota > Viridiplantae > Streptophyta > Pinopsida > Cupressales > Cupressaceae > Cunninghamia > Cunninghamia lanceolata. The sequence continues at coordinate 8,428,045 of BSBN01001001.1, read as the reverse complement.
ACAATCCATCCATCCTTCATCTATTCCATCTATAGATTCCATCTTCCTCCTACCAACATCCATGCGGGTAATGACACTCGACATGGTTCATGTGCGATAACTATCCAAAATGGGACACTATCACCTTGCTATGGAAATAGATGCTTGAGTCCAAATCCACCCATCCCATCTAAAATCTCAAACATCCAAAAAAATTAGAAAATTGTTGAAAATCAAAAAGTCAAGAAAGCAAAATATCAAAAACAAGTAAAGAGAAAAAAACATCCAATGGTGAAAACCACTCCTTGTGGTGCCTTGGGAAAGTACCATGATAAAAACCCCTCATGGGCATCATGTCTAATCCTCCATCCCTTTTCACCCTACACTTGGGGGAAAATCTCACCTAGCCTATCACTCCCCATACATTGTATATACTTATCCTATTGTCTCCCATCCATCCCATCCACTATATTTCCCTACCTATCCTATCATTATTTCATATTCCCTTCCTACTTTCGATCCTGATAAGGATAGGGGAAAAATATCTATGACATGCTTTGGACACCTATTAGCATACATCCCTTCCTGGCATATCCTATAACGTCCATCCTACCCACGCATCCCCATTCTTTGTCATGCACAAAACATAAAGCATGGGGAATCATCTTGCTATGCAACGTAGTCCTTGGAAATCACATCCGAGTCCCCTCCATCCACCTATCTTCACTCCTCTATCTATCATCCTTTCCCTCCATCCACCTATCCTCAATCCTCTATCTGTCATCCTTTCCCTCCATCCCCCGATCACTTAACCTTCATCCCAATCATATCACAAAACCCTTGTCGATAGACTTGGCTTTCCCTTGTCATTAGTATCTAGCTAAAGGCTACCTAAACCTAATCCAATGCAACCTCTCCCAAATATCTGAATCTCTCGAGCATCCAAACATCACAAGAATCTCCTAATTAATGCGCATATCAAGCTAAGAAATCTACCTACAATCCTCCAATTGCATTCATGGTCTTGTTCCTAGCCTCACTGCAAGCCTTTGATCCAACATCCATCATTATTATCATCAGGATATATCATTCCCAATCCTCATGTTGTTCTTATCATTAACAACACAATCCATTAATCTTTGGATTTTTATCTTGACTAGGGGCAACAACATGTTTGTCTTTGAATCATTTTGTACATGCATTCTTGCTTGTGTGTGCATTATCATTTTATCTTGCATCTGCATTGGTCCCTATAACCTACCTGCCACAATGGTATCATGGTATTCCATATCATGGTGCTATACGACATAGGGTTGCTTGTGACCTTGTCAGTTGTCTCATCACAATACCCATCAAGGTAATCAAATGCCTTGTGATGTGTCAGGGCATCCTTTTACGCATAGGACACATTGTCACCCTGGTTCCTTATACCTTGGTGCATAATGTCTCATGCCATATCAAATAAGATTGCTCAAAATACAATACAACATAACGCATAACTATTACCCCATCCATTCCCCCCCCAATCTTTTCATCCAAACATTTATCAACCATCACCCCTTTCCTCCACTTCCATGCATCCAACCTCTTCTATCCTCCCATCCATTTTTATCTAAATTCTATTGTCATCATTCTAATCCAACCATCTTCATCATTTTGAGAGCGCACCCATGTTCTTCAAACCTACTTGCCCTATCGAGGGGGCATTGTACCTACCATCATTCCTCCTCATCACTCTTGCTTTGAGTGGCTGGGGCATCATTATCCTAAATCCTACCATCTCCTTCTAACCTAACCAAGCGCTATATTTTATATTTCTTTGAAATGATGTTGCTTCGCAACACCATCTCAAAGAGGGGAAACATGTAGACACCTAAAATTGTCCACTAATCATCTTGTCACTATTCATCTACAATTAGGGCATCCCTAAACTAGTTTCTTCTATGATTAACTGAATAAACACCTATTTAGACAGATAATTATTCAATCTCCTTTTTGATAGTGATTAGATAATATTTTATTAGTAAAATCACTAATCATGTACTATTCAATATTCATTTGTACCCTCATCTATACCTTTTCCTAGCATAAATGATTATTTAATCATTTATCATCCATCTTCTATAGTCCAACATTAGATAATATTCTTTTATCTAATATCCCTTTTCCCATCCCATGAATTACATAAATATTTCTATTTATTTAATTCCCTATTTTGTGCACTTTTGATTAAGTTGAATAATCCATTTAATCAACTTAATCACATACTTGCACAATCCTAACCCCTCATTAACCCATTCAAATCCATCACATCCTCCAAAGTGTACAAAGGCATGGGATTTTGTACATGACCACATGGGCAAGTCCTTTGTACAAAATGTCCTTTTGTCCTCCTTTGATCCTCTGCATCCACTTGATCCAAGAGTATCCTCCACCCTTGATCTTTCCTTGATCAAAGGACCATCTTTATTCTCCAATCAAATTGTTCCACTTGGTAGCCTCTCATCAATCCGAGCCTCTTAATCATCCTCAACCCTTGATCTCCCAAATCAATCCTAGCCCTCCATCTTTCATCCCAAAAATATATAAATAGCCATCAACCCAAGCCATTTTCAAGACTCCATGTTATGCAAGGTTATGCTGTCAATTCCAGGAGCAATAAAAAACCCAACATCAAGGAGCACATCTAAAGAACAAAGGTTTGCATTTGAGGTTCATAGTTTAGCTTCATTTGTTATATGCATGCCCTTTATGCTCAATTATGAGGTTGCATTTGATTATGAGTAGAATAGGCTAATATTGATTTGGTTTGTTCTCTTTCATGCTCATTCTCTTATGTACACAATGGTCTTTCAAGTTTACTTTGTAACTCCTTCTTACATTTTCTCTTACATTAGTCATAACCACTTGGACAAGTGTTAGAATATGTCATAAATGTAATCTCAAGATCCCCCCTTGTGGGATGCCCCAAGAGGAGGGCCCAACATTGCAACATATGCAATATTAAATACTTATAATTATTCCTAGGTAAGACTTTGTAAGGTGGTACAACACCTAATCCTAACTATCTCCCACTTGTTGTATACATTGCAAAATAACATGAAGGCACAAAGAAGACTAATTGCTAATTGTATAGATACCCATAACTGATCTACACCAAGTAAACTTGTCTGTGCTCATTAGCTTAGTGAGAGAATCAGTCTATACCCTTTTGATGTAGTCATGGACATAGGGTATAGTTAAGGATTTTCCAACTATGTAGCCAGATACACAAACACACACACACACATACAAGGAAACTCAATAGATAACATAATAGAATTTTATTGGTTCACAGTCATGAAATTTATTATAGTCAGCCGTAAGGGCTTACAACATGGGGCCTCAACATTCAAAGGCATAAGAGCACAATAAAGTGTGAATTACAAAATTCTCAAGTTATATAACAATACAAGTTTTGGTTCTATAGTTACCAAACTTTATTTAATTAATATGTGAGCTATGGTAAGATGTTTACCATCAACTACCAACTAAATGCCTTTCAAGTGACCTTGAGAGATGCTTATATAGTGAGACTTTGCCTTTGGAGTGATCTTCATTGGACGCAAGGTTGTGCAAAACTCAATGTTAGATGAAACATGTAATCATGTAACATGCCCTTGAAAGATGTTTATATACCAAGCCTTAGCCTTTGGAGCTATCTATTTTTGGTTGATGCAAGAATGCTCTTTCACATTGGATGTTCCTGCATTATATATTCAAGGTATTTTAAAAAGTGAGTCCTTTCACTTTGGGATGGCTAGAGGGAAACCACAATAGTCCACCTTAGCTTTAGGTATCCAAGATAAGTATTCAATCAAATTTATTCTCCATCTCACTAGGTACTCTTCATATTGTTTGTTTTTGGCACTTCTTCCTATTCTACTATCCATTATCTCCTCAATTTCTTATTTTTGTTGTTGTGGTAAGTATTTATTCCATTCCACTTCTATTCTACCTTCCTCCAACTCTATTTCATTATATTGTTACAAATCTATGATGTTAAACACTAGTGATATGTCTAAACCTTCTGGTAACTCTACTTCATATGCATTTTCTAAATAAGATCTTCTACTAATTCTACAAGAGACAAATCTCTTCATCTTTAGTTTATTGTATGTCCCAATTGGAAACCTCTCCTTTCTTAGATACACCATTAATTCATCTCCTGTTGCAAACTCCTCATGCCTTATTTTCTCATCAACCTTTTTCTTATATCTACCATTAATCGTCTCTAACTTGTTTCTTACATCTACATGTTTTGCCTTTATATGCTTTACAAATTATTCTACTTTTGCACTCCCTTTCTCTATGCAATTGATATCTCTCAACTTTGAAATATTTATTGGACTACTTCCATATGCTACTTCAAATAGTGTCTTTCTTGTGCTCCTATTTATTGAATTGGTTTATGCAAACTCATCTTGCACTAAGACCATGTCCCAATTTCTTGTCTTCTCTCTTGCTAAACATCTCAACAAATTGTCTAAAATCCTATTTACTAATTTTGTTTTTCCATTTGTTTGTGGGTGATAGGTTGAAACTAAATTATAACTCTATTTTCATCTTCTTTGACAATGTCTTCCAAAAGTATTCAACAATTTTTTTTGTCTTTGTCTAGAACTATACTCCTTGGCAATCCATCAATCTCACAACTTCCCTAAAAAATAAGTTAGTGATAGGAACTTCATTATTTAACTTCTTACATGCTATGAAATGGGCCATCTTGAAGAATCTATCAACTAACACAAATATAGAATCATAATCTCTCCATGTTCTTGATAATTCTAATATAAAATCCATATTTATGTCCTCCCAAGGTTTCTTTGGAACTAGTAATGGTTTATACAATCCAACCTTTTGACTACTACCTTTTTCTATTTGAAAAGTTCTACAACCTTGAACATATTTATTCACATACTTATATATTTGTGGCCAAAAGTAGTTTTTACTTACCAATGCTATTGTCTTATCTATCCCAAAAATATCTTGCTAATCCACCACTATGTTTCTCCTTTATCAAATTTTCTCTCATTGAGTATCTAGGAATACACAATTGACTACCTTTGAACAATATACCATTTCGAATCAAATAATCAAGCCACTTACTTTTGTCTATGCTCATATGTTATTCACATGATTTCCATGCCTCTCCAAAATCAAAATCAACTTCATACTATCTCTTCAACTATCAAACCTACTACTACTACTCTCATCTCTATCATTAGATTTTGTCTCCTACATAATGCATCTACCACCTTGTTTGACATCCCACTCCTATGTTTTAACACAAAAGTCTAACTATTCATAAATTCAACCCATCTCACATGTCTTTGATTCAAATTATCTTGGCTATTCAAGCACTACAATGCTTGATGATATGTATACAACACAAACTCCTTTTGGTAACAAGTAAAGTCTTCATTTCTTCAAGGCCTAAATTATGATATTAAATTCTTGATCATTGAGTATTTTCTCCTTGCGTCATTCAAATTCTCACTAAAAAGTTCTATTGGTCTACCTTCTTAATACTACTCCTATGACACTTCCACTTGCATCGTAATATACTTGGAACACTTTATCAAAATTTGGTAATGCTAATACCAGTCATTCTATTACTTCTTTAATTATTCAAAGTTTCTATTTTCTCCTAATGTCTACTTGTATTATTTCTTGTCTCCTCTCATAGTTTCAATTATTGATTCACAAATACCACTAAAAATCCTAATGGAATTCCTATAAAAGCTTTCCAGACCATGAAAAATTCTTACCTCTCCAACATTCTCTGGTGTAGGCCACTCAACAATTGCTAAATTTCTCTGGATCCATCTTCAATACTTCTACTAAGATTAAAAACCTAAGTATACTAGCTCCAACTTTATGAAATTACAGTTCTTAACATTGACCAACATCTTTGCTTCTTAATCTCTACAATACCAATTTGATGTGTTCTAGTTGTTCCTCTTTAGTCTTACTAAAATTCAAGATATCTTCCAAGTAAGCAATTACAACCTTACCAAGATATTACTTCAACACCTCATTCATCAATCTCCTAAATGTGATAGGTTTATTAGTCAAACCAAAGGGCAAAATAAACCACCCATATAATCCCTTATTTGTTTTAAATGTAGTCTTCCATTAATTTCGCTCTCTAATTATGATTTGGTGATAACTAATCTTCAAATCAATCTTGGTGAAATAATTTGCACCACTCAAACAATCGATCAAATCATCCATCCTTGGCAAAGGGAACCTATGCTTGATTGTGATCTTATTTATTACTCCAGAGTATATACACATGCTCCACTCACCTCCTTTCTTTGGTGCTAGTGCTATTGATACTACACATGGACTCAAACTTTCTTTGATCAAACCCTTCTTCAATAACTCGTACACTTGTTTGTTCAACTCTTCATTCTTTTTTTGCATCATTATATGTGCAACGTTGTTAGGGAAACTTGCTCCTAGGATCAAATACATACGATTACTAATGCTAATCACTAGTGGTAATCTATTTGGCATATTGTCTAGTATGCTATCTTTATATTTTGTTGGCAATTTTGAAATTTCTGGTTGCAGTGCTTCAATTGTATTTGTAGTGCCACACACTCTAGGTATTAATATAAAACACATTGATGAAGGGGGTAAATCATAAAACACATAACAAAAATTGCACATAGAAAATAGAGATGTTCTTTTATTGATTTGGATAACACATTACATTACAAAAGCTCAAATACAATCAGAGGATGACTCCTCCATAGGCTGCAACACATTACAACTTCCTATCCCCAGACTCTAGAACCTTCTGCCTTCTGTAACCCCAAATCTACTAGGGTTCCTATTTTCCTACCTTTTCTTGATTCTACACTTTCCCCCTCTCTACTACTACTCAGGGTTTCCAAAAATAGTCATAAATAGCCATTTTGGCGGCCTCTAGGCAAAATTTTGAAATTTACAACTCCCTCCAAAAATAGATCAACTTCCAGGAAGCATAACTTTTGATCTAGGTCTCTGATAGACGAACCGTTTGAAGCACCAGAAAGCTCGTGAAGTGAAATATCACACTGATAATCCATAAATGGATTTCCATAAAATTTTTGGGGTGTTATGGGATCTTTTAGTGCCTCATATATGATTTCAGAACTTTTTAGGAGACCTCACAAAATTGAAACTTTAATATCTTGAAATCCAGAGATGATCCTGAGCTGAAATTTACTAAGAATGCTTATTTGACTATTCTGAAGCTTTGGGGAAATTTTGGGCTCAACTGCTTCTTTAATATAGACTTACTAAAATAGCAAATTCTAGTAGCCTTAGCCCTGTTGGAAACTTTGAAGGTTCTAAATCATTATTCAAGCAAATGGGTATCCAAAAACACAAATTTTGAAAAGAAATAAAAATAAAGACATCAATTTTGAATCGACATTTTTTTTGGGTGATGCAAGATTGCCCTTACACCTCTGGATGTCCCACATTAGACACCCAGGCTAATTTTGAGAAGTGAGCCTGTCACGTCTCAGGAGTTAGAGGGCAACCAAGACGGTTAACCTCAACCTTAGATAGCTAGGATGAATCTTCAATAGGCCTTCCTCTCCATTTAACCAAGTACTCTTCACGGCTATCCAAAATTTCTTCTATCTCCTTCTTTTTTGAAGTAGGTGCCGGAATACTCCACCATTCCTCTATTGTTCCATCCTTTGTTCCACCTTCATGATATTCTATTAAATCAACAATGTTGAACATAGGGGAAATGTTGATCCCACTCGATAGCTCTACCTCATATGCATTTCCTGAATCATGCTTCTTTAGAATCCTACATGGTCCAAATTTCTTCATTTTCAACTTATTATATGTTCCAACTAGAAACCTCTCTTCCCTCAAGTGAACCATGACTTCATCTCCAACCTAAAATTCCTTATACCTCCTCTTCTAATCTGCCTTAGCCTTGTATTGAATATTCATCTTATTAATATGCTTTCTTACCTCTTCATGCAAATTCTTTAGGTGTTCTGCAAATTCTTCATCTTCGGCACTTGTATTTTCTCCCTTGTCCATCTTCCTTAGCTCTAAAGCATTTCTTGGACTATTCCCATATACAATTTGGAATGGTGATTTACCAGTACTCCTATTGATAGAATTGTTGTAAGAAAATTCTAGCTGTGGTAAAATAAAATCCCATCCCTTGGGCTTATCTCCTACTAAGCATCGTAGCAGGTTACCTAAACTCGTATTCACTACTTCTGTTTGTCCATCAGTCTGTGGATGGTGTGCAGAACTAAACTTCAAATCTGTCTTGAACTTCTTCCACATTGTCCTCTAGAAATAACCAACAAATTTGGTATCTTGATCTGAAACTATGCTCTTAGGTAGACCATGTAGTCTTACCACCTCCCTAAAAAATAACTCTGCAATATGAATACCATCATTAGTCTTCTTACAAGAATAAAATGTGCCATCTTTGAAAATTTGTCCACCACCACAAAAATAGAATCATGTCTTCTCTATGTCCTTGGTAGACCAAGAACAAAATCCATACTAATATCATCCTATGGCTTCTTTGGTACAAGTAATGGCTGATATAGCCCTATATTCTGACTTGTTCCTTTTGCCATCTGACACACTTTGCAACTCTGCACAAATTTCCGCACATCCTGCTACAACTGTGGCCAATAATAATGTTCACCAAGAACAACAATGGTCGTATCTTGACCAAAGTGTCTAGCTAATCCACCACTATGCTTCTCCTTAATTAGGTTCTCTCTCATGGAACCCCTTAGAATGCACAACTGGCTTCAGCTAAATAGCATGCCATCTTGGATTATGAAATCCAACCATTTTGTCATGTCCAAAGTAACAGGTTCCAAACAAGCCTTCCAAGGCTCTGTAAAATCTAGATCTTCAGGATACAGACTTTTGAGCTTATCAAACCCAACAACCTCTATCTTCATTTCTGTCAACAAATTTTACCTTTTGCTCAAGGCATCTGCAACTCTGTTGGACTTCCCACTCTTGTGCTTCAAAATAAAAGTATAACTGCAAAAACTCAACCCATTTTAAGTGCCTTTGATTTAACTTTCCTTGACTATTAAGATATTGGAAAGCCTAATGATCAGTATATAAAACAAACTCTTTCAAAAATAAATAATGTCTCCATTTCTTCAAAGCCTGAACTATAGCATAAAAATCCTGATCATAAACAAAATACTTTTTCTTGGCATCATTAAGCTTCTCACTAAAATAGGCAATGAGCTTACCTTCTTGGCTCAAGACAACTCCTATGGCACTGCCACTAGCATCACAATCTACTTGAAATACATTATTAAAATTTGGAAGTGCCAAAACAGGTTGCATGGTGACTTTCTACTTCAATGTATCAAAACTCTTGTTTTCTCCTATAGTCCATTTAAACTCTTTTCTATCCCTTCTCATTGTCTCATTTAGGGGTGCACAAATGCTACTAAAATTTATGATAAATTTTCTATAAAAACTTGCCAAACCATGAAAAAATCGTACCTCTGTAGCACTCCTTGGAGTTGGCCTTTCGATGATAGCCTTACTTTTTCTGGGTCCATCTTAAGACCGTCTCGTATACCAACTCCTTTGCAAAGCTACATTTCTTTAGATTAATCAACAACTTCTCCTCCCTCAGCTTCTCTAAAACTCTTCTAATATGCATCAGATGCTCATCCCAAGTCTTACTAAAAATCAAAATGTCATCTAAATAAGCAATAACAAAACTCCCCAAAAACTCTTTCAATACCTCGTTCATGAGCCACATGAATGTGCTCAGTGCAATGGTTAGCCAAATGGCATGACTAACCACTCATATAAACCTTCCTTTGTCTTAAAGGCTATCTTCCATTCATCTCCTTCTCTGATTCGGATCGAGTGATACCCACTCTTCAGGTCAATCTTTGTGAAGTACTTGGCTCCACTCAAACAATCCATGATGTCATCCATTCTAGGCAATGGGAACTTGTACTTGATCATGATCTTATTGATGGCTCAGGAATCTGTACACATTCTCCATTCTCCATCTCTCTTTGGTGCTAGTACTGCAGGTACCACACATGGACTTAGGCTCTCCCTTATCAGTCCCTTCCTTAACAACTCGTGAACTTGTCTGTTTAGCTCATCATTCTCTACAGGAGTCATTCTATGAGCTGCCTTGTTTGGCAAACTAGATCTTGGTATCAAATCCATTTGATGACTTATCTTCCTCAACGGTGCTAAACCTTCTGGTACATTATCAGAGACAATATCCTAAAATTATTCCAACAGATCTGAGACTTCTGCTGGTACATCTTTACATTTCTCTTGACTGATATTAGGAATCAATGCAAAGAAATGACACTCATGCTTCATACCCTCCAAAAATTTCCTACCAGATACCAAGCAAATTTTGGCAATAATACATACATTTTCTTCCATCTCCTTCAAGGGCTTCAACTTATGATGAACTCCATCCTTTGTTAGGAAATATGTGTTTGTATGGCCATCATGGATAGTGCACCTATCATACTACCACGACCTTCCCAATAACATATGACATGCATCCATCATTATGATGTCACACAACACCTCATCATGGTAGTCCCCAATCTTGAACTTGACTAAACACTGTTCGTTGACCAAAGCTCTATAGTCCTTTTGAAACCATGTGATCCAATATGGATGTGGATGCCTTCTCCTTGTCAACTTTAGCTTGTTAACCATCTCCTCTGAAACAAGATTGTCAGTGCTTCCACTATCAATAATAATATCGCAAAAACTTACCTTCACATTTGCACCTTGTGTGGAATAAACTCTTCCTTTGATCTCGTTCTTTCTCCTCATTCAACAATGTTCTTCTGACAACTAGGGTTTCCCCCCTTTCAACATCTTCAGAATACTCAGATTGTGCATCTTCATCTACATGTACAACTCGTGCATTACCTTCAGGTCTTCTATTCGTCCTTCCTTGATGTTACAAACACTTGTATGCTTGTTACCAATTTTCACCTACAACTCAAATTGGCAGAGCTGAAATAGTTTCATTATATTTAAGGTGAAGAGTATTCTAACATATTTCTGCCATGCTTAATCATTGCATATAAAAGTTCAAAAGAGAGAATTTAGTTTTGTGGTGCAATGTTTTACAACACAAAGGAGAATACATGAATTATAAGAAGTTGCTTCATTCATTTTGCAATGCTTTCATTCATTCTACAATGTTCATTCTTTTTTCAATAGAAGTATATACAAAATTGTACAAGTGTTGCATTCATAATCATTGGAAAGAAAGGAGTAATCAAATGTCCCACACAAGCTGTGGGAGTAGCTGAACTAAAACAACACAAGCATATCCTTTACATCTGAAGATGGAAGAAACGAAAAGAAGCATATAAGAAAAGACATGTCCATCATTGCCTGATTAGAGTCTTGAATTAGTCTTCATTGTTGCTAGCCCCTCCTCGCTCTCGATCCTTGAGCGAATCTGCATCATGATAAAAGGGTTGTTAGAGCTCTGGATATGAATTTTCCAATGTGCCTGATCGACAGAAATATAACATATGCCTATGGTGCTTTAAGTCAGATCAACAAACATCAGATGTATGCTAGAGAGCCTGAGAAGTAAAACATCACAGGAGCATTGAGATTCACTATTTTTTTTTATCTAACTTGTTTGTTCACTGTGCAGGTATAGAAGAAATCATGTTGCTGATACATTTCTGAAGACATCATAGCATGTGGTGCAAAATGGGCTCCCACAAGGGTTGAGCCCAGCATGCTGCCCCTAATTCTCAAAAGGGGAATGAGATAGAAATTCATATTCATAATGCTCAAATAGAAACATTTTCAACTGAAGGAGTAACTCATAAAGTGACTACAAGAGCCTCAAACTCATTGCTTATTTATGACAATCAATTCAAGTGCAATGAAGTGAAAATCACAAATGAGCAAGGAGCTCATTTGTATGCCTAAATAAAGTACAGAACAAAATTTAAATGCATCATCTTTTCATTGAAGGAGTTCTGTTTGCATACAAGTATGTCATGCTATCATTGATTGTTTACATAGTGCTGTTACTGTATCATATTGCTTCCATTCATCATAGTTGGTTGTTGTTTTGTTATTTGGAGTATGCACTCTGAAGGTACAACCATCAAAAGGTGGGAAATGATGACAAACAATGCATGCATAAAGTGGGGAAGCAATGAGTGCATTGTCATAGAATGTTAATGTGAAACAACTATCACATGCATAGCTATCAAATTACTTATTAAGGCTATTATCAATGAAAGGACAACATTCATGTATTACCATCAAGAATCAAGAAGTGATGACAAATAGTGAATACAAAGAAGATCAAATGCTTTGGGACATCAATCAATACACAATGAAAACAATGCAAGAGGTCCAGTGTTTTTCTAGGACTGCCCCAAACTCATGTTATATATGCTGAAAGAGAAAAAGCATTTTAACTTTAAGCATATATCTCATCACCTATAATGGTGAAGTGGCTTTTATCACTGTCATAAATGATGAAATATTTTCTCAAAGCATTGAGGGAGCAGTCATTGACACAAAGTGCAATCGAAGTTAAAGAACAATGAGGTCACAATGCAAAGTGATAGTCATTCATGAAAGCATGACAATCTACTGTCAAAGTGATCTGTGAACACTGTATAACATTCATCATATCAAGCATGGTGAGAAAGGTGTAGTCCATAAAGAGTATCATAAGCATGAAGATGTAAAGTCCATTCATTTCCAAGTCAACAAAGATGTCAATTACCATTGTCATGGCAGAGATGAGGAAGATAGCATGCATGGTAAAAGTCACAGATCTCTAAAGCTAGAATCTTCAACAAATGATAGTCCATCTATTAAAGAGGGGACAATCACTAAGATGGTTGTTAACCTACCTAGGAAGATCAAAAAAATTAGAAGAACAAAAATATCTTGATAAAGATATGGTCATATAGAAGTTGGGATAGCAAACTGAGGGCCAGTAGCCATAACTACAAATGCCTAGTAACCTATCCACTCTAAACAACAATAAAACAATACAACCATGGAAGCAGACCTCAAAGCAATGACAAAGGAAGACAGTGTGAAGCTTGTAGTAGCATAAAAGCACCATACATTGTCAAGAATCAAAGTCAAGAACAACCATGCTTGAAAAATTGTCACAACCATTATCAAATGAAGAAAATAGTGAACAATAGTAACTCTAGTCAAGATGACATCAAAGTGAATAGGTTTGATCACCTACAATGAAGATAACCACACCAGAGGTTGTAGGACAGTCACAAAAGAGCACATAATAATGATCACCTAGTTGTAAGAAGAGACAACTAAGATGCATGTCATGTTAAGAGCAAGGAATGACATTTATGATACTTGTAAGGTTGTGTGATCACACAAAGTTTTGTGTTCAAGGGTGATGAGCCTCATGCTTGTGTATCCATGAGAAAGACCATAATCAGTTCAGAAACATCATAAGACTGTTAAGGGATCATCACTTGAAAAGGATAGTTCATGTATGAAGAGCAAATAGTGAACAAGAGATAAGAGCAATATCATTTGAATAATGACCTTATTTTCACAATGTGTGAGGTCATCTTTAGTCTAAAGTTGCGTACGATTTTGGCTTCATAATAAGACAAAACTTAGTGACAGTACCATGATCAACAATAATTTGGAGTGATCAGAGGATAGAGTTTTTCATATCTCTTATTCTTCCATGAATAAAATGTTTTAATAGCTTTTACTAAACTCTTGTATTTTAAGAAAGCATGTGAATAATCTTGCAGTGGAGAAACTTTATCATATGAAGATCTTCATAGGTTGGGAAGAACAAGATAGTGAAGCTACGACTATGGGGTATGGAAGAGTTACAGAAAATAAAGAAGTATTGAAAAAACAAAGGGTTCTTTCTTTTTGCAGTTTCTTGAGCTCAAATCAAGCATTATATCAATAGAAAATGAAGGACAATACAGAGTTCGAAGGGTGAAGAGCTTACCATCATTTGCTGTAGAGGAATGCATTCGAATACCCTTACTAGAAAGCTTCAGAAATACTTCAATAGTAGCCTCGAAACGAGAGAAGGTATTAACAAAAAGTGAAACAAAATGAAATACATCAGAAAATGGTGGTGGCCATGGCTAAGAAAGCCCAAGAATGCTTCCAATATGGAGAACAATGCTCAAATTTGTGACAAAGAAAGACTCAATGTGCGATTTCCTGTGAAAAGCTTCAAGAAAATTCTCAGAAACAACAAAAATGGTGAAGATTCAAGCTTCAAAACACTAATGGTGGCGGCGGTGCGCAGAGTTTTCCAAAGCCAAGTGTGAAGGAATGATGTGAAAAGTTAAGGATTGAATTGGTTTTGTGATTAGGGTTTCTTTGCTGCCCTAAGTCGACTTGATTTTCCACTTTGATTTTAAAATTATTATGCCTTAACTAATACAACAGCCCTTTATACCTAGGTTGAGCTTCATGCCTTAGGCTTTCTTTTGATTTTTGGAGAAAATCATATGATCATATACCTTCTTTTTATGATTTTATTAGAAAATCAAATAGGCCTTGAATATTCTATACTTGGCGGAGATTTGTGCAAAACTTATGGCTTTGTGCCTTGATTATTTTTTGATTTTTTAAAATGCCTAGGTGAGATTTTTATACTTTGCAAAAATTAAATCAAGTCTCTTTCCCTCCTTTTGTAAAATAAAAACCAGAACTGAAAACTGCAAGTATCGTAAAACATTATTAAAAACAATGTTCTTATAAATTGCTTTAATAATTGTTATTAAAATGCAGTTAAAATAAAGCAATGTTGATAAAATGTTTCTTATTTGAGGTTGAGTTCTTTTGGGTGAAATAGGAAAAAACTAGGCAAACTGAAGTTTCTATTTCAATTTCCAATCAGTTAGATCCTAACTTTTTGAGTCTTTTTTGGTGGGTCCACTCGTAAGGGAAACTTGCCACCTATTTTTACTTAGTTTGGGTTAGTTTTAGGCCCTCTTTTTGTGGCTTTTTCACTTTTCTTGAAACTGAAACTTTAGTTTTCTTTTTGGGTAAGACAACTAGCTGAGTTTTTAGAAAGTCTTTTTGGCTATTTATAAGCAGAGAAAAACTCAATTTTGTCAGTTTAGATTTGCTTCTTACTTTCTTGCACACCACAAAAAGCTTTGTAAGCTTGAGATTTGTACTCAAATTTCATATTTGCATGCCCCTTCAGCCTCAATAAAAACAATAGAGCATTCCTATCTCAATTTTTGTCTCATTGTGTAGTAGTAGTTTGATGTTATCATTGTGATTCTAACTTTTGAATCCTTTTTATGTCCTATTATTGCAAGTGTGGGTGCAGAAAGTCCATATGACATAGGTTGCATGTTGTGTTTGATTTTAAATCTTCATGCAAATCAATTTTGTGTTGTATGTACATGTGAGATTGTGAAAGTTATTATTTTGAGAGATTATTATGAGTGAAGGCATTAGAATAAGTAAAGTTCTAGTGTATCACCCATTAGGAGTTTAAGATTTTCATTTTCAGTTATCTTTCTAAACCCTCTTCCTCAACAAGTTCTATAGTTTAGGTGACTTGCCAGGGAACCTGCCCACTCTATAGATTCATTCTCATCATAAGTCACCCACAACTTGAGAATGTTTCCATGTTTCAATAGGATAGTCGATTCAAACTTAACTAGGGTGCAATCCTGATTGACATCAATTTTTGGCATGCCCGGTGGGACTCTAAAACTTGTTTTAGAGAAAGTTTTTCTAGGTTTAAGCTACTGTTCTAGTATATAAAGCAGTGTTTCTAGCCTTTAGAGGTTTTATGTTATACCTAGCGACTCCGTTCTCTGATTTTACATATAGACCTAAGTGCTGGTTTATTTCAAAAAATCTAATTCGTACTTGTTTCCCAGCTTTTCAATGAATGAATAGGCCTATGTTTCATAAAAATATGTCCTACCATCCATCATAGCACAAAAATGTTGCTTATCCATCTCCATATCAGCCATATCAGACTAATCATGTTGCTGGTTTCAATTCCATGGCTTTTCAAAACTAGGATGCCCAATATAATTACCACCCACCCACCCCTGCTCAGCCTCCATATCAGCCTTCATATACTAAAAACTAGCTCCAAGAGCGTGAAAAGGAGGAGATTGCAAGCATAAAGGGTATATTGTTTGACTTCATGCAACAGGTAGAGGAGATCAAGAGGCAACATGAGTATAATCAACAATAGGAAGAGATGGCTTATCATGCCTATCTCTATGAGCAAGGGTTAGAAACACAAAGGCATGGAGCCCAAGCAACTCCCATAGTTCTAGATCAGCTTGTTTAAGAAGAGGTTCGTAAATGTAAGTTTCCAAGTTTTAGACAAAATGAGCCTCTTAGTATTCCTAAAGTTGAGATTCCAAGTTTTAGGTAGGAAAAGGTCTTTAACTCCCCAAACTAGCCTCTTAAGCTTGAAATCCCAAGTTTTAGAAGCCTTCATCCCTTGCAAATTGAAGAAAATGATCAGTTTCAGCCTAGGATAATAACAGAACAACCCCTTGAGCAATATTCTTCCTTGCAGGAAACTTAAGAAGCTCCCCAGATTTCCCCACTTGATGAATCTAAGGAGGAACCCTTTGATTAGGATGTTGCACTCCTCTAGAAGATTAGAAGGGTAGATCTATCACTTTTAACTATGGAATGTTCTCAATTAGAGCAGCAAAAGATCGAACAAGAAAAGATTTCCCAAAATGAGTCTTTGTTTGTTTTTATTAATGAGCTTCCTAGTTTTATTGAAGAGAATGAAAATGTTTCAGTATTTATCTCAAAGGATAAACCTGTGTAGCAGGGTATTGATAACTATTTTAAGGTATGTAGCTGGTACATCGATGAGGAAGATGAAGAGTAAGAAGATGTTAAACATTGTGGTGAGTTGCTGAGTGAAGATCATCAATATGATAATAGAACCTTGGATCAAGAGGAAGGGAATAAAGATGAATCTCTTTTGGAGCCCAATAGGCTTAGTGGAAGTTGTCATGAGGTAAAGGACATCCCCCTTTCATAAAAAATCTAGGAAAATTGTGAAGAAAATTTGCTTTGGAATGATCTTAAGGTCTCTGTTACAAACTTAGATAATGTGCAAGAAATTGGTGTTGAACCTCAGTTTGTAGTTAATCTATTTGATGAGCTTCCTAACTTTGGGTATGAAAGTGAAAATGGCATGGCTATGCCAAGTTCTTACCACCACAGTGATGAGGACCATTTAGATAAGGTGTTGATCCAAGAACATATATGTGAAAGCAAACCTGATTTGAATGATCAAGAGCTTGAGGAGGATCTATTTCAAGATGAAATTGAGCTTTTTTGCTCACATTTAGATGTTATGCCAGCATCTTTGGAGGAGGGTTATCTTGAACAACAAAAGAAAGAGGTGGAAGTGGCTGTATTTCTAAATGAGTCATTGGTTATGGAACAGCCTAACCAGCAACATGATCTTGACTGGTTGGAGGAGCCGCCTTTCTGTTGCACAGAGGAGGTTGAAGATGATGTGCCAATTGATGGTTTGTTAAAAGAGGCTAGCTCATTATTTGAACACTTTCCTTCATTCATTGAAGAAGAGATTCCTATTTCAGAGTGTACTTCCTTGAGTAATAAAGAGTATTTTGAGCCTAGTCCAACTCTTACTAAGAGCCTTCCAAGGGTTGATAGCTTTGATGAGCTATTAGCTACCCTAAAGGAGGAGGATGGCCCATTGACTATGAAGGAGGAAGCAACATGGCAAGATATCATGCAAAGTGAAGGTGATGCTATTGTTTCCAATCATTCAAATTACTTTCTCTCTAGTCCAAAGCTTTCGAGGGGATGTCCTATTAGGCATCTGGCTGGGTTGGAAGCCAACAAAAAGAAGCAGCCTCATAATGACACTGATCCAGATCATCAAGGAGGGTATCAAGTTGAGTACAACCAGTCTACTTGCTCACTTGATCAGTTCATCAAACAAGTTAGGTGGGTAAGTGATTACATTTTCCTTCTCAGAAAGGTGTTGCAACAGTTTATTGGATATTTAATTTTTCTCCACCTCTTTTGGTTGACTCACAAACTTATGGAGTATTTCAGATTGTAAAGGAGGGGTAGTTATTTTCTTGAACCAGTAAATGGTTTTGTTCAGGCAGTCTTTCTTCAGTTAGTAGGTTAGGGTAGTGTTTTCTGCTAATAAGTTCTTAAGGCAAATTTATTTCAGTTGTTTTCTTTCCCTAAGTGCTGTTGCACATGTTTTCTAGCCACCATGGCCCTTTAGTTTGCTTTTAGTTTGGTTCAGTTTGGTTTTTGCTGCTGTTTGGAGTAGTTTGTAGTTTAGTTTCATGCTTTTCTAAGTCTGAAAAGGGGTAGATTTGACTCCACACCTAATGGATTGTTTAAGGCAACTGGTCTATATGCCTAGCAGGCAAGCATTCAACAAAAATCACTAGAATGTTACCAATTTTCACCTACAGCTCAAATTGGCAGAGTTGAAACAATTTCATTATATTTAAGGTGAAGAGTATTCTAACATATTTCTGCCATGCATAATCATTGCATATCAAAGTTTAAAAGAGAGAATTCAATTTTGTGGTGCAATGTTTTACAACACAAAGGATAATACATGAATTATAATAGGTTGCTTCATTCATTCTACAATGTTCATTCTTTTTGCAAAAGAAGTATACACAAAATTATACAAGTGTTGTATTCATAATCATTGGAAAGAAAGGAGTAATCAAATGTCCCACACAAGCCGTGGGAATAACTGAACTAAAATAACACAGGCATATCCTATACATATGAAGATGGAAGAAATGAAAAGAAGCATATAAGAAAAGACATGCCCATCATTGCCTGATTAGAGTCTTGAATTAGTCTTCATTGCTGCTAGCCCCTCCTCGCCCCTGATCCTTGAGTGAACTTGCTGTTGACGAGTAGGTTTGTACTCGTTATACAGAGCTGTGAAACTCAACAATCCTGTGTAACATGGGATCAAACTCAGGCTGTGGGTGACCTATGGCGAGCTTGAACTTCCGGATTATGGGCTGGTTCCCTTAAAATATTCAATTGGATCTATGACTTTGATGTGGAAAAGGGTTACTAAAAGTACTAAGACTGTAATATAAAATATGGTGATGCACCTAAAATTTGATTGAAAACTTGGCAATCTAACTCACAATAAATCTCAGAAAATCTAACCACACAAACCACTTTCAGCAATTTGACCACATAAATAATTCTAAGGGAGGTTGGAAAAGGTTTTCTTCATGAAGGAAAATGGTTTTTCACAACAAAGAGGAAATTTCTCCAATTGCACAGCCTTAGACCTGTGATTTTCAAAGCTATCTAACACATGCAAGTATAAATGAGACAATGATTTTAAAGGTTATGATGTTTAAAAACAATAAAATCTCATCAAATCATTCACAAAAGCTATATTAATGGAAAGGTAGACACTTGATTCAGCTAAAAAATAAAGGAAATAATTGCATAAAATGACAAAGTATAGAACCTGCAACCTATTGTAATCTATATAAATCTGCAATAATGAGTTACAAAACCTTCTTTCTCTCTCAAAGTGTAAAGAGCAAAAAAGGCAAGAACTCAGAAAAAACTAAGTTTTCCTTACAATATATAATATGCTCTCTCCAAGAGACCTAGAAGGTCAACTGCAGTTAACTACCTCTAAAAATAAGCCCTCAAAACTGATCCATGAGGAAATAATAAAATCCCTAAAAATAAGGGTTATAACTGCCTCAAATCGAGCAAAAATAGCTCCAAACTGCTCTCCTCCATGTGTTTGACCAAAGAGTTGACCAAACTCTCCAATTTTGACTCCAAAAGCCATGCAAAAGCTCCAAAAGTCTTTAGTTAACTATATCTCTTAATTTTGCATGATTTTGGGATGTGTGAACAAGTAATAAAGTAATTTTTACATGATTACTTTGCTATGAGTTCAATTTGTCTTATCTTCTTGATTTTACAACTTGTGACAAAATAATAAAGTAATTTATAATGATATTACTTATTATTTGTTTACAATAATATAGTTGCAAAATCATGCACAAATGAATGAAAAGAAATCAACACCTTATCTCTCCCTTTTGGTTTACATGATTTGCATAATTGCGTTAAATAATGATGTCAAGGACAGTTAGGTCATCATGCATGTAAAAGATAGAAAATATCCTCCTCCTTATGTCTCTCATGCATCAAATTGATCTGCTTATGTAAATATTAGATTATATCTTTGGAAGAAATAAATGCATTAAATACAACCTTATTACTCCATGCAAGAAAGAAAAACACATTATGCATCATATATGTATACAAGGTATAAAAATATACCACCTTATCACGCCATGCATCATTATGCATCATCACATATTTTATCTCATTTCTTGACATGTGAAAGGACCCTTATGTCTCCCATGCAAACACATGCATATTGGATTACATGCTTATGCCATCTTTGAATTTACATTGCATTAGTACCTTATCATATACCTTACCTTTTATATATGATTTCCTCCATACCTTCGAATTATTCCTTTTGTTGAATTTAATAACATATGTCTTTTGCAAAAAAATGCATATGGCATTCGGCCTTATCTCCTCATTACATGTTCTTTGACTTTTGGAAAAATAAAATCAAAGGGAATAATTCATGGTATCTTGGCCTCATGGGCCCCTGTGGCATTATCATTAGGTTGCAAGACTTTACAAGTCTTGACCACGATGGAGATAAGGTAATGATTTATGTTTTTTTTTACAAAGTTAAAAGAAAAGGAGAAAAAAGGACGTTGATACTCAACCAAAAGGGATTTCAAACCCTAATTTCATCATTTTGATTTTGCTATCTTCTTGAGCTCTCTCTGCCGACTCCATGCTCGACAAGGGTTTGATGGGGTTTTCATGTCTTTCTACAACTTTTGAAGGCTTTCTGGATGGATTTCTTCTACATTCTTTACATGAAAATGAAAGTAAACTCTTGTGTTAAAAAACTGGGCCATTTTCTTGATTTTATTTGACTGTATCTTTCATCTAGGCCGCAACCATATGGTTTTCTCTAAGCATTTTCAAGTCTGGTACTCCATCTTCTCAATGTGATTTCTTTGTTCCTTTGCATTCCTTGTTTGTTGGTGGCTACTTCCTGTACTTTTGAGAGTTCAAAATACACAGACATGGCCTGTAGCTCCTTCTCTCTACAAAGAACATAAGGTAATGTTCCATTCTTGCTTCACCATTTGGATTTCTTTTGACTGTATACTTTACTCTGATAAGGGTTTTGAACAAAATATATGGGTATGTTTTTTCTTTGAAGGAACAATCCTTCCTGGGCACGACCATGACTGTTGCATCTTCTTTTGTTGATTTCCTTCTTTTGCAGACCTGAAAACACAAGGGTTTTGAAAAAATATAATGTGGGTTTACATTTTTTCAAAGAAAACATCTTCTTTTGGCCACGACCATGACCACTGTATGCATAAATTTTTGTTTCTTTTAAAAAGAAACCAGTCCATGGAAATGAAACCCTGTAGATGAGTAAAAAACTTATTTCTTTTGCTATAGGAAAGAAAAGAAAAAAAATGAGCTCTTGTATTGGTTATAACATGAAAGGGTTTGATGAAACTCTTTGTGGGTTTGTAATTTAATTGAAGAAAAACTCTTCTTTCGGCCATGACCTGAGAACCCTATTCTTTTTTGTGTGTCTATCTCTTGCATTTCTGCTCAATAGAAGCCACCATGAATGATATATTTTTGGGTGTATTCTTTTGTGTCTGAGAGTGTGGCTTCTCCATTTTCTGTATCTACAGTTTTTTGAATAAAAATCCATATGGGTTTTACCTGCGTTGAGATCTTCTTTTACCTTTACTTTGACTACGGCTTCACTGACACTAAATGATTAATTCCAATATATAGAAGATAATGTAATTACAGTTGTAATAGATAAATCTTTTATTGGCTGTGACTGTATATCTACTAGCTCTTTGTAACTCTCTAAGTGATATCAAAACCCTAGGGTTCAAATCCTCTATCTTTTGTATTTGTGGCTTCATTATGCAAAATGTGATAAGGGTTTGTAAAACACAAGCATTCAGGTGACAATATAAACCAAGACTCTCCATTTTGCATATGCAGAAAATAAAGACACAAAAACTCTTCATTCTTTATTTGCAGATGTTTCTCTTTTTGTATCATGATGTATGAAAGAAATGGCATAGATTTAAACACTGCATCCTCTTTTCTTTGCATTTGACACATCTGACATAACAACAACTTCCAATGCTTATGCTTCTGTCTCTCTATGTGGCATGAACATTCTGAACATAGCATGCAATTTGATATGCTACCTCTTGTAGCTCTATTATTCATGGCTGTCTTTATCAATCCTTATGCTATAAGTTCACATCTCTTTCTATTACAGACATGATATGCTGTTCCATTTTAGCATAAGGATGTTATGTCTATATGCTGTTCCATTTTTATCAACATGTAGCTATTCCTTTGATATGTTAGATCTTGTACTTGTTGTCCTTCATGCTAGTTGTTCATTACTCTTCTTTGTTCTTATTCATATGAACATGGCTTATGATGTCGTGATAACAACATATGATGGTAATATATGATGTCCTTCATGCTTTCTTATTTAGTTTCCATGGCATGACTATTCATTCCTATTTTGTATGATTGTACCTATTGATGATACATGACTGCCACATCACACCTTATTTAAAACAAGAATGGGATAGTACCTTATGTTTTTGCATGTATCTTGGAACTTGGTCATGAACCTGCTGCCCTCTTCTTTACAACTGTAACTGTATCTCTCCTTTTGTTGATGTATCATTTTGGAGCCTTTATTAGGATAAATCTTTATGCAATGAGAAAGCTTTAAACCCTTTGTTCTTTTCCCTTTGACACTGGCTATCTTTTCTATGGGTATATCTCTTGGGTAAGAGAATATGGTCAGCAAATTATGATATGTTCATATGAAAGGCACCAATGCTGAAGAAAAAGAGTATCAATATGGTTGTTAATCCTTACTATGCTCCATCTTTCCTGCACTTATGATCTTTATTGCAAGGTATTTAGATAATACTTTTCTATCATGATAGTCTTGGTTTTAACTCATCACTCAGTTGATTTTACAATTGTTACATTGCTGCTCCAATTGCATCTATGCACTTTATGACATCTAATGGTAACTTATAATGATGGTTATAAATTAAATGGTTGTCATACCTATGAGATACATATAGACAGAAAAAAGATATTTCAATCACAACAGAAAGAAAGAAAAGATACGTTTCATGACTGTACTCCATTTCTTTGATCATTGTATTTCTGTCTTTGCATATTGATCTCTCCTAAATGGAGTCATTGTTCATTCTACAACATGTATATGATGAAGCAAAACATAGTTATCTAATTTTAATAAGTTCTTTTTTGGAGTGATCATAGTTTATAGGAGTAACTACTCCTCTTCATTTCTCTTATGATGACTTCACTGTATCTGTTATGTTGCCTGTTCCAATGCATAACATCTCTTGAATAGTGTACTCTATTTATTACAATCCAATGTCCTTCTTGGGTGAATAAGAAGGAAGCATGTTGGGCTCTACCCTTGTGGGAGCCACATTTTCTCCACATGCTTTAATGTCTTCAAATCAGCAACATCACTTTTCCTATACCTACACACAGAACAAACAAGTTAGCATAAAACATACCTTTGTAAAGTTGATTGATCTTTCTCATGATGATCTAATTTATTGCACATGTCTGACTTTGATCCAATCACATTAATACATAATGTTTACAATTTTTATATTCTGTTGATAAAGCATATGATGAATTTGCATATCCGAAGCTTTTAACAGGACTTTTCTCCAATTTTGCAGGTCCACAATCCTGATCAGGAGCATAAGATGAAGACATGAAGATCAAACTGCCAGACAAGAGAATCAACCTTTGATAAGGCAATGATGGATATCCATTTTCCTCATGTTTTCTTTTTCTTTTCCTTTATCCACAGATGTATAGCTTGTACAATGTTTGCATTGGCTTAGTTTAGTCACTCCCATGGTTTGTGTGGGACATATTTAAACATTCTCTTAAATATGATTAGTTATTTTACCTTATGCACATGATTTATGTATGTTTTCTTTCAGAATCAAATGCATAGGATAGAACAACTGAATTTGATTTGAAACATATGTTTAAAACATGATAATGAAATGACAGTTTGTAAATACCTTTCCTTCGCACTGAATTGTGATATTTGAATAATTCAACCACATCATAACTGAAAGATAAAACCAATTAGATACGTATCATTCATTGGATTTCTGATCTCTTGTCATTAAATAAAACCTCACTTGTCAAGATGCTTTGACAGTTCTGATTGGACTGTCACATTATCCTGAAAAATGATCTTTGCTGTTCTCTTACCAAGATATCATGTATTCAATTGATTGATCATACACTTAAAAATTTTCCTATATCCCTTTTGCTCTCACATGATTAATGGCAAAATTGTATTGAGTGTATGTTATGTGTTGCATCATCTGGTATTAGAGTGGGTTGATCTTGAGTGTGCAGAGTATGCACCAGGACCGAGAGGAGTTTGTGAAGCAAATTATTTTCCTATGTGTTGATGTATGAGAAATTTTTGTAATTGCAAAAAAAAAAATATGATTTTGTGAGATATATGTTCACTATCCTCTAGCAGAGATAAAATCTGGGTAGAAGGTGTACATACTTCCACTGAGAGAAAGTGGGTAGAAGAGGTCTTGAAGAGGCGCATCTTCCAGAGTCTTTGTTCGGTAGAGGAGAGTTAAATTTGTGTGAGATATGTTGGCTGTGCTCCATCGGAGATAAAGCTGGGTAGAAGGTGTAGAGACTTCTTCCACTAAGAGAAAGTGGGTAGAAGAGGTCTTGGAGAGGTGCATCTTCTAGAGTCTTTTGTTGGGTATAGGATAGTTATGAGTGAGTTTTTTTTGTAGAGAGGACCTGTAACTATAGAAAGCATTGGCTCCAACGTGTTTATGTGTGCAGGTTGTAGAAATTACATATTGAGAATGAGCAAAATGTTTTTGAAGAAGAGGATGAGATGGGTCATGAAGAGACCTATAATGATTTCATATATAGAAAAGTGGTAAAGAAAGTTTACAGATAGTCTTACTGAAGAGTTGATAAGACTTCATGATCTAGTGGATCTATTAAAAGCTGAAATGAATAGAGGGAATGTTGATAATAAAAGGTGTGAGAAAGAATGTCATGAAAGTTGCATGAAAGAGAAAAAACACATGGTTGCAACTAAAACATGTCTTTTCAAAGGCATGGATGAGATTGCAACAAAGAAGAGTGATAATGAAAACCTTATTTTACCTAACATTATTTTGTTTGCAGATAAAGAGGAACATAAAGACAAAGAAGTGGAAGTCCTCAAGAATAATGAAAATGAAGAAAAGAATGAGTTTGCAATAGGAACATGTCTATTGGAAAGCACAAATAGTGAGATTAAAGAGGTTGTAGAGGAAGCTACAGGAGAGATTTGGTGGAGGTGGTTGGTTAGTGGTGGGTTGGATCCCATGAAGAAGGAGAGGAGAGGGGAAATAATTTGGCAGAGGGAGACAATATTTGGTAGATGCAAATCTATGAGACGAGAGAAGAATGAAGTGCATATTTGTTGGAGGAGAATGAAGCTTGTTTTGGAAAGATGCTAGAAAAAGAGGAAAAAAAAGAGAAGAATGAAGTGCAAAGGTTGGATCCAGTCAAGTGGCAGCAGTTTGAAGACACTCACTTGCAGAAGTTGCGTTCTTTTCAATAAGAGGAGAATGGTGCAGGAACTTCCGGAGATCATAACTTTTGACTTGGATGTGGGTTTTCTAAGAGATTTTATGGGTGGATGCGTTATAAGGTGGAAAGTGGTTTCGCAACCGACCCTAGTGGGTTGGACCCTATCTTGGCACTTTTCAGGGCTTGAAACTTTCATCTTGGCCCTCAAAATAGTAGTTTAGTATTTTTTTCTAGATTTTAAAAAAGTTGCTTTTGAAATAAATTGAAACTCATGTTTCAAATTTAGAATATTAGTTGGCATTTCATCCTACCTTAGTTTTAGGAATCTTTTGGGAAAAAAGAAGGATTTTTAAGATATGACTGTAAAATTACCTAAAATGGCAAAATCTAAGAATTGTCAAAATTTGGATATAAGAGAGTTTTCTCTCATTGTAGCAGCAGAGTTGATGAATAGAAGTTTTTTTTATGTTCCAGTCTTCAAATCTTTAGCTCTCACATGATTAATAGCAAAATTGTATTGAGTGTATGTTGTGTGCTGCATCATTGCACAATGTTTACATTGGCTCAGTTTAGTCACTCCCACGGTTTGTGTGGGACACATTTAAACATTCTCTTAAATATGATCAGTTATTTTACCTTATGCACATGATTTATGTATGTTTTCTTTCTAAATCAACTACATAGGATAAAACAACTGAATTTGATTTGAAACATATGTTTAAAACATGATAATGAAATAACAGTTTGTAAATACCTTTCCTTCACACTGAATTGTGATATTTGAATAATTCAACCACATCATAACTGAAAGATAAAACCAATTAGATACCTATCATTCATTGGATTTCTAATCTCTTGTCATTAGATAAAACCTCACTTGTCAAGATGCTTTGACAGTTCTGATTGGACTGTCACATTATCCTCAAAAATGATCTTTGCTATTCTCTTGCCAAGATATCATGTATTCAACTAATTGATCATACAATTAAAAATTTTCTTTTATCCCTTTTGTGACAACTACAACTTAGGCCTTGCTAAATTAAGTGTGAACATAATTTAGTAACACCTACATCATGATAAGAGGGTTGTTAGAGCTTCGGATATGAATTTTCCTATGTGCCTGATCGACAGAAATATAACATATGCCTATGGTGCTTTAAGTTAGATCAACAAACATCAGATGTATGCTGGAGAGCCTTAGAAGTAAAACATCACAGGAGGATTGAGCTTCACTATTTTTTTTATCTAACATGTTTGTTCACTGTGCAGGTATAGAAGAAATCATGTTGTTGATACATTTATGAAGACATCATAGCATGTGGTGCTAAATGGGCTCCCATAAGGGTTGATCCCAGCATGCTACCCCTAATTCCCAAAAGGGGAATGAGATAGAAATTCACATTCATAATGCTTAAATAGAAACATTTTCAGCTGAAGGAGTAACTCATAAAGTGACTGCAAGAGCCTCAAACTCATTGCTCATTTATGACAATCAATTCAAATGCAATGAAGTGAAAATCACAAATGAGCAAGGAGCTCATTTGAATTACTAAATAAAGTACAAAACAAAATTTAAATGCATCATCTTTTCATTAAAGGAGTTCTGTTTGCATACAAGTATGTCATGCTATCATTGATTGTTTACATAGTGCTGTTACTATATCATATTGCTGCCATTCATCATTCCTTGTTGCTGTTTTGTTATTTGGAGTATGCACTTTGAAGGTACATCCATCAAAAGGTGGGAAATGATGACAAACAATGTGTGCATAAAGTGGGGTAGCAATGAGTGCATTGTCATAGAATGATAATGTGAAACAACTATCATATGCATAGCTATCAAATGACTTATTCAGGCTATCATTTATGAAAGGACAACATTCAATGTATTGCCATCAAGAATCAAGAAGTGATGACAAATAGTGAATACAAAGAAGATCAAATGCTTTGGGACAACAATCAATACACAATAAAAACAATGCAAGAGGTCCAGTGTTTTGCTAAGACTGCCCCAAACTCATGTTATATATGCTGAAAGAGTAAAAGCATTTTAACTTTAAGCATATATCTCATCACCTATAATGGTGAAGTGGATTTTATCACTGTCATAAATGATGAAATATTTGCTCAAAGCATTGATAGAGCAGCCATTGACACAAAGTGCAGTCCAAGTTAAAGAACGATGAGGTCACAATGCAAAGTGACAATCATTCATGAAAGTATGACAATCTACTGTCAAAGTGATCTATGAACACTATATAACATTCATCATATCAAGCATGGTGAGAAAGGTGCATTCCATAAAGAGTATCATAAGCAGGAAGATGTAAAGTCCATTAATTGCTAGTCAACAAAGATGTCAATTACCATTGTCATGGCAGAGATGAGGAAGATAGCATGCATGGTAAAAGTCACAGATCTCCAAAGCTAGAATCTTCAAAAAATTATAGTCCATTTATAAAAGAGGGGACAATCACTAAGATGGTCATTAGCCTGCCTAGGAAGATCAAAAAAATTAGAAGCACAAAAATATCTTGATAAAGATATGGTCATA
The DNA here is from genome assembly GCA_027924645.1 of Cunninghamia lanceolata. Lineage (NCBI taxonomy): Eukaryota > Viridiplantae > Streptophyta > Pinopsida > Cupressales > Cupressaceae > Cunninghamia > Cunninghamia lanceolata. Next base: position 8,399,652 of record BSBN01001001.1, on the reverse strand, counting down.
CAGAAGTTGGGACAACAAACTCAGGGCCAATAGCCATATCTACAAATGCCAAGTACTAGCCTATCCACTCTAAACAATAGTCAAACAATACAACCATGGATGAAGACCTCAAAGTAATGACAAAGGGAGACAGTGTGAAGCTTGTAGCAGCATAAAAGCACCATATATTGTCAAGAATCAAAGTCAAGAACAACCATGCCTGAAAAATTGTCACAACCATTATCAAATTAAGAAAACAATGAACAAAATTACTCTAGTCAAGATGACATCAAAGTGAATAGGTCTGATCACCTATAGTGAAGACAACCACACCAGAGGTTGTAGGACAGTTATAAAAGAGCACATAATAATGATCATCTAGTTGTAAGCAGAGACAACTAAGATGCATGTCATATTAAGATTAAGGAATGATAGTTATGATACTTGTAAGGTTGTGTGATGACACAAATTTTTGTGTTCAAGGGTGATGAGCCTCATGCTTCTGCATCCATGAGAAAGACCATAATCAGTTCAGAAACATCAGAAGATTGTCAAGGGATCATCAACTGAAAAGGACAGTCCGTGTATGAAGAGCAAACAATGAGTAAGAGATAAGAGAAATATCGTTTGAATAATGACCTTATTTTCACACTGTGTGAGGTCATCTTCAGCCTAAAGTTGCATATGAGTTTGGCTTTATAATAAGACAAAACATAGTGACAGTACCACGATTAGCAATAGTTTGGAGTGATCAAAGGACAAAGTTTTTCATATCTCTTATTCTTCCATGAATAAAATGTTTTAATAGATTTTACTAAACTCTTATATTTTAAGAAAGCATGTGAATAATCTTGCAGTGGAGAAACATTATCATATGAAGCTCTTCATAGTTTGGGAAGAATGAGATAGTGAATTCGTGGCTATGGGGTATGGAAGAGTTGCAGAAAATAAAGAGGTATTGAAAAAATAAAGGGGTCTTTCTTTTTGTAGTTTCTTGAGCTCGAATCGAGCGTTATATCAATATAAAATGAAGGAGAATAGAGAGCTCAAAGGGTGAAGAGCTTATCATCATTTGTTGTAGAAGAATGCATTCGAATACCCTTACTAGCAAGCTTCAGAAATACTTCAATAGCGACCTTGAAATGAGAGAAGGCATTAACAGAAAGTGAAACAAAATGAAATACATCAGAAAATTGTGGTGGCCATGGCTAAGAAAGCCCAAGAATGCTCCCAAGATGGAGAATAATGCTCAAATTTGTGACAAAGAAAGACTCACCGTGCGATTTCCTACAAAAATATTCAAGAAAATTCTCAGAAAAAACAAAAATGGTGAAGATTCGAGCTTCAAAACCCTAATGGTGGTGACGGTGCACAAAGTTTTCCAAAGCCAAGTGTGAAGGAATGATGCAAAAAGTTAGGGATCAAATTGGTTTTGTGATTAGGGTTTCTTTGCTACCCTAAGTCGACTTGATTTTCCACTTTGATTTTAAAATTATTATGCCTTAACTAATACTGCAGCCCTTTATGCCTAGGTCGAGCTTCATGCCTTAGGCTTTCTTTTGATTTTTGGAGAAAATCATATGATCATATACCTTCTTTTTATGATTTTATTTGAAAATCAAATAGGCCTTGAATATTCTATACTTGGCAAAGATTTGTGCAAAACCTATGGCTTTGTGCCTTGATTATTTTCTAATTTTTTAAAATGCCTAGGTGAGATTTTTATACTTTGCAAAAATCAAATCAAGTCTCTTTCCCTCCTTTTGTAAAAAAAAAAATTAGAATTGAATACTGCAAGTGTTGTAAAACATTATTAAAAGCAGTGTTCTTATAAATTGCTTTAATAATTGTTATTAAAATGCAGTTAAAATAAAGCAATGTTGATAAAATCTTTCTTATTTGAGGTTGAGTTCTTTTGAGCAAAATCTCTCTTATTTGAGGTTTCTATTTTAGTTTCCAGTTAGTTAGAGCCTAATTTTTTGAGTCTTTTTGGGTGGGTCCACTTGTAAGGGAAACTTGCCACCTATTTTTACTTAGTTTGGGCCAGTTTTAGGCCCTCTTTTTGTGGCTTTTTCCCTTTGCTTGAAAATGAAACTTTAGTTTTCTTTTTGGGTAAGACAACTAGCTAAGTTTTTAGAAAGTCTTTTTGGCTATATATAAGCAGATAAAAACTTAGTTTTGTCAGTTCAGATTTGCTTCTTACTTTCTTGCACACTGCAGAAAGCTTTGTAAGATTAAGATTTGTACTGAGATTTCATATTTGCATCCTCCTTCAGCCTCAATAAAAACAATAGAGCATTCCTATCTCAATTTTTGTCTCATTGTGCAATAGTAGTTTGATTTTATCATTGCGATTCTAACTTTTGAATCCTTTTCATGTCCTATTATTGCAAGTGTGAGTGCAGAAAGTCCATATGAGACAGGTTGCATGTTGTGTTTGATTTTAAATCTTCATGCAAATCAATTTTGTGTTGTATGTACATTTGAGATTGTGAAAGTTATTGTTTTGAGAGATTGATTGTGAGTGAAGGCATTAAAATAAGTAAATTTCTGGTGTATCACCCATTAGGAGTTTAGGATTTTCATTTTTAATTATCCTTCTAAACACTTTTCCTCAACAAGTTCTATAGTTTAGGTGATTTACCAAGGGAACCAACCTACTCTGGAGATTCATTCTCATCATAAGTCACCCACAACTTGAGAATGTTTCCATGTTTTAATAGGATAGTTGAGTCAAACTTAACTAGGGTGCAATCCTATTTGACAACAATGCTCGATGCCCTTCTTCTCCACATTTGAAACAGGTTCCTCTGAAACATTCTCTTCTAGGTCCTTGCCCAGGTTGGCCTCTTCCTTTTCCTCTTTGCTCACCATTGTTCTGGTCATGGGGCGGTAGGCATTATCTCCTCTCTAATTTCAACTGGTGCCAGCTCCTTCGCCTTTCTTTTGATCTTCATTTCAGCCTCCATAGGATCTTCCACCAGTCTTTCCACCTTGATCTCTTCCTTTTTGCTTGCTTTCAAATCTTTTGTTCAACTTCTCTTCCACCTTCAGGGAAAACTAGTATGCATCTTCTATGGCGGTCATTCTAACCAGGCTAAACTCCTCTTGAATACTTGGCGTTAACCCATTAATGTAACGAGCTACCTTCTCCTTCTTGGCCTCTGCATGGCCTGTCTTGATAGTGAACTTATAAAACTCTTCTGTATATTCCTTGATAGACTTGTTACCTTGTTTCAATCCTTGTAGCTTCTTCAACAACTCCATCTCATAATCCATAGGAATGAATTGCTTCTTTAGTTTATCCACCATCTAATCCCATCTGGTAATCTTTCCTTTTCCTCTTCTATTTCTCTCCAACTAGACCTCCTTCCACCAAATATTGGTATGGCCCTTCAACTTTGTTTTTACAAACTCGACCTGTTCTGGATCCTCCACATCTTCATACTCAAAATATTCTTCCATATCATTGATCCAATCAATAAGATGTTCCAGATTCAAATCTCCAGAATAAGTAGAAACTTTGATCTTGGGCCTCTTCTCGATATTCGAAATGGCCCAATGTTCGATCTTGTTCTTCCTCAGATAGGTCTTCTTCAACTTCATCTTCACTTTCTTCTCTTGCTCTCAGATCAAACTCTCTTCGTAGCTCTGCTTGCAATGCATCGATTTGCCTTTGTAGGGCTCTAAAACCCTCTTCCGTCAAACCATTTCTCCCAACATAGTTTCTTCATGGAGGCATTTTAATCTTTGTAGCAAACCCACAACCTTAGCCGCTGGTGCAAACTGCCTCACGGTCAGCGATCTGTCTACACACCCAGGAACCCTTGCTTTGATACCACTTGATGAAGGGGGTAAATAATAAAACACACAACAAAAGAAATTGTACATAGAAAATAGAGATGTTCTTTTATTGATTTGGATAACACATTACATTATAGAAGCTCAAATACAATTAGAGGATGACTCCTCCATAGGCTACAACACATTACAACTTCCTATCCCCAAACTCTAGAACCTTTTGCCTTCTGTAACCCCAAATCTACTAGGGTTCCTATTTTCCCACCTTTTCTTGATTCTAGACTTTCCCTCCTCTTTACTACTTCCTAGGGTTGCCAAAAATAGTCATAAATAGCCATTTTGGCAGCCTCCAGCCAAAATTTTAAAATTTGCAACTCCCTCCAAAAATGGGTCGACTTCTGGGAAGCATAACTTTTGATCTAGGTGTCTGATTGACCAGCCGTTTGAAGCATCAAAAATCTCACGAAGTGAACTATCATGTCATAAATATGCAAATGGATTTTACGTAAAATTTTCAGGGTATTATGGGACATTTTAGTGCCTCATATATGATTTCAGAACTTTTCCAAGGACCTCACAAAATTGAAACTTTACTATCTTGAAATCTAGACATGATCTTGAGCTGAAATTTACCAAGAATTCTTATTTAACTATTCCAAATCTTTGGGGAAAATTTTGTGCTCAACTGCTTCTCTGATATAGACTTATTAAAAATAGTAAATTCTGGTATCCTTAGCCCTATTGGAAACTTTGAAGGTTCTGAATCATTATTCAAGCAAATGGGTATCCAAAAACACAAATTTTGAAAAGAAATGAAAACAAAGACATCAATTTTGAATCAACATTGTTTTTGGGTGATACAAGATTGCCCTTACACCTATAGATGCTCCTGCATCACACATATTCTCATGTCTCAGACTATCCATGAATTTCTTTCCATCCACAAAATAAATTTTAGCTTTGCCACAAACTTGATTCTCTTTCTCATGAAATGGTACTAAAGTATGTTTCTCACCATCCTTCATCATAGTGTAAATACTTGTAGTTAGGGAAAATTAGATTTAGTGTTAAAAACATCAAACTAACTAAACCCTAACTATGCACCATGAAGGACAAACTAGCATGAAAATAAAAACAAAGAAAATCAAATGCAAATTGAATCCACGCTAGATTTGATTGATCTCCACGGCTCTTCTCAATCTCTCATGAGAATGCATTGTAGGAGTCCAGAACAACACTGAGAGGGGGGGTGAATCAGTGTTGAATAAATTTTACAATTTTAATCATACAGGATAAAGAGAGAGAAAGACAGTTATTTATTAACTCACAGATGTACAATTATAATATTGAAAGCATAGATCAGGACATTAAACACAGATCATGAAGACACATAGGAAATATAACACAAGATATAATGAGTGGAAAAACCTTCAAGGGGAATAAAAACCACTCTGAAACTGCCTCACTAGCTTATTCAAAAACTCACTGGTTACATGAAGGTCTCACTAACCAGACAAGCCTCATTGGCTACAATATGTCTCACTGACAAACACAAGGTTTCACTGACCTACAAGCCTCACTCGCATAGGAAGGTCTCAATGACCACAAATCAGATGACAAAATTTTGATTTTATTTCAAGGGGTTACCCTGATTCACTAGAGCACACAAACATCTTGATTTTGCTTCTCCCAACAACTAAAATTCTCTTCAATCTTCAACAAATGATTCAGGATCCTCAACACAAAAATCTCTGCAAATTGACATGATCAAATCCTGTAATATCAAGCTTCAACCTACGAACATATCTACCTTTGAACTAAATCACTTCAACAAAACTTGTAAAGATACTCCTGAGAAATATTGCAACAATAAATCATTTTCAATTTTATAAAGAACAAGTTATCCCTGCAAAAGTAAGTTGTTTATCTCTACAAATATACATTTCTCTGCAAAATGTCAATGTCCTCAATGTAATATATCTCTGCTTGTACTAATATCTGTCTTCATCTCTATTTTCTAACTATCTTCTACAAACAAATAACTACCGCCTCCTTGAAATAGCTTCCCAATCTTTTTCTTCATAAATTCAATAATCTTTTTCATCTTAAACCTTCGTTGCAAAATTCTGGATAAAGCTCTTCAATATAGTATATATATAAAAAAACTGACTTAGAAACTTAGAAACTTCCTTCACATTCATTCTGCATTCTCGGACATCAAGAGAGAGCCAAAAAGCTGCCTTTTTGCCTTTTTACTACATAGAAACCGTCAAATTATTTAGGGAAGAGGGAACATTGGAAGTTCAAAAGACTTTAAATCTTACCCATTGATCTGCATTTCTTGCCATACCATTTCATTATCTTTGACCATTCGATTGAAGACCCCTGCCAAAAGCTATTAAAACAACTTTAAGCCACCGGAGCACTTAGGGCATCGGGGCCATTGGGACCGGTCAACTAATGTTTAAAAACCCCTTCAAATAGTAATTCTTAAGTGGCTTACCTGCTATTCCTGGTCAATCACAAAATATAACATAAAGTGCAATATAAATGACAGGCAAACTAGGGCTACAAATGAACTTGGGTTTCAAATCCATTTTAAAGCATGAGAGATGTTTAGAGTTTTTTTAAACTAATGGTGACACCTTGATCATTTGATCTCAGACTTCTACAAATAAAGCCTTAATCATTTTACCTCTGACAATCACCAAAGAACAAACCATCCTATTTAGATGAGACATGAACACCATGGTAAGAGGCAACATCAAGAGTTGCATTTTCCTTGAGAACAACATTAGATACACTTTTCACCTCCATTTTAAAGCATCACACCTGAATCATACTAACACACCACATCCTCATGAACCATGAACAAGTCTAAAGCATGAGGCATGTTGCAGAGAATGCCACTAAATGAAACTAATGCCACTATTCATATTGCAAACTATAGCTTCCACTGATTGCATGAAGACCACTGCTTACATTGTAGACCACACACCTAGATATCTCATGAGAACCACCTAAGAATATGAAGCAAACATTGAAAACACTTATCAACTACAAATGTAAAGCAAACATTGATCAACTACACTGAATGAGGCATGAACAAAGTATGATGCACATCTTTTTAACATCAATGACAAGGAAACAAAGATGCTAAACAACAAACTCCCCCTTTGACTGACATTGATGTCAAAACACCAAACACCAGCATGACATTATCTTCTCCCCCTTTTTGACAATCAATGACAAAAACTAACCCCCTATTTTGGCACTTGAAAAATACTCATTGAGGAGTTAAATATGCAGAGATTACATACTATATTTCACAACATCTGAGATTTCAATCATCAAAACAATACACAAATCCTTGAGAGACATACAAATCCTTCTCACATAGTTTGTCATTTGCACTGTCAAACATGTTCAAAACTCCTACCCCTTGATGATTCTTTGTTTTGCATAACAAGTTGTATTTCAATTGCACCTATTCTAACATGTTTTCTCAACCCTTTTGATTGATGTCATACTCTTCAAGGCATTTGATAGATGACATTTTCTAATCCCAAAGAATCCAATTGCTTGCAAAAGGATGCAAAGTCTGTTTTATGCCTGCACTGATCATATACTAAGACAACATGAATCAATACTGTGCACCAACCATAATAACATCTTGTCATTCTGATTTTGTCCACACAACTGTGATTCAATAGGTGTCTAATCCTAGTCACATGAAATTTGCCAAAAGCACTGATTATAGAGAATGTTGCCAAAACTGTCCAAGACACTGTTCTCTGCTTGCAATATACAGCTAAATGATCTTACTGAGAAATTACTATTAGAAGGAGAGATATCACAGTGAAATTTCTATCAAATGAACTCTGCTATGAGAGAATGCATACAATAAGGACTTACTATGAAAACTATACCACTGTCTATAGAAATACTTCAAAAATAAGTGTTGTCAGCACATTGGTTTTCTTCATCTCAGTCATTCCTATAAATGTCACTATCAGGAACAAATGTCAACTATTTGAACCACTCTTCTTATGCATATTACACCAAAACAATTTAAAGACATTGTCAAACTTCAAGGAAACTGAAAGAAATCACTATCCTCTGTTTTAGAGTTTTCACTGTCCTTTTGAATATGCTTGACTGTGAGAACCAGTCACTGTTTAATGAATGATCTCTGACCTTGAAAGATCTCTGTTTATCCCTTGTAAACACAAGAGTACCCTACAGTACCCTACACATACACTATTGTATTGCTATATGAACTATTAATGTAGAATTGTCATCATCTTTCACTATCCTCTGATCTGAAGACAATATACACCTCCTATCTCATGAATGACAAAGAGTAACAAGCTCCCCCTGAATATTAGACGTCTCATGCATTCAAGTCTACAAGATCTTCTTTATTACAACACATCAACAACCATCATATCAATTGCAAGCCTTGCAACCACATTCTCATGAATGAATGACTGCTTGCATCTCATAGCATTTCCTTTTGGCACTTTGCTTTTCCCTATCAAATAAGTGATGACAATCCTTTGCATTGTCAAACCACTCCACTGATTTTGAGTGCTGACTGTCAAACTATATCAGAGATATGAACACACACTCAATATCAAAGACAAAACAAACTCCAACTTTTGTGAATAAGAACATCATACAGGAATACATGAAGCAAATGATGATCTAACACCATGAAACAACTCTTTGAAATTTTGCTACCATGCTACCAACCAACACAAATGGAATTAGTAACTGTCAGAGGGCTATATGAGAACAAAAACACTGAAAAAACCTTAACATCTTCAAATCTTTATAAGCCATTTCACTTCAAACTACCCTGATTCCTTCATCTTACCATTGTTCCTCCAAGACACCTCTACTCATTATCCATTTGCTCACTGCACCTGTTCCACAACTCTCACAATCTAAAGGAATCCTGACAAAGCCTGCAGAGTCTGATTTTACATTTGAAACAATAACATTTGACAACCATTCTTCCTTTATTCAATGACAAATACCATGCCATGTTCCAAGACCTGTTTATTGGCAACACTACACAAAACCACTTCATTTGATAGCAAAAAGCAACCACAATCAAAGAAAAAAATGATTAGTGATGAAGCATCATATGTACTGCCCTGATTTCTGCTATTTTAAATTATTATCTCTATATTCAATTTAATTCACTGATCTAACAACCATTTCACCAATTAGAACAAGAATTATAGACACAAAATCCAAACAACAACTGCTTCAAGATCACTGTGACCTTTTCAACCATACAATACTCTGCCTACTACTGATCTGTGACAAACTCTGTCATTCTAACCAAGACATACAAACCAAGATATATTTTTCTTACCAAGGACTGTATCACTTGTTGAATACATCAAGATCACTTCCAAATGAACATGACTTGACATCCAGTCTACCATATTCTTTTGGTACTATCTCCAATCCACCTAAAGTTCAAATTCTCATGCAAAACAAATTGTTCAAAACACAAGATCAAAATATATGAAGATTGATATCAAGAATAATCCTGAAGCAAGCATATAACAAGCCATCTAGATAATACTCTGAAACAACTCTTTAATTTGATCTGAACCATATACAATTTGAAGCATAAATCATTATACTCTTTGTGCAGAGAGCTTTTGAACATCTTATCAACAACATGTATACATACTAAACCAAATATCACCTATACCACTATCACCATCATCAACTATATGAATAATATCTTAGCAACCATTATCAGGCATGAGTCCAAAACCAACAAAACAAGATCATGAAATTGATATACATCAAATGACCTCCTTCCTGAAACTTCTTGGGGTTAATTGATAGAGCACTAGACACCTCCCCCTTACTTCATGCTATGTTATGCAACAAATGAAATGACTTGTGCAAGATGCAAAAGCTTAGAGTTTATCTTCTCTTGTTTTTGTTTTTGCCTCCAAACTTTCTCAAGTTCTTGCTTCTGTTCAGATTTCTTTATCCAAACCTTTTCAACCTTGTTCTTTTTCCAATCTATCAATTTAGGTGATACAATTCTTCCATGCATTCAACAATTGTGTGCTTTGTGTCCAAGAGTGTTGCAATTATAACAAACTATGTTACAATCATAATCAAATGACTGATAGTACCTTTTTGACATCCTTTGAGCATTTATGATATGCTTCCATGCAGGATCATACCTTTTATTCATTTTACAATTTCTTTGTGTGTGACCAACATTATTGCACTTGTAACAAACAATATCAGTATTCCTTCTGCAATAAACTGCTTTATGTCCAAAATGATTATATGTATCACAATAATCATTAAATGAATAATTATACCCGTACATGTATGCTTGTTTTACTGGAGCAGTTCTTCTGAAATTTCTTCTTCTTTGATTATACATTTCATCTTTGACATTTATTTCAGCTTTTGACTTCTTTTTGTCTTTAGGAGCACTAGCATGAAGATCAATTTTCTTTCTGGGAGTTTCTCTGGATTTTGAACACTCTCCTTCAAATCCTAAACCAATAATGTCCTTATGATGCTTCTATTTTCCCAACATCTCATGCAACTTGTTTGAGCTATCTTCAAACACTTGATATTTCTTAGATAAAGCCTTGAGACCATCATACTCTTTTCTCAAATTGATAATATCACTCTCTAATTTCCTATTCTTAATCCTTCTAACTTCAAGGTCAGATTTTGAAACATCCACCATCCTCTTAGCTTCCTCAATTTCAGTCTTTAATCTAGCAATTAATTTGTCTGAATCATCAATATATGTCTTTAAACTTATAATCTGACATCTGGCCTCTTCAAGATCTGTAGATACACTTTCAAGGTCTGAAAGTGCTTTGTCTTTAGTTTCTCTTTCTTGTTGCAGCTGTAATTTTAATTTATGATTCTCTTTCTTATATTTCCTGATTTCAGTTAAAGCATATATGAGCTCTCGTTCCATATCAATCTCACAATCTTGTTTATCATATTCCTGATCATCATCACTTATGATGTTAGCTTCTTCTGAAAGAGATTGGACCTCAACCTCTTCATGTGACTGTCTTCTTTCATAGTCACTTTCCTTAGATACTAAATTGTCCTCTTCTTCATCACCATCTTGATAAATTTTTATCAATTTCTTCCACACATCCTGAGTTATTTCACACTGCACAACTTTACAAGAAACATCATTAGATAAACTAGATAAAATAATCTTCTTGGCTATATGATTGCATTCAAGAGCCTCTTTGTTATTTGTAAAGTTAGAATATCCATTCTCAACAGACATCCATACATCATATCCTAAAGAGGATAAATAGACTTACATTCTCATACACCAAACTGAAAAATCTGAACCATTAAATAGAGGAACTCCAAAAAACTCTTTCACTGATTCAACGTGTGAAGCATCTTTATCAACTAATTGAACATTAACATGTAAATTTGATATGGATGATGTCTTTTGTGTCTTTTGACCAGAATGAAGTTTGACAATTCTCATATTCTTATTTCTTCTACACTTACCCATTGAACTCCACTACCAGGACCTACCTGAACCTATTAGACTTCAAAAAGGGAACCTGGCTCTGATACCAATTGTAGGAGTCCAGAACAACACTCAGAGGGGGGGTGAATCAGTGTTGAATAAATTTTACAATTTTAATCATATAGGATAAAGAGAGAGAAAGATAAAGTTATTTATTAACTCATAGATGCACAATTATAATATTGAAAGCATGGATCAGGACATTAAACACAGATCATGAAGACACATAAGAAATATAACACAAGATATAATGAGTGGAAAAACCTTCAAGGGGAATAAAAACCACTCTAAAACTACCTCACTAGTTACATGAAGGTCTCACTAACTAGACAAGCCTCACTGGCTACAATATGTCTCATTGACAAACAAAAGGTCTCACTGACCTACAAGCCTCACTAGCTATTAGGTGCCTCACTGGCATAGGAAGGTCTCACTGACCACAAATCAAATGACAAAATTTTGATTTCATTTCAGGGGGTTACCTTGATTCACTAGAGCACACAAACATCTTGATTTTGCTTCTCCCAACAACTAAAATTCTCTTCAATCTTCAACAAATGATTCAGGATCCTCAACACAAAAATCTCTACAAATTGACATGATCAAATCCTGTAATATCAAGCTTCAACCTGCAAACATATCTACCTTTGAACTAAATCACTTCAACAAAACTTGTAAAGATACTCCTGAGAAATATTGCAACAATAAATCATTTTCAATTTTATAAAGAACAAGTTATCCCTGCAAAAGTAAGTTGTTTATCTCTGCAAATATACATTTCTCTGCAAAATGTCAATGTCCTTAATGTAATATATCTCTGCTTGTACTAATCTTTGTCTTCATCTCTATTTTCTAACTATCTTCTACAAACAAATAACTACTGCCTCCTTGAAATAGCTTCCCAATCTTTTTCTTCATAAATTCAATAATCTTTTTCATCTTAAACTTTCGTTGCAAAATTATGGATAAAGCTCTTCAATAGAGTATATATATAAAAACAATTGACTTAGAAACTTAGAAACTTCCTTCACATTCATTCTGCATTCTCGGACATCAAGAGAGAGCCAAAAAGCTGCCTTTTTACCTTTTTACTACACAGAAACCCTCAAATTATTTAGGGAAGAGGGAACGTTGGAAGTTCAAAAGACTTTAAATCTTACCCATTGATTTGCATTTCCTGCCATACCATTTCATTGTCTTTGACCATTCGATTGAAGACCCCCACCAAAAACTATTAAAATGACTTTAAGCCACTGGAGCACTTAGGGCATCGGGGCCATTGGGACTGGTCAACTAATGTTTAAAAACCCCTTCAAATAGTAATTCTTAAGTGGCTTACCTGCTATTCCCGGTCAATCACAAAATATAACATAAAGTGCAATATAAACGATGGGCAAAGTAGGGTTACAAATGAACTTAGGTTTCAAAGCCATTTTAAAGCATGAGAGATGTTTAGGGTTTTTTTAAACTAATGGTGACACCTTGATCATTTGATCTTAGACTTCTACAAATAAAGCCTTAATCATTTTACCTCTGACAATCACCAAAGAACAAACCATCCTATTTAGATGAGACATGAACACCATGGTAAGAGGTAACATCAAGAGTTGCATTTTCCTTGAGAACACCATTAGATACACTTTTCACCTCCATTTTAAAGCATCACACCTAAATCATACTAACACACCACATTCTCATGAACCATGAACAAGTCTAAAGCATGAGGTATGTTGTAGAGAATGCCACTAAATGAAATTGATGCCACTATTCATATTGCAAACTATAGCTTCCACTGATTGCATGAAGACCACTGCTTACATTGTAGACTCATGAGAACCACCTGAGAATATGAAGCAAACACTAAAAACACTTATCAGCTACAAATGTGAAGCAAACACTGATCAACTACATTGAATGAGGCATGAACAAAGTATGATGCACATCTTTTTGACATCAATGACAAGGCAACAAGGATGCCAAACAACATGCATGATGTGAAAGGGTTGTTGATTGCTCATAGTTGCAACATAACAATAAGATGAAGATGATAGAGGAAAATAGATAGATAGATGAGAGGATTGAAATAAGTTTGGCAGAGTGAGGATACTAGAAGAAGATCCATCAAAATGGCCTGTGTGAGGCTAGATTTATAGGATGGAGTTGATATGATTCGGTGGCAAAGATTAAAAGTCAATTATGTGATGTGTATGGCTAGGATTAAAAGTTGATTTTAGTGCCTATGACACACATTAAGTGGGTTATGACATGAGGCTAAAAATAGGATGTGAGGGAATAAGTGGGATTCTTTTATTTATTTTGAATAGAAAATCCCTTATGACGCATAAGTATGTGGGACTAAAAATAGGATGAGAGTGGGAATCTCAAAATTTAAATAATAAAATTATTTAAATTATTTGTGCATGAGAAGAGTTGTAGTCATGTGACACATGTTGCAATATGGAAAAACTGAGGGATTAATTGAAATATTTAATTTGAATTATTTTGAGACATGTGAAGGGGAATTAATTAAATAAATGAGATTTATTTAATTAATTGGATAGGTGATTAAATGATATTTATAAGTGGGATTATTCTAGGACCTAGGGCAAAACGTTACAAGATATCTCTAGGTGATGTGTCGACTAAGTGTTGTAGGACATAGACAATTTTAAATGTCTACATTTTTCCCCTCTTTGAGATGATGTTCGAGATGATGAGATTTATGTCAAATAACATCATTTCAAAGAAGCTAAGGTATGGATAGAGGAAAACAATGGGATGGTGCGAAGAAATGGGATGATGATGCCCCCTCGAGAGGATAGGCGGGTTGGACAAATACGAGTAGACTCTCGAAATGAAAGGGGTTGGTCAAAGAGAAAGATGAGGGAATGGATAGAAGAAAGGGAAGGATGCATTATGCTGCAATGAAGGTGAGAAACCATGATGTTTGATATAGCACTAGACGTTATGTACTAAGGTATAAGGACCAAGGTGACGATGTGTTTCGTGCCCCAGCATAATACAACCTTGTCTAGATACAAGATATGAATATTAGCTGGGAGTGATACAAATGCAAGATAAAATGATAGCACACACAAGAAAGCAAGTAAGCATGCACAAATGATTCAAAAACAAACAAGGTATTTCCCCTGTCAAGCTGTGAACCTGATTGATTGATGATTGATTGATAACGCTGTTGATGTGGGAATGATTTATGTCGAGAACAACACAAGGATTGGGGATGATAAATCCCATTGATTATAATGATGATTGATTGATTGATTTGGTTGACATCAAGATTGGAACAAAACCAAGGATGTAATTGGATAATTTAGTAGGATTGATTGTCTTGATTGATATGGATTACAGATGATTTGCATTTAAGTCATTGCTTAGAATGATTGGATGATTGAATTGAATTGATTGGATTGAGTTGAAGAAGTTCAGTGATTTGATTTGGAGGAATTTGATTGAATGATTTGATTTTGATGAAAATTGATTGGAAGAATTGATTAATTTGATTTGTAGGAATGATTTGAATGATGATGATTAGGTTTGAATGAATTGGAAGATTTTTTTTGAATGATGATTTTATAATCAATTTTATTGCTTGGATTTTTGTTAAAATTTTGATTTTTTTTGGTATTTTTGGGAACATTTGAATTTTTTGGATTTTGAAATGTTTTGATTTTTTTGGATTTTTAAAATGTTTTTGATATTTTTTGATTTTGAAAATTTTTGATTTTTTTTTAATTTTTGAAATATTTGATTTTTTTTGTGTTTTTGAAATGTTTTGATTTTTTTTTTGGATTTTTGACAATATTTGAAATGGCATTGGATGACAATTTGGGTACCCTTTATGCTAGATACCAATGACAAGGGAAAACCAAGTCTAGGTGCAAGGATGGAGGTAGGATTGGATGAATGGATAAAAGGAATGGGCGATAGGAGATGGAAAGCTCATGATAAGGATGGATAAAAGGAAAAGCAATAGTGAATGGGGTAGGTGCATCATAAAGGAGCAAGGATGTGATCTCCAAGGACTATGTCACATAGGGATAACATGCCCCAATCTAGGTGGAATATTTAGGATTTTTCATGACAAAGCTTATGAAAATAGGAATGATAAGATGGATTGGTTTGGATAGGATGAGGTATATCGAGAGATAACCAAAAGCATGTTTCATCATTTTGCCCCCAATATTTATCAAGATCAAAATAAGGAAGAGAGGATGAATGAACTCAATATGATAAGTATATATGATGGCTAAAGATGGTAGGTAGGATGTGTTGGTTCTCAAAAACGTAGGTTTTTAGACCACAAGATGGTGCCAATCCCTTGATACATTTTTGGTCAACAAAACAGGGTTTATACAACAAAACCCTCTACTCTTTTGGCACTGCCAGACCTAGTCAGGTGTACCTAATCAATAAGGTAGATTTGGAAATATAAATGGATTCTAATTGAGGCAATTTTACTCACTGTGGAATGCAGGTGTGAGAAAATGACATAGCTTGCTTTCTAATTCCTAATAATAGCTTGAAGTATAGAAGATGTGAATTAAATTTGTCTAAAGAGTTCTGAAACTGATCAGTGTCTAATCTATTGGGTGAATGGAGTCAGTGAATAAATGATGATTATGGAGATAGATGTATAGGATTGGTTGGTTTACTTCTCAGCTTAACTCTAACTATTGGGCACCTTTTATATGTCTGCACCTTATGCAGATGTGCAAGTTTGTAAGTTACTATACTCTTCTTATCAAATCCCAATGATGTTCTCCTAAACTACTATGAACAACTGAAAGGAATTTTAATTCTTGTAAGAAGGAAACCTAACCAAGATTGTTTGTTTAAAGGATTTTAACTCCTGGCAGAGACCAATGAACATGAACTACTTGGGAGGACTTAAATCAACTTCTTGCAAAAACCAACCAAATTGATCACACACCAATAGAAAATGTGTTGTGACAAATTTTATGAATTTGAATAATTTAAAAGAACCACTTTGGAGATAGTACAACAACATATAATCATGAAACTCAATCACAATAGTTAAACACTAAAAATAGATCACCATGTAAAAATAATCTGCTCTATTATATTGCTTTGAATACTGTGCATTACAATAGTTTCTGATATGAGATAGATGGGTGAGATGGATGAACCTATCTACTACTGGTGATAATGATTTAACCTACTACTAATGATTCTTATTTCCCTCTAATTTCATTTGGCATATATAGTTTGTGATTTTAGGGTTACAATCCTTTATTTCTTCCGTTGCAACCTTTAGTATATTTTTTCATTTAGTTAATTACCTTTGGCCAATTAAAATATTTTAATCTTCACCTTTGTATCTCAGCAAAATTAATTGTAATTAGTTATAATCCTTCTTTAGCTGGCAACTTCATTTCCACCCAAAAATGTTCTCAGAGTAAAATGACTACCCATTGGGAAAATATTTTGCCGTTGTAGTATCAAGAAAATATCCCTCATTAGCATTTGTCTTCATTTGGTCTATATTCCATACTTCATTTAATTTATCATCCTGGCATTCATATTCTCGTGAAAATAATTTTCCAATGTGAATAATAACTATTGTCATATCCTTTTGTTCATATTTTCACCCAATCCAGAAAACATATTTTACTCTTTGGATAAGAACAATTACTCACTCACAAAATCCTATTTTCAATTAATGGCCTTGTGAAAATATTTCACATCTTTAGTGACAATATCTTATCTTTGTATTTTATATTATTGATTACATTCCTCTGAAATATTATTCCCTTCTGATCTTTATTTCTTCCTGTTTTATTTATGTGATTCTCCTTATCAGATTGACTTATATGATTCGGGGAGATTTGGGGAACTTAATCCGATCTCATATGTCTTTCCGATACATTTGCTAGTTCATCAGGTCAGCAAAAGGCTATTTGTTTCCTACCAAAAGGTTATCTATTGGTATGACATAAAAGATAAGTATGGTGAAAAAATCTCACTCTGACCAACTTTCTCTCGTCGATGAGTTTTTAGGGTTTCTTGCCGTGTGTTTTCAATTTTTTTGCCCTAACTATTTTTTTTGCTCAAGCACGGTGGATACTACCAACGATTGTGGAATCTATTTTTAAACCTACAATCTTGGGTTTCTACGAAATCACATACGGTTCACATGTTTTGTCTAAGCTTTCACATTCTGCAAGCATGTCTCTCAAAGTATTTCAAACTATAATATCAACGAAAATTCCCCTTCATTATTATTGGAAGTCCAACACAGTTCGTATTATTGTATTGCAAGCCTATTCTTAGATTACTTTATTACCAATAATCTCCACAAGAATGTTGTCCCATGGTGGCAAAGAAACAATTCTTTTATTTATCCTTTCACGGTATCAAGTAAATATCCTAAAACTAGAGAATACCCTGTGATCTTCATCTTCTAGGCTGATTTCTGTAACTTTTTCTTTGCTATTTTTATTAAATTTGAAACTCACCACACCTGCCCACTTTAGCATAAACATTTGAGAGAAGAACATAATGTGTGCAACATTTTCAAAATCCAAACCAAGCTGAAACTTTGGAGATAGCCTCATCAGTTCACATCTTAAGCTCAGAGTCAAAATGCCTCCTTAAGCTCTTGTTGCATTTGTTCAACCTGCTGGTAAAGAATATGGACGAGGCTACGAAGTTGATAATTTTGTTCCACTATTCCATTAATATCCTTGAATGTCAAAAGCCTATTTGAAATTACTTTGTCCACGGATGTTTCATTAGATGCCAAAGGTGTGGTGTCAATAATAGTATATCATTGGAAATGCCTTCACCACCTCCACATCTTAGCTGGATGTCTCTGCATTCTTTTAAAAGCAATGTAACCTGTGTTTGAAGATCTTGTACCTCCTTGAGGACAATACCAAAATCACGCTCTCTCATACGCAAGTCAACCTTCAAATTTCGTTTTGTGTTCTCTAAACTTGCTTGATCTGATATTGACTATTGTAATTTCTCTTCCATTACAACATATGCCTCAATCAACCTAGTGTGTTCAATTATTTCATCCAGAATAAATTTGACCTTCTCTTCTATCTCATGTAAAACCTGATCTAGAATAACTTGTGACTATTTACACCCTTGCCTCTCATGCCGCCATACATCAATAGCCTCTTGATACTTAGTATATATTTTGGCTAGACTCCAACCATCTTGAAGTAAGGAAGCCGCTAAAGCTATTCCTGATATTCCTGGTGGAATCCTTGGTACAACCAGCCCATCACCATGCAATTCCACAGCTGTGTCTGAATATTAGACTCAAAGGAAACTGCTTCAAACTTCTTAAAAATGTCGTTATAAATAGCTTTGGCGATTGTAGTTTTCTCCTGTGGCAACTTGTAGATAGACATCTTTGCCAAAATAACATTTCTTCTATTGTAAGGATGGCAGTGCTCTAAATTGGCAAGAACAAAAGGAATCAGGGGCTCAATTAGCTCGTTCTCATTTAATCTAGAAAGGAATCTCAGGGTTACACCCCTGATGTACTCATTAGGGTGTTGGAGGTTGTTTCTAAGGTTTTGACAAATGAGGATCATCTTCGGCAAAACTTTTGCCCCTTACATCTATTTTGTCAATGATCTCTAGATATAGTAGGAGGAGCTTCTAGATCGTGTGATTCTCTGAGGGTAGCACATTTTGATAGTTGTAATGAAAAGCTAAGGTAGGGTGTCTCCATAATAAAATGTGATCTCATTGACAGAATGGAAATGCCTTTGTTGCTCACCAGAGATTGGCTATCATAATTTTAGATCATTGACATTGTTCTGGTGAGGTGGTAATAGAGATTTCCCTTAGAATGGTAGATATATTCTTTAGATTGGATATATTTTTTTACACCAAGCTCCACTAGAACAAGTGTCTTCAAAGCAATAGCCTCATATCCTATTCTTTTGCAGACTAGCTGAGTGGCCATGTCATGGTAAATATTGCTATATTGGTCCTTAATCTTAAGAAGAAATAGATTTGCTACTGTACTATTGTCACTCTTACTCATGCTACATGTTTTCTATAAAATACAATCCAGCAAGGCTTTCGCAGTATGCATATAGATTGGTTTATTAATCTAATGCCCGAGCATACTAGAAGAAGTCAATTTCACATCCTCGTATTCAGCTCCTATCAAAAGCAACTTCAAGAGGACCCATGAATTCTCCCTTGTTGAATTGGCTTTCAGTACTTTGTCAAGAACCATAAAATATTCTTATTAAACCATTTTACGCAGCTCTACATTCGAATACTTGTTATAGATGTCATAGTTGAATCCTAAAAAGTAGCTGATAAGATTCCAACAAAATCTTTGCAACTCTCATGCTCTATCCATGCACAAGGACCAATAATGTCCCCCAAAAATGACTGAATAAATTTAATTGACCATTCAAATTCTCTAATAAATGCTTGATATAGCAACTTCGAAGCAAATTTGACTTGTTCATCAATGACTTTAGCTTGCTGGAGCTTAATAATTTGAGTAATGCCTTGTTCACCTTCATTAAGCTAAATGCTTCTGGCATCTTTTTTTGAGATATATGCAAAGTTTATGTAGTGATACTAATTTAGACTAAATGGAGTCTTTATATTATCTCTATAATGGTATTTTTATTTGTGGATGATTCTATGCAAACTATTGAGCATGTAAAAGCAAAATCCTCCTTTGGCTAATTATTGGATTATGCTTCAATCTCCTTTGCAGTTTTAACAAACCATCTTGCAGATGTCATTCGATTTGTATGTGATGTTCTTCATATCATGTTCATGTGCCACAATCCACAATGCTAAGTTCCATCTGAACCATATTTCATGAATATTACAACTAAATAATGTGCTATCAATATCATCCAAAATCTGGGCATCTATCATCCATAAGCATTTCTGATGAGGTACAAAATCTAGAGGTGATTGTGATGTTGACCAGAGACCAAGGCTCATAGTATTTCTCAAAGATTCAGTCACATTCAAAGCAGCCTGATTCTGATACTGATCCGTGATATATGAAACCATACTTTCTAAGAGTTCTTTTAGCAACATTAGGGTAAATCCTGCTACTATGTTCCTGAGTGCTGAAATTGATTTTTCCAACATGGGGACCTAAAATTTTGTAAAAAATGGTAGGAAATTTCAGGTCCCAACAGGATGGAAATGGTATGATATGATAGGTTGGATAGATGAGACATTGTGCCCCCAAGTGTAAGTGACATAGAAGATCAACCTACACATGACACCTATTTTCTAGGTTTTCATCATGGTACTTATCCAAGGCACTTGTTTACCAAGTTTTCACCGTTGGACAAAGGGATTTCTCTTTACTTTTTTTTTTGATTTTTTGATTTTTTAAAAAAATTTTGGATGGTAGAAGGGGAATATGGATAGGAGGGACTCAAGTGTCTAGTTCCATGAAAAGTGATAGTCCCGTTAGAGATGGATGTCGTCGCATGGATCATGTCAAGTCATTATGCTCATTGATGTTGGTAAGGGATGACATGAAAGAGGTAGATGGAGTAGGTAGATGATGGATTATGATGTGGATTAGGGATGAAAATAGTGGATTATATAGGACTTATGCAAGGATGGGTGGAAGACTTATGCAAAAGCATGGACCATAGGAAGGTGATGGGGAAGATATGTAGGATAATAGGTGAAAGATGGGGAGATGGAGGTATGCGGAGTTGTGGAATGGAAGGAACCATGACCAATGATTGCACACACTGTGTTAAACATTTAAGCTTTTGATTGGAAGGTGGTATAGGAAGCAATGGAGATGTTTGCTTAGGAGATGGATGATGAAGTGCTTTAGGTACCCACATAGACTTAGTATTTTAATGATTTTTGCTTTGCTTGTGGGTTGGAGGAATTTGAGACTTTTGAGTGGAATGGGAATTTTGGATGGAAGAGGATGGTTGGGATTTTTGTGATGTGGATGCCTCGTTTTACTTTCTTTCTTTTTGCTTAGGTACCCATACCATTTTAGTTTTAGACTTTGCTTGTGAGGGTATGGGATTGGATAACATTTTGGATGTACTTTGCTTCAATTTTTTGTATTTGTGCCCTAAGGAATGAGGATCCTTTCTATTTTTGACTTTATGGATAGAGGCATCCATTTTTGTATTTTGAATCCCATGGGATGGGTGGAATGAGTGGAAGCTTTACATTTAGACAATATGTGCATTTACTGGTCATGATTAGGAATTTGAGGGAATGTGTAAATGGATGGATTTGGCATTGGGATAAGTGGTGGTAAGGTGGATGGAGGGATATTAGGAGTTGGAAGAAGTGGAGATAAGTTGGATGGTGGAAGGTGTACGATCACATGCTTTTGACATTTGTAGGATGATGGAGGTGGAATGGCAAAGTATGTTTTGGCAGTATGATGGGATTTATGATGGAAAGTGGTGGACTTAGGATGAATGGAGGAAGTACCAACATCTTTATATTGTTTACCTTGGGGTGTATATCCAAACCCATGTGAGCGTGGAGGGACTTTGACATGGATTGGCTCCAAAATACCTTGTTCATGAAGGTCTAAGCCTTTGCCTTGATAGTTCATGTTTTCGAGTATGCGGTGGACTATGGGACTAGGTGTAGTTTGAACATTAGACACGAGTTCCTTATTGGGTGGAGAAAGTGAAGTGGTAGACAATGGTTGTTGTGTTCCTAGAGAGGAACATTCATGAATGAAGGTGGATAGACCAATAGGATGTGATGGTGGATTTGGAATATGGTTGATAATAGATGTGGAAGGATCATTAGAATCTTGATCATGCTCATTAGGATCCAAGGTATTTGTTTGATCTTCTATGCTTATGTGTTCTTGGGAGGCATGTGTTTCATCATGACACGTGGATGTTGGTGGATCATGGATAGGGCTAGGTGGAGGTGTATTTGGGATATCTTTCTCATGAATCAGTTCAGGATCAAGTTGCTCATGGATAGCTTCTTCATGGGTAATATCTTGATCATAGAAAATATATAGGTTATGGATAGAGTTGAACTTAGAGATGCTTTGATCTTGATTTAGATGAGGGCTTGATATTTCCACATGATTAAGGTTAAACTCTTTACATAGCTCTTGGTTTGCTTGAATGAAAGCGGATGACTCTTGGATGGGCTCTTGGCCAACAACATGAGGGCATGATGGACTCATGGGAGAAATTTTTTTAATAGGCTCAAGGGGTTGTGGACCACATGATGGGGTTGAAGAAGTGGACCTGGCATTCAAAGGTTCTTTGGTAGGATCATCCATGGGTACTTGACATGGGGGTTGTTTATTCCGTGCTAGTAGTCCTTGAATCACATCCTTTGTAGGTGAAGGGGTGATGGAAGTTGAAGGATCATGATTGGGATTAGGTGGATTAGGACTAGGAGTAGATAGATCCCATGGTGGAAGGACAAGAGGGGTGTTAGATGGATTAGAATTAGGGCTTGGACTTTGATTAAATGGAGTGCCAAAAGGATTAAATGGATTGGTGGATTTGGATAACTCCATAGCTTTTCTTTTGCGTTTAGATTTTGCAAAGAATCTTTCGAGAAAATCATTTGAGAATTTGTTGGTTGACGGATTAGAGCTTGAAAGGTTTGATAATGATGTTGATGCAGGACTAGTAGGCTTTTATATAGGCATTCTCTTGCATGATGATGGAGGACTAGTAGATGGAGTGGTGTATGATTCCAAACTTGAGGTGGTATTTCCCTTGTCAAGAGTATCATTAGAACTTGAGGACATTTGATCTTGTTTCGAGGAGTGGCTTAGGTTCACATGTGCTTGTTGTGATGTAGATGGATATGAATATTGGTTGTCATGGAAGGAAGTGGGATAGGTTGATGTGGCATTGACTTGAGAGGTGGGTGGATTTGGTTGGATTTGACAAGTAGCTATGAATTGTTGGGCTTGGGCTAGGAGGTGTTGTATTTGAGGTGATTGGATTTGTTGAAATTTTTGAATGATGGCTTGGAATCTTTGTATGGTTTGTCGGTCTATGGGTTGGAGTACCTCGTGAAGTGTTTGAATGAGGCCTTGGATTTCTTGTGCTCTGATCTTTTGCTCTTGTGTTGGGATGGAGTTACACATAGATTGAAGTTTTTGGATTTCGGTTTGTTCCTCCAAGTATGCCTCAAAATCTATAAGAGCCTCATCATCACTAGGATCTATAAAGTTCTCATCATCACTATAAACAAATTTTGGGTCACCTTGGAGTATGTAAGGTTTTGGATTGTCTTCATGATTAGGAGGGGCTCCTCGAAGTGCGACCTTGGGATTTGGGTTAGGATTAGGCTTGCTTAGGATTATGACCATTTTGACAAGTATTGACTAGGATTAAGATGATGATATAGAATGATTAGGATGATTTAGTTTGGAAAGATTGGATGATGTGGCAAATTGTTTATTGGTAGTTTGACTTGGGCAATATCAAACACAAAATTTCACATGTAAATGCATGAACACTCACACCAAACACAATGATGAATTTTCCTTTCAAGATTAAATGTTATGATTAAGCAAACACTTGAAGACACATCAACAAGCCCTAATGATTAGTCAAGTGGGGTGTGGCCAATTAGATCTTAAGCTAGGTTGCACAAGGTTGACTAGGGAAATGGATTGAAAGTGAAATCCTGCCACACAGCCAGGAGAAAGGGATAACCCACCCTTCACCTTCACTTTCCAAAGGTATAAAGTTCTTTGGGGCTTAGCCAAGAGTGACAAGATTTACAACTCCCAATGAGGGTGTCTTTCAATTCAACTTCAGTTGAGGTCATCCCTTGGAGTGGTGTGTCTCCAAGCAGGCCTCCTAAGATAGGGTAAACAAAAGCAAACCAAGTGAGTTGTCACTTGATTCACACTCGCATTTGTTAATTTACCCTTAGAAATGAAATGTGTGTAAGCAAACAATTCAAGCACTTGTTCTTTTTAGATCCAAAGCCAAATGTGTAGGAAGACACTTGTTCATTTTAACCCAATTTTGATGTGAGATGAAAACAATGATTTGTTTTAGAGCCCAAATTGAAGTGTGTTTGCAAACAATGATTAAGAGATGAAAGATGAAACAAGTGCACCTGATTATTTTTGCTTTCCAAGTTGCTATTATGACTGATCCAAATACTGCTCTAGCTCCTTTGATTCACCTATAAGATCAGAAAATGATATTATAATCCAGCCATAAAAAAATAAGCTAATCAGAAAATTATAATTTCAGATACATGTTTTTAACATAGCCGAATTAGATTCGATTATTTGAAGACATTTTAAATCTGAAAACTAAAAAATCAAAGAAGAGACCCCTACTAATTTTCTAAGAGCTTTCCAGAAATGTAAAGAAGTTAGAACAATTCCTTGTTTTGCGCCCAGAAATGTAGATTTATATAAAACCTACAATGGACAAAGACTTGATTGTTTTGCACATTGTATGAACTCAAAATTAAATATGTAAAGAACAAAACCCCATTAGAATTTCAAGAGCTTTCCTAAAATGTAAAAATTTCTAAAAAATGCCTTGATTTACGTCCAGAAACACAATTTTATGAAAAAACTTAAAATCGTGATAAATCCTACAAAAATGGCAATAAACACACAATTTTTCTGCTGGAGCCTCCTAAGATGATGCACAAGTTGTTGTGAAAATTGTGTAGAAAAATTCATAGTCATTTGGAAGATATGAAGAAATTTGTAAAACCTAGGGTTTTGTCCAAAAATGACATAAACCTGCAACAAAAAAATTAATAAAACCTGCAAAGAACAAGCTATATCAAAGGATTCACATTGGGTTCACCAAAATGTATCTAGGGAAAATTAGATTTAGTGTTAAAAATAACAAACTAACTAAACCCTAACTATGCACCATGAAGGACAAACTAGCATGAAAATAAAAACAAAGAAAATCAAATGCAAACTGAATCCATGCTAGACTTGATTAATCTCCATGGCTCTTCTTGATCTTGCATGAGAATGCATGATGTAGAAGGGTTGTTGATTGCTCATAGTTGCATCATAATGATAAGATGAAGAGGATAGAGGAAAATAGATAGATAGATGAGAGGATTGAAAATTTTTTGGCAGAGTGAGGATACTAGAAGAAGATCCATCAAAATGGCCTGTGTGAGGCTAGATTTATAGGATGGGGCTAATATGATTTGATGGCTAAGATTAAAAGTCAATTATGTGATGTGTATGGCTAGGATTATTTGATTTTAGTGCCTATGACACACATTAAGTGGGTTATGACATGAGGCTAACAATAGGATGTGAGGGAATAAGTGGGATTCTTTTATTTATTTTGAATAGGAAATCCCTTATGATGCACAAATAAGTGGGACTAAAAATAGGATGTGAGTGGGAATCTCATAATTTAAATAATAAAATTATTTAAATTATTTGTGCATGAGAAGAGTTGTAGTCATGTGACACATGTTGCAATATAGAAAAACTGAGGGATTACTTCAAATATTTAATTTGAATTATTTTGAGACATGTGAAGGGGAATTAATTAAATAAATGAGATTTATTTAATTAATTGGATAGGTGATTAAATGAGATTTATCAGTGGGATTATGCTAGGACCTAGGGCAAAACATTACAAGATATCTCTAGGTGATGTGCCAACAGGTGTTGTAGGACATGGACAATTTTAAGTGTCTACAATACTCTCTCTCCTCCATCATTGATGTAGTCATGGATGGAGGGTCCAGGGACAAGACTGTCCAACTATGCAACCTTAGAGTAAACAAAGCCCAATAAACACAATGAATGAAAGAACAAATTGGAATTTCAATTTATTCAACTCACAAAGGGTTACAATAGGGCTCACAAGCCTATTCTATGGGTATTACAATTAGATTACAATCAAATATGCAAAAGATATGACAATTGGGCACATTCGCCTTTCTAACTCTAGAACTACCAACTTCAAATCTTAGAACTATCCTATCTATCATCACTACTTCCAAATGAATCTAGGAGATGTTTATATATCCTTTCCAAGCTCTTAGAGTGATCTGCATCGGCTGCAAGAGGTTCCAAATCCCAATGCTTGATGAAACATGTAGGTCGACCTAATTCCAATGGTGAAACCTCTAATGCTAATACATCATGTTGCGGTTCTAGTTGAAGGTGCCTCTGGTCCCATAATGCCTTGTTAGATGTTTCATCTGATACCACAAGTCATGGGATGGTGCCACAAACTTCAAATGGTTATACTGAATTCTGAATGCTCTGAACAAGAATCCTGATAAGCTTCTGACAGTGATAACTTTCTGTAGACAAAATTTGTAAATCTCTTGAAATCTGGCTATGATGTAGATGAATCATTGAAGCATATTTATCCTATGCCATGACCTATGAAATGATCATGCAGAAAAATGTAGTGTAAAAAGATGAGACTGTACTAACTAAAGTGCAAGAAAAGAAAAGAACAACTATTTTTTTGGTTGATACAAGATTGCCTTTCAACCTGGGATTCTCCTACATCAGACACCTAGGATTGTTTGAAAAGTGAGTCCCTCACTTTCTTGGTGCTAGAGGAAAACCAATGCAATATACGTTTGCCTAAGAAATCCATGATGAGTCTTCTTTTAGTCTTCCTTTGCACTTAGTCAGGTACTCCTTATACTGCTTGTTTCGAGTGTTGGTCCCAACTCTACTGTCCAAAATCTGCTCTATTTGTTCCTGTTGTTGATGTAGTGTCATATCTTCCAAACAATCTCTTATGGTGTTGTTGCTTGACTGTCCTTCATGATACTGAGATAGGTCTACAATATTGAATATTGGTGATATTCCAAGTGCTTCCAGTAGTTCCACTTCATATGCATTTCCTGAGTCAAACTTCTTGAGAATATTACATGGTCCAAACTTCCTCATCTTCAACTTGTTGTATGTCCCTACTAGAAATATTTCCTTTCTGAGATACACCATGACTTCATCCCCAATAGAAAATTCTTTATGTCTCTTCTTATCATCTACTTATCCCTTATACTTGTTGTTCATCTCTTCCAAATGTTTCTAGACTTGAGTGTGTACTATTTCCATGTATCTTGCAAATTCTTCTACTTCCACACTCCTTTTGTTATCCATACTAATGTCTCTGAGTTCTGCAACTCCTCTAGGTTGTACCCCATCACAACTTCAAATGGTGTCTTCCCTGTACTTCTGCTCATTGAATTATTATATGAAAACTCTGCTTGTGGTAGAATTATATCCCAATTTCTTTCTTTATTTCCTACCAAACATCTCATCAAGTTTCCCAAACTCCTATTTACCAGTTTTGTTTGTCCATCAGTTTCTGGGTGAAATGCTGAACTAAATTTTAGGCCTATCTTCATCTTCTTCCATAATGTCCTCCAGAAATATCCTATGAACTTTGTATCCCTGTCTAAAACTATACTCTTTGATAATCCATGCAATCTCACAATCTCTCTAAAAAATAGGTTTGCAACATGTACATCATCATTTGTTTTCTTACATGGAATGAAATGCGCCATCTTTGAAAACCTATCCACTACTACAAATATAGAATCATGTCTCCTTTGTGTTCTTGGTAAACCTAATATGAAATCCATGCTTATATCTTCCCAAGGTCTTTCTAGTACTGTCAAAGGTTTATACAATCTAGTATTTTGACTACTCCCTTTTGCAACTTGACAAATCCTACAGCCTTGAACAAACTTCCTTACATCCTTATATATCTGAGGCCAAAAGCAATGTTCATTCACCAAAGCTACTATTTTATCAATACCAAAATGTCCTTCTAATCCACCACTATGCTTCTCCTTGATTAAATTATCTCTCATTGAGCTCCGTAGAATACACAACTGATTCCCTTAGAACAACATATCATCTTGAGTGAAGTAATCCAACCACTTGCTTCTGTTTGCCACAATTGGTTCTCTACATGCTTTCCATGCTTCCACAAAATCAAGATCATCCTCATACATGTGCTTGAGTTCCTCAAAACCTAGTACTTCTACCTTCATTTCTGTCAACAAGTTCCTCCTTTTGCTCAATAAATATGCAACTTTGTTTGACTTTCCACTTTGGTGTTTCAATACAAATGTATAACTCTACATGACCTCTACCCATCTTATGTGTATTTGATTCAACTTACCTTGACCGTTCAAATTATACAAAGCTTGATGGTTAGTGTACAATACAAATTCTTTTGGAAACAAATAATGTCTCCACTTCTTCAAGGCTTGAATTATGGCATAGAACTCTTGATCATATACTAAATATCTACTTCTTGTATCATTCAACTTCTCACTAAAATATGCCATTGGTCTCCCTTCTTGAATTAACACCACTCCTATTGCATTTCCACTTGCATCACAATCAACTTGAAATACTTTGTCAAAATCTGGTAATGCTAACACTAGTTGCTTTGTCACCTTTTGCTTCAACAATTCAAAACTTGTATGTGCTCCTGATGTCCACTTAAAATATTTCTAGTCTCCTCTCATTATCTTTGTCATTGGTGTGCATATGGTACTAACATATTTGATGAACTTATAGTAGAAACTTGTCAGTCCATGAAAAGATCTTACTTCTCTAATATTCACAGGTGTTGGCCATTCAATAATTGTTCTTACTTTTTCTAGATCCATCTTCAATCCTTCCGCAGAAATGACAAATCCCAAATATACTAGTTTTGTCTTCATGAAACTAAATTTCTTGATGTTTATCAACAATTTCTCTTCTCTTAGCATCTAATATGCCACAAATGTTCTTCCTTGGTCCTACTAAAAATTAGAATATCATCCAAGTAGACAATAACAAACTTACCCAAGAATTTCTTTAGTACCTCATTCATCAATCTCATGAATGTACTTGGCGCATTAGTTAATCCAAAAGGCATGAGTAACCACTCATATAATCCTTTATTTGTCTTGAATGTAGTCTTCCATTCATCTCCTTCTTTGATTCTAATATGATGGTATCCACTCTTTAGGTCTATCTTTGTGAAATATTTTGCTCTGCTCAAACAATCCATAATATCACCCATCCTTGACAATGGAAATATATACTTGACTATGATGTTATTGATTTATCTTGAGTCTGTACACATCCTCCTCTCTCCATCTTTCTTTAGTGCTAGTACTTCTGGTACCACACATGGGATTAAACTTTCTCTAATGAATCCCTTCCTCAACAACTCATGTATCTATTTGTTTAGCTCCACATTTTCTACTAGTGTCATCCTATGAGCCACTTTGTTTGGTAAACTAGCTCTAGGTTTGAGATCTATATGATGACTAATACTCCAAACTGGTGGTAATCCTTCCAACACATTCTCTAATACCACTTAATGCAGTCATGGATGGAGGGTCTAGGGACATGATTGTCTAACTATGCAGCCTTAGAGTAAAAATAATGGAATAAACATAATGAATGAAATAAAAAATTGGAATTTCAATTGATTCAACTCAAAAAGGGTTACAATAGGGCTTACAGTTCTGCCGCATGGGCATCACAATCTCTTACAATCAGATATGCAAAAGATATGCACATTCACCTTTCTAACTCTAGAACTACCAACTTCAAATCTGAGAACTATACTATCTATCATCACTAATTCCATATGAATCTAGGAGATGTTTATATATCCTTTCCAAGCTCTTAGAGTGATCCACATCAGCCACGAGAGGTTCCAAATCCCAAGGGTTGATGAAACGTGTAGGTCAACCTAATTCCAATGGTTAAACCTCTAATTTTGATGAATCATGTTGAGGTTTTGGATGAAGGTGCCTCTGATCCCATAATGCCTTGTTATATGTTCCATTCAGTACTACAAGTCATGGGAAGGTTCCACAAACTTCATATGCTCAAGCTAAATGTTGGATGCTCTAAACAATGAATCCTGATAAACTTCTGACAACGATAACTTTCTATAGACAATTGCAAATCTCATGAAATATGGATATGATTTATATGAATCATTCAAGAGTCTTTATCCTATAGTGTGAGATGTAAAATGATCATGTGGTAAAATACAGTGCAAAATGCTGAGACTATACTAACTGGAATGCAAGAAAATAAAAGAATAACTATTTTTTTGGTTTATGCAAGATTGCCTTTCAACCTGGGATGCTCCTGCATCAATCATGTATAGATTTCCTATCATATTTCCATTTTTCACAAAAAAATATATTACATATATTCATCATCATAACATTACATAGACCTTCATTATAATATGTACCTATCTTTAATTTCACCAAACATTGTTCACATATCAACACCTTATGTTCTTCCTACAAACATGAGATTTTGTATGGACTAGGATGTTTCAACCTCTTCAAGTTTAACTTATTAACCATCTCAAATACCAAATTGTTTGTATTTCCACTATTTATTATAACTTTATAGCACTTATCTTCAGTCTTGTACATAGTCCTGAACAAATTCTTCCTTTAAATTGGTTGTTCCCCTTTTTCCACACTATTTAGTTTTAGCAACAATCATTTCATGATCAATGACTCACCTCTTTCTAGTTCATCTACTGGCCTTTATGATACTTTTTGTCACGACCCTAGATTTGGTGCTTAATTATAATATTTAATTAACCCAATTAATTTGTGATTATGAAATTTTATTATTGATTAATAGAAAGGTTTTAATTATGATTTTTAAAATTGACCAACTTTAATTTATGAGTGCGATAGGATCGACACTTTCTCGAGGTTACAGAGAGAGTTTCATTGAGGAGAGGGTGTTTAGTTGACTAAAGGCGAATTGTTTGAAGTGTCACAACACACAACACTTAGTCATCATTTAGAATAATTATGCATAAGTGTGTGTGTGTGTGTGTGTGTGTGTGTGTGAAAACAATGCTTTTATTTTATGCAGATATATTATTTATTTATGAAGCATTTATTAAATTGAATATTTAGTTGTAAATACATTTATAGATAAATAAATTGCAAAGTTACTAATTAAGCAATAAAGGCCTTTTAAAATTTTAGCTGTAGAATATCATTTTGAAAGATTCTTTTAATGCCTTTTGTTTCATCATTATTTGATTGGTTTCTATTTTGGCCACAAGAAAGAGTGGTAGTTATAAGTTGTTATATGGAGCCTAATCAGACTCGGAGGTTACATTTTCCCCACTTTTATCGGCGTGGTTTTCCCCCAAATTCCTATGGGGTCAAGGGGCAGTGCCCCCGAAACCTCACACAATTTTTTTATTATTTTATAAAGGCACTGGGAGTTATTCTTCATTGACCAACATAAGAAAACCCTATTTTTGTAACTGACAAAAAGCTTGATAAAAGCGGCTAAGGGTTAGGGTTTTGATATATTGTATTGTAGCATTTGCAGCGGTATTGAGTTGTAGGGATTGCTGATTGTAATCAGTTTGATTTACTGGATAATAATATTGGACTCTCTGTTTGGTGGATGTAGCCTGAGTTTGGGTGAACCACGTTAAAACTTGTCTCTTGCTATTATTAATTCTATGTATTTCCATTCCTCTATTTAATCTTTATTTGCATTTAATTGATATCTTCTGCCGGCTAACCCTAACAAGTGGTATCAGAGCGGGTTGTGTTCGATTATCATCTGCAGGAAAGTCTCACGGTTGAGTGGGAGCAATGGCGGATGAGGGTAAATTGAAGGTCGATAAATTCAATGGGCAGAACTATCAGTTATGGAAGATGCAGATGGAGGATTACCTCTATCAAAAGGATTTATGGAGGCCGTTGGAAGGAGTAGCTAAGAAACTGACAACAATGTCTGATGAGGATTAGAATCTTCTTGACAGAAAGGCACTGGGAACCATTCGGTTGTGCCTGGCACCGTCGGTGGCATTCAATATAATAGAAGCGAAGACAACAGATGGTCTGATGAAAGCTTTGGCTAAATTGTATGAAAAACCCTCAGCCTCAAATAAGGTATTTCTCATGAAGCATTTGTTTAATTTGAAAATGGTTGAAGGTGGATCTGTGATAGGTCATTTAAATGAATTTAATACGATTGTTAGTCAATTGACTTCTATACATGTAAAATTTGATGAAGAAGTTAGAGCTCTCTTGATATTATGTTCATTGCCTGAAAGTTGGGATAGTTTGGTAATGGTGGTTAGTAACTCTGTTTCTGGCTCAAATACCCTGAAATTTGATGATGTTGTTGGTGTTATTCTGAGTGAGGAAATTCGTAAGAAAAGCTCAGGTGGATCCACATCAGGCAGTGTTTTGAATGTAGAAAGTAGGGGTAGATCAAAGGAGAGAGAAAAAGGTTCTGGAGGTCATGGGAAGTCATGAGGAAAATCAAAGGACAAAAGATCCCAAATCAGAGGACAAAAGGATTGTTGGTACTGTGGGAAACCAGGTCATCTGAAGAAAGATTGCTGGTCTCAGAAAAATAAAGAAGGAGACAAACAAGAAAGCAATAAGGAAGCAAATGTGGTAAGTAATAAATCTGAAGATGATGCTCTGATTCTTTCCCTAGATAATGTTGATGATTCATGGGTTTTAGATTCAGGGGCCTCATTTCATGCTACGCCCCATAGAAGTTATTTTCTTGATTATGTCCAAGGAGATTTTGGGCTGGTTTATTTGGGAGATAACGAACCCTATTAGATTGTTGGAAAGGGAAGACTCAAGATTAAGTTGCAGAATGGGAATCATTGGCTACTACAAGAGGTAAGGTACGTTCCAAGGCTCAGTAGGAATTTAATTTTAGTAGGACAGCTAGCTGAACAAGGTTGCATTGTTACATTTACTGATAAAAATTGGAAGTTTTCAAAAGGTGCCTTAGTAGTAGCAAAAGGTGTGAAAGTAGGCACCTTATATCTTTGTATAGGTCATACTGTTCCTTCTACTTTAGCTGTTGCAGAGAAAAAACAAATAGGTTTAGGAACAGTTGCTGCAGGTTCGCAGGGAGAGACTGAAATAGTTGCTGCAGGTTCTGAGACAACGCTGTGGCATAACAGACTTGGGCATATGAGTGAAAAAGGTATGAAGGTACTTCATTCTAAGAAAGTTTTACCAGGTCTAAAATGTATTAATATGGATTTCTATGAAAGTTGTGTGTATGGAAAACAAAAGAGAGTCAGTTTTCTCAGAGATGGGAAGCAAAAGAAAAATAAAAAGTTGGAGCTTGTGCATGCAGATGTATGGGGACCAGCTCAGGTATCTTCTCTCGGTGGCTCTCAGTATTATGTTACATTCATAGATGATGCAACCAGGAAGGTCTAGATTTATTTCCTTAGACAGAAATCTGATGTATTTGAAACATTTAAGAAATGGAGAAGCTTGGTTGAAAATGAGACAGGTAAAAGATTAAAATGTCTCAGATCTGATAATGGTGGTGAGTATTGTAGCAAAGAATTTGAAGATTATTGTTCCTTTAATAGAATTTATAATAGAAAATGGTTCCAAGGACTCCATAGGAAAATGGAGTGGCTGAACGCATGAATAGGACAATAATGGAGCGTGCAAGGACCATGAGATTGCATTTTGGGCTGCCTTTAAACATGTGGGCAGAGGCTATTAACATTGTTGTATATTTAATTAATAGAGGTCCTTTAGTTCCTTTGGGTTGTGGTATTCCAGAGGAAGCATGGATAGGTAAGAAGGTGAGTTATGCTTTTCTCAAAACTTTCAGATGTGAAGCATTTGCACATGTAGATTTTGAAAATAGAACCAAGCTGGATGCAAAATCAAAAAAGTGTACCTTTGTTGGATATGGCATTGATGAATTTGGTTATAGGCTTTGGGATTTTAAAAATTAGAAAATTGTGAGAAGCAGGGATGTCATATTCAATGAGAAGGTATTGTACAAAGATCAGTTGGAGCAGCATGAGAAGAAAGCAAAAGATTATGTGGTGCTAGATGATACTCCAAATAGTGATGTTCCAGTGGTTCCTCATGCTTCGCAACAGCAACCAGAAATACCACAAACTCTAGTGAATGTTAGACGGTCAACAAGGCTAAGTAGAACTCCTGAAAGGTTTTCTCCCTCTTTGTATTCTATTTTGTTAACAGATGCTGGTGAACCCGAAGGGTATGATGAAGCTATGCAAGTGGATACACAGGTTCAGTGGGAGCTTGCTATGAAAGAAGAAATGGACTCCTTGCTGAAAAATCAGACTTGGGAATTATGTAAGTTACCTGCAGGTAAAAAGGCTTTACCAAACAAATGGGTTTACCGGCTGAAAGAGGAAGATGGAGGTAAGAAAAGATTTAAGGCCAGGTTAGTTGTAAAAGGATTTGCACAGAAAAAGGGCATTGATTTTAATGAGATATTTTCTCCGGTTGTCAAGATGACTTCTATTCGTACTGTTTTAAGTATTGTGGCTGCTGAAGATTTGCTTTTGGAACAGCTAGATGTGAAAACTACCTTTCTCCATGGTAATTTGGAGGAGGAGATATACATGGAACAACCCCACAGATTTGAGGTCAAAGGTAAGGAGAAACAGGTGTGCAGATTGAAGAAGAGTTTATATGGCCTGAAACAAGCACCTCGGCAATGGTATTTGAAATTTGATAGTTTTATGGCTAAACAAGGCTACAGTAGGTGTAATTCTGACCATTGTGTTTATTTTAAGAGGTTGGATAATGACAGCTACATTATTTTATGTTTATATGTTGATGCCATGCTTGTAGTTGGGTCTAACATGGATCACATAAGAGAGTTAAAACAGCAGTTAGCACAGTCATTTGATATGAAGGATTTGGGGGCAGCAAAACAATTCCTTGGTATGAAAATTTGTAGAGATAGGAAGAATAGAAAATTGATTCTATCTCAGGCTTCTTATGTTGAAAAGGTGTTGAAGAGATTCCATATAGGGAATGCAAAAGCTGTCAGCACACCTTTGCCTAGTCATTTGAAATTGACTAAGGAGATGTGTCCTAAGACACAGGAGGAGGAAGAGAAAATGTCCAAGGTACCATATGCTTCAGCTGTAGGAAGTTTAATGTATGCCATGGTATGCACGAGATTGGATATTGCACATGCTGTAGGAGTCATTAGCAGGTATATGAGTCATCCCAGATTGGAGCATTGGAATGCGGTAAAATGGATTCTCAGATATTTGAGAGGTACATCCAATAAACATTTATGTTTTGGGGGCTCTAATGCTGATTTAGCAGGTCATGTAGACTCAGATTTGGCAGGAGATATTGATACTAGGTGGAGTACTTTAGGTTATGTCTTTACTATAGGTGGAACAGCGGTGAGTTGGATTTCTAGGTTGCAAAAGGTGGTTGCTTTATCCACCACAGAGGCATAATATGTAGCTGCAACAGAGGCAAGCAAGGAGATGATATGGCTGCAATCTTTCATGGAAGAATTGGGCAAACAATAGGTTAATTATTATTTGTATACAGACAGCCAGAGTGCCATACATCTTGCAAAGAATTTTGCCTTGCATTCAAAGACCAAACACATACAGTTGAGGTATCACTTCATTTGGTCAGTGTTGGATGATGGACAATTACAGTTGGAAAAGATACATACAGATGATAATCCAATGGATATGTTTACAAAGGCAGTGACAAGGGAGAAGCTAAGCTCCTCTTCAGCTTCGGTTGGTCTTCTCGACTGAAAACAACAAAAATAGAACAACAGAGTCCAGGGTGCTTATTTCCAGTGGGAGCTACAGGGTCAGTGGTGTTATGATCAATCTCGAAGTGGGAGATGATATGGTGTGGAGTCTGATTAGTCTCCAAGTGGGAGATTGTTGTTCTATGGAGCCTAATCAGACTTGGAGGTTACATTTTCCCCACTTTTATCAGCGCAGTTTCCCCCCAAATTCCTACGGGGTCAAGGGGCAGCGCCCCTTGCGGGGGTTTGGGGGCAGCGCCCCCAAGACAGGGTCAAGGGGCAGTGCCCTCGAAACCTCACACAATTTTTTTTATTATTTTATAAAGGCACCGGGAGTTATTTTTCATTGACCGACATAAGAAAACCCTATTTTTGTAACTGACAAAAAGCTTGATAAAAGTAGCTAAGGGTTAGGGTTTTGATATATTGTATTGTAGCATTTGCAGCGGTATTGAGTTGCAGGGATTGCTGATTGTAATCAGTTTGATTTACTGGATAATAATATTGGACTCTCTATTTGGTGGATGTAGCCCGAGTTTGGGTGAACCACGTTAAAACTTGTCTCTCGCTGTTATTAATTCTGTGTATTTCCATTCCTCTATTTAATCTTTATTTGCATTTAATTGATATCTTTTCTCAGCTAACCCTAACATAAGTCATAATGAGGGAACTTAATTCTTTGTAGTTATCTAGTTTTATTATTAGAAAATGGTTGAGAAAGTGGGAAAGTGGAGTAATGGAATTAAGTGCTTTTCCTTTTTATTTTAAATGTATATTCTTAGAAAAATCTGAGTAATATTCTTTAAAGAAAATGGGGGGTTTTTAATTAGGGACAATGAGATAAATTGGAGCACTTTTTTTCAAAGCAACCTCTTTGCAACTACTGTTGCCTATGCATTGCCATATTTTCAACTATCTAGTTTGGCCCAACCATCTTATGAAGAAATGATGATCTTTGGATGAGGATTTGATTTCAGTACTAGTGGAATTTGTACATGATGTGATTTATATTACCAATGTTGTGCAATTGGAATCAACTATATCAGATGAATTTTGGTATGCATATCTAGTGGTCTACTACTAATGACAAGGATGAACAACATATGAAATTCTCCAAGGCCTTTGTGGAGGTAAGTGGTGCTTGCTGTCCCTCTTGAATGAGCTATTCTTTTATTTCTATATTGATAATGACAGCGACCATGCATAGGCCATATTATTTAGTAAATGCTGTTATTTGATCATGGCTTGTTATTATATTTCATTATGTACCATGAGGTAATGCCTCAGTAAGACTTTCAATATATTAGTCAAACCATAGGGAATTCTTTTATATATATATATTTTTAGAGAGTTTAACCTGCAATTACATTTTCTTGGAAGTTCCTAAACCCTATTTTTGAATCTGTTAAGTGCAAATCTTGAATTCATTGCATGAGGTGACATCTTTGAGGCAATTGTTAAATGGATTTGTGTGCCTTGTTATGCCTCCACATTGGCAATTGTCTGACTATTTCTTAAGCCTTTAAACAATCCATATTGTGCATATTCCACCATCATTATTTCATGAGATGAGGTATTCTATCAAACAATTCATGCGCCTTCCTTGTGCTTCCACATTGCTTGCCGCTGGCTAGAATTTTTCCAATTATAATATTAGACCAAAAATTTGATGCATGATGGATGTCCATACCTTTCCTTAGCTTCAAAAATTTTTCATTGATAGGGATGACATTGGTAAAGGTCGTGGAATTTGGCCTAACACCTACCAATTACTCTTGCTTGAAATTTTCTAAAGCTTTTCCAACATATCCATGAGTTTGTAGATCATGAGGTATTTTAACAAACAATTCTTACACCTTGTTTATGCCTCCTTTTGCATTTACTCAATGATTATAATTTTTTTGCAACAAATCCTTTTTGTGTTTAACCTAAAATCAGTACAATCCATGACACCATATTTTCTTGAAGCAATCTACCAAACCATCCAGGTGACCTTTAATTCAACTACATCCATGGATCTTTTTAATTCCTCTATCTTTCATCAATCTCCTTTATCAGTTGAACCTCACCGCACCTGCCCACTTTTGCATAGATGTTTTAAGAACATAATTTTGCAACATTTTTAGGATCCAAATAAAAAGTGGCATCATTATAATTACTCATATGCCTATATTCATATGTGATCTATAGGCACCAAGAAAACACAACCACACAACAACCATAGGTTTATTGGTATCTTTATGATAAAGTTTAGGGTGTTCTCAAGATAGCCAACATTGTCAAGAAGGTCAACCATGTACACATAACAATCAATTGCAGCTGTAATGCAACAAGGATTACTCATGTGATTGAAGTATGTATAGCTCTCATCCACTAAACTTGCACGATTGTATGCACTTAGAACATGAGTAAATTTACAATATTAGGATGTATTCTGGAGTACTTCATTTATTCTAAGATTTTGAGAGCATTCTTGCAAATCTATTTTGTGCATATATGCAATCATCACATTCCATGAGATGATGGCTCTTTGAGACATTTTGTCAAACATTTCACATGCTTGCTAATTTATTTTCAATTAATCCATTTTGTGCTTATCCTGTGATCTCTGCATTCTTGAGATGACATCTCTATGAGGCATTATCTCAAACAGTTTGTGTGCCCTTGTTTGTGCTTCCTCTTTTTGTAAGGATGACAACCAAAACCCTCAAGCTAATTAAGAATTCATTTAGCTTCTCCATGGATTAGGTAAATGCATAAGTATTGTTTTGGGTAAAGGTTTAGTTATTTTAAGTTGATACATCTCAAAATACATCTAAATGTAAGATAGGTATTAAAATGTTTAATGGTAAGTGTATATAAGTAGACTCACCACTTTGAGGCTTTCATAACAAGTTTGTATTTGCATTCTTGATTCCATGTAATCCATATTGCTGAATATGATATGTGAAGTTTGTTTGGACTTCCTATGATAACGTGAGGACATAGTAAGGAAATTTTGATTGATCTCATTGAGTCTTCATCATATCTGTACACTTCATTTTTTAGTAGCCTTCAGTTTTGTTCTTTCATTGTTGCGGCCCTGAAGGGTTCCTAAGTTATGCTGTTGGCAGAGTGCTCCACATGTCTAAGTGGCATATTTTCTAGTGTTTACAAGACCTTTTTCCTTTTAAACTTCCTAGGAGGCACCACGTGGTGGCATCATTGAGTAGCAATTTTTGAGATGCTGGGTTTCACTTTCTATCTTTTGCAATTGCGCCAATGCACCATGTGTCTGCATGACACAAATTCTATCAAAAGAAAAGGCAAGACTCTCTCCAAGTTACACCATTGCTCCATGTGTCCAACCCGCTTTCTATTTGGAAAAGGTGGTTAGTTCTATTTTTTACGATGCATGAAGGCAATGGAGCGTGCCATGTGTTAGCTAGGTGCGGGCCGAGGTATCTCTAAAGGTTGGAAAGCTTTCTCAGTGCACTATTGGTCTATTTTCTTGGCAAGCTGCTAGCAGATGCATGTAGAGCTACAACGTGTTTCACCAACATGGTGCCACATATATCTTTTTCTCGGTGGATTCACATCTTCTAACATGTGGCACTAGCAGTTGGAAAAGGGGAGCAGCCTCATCCTTTTAGATGACAGTTGCAACGGTGGCCATGATGGGTGCCTCACTAGTTTGGGGGAATCTTTTCAGTTGCTCTCTCAGGTTTTTTCTTTAAGATGGAGCAATGTTGTTTGTAAAGGGGTTCATCACTTTTGGAGAAGGATAGTTTTTGGATATCTTGACAGTTATTTGATTGTAATATAATTATGAGACCTTGGCATTTTAAACTATAAAATAGAAATCTAATACATCAACTGTGTAATTCTTTCCTTTATGCTGTGTTATTTTCTATTAAATCTGCTAAGTATATCGCTATGTGTCTGTTAAGGAATAGTTATAATCATTTACTATTGTGTTTTAAGATTTTATATTTTTAGTTTATGTGATGCTGAGGGTGATTTAAATCATGTTTAATACTCTTTCAAACTTCCTTGAAGTTAATA
Source organism: Cunninghamia lanceolata (assembly GCA_027924645.1). NCBI lineage: Eukaryota > Viridiplantae > Streptophyta > Pinopsida > Cupressales > Cupressaceae > Cunninghamia > Cunninghamia lanceolata. The sequence continues at coordinate 8,359,678 of BSBN01001001.1, read as the reverse complement.
AAACTAGAATTATACTATGTTGTCTTGTGAATGAACTATCTCAGTTTCGGCTCATTGCCTTAGTGTAGATTTTGTTTTATCAACTTCTCTCTTTCCCTTTTCCTCTCCCAGTGAACATCTAAAGAGCTGACTTCTAAAACCTCAGAGGTTGTTCTGCATAGTACACCCAAGTCCCCCATTCGCAAAACTTCCCATAGGTTGTATCTCTAGCGATTAGTTTTAGAGATCAACAATTCTTTTCTGGCACACCTGGTGGGACCAACATATCTTGGTTCAGAAGCTAATTTATGAGCCAAAGACTTGTTACAAGGTTAAAAGTAGAAACCTCTCCTGAACTACTCTTACCACCATTGGTAGCTGTGGGACTATAGAAAACTGCAAGAGGTGGAGCAACGTAGGCATGAGTACAAACCCAGGCTCAAGTGCCACAAGTACATGTAGGTATGGCTATTCAGCCACCTAGAAATTTTGTTCAATGGAATAGTGGTAGCCTGCTCATCCCTCTGGTTCCTCCCATAGTATGGGACCCTATCACCACCAATGCTTTAAAAGCACTCCCTAATTTCGCCAGACAAGGTTTTAAGACGCCCGCAAAACATCTTCAAGATGTAGCTGATGTTTGCATTGTTCTCCATGTCACACAACAAAATGAGGTGCTTAGATTGCTTGCCACTTCCTTCAAAGGGAAAGCCCAAGACTGGTACAGATCATTGCCTACTAACTCTATCACTACCTAGAACCAACTAGGAGACTGTTTCTTTGCACATTTCATGGAGAAAGGAGACCGATCTTCCTTACTGCAGTAGCTAATAACTATTAAAAGACCACCACAAGAGATGGTCTCTGATTTCAACTTTAGATTTTATAAGATCGAGCAAAGGATTCCGGTAGTGGCACAACCCCTAGCAAACATGACATTTGTCTTCTACTTAAAGGCTTTCAACTCCAACATAGCTGTGATGATCCAATCATTGGGAGGCCACTCTTGATTCCATTATAGGTGATACCTCTGAATCAGAACCAAGAGTTGATGGCAGGCTAGAACAATTTAGTGAACAATGTCAATGCATGGTGCTTTCCTTGCAACACCACGCACATGCCTCACAATTTCCCTAGAGGCAACCTTCAACAGAAGGTGGTAGAACAACGGAGCCAGGGGTTTACCCCTGACACCGAGGTTTATTCCTACTAGTCCCCAGGGGGTAGAAAGTGCTATACTGGTAGCCCAGGTCCAAGGAATGTCCCTTGAGTAGGAGGGAGAAATTGCCCCAAACCACGCTCTTTTCTCCTAGATGGAAGAAGAAGATGCAGTGGTCACAAATGGGATCATCCCACCAAAGATCCCATAGGTTCAATCTGATTATAACACCCACTCTAAGAGGAGACTTACTGGCGAGCCTATACCTCAGGAGCAGCAACCCAAGACACTTTTTGAAAGGAATTCTAGCTCACTGGTGGTAACCCAATCCTTCAAAAAGCCAAAAGAGACATTCTCTTATAGACTGAAAGAGCTGAAGGTTCAATCACTAGGATCAATCAATGTGGTCGAACAATTGAAAAAGGCCCTTGCCAATGTGTCTTTATGGGATATTTTGGCCATCCTGGAGTAGAAGTCTCTACTGCGAGAATCTTTAGAAGGAGGTGAAAATCCCATGCAAATGGCAACAACTCTAGGATACACTCAGACAAAAGATAAAGAACCAGTTATCAAAGCACAAGGCATGCCAAAACAAGCGGCTACAACTTTCACAAATTTGAAAGAAGAGAAAGAAAAGAAAGAAATAGGTAAGCTGAAACCTACTCCCTTTTACCTAACTCTAATTGTAGGAGATAAGTTATTACATAATTCTATGATTGACTCAGGTGCTAGCACTATGGTCATGCCTAAACAGATAGCCGAGGCATTAAAATTACAATATGATCCCTTAAATAAAGGAGTTATGCAGCTTGATGGAAAGATGGTTTAGACTCTAGGGATAAAAAAAATCTCCCAATGACCCTATTCTCATGCCCCAACATCATAGTGTCTCAGGAAGTAGTCATAATGGACACTCCCCCTATTTTTGGCATATTCTTATCCCAAGAGTTTACTACAAAGATCAGAGGATATTTGTCTCTTGATTGGTCACACCCGAACTTAAGGACTAAGTATGGCTCTAAAAGGAAGGTGCTGTCAGAACCACTACACATGGAACATATTGAAGATCAAGCCATGATAAACTTTGAAGCTACCCATACATATTTCTCTCAAGATGAAATGCACTGTGTAGAACTCCTGGAAGATGAAGAAGTGACAGAAGAAAGAAGTGATGAAGAAGAAACCCTGATCAATACTTTCATGCAAGAAGACCCTTTCGACAACTACCATGCCACTGGCCTTAGAACCTACGTAATCTACAATGAGGATCAAATCATTCCTCATATCACCAAAAGCCAAGGCACTCATGATGGAGATCTCAGTGATCAATCCGGTCTATGGACTCACTTTGACGACACAAGATGCAAGAATGGTTCGGGGGCTATCATCTGACTAGTATCTCCTGTTGGGGAAGAGACTCTCTGGGCTTTTCGCTTCTAGTTTGCCTGCACCAACAATGGGGCCGAGTATGAAAGCCTGGTCTAATGCTTCAGTCTGGTGGAACGAATGTGAGTGAAGCAGTTAAGTGTTTTTGGTGACTTTGAATTAGTAATAAAGCAAGTGAGGGACTTCAGCAACAAAAAATGTGCAGATGTGATCCTATTGCCATAGGGTATGGGACCTGATCGAAGGATTCAAGTCCTTCAATATTCAAGCAATCCCGAGGTCTCAGAATGTAGATGCCGACAAATTGGCTATGATCAGATCACAATTTGACATAGTCACAAACCTCCAAGCCAATAAACATTTAGTGCGGGTAATTGTGAGACCAACTATCCTTGACAATGATCAAAACTGGTAAGTTTTTGAGAGTGACAACTAGATTGGCATGTTTATCTAGCAAACTTGCAAGTTTGTGGAACAACTGCATCTGAAGGTTGAAAAATCCTATGAAGATCAAATCATTCAACTCAGAACAAATAAGCTCCTGAAAGGTTTGATCATGCTAGAGAACCTGTTTGATTGCGATGATGGTAGGAATGAGAAAAGAAAGTTTGTTGTAGATAAAGATGACTATGCTGATCTTGATATCAGAGGTGGAAGGAAGCTGAAGGTTAGGAAGGACATATCTTGAAGAGACAAAGAAAGGCTAATATCCTTTTACAACAAATATGACAGAGTAGTAGCATGGTCTTATGATGATCTCAAGGGATATGATTGTAATGTGATCCAACACACCATTGATCTAGTTGAAGGGGCCAAACCTATTCATTAGAATCAAAGGCCAGTCAATCCAAGGATAGAGTCCCCTATGTCCCAAGAGCTAAAGAAGCTTATTGATTCAAAAATAATATTTCCGATCAAGCATTCTACCTAGGTATCCAATCTAGTTCCAGTCCAAAAGAAAAATGAAGACATTAGGTTGTGTGTGGACTTCAAGGATTTGAATAGGATGTCCTTGAAGGATCATTATCCATTACCTTCCATGGAACAGATCTTACAAATTGTTGTAGGTTCCGAAATGCTTTCTCTGTTAGATGGCTTCTCTAGATATAGCCAGGTCTAGGTAAAGGAAGAGGACCAACACAAGACCACATTCACCACCAAGTGGGGAACTTTGCATATACTAAAATGCCCTTTGGCCTTTCTAATGTTGGAGCTACCTTCCAGTGAGTAATGGACATTGCCTTTGGAGTCTTGATTGATGTGATTATACTTATCTACTTTGATGACCTTACAGTCTTCTCTAAGTCAAAGGAGGATCATTTCGATCACTTGGAGAAATTTTTCTAGAGATGTCAAGAGTTCAAAGTATCTTTAAACCCCAAAAAATTTGTCTTTGGAGTTCTGCAAGGAAAGCTACTGGGATATGTGGTATCCAAAGAAGAGATTTCTATAGACCCCGAAAGAGTGCAAGCTATCAAGGGATTGCCCTTGTCTGTGAAGAAGAAAGGAGTTCAATCTTTCCTTGGAAAGATTAATTTCGTTAGTAGATTCATATCTGATTTCTTCAAGCTAGTTAGACTGATCACCCTCATGTTAGAAAAGGATCAAGATTTTAAGTGGACTCCCGAAGGAAGAGCAACTTTTAAAGAAGTCAAAGAGGCAATCTCTTCAGCTTCAGTGCTAGTTAATCCTAACTTTTCAAAACACTTCATCATGTATGTTTATAGTAGTGAACATAGTATTGTTGTAGTGCTAACATAGAAAGAAGTAGAGATGAAGGGAGAACACCCCATCACCTTCCATTTAAAGACCTTGTAGGAATATGACACTAAATATAATTTTGTGGAAAAGTAGGCATTCACTATAGTGAAAGGTCTGATGAAATTTAGGCACTTGATTGTAGGAAGCAAGGTAATGATTTATGTTGTGCATTCAAGTGTCCAGGACTATATTATGGAAGGAGAGATCACCGATAAGAGAGAAAATTGGATCACAAAGATTCTAGAATATGATATACAGGTTAGACCTATGAAAGTGATCCGAGGAAGAGGACTATGTGAATACTTGGCACATGTAGCTGAATCTCTAACCGAAGAAGAAATTCTAGAGGTCTTGATCAATCAATTTAAATTAGATGGATCATGGGTTACAAATAGAGTCTAGTTCATGGAAACTGGTAAGTACCCTGATAGCCTTCCTTCTCACAAAAGGAGATTCTATAGATTACAGAGAACTAGGTACACATTAATCAAAGGAGTCCTGTTCAAAAGGAACCTCGACAGAGTTTTCCTCTAATGCATGGATAATCTCCAAGCAATCAAAATCCTACATGACTTACACAGTAGCCCCGCGGGTGGTCATTTCTCAACAAAAATGACCACAACTAAAATCATGCACGTGGGATATTATTGGCCAACTCTGTTCTCAGATTGCCATGATCAAGCCAAGAAATGTCAGCAGTGTCAATTCTTTGTTGGCAAACATAGAAACTCAACTATGCCTTTGAACCCGATCATGGTGGACAAACCTTTTGCTCAGTGGCGTTTAGACTTTATTGGGATGATCAACCCAACATCCAATTCTAGGCATAAATGGATCCTTATAGCAATGAACTACTTTACCAAGTGGTCAGAAGCAGTTCCGCTGAAGAACACCATAGAAAATGAGATCCTCAACTTTCTAGAAGACTTAGTGGCACGTTTTGGTCCCCCAAAAACCATCATTTTAGACAAAGCAAGAGCTTTCTTGGGTTCCAAAATATCAGAATTTGCACTCAACAATGGGATCTTTCTCAAAGCCTCATCTAATTATTATCCACAAGGCAATGGGATAGTAGAATCTACAAACAAGAATTTGATTAGGTTGATCAAGCGGATAGGTGCAAATCATTAGAGAGAATGACACATGCACTTGGGAACGACACTCTGGGCTAACCGAATTATTCCTAAGCAGGTCTTAAAGACATCTCCATATGAGTTAGTCTATGGGAAGGAGGTAGTGTTGCCAATTTCTATAGAAATCCGGGCATTGCAGTTGCTTAAGTATCTAGAAACTGAAGAGAATAACACTATGGATGTAAGACTAGTGGAACTACTCGGTGTACAAGAAACTACAAAGAATGCTCACAACGCCCTGATCAATCACCAACAAATAGTCAAAAGATGGTTCGACAAAAAGACATCAGATCTAGGTTTGCGAGAGGGAGATTTGGTTCTGAAATGTGACGAGCAAGCTGCTAAGCTAGGACAACATGCTAAATTTGATTCACTGTGGAAAGGCCTTTTCTGGCTTACTAACTATAAAGAGAACAATGCATTTGAACTTGAAGATTTGGAGGGAAACACCCTCAGGATTCTAGTGAATAGGGTCCATCTTAAGCATTTTAATTAATGTTGTGTCTTTATTGGTTTCCCTTGTAAATAGTTTGCTTGTTTGTTTTCGTTGTGTATTTCCTTTCAATAAGTGCCTTGTGCATGTGCTTTTGTCCTTCTATTAGGTGTCTTGCCAAATTAGCTTTAGCGAGCTGGGCTTTCTCAAAGGGATGTCCCACAGGCTACTTAATGCAACTTGCCACGTGTCCCCTCCCGCTATGCTCTCGGCTTTGTACTCCTCATAAAGGCGGTGCTATGAGTCATGCCTTACCTACCCATTATGAATCCACACATCCTGAGGGAAACTAAATCAAATTTGCATAAATGCATTAAGCATTGGCAGTTAAATGCTTCTCCCGTAGCTCATTTGCAATATTCCAAGCATTTGCAGTATTCCAGCAATTGAAGCAATCTAGAGTAGAAGTAATCTAAGACCTGAGTTTTCAGTGCATTTATGAGTTAAAGGTAGATAGCAAGATAGTTGGAAGCTTTTTAGGGTGTTTAAACACTAAGGGTTGTGTTTTGTTAAGAGCAAAGTGTGAATTGATTGTCGTACCATGCAATAATCAATTAGGGAAAAGTTCCAGAGTTGAAGATTTGAGACTATGGACCAAGTCGAAACATCTTCTAGTGTAGAGGTCGAAGCAACAGGTTTCTTCCATGATGTTTCAAAGAGTAGGTCATCTATTTCCACTCCTATCCGACCAAGGCCGCAACTACCAAATACACAAAGTCCACCCAAGGGAGATTCTAGAGATGCTAGTCTGGTAACAGACTATACAGATGAAATCTATTACCCTAGATTGCACATAAGACCAAGGGGTCTCCTCTTGGGCCCCCATGAGAGGATTTTAGCCAAAGTAGCAAAGGGAGATTATGAGTCTTTGGGTTTCTGATTATGGAATTGTGGTCTACCTCAGTTCATGGTCCCGATAGTTCATCCTTGCCCTGAACTGGTAGAAGCTTGTGTGCGAGCGTATGACCCCAAAAGTAGGATTATCACTAGGCATCATATCAAGGTTGTGATCTATGCCAGGCCATCTAAGACATGTTATGCATTCCTTCTAGCCCATCAGTTGAAGTGTGTGATCAATAAAAGATGGAATATTACTAAGCAGGGAGAAGGTGTTGATATATTGTTGTTGATGTCAAAGTTGGATATCAATCGACAAAAATGGCCAAAGAAGAACTCTTTGAGTTTTGTCCTTAGTCAACAAAAATGGCTAAGAAAGAACTATAAATTTTTCCCTTAGTTGGAAAAATTGGCCAAGTAAGAACTTTGTGAATTTTGCCTTAGTCGGTAAAAATGGCCAAGTGAGAACTCTCTGTATTTTTTCCTTAGTCAGAAAAAATGGCCAATTGATAACTCTTTATGTTTTTGCCTTTAGTCAGCAAAATTGGCCAAATCAAAACTAATGCAGAGGCATCCACACTATAACATTCGCATATAGCATGAATGTCTGCAGACCAACCTCATCATCATCATCTTCGCCATCATCATCATATTCCCTACAACTACCAACATCATCATCATATTTCGGCTTTACTCTGTCAGCATCATGTTTCCTAAAACTAACAGCATCATCATATTGCGGACACTCGCAATCATCCTCCTGCCGACTACTATTCACCTCCTCCGCTTTCCTCCTAACATCATCATCATGATGTTCAGCGGGCGCAAACATCCTCCGGTTGCACTGTTCATCAGGCTCCGAACTCTAACGTCTTCATCATGATATTCAATATCACCTTCGTCAGCAGGATATCCAAATATCCGGTTGCTCAAATATCCTGATGACGATCACCTTCAGCAACTTACCTTCGATGCTCCGCTACCCGACGACACAAGCAACAGCATCATGATCTACTTTATCCGGTTGTCTTCGAAACCTCCTGATGACGCTAATACACTTTCTGCCGATGCCGATACTTAACGACAGCAGGATGAACTCGCATAGGGGGGATATCTCAATATCCTGATGACGATGACGTCATATCCTGATGACGATGACGTCACCCAATATCCTGATGACCTTCTCAATACTTAGTCAAAAATCGGAACGTTCTCTTCCGCATCTACTCGTGATATGCGGATGTTTGGCACTCCCAATATGATGATCCTGATGCCGATACACTCGTCGGCTCCTCCTGCTGATGATCACCCCGACGAACTCGCACTTCATGCACTCAAAAACATCATGCTCTCCTTCACTTATCCGGATGATGATATCCGAACTGTCTGCAGGATATTTGCAGAAATATCCTGATGATGCCGTCTTCACGAACTTCTGCACTTAGCGAAATCTCTCTTCGCCGATCCACCAGGGATGACCCGATCCAACTCAGGGTGATCTTCCAACTCAGTCAGCTTATCAACTCGACCTAGCACATGAGGATGCTAGGGTCTTCAACATCTCTTGACCGCGATCCTGCACACCTGCGTGCAAACAAACAAACTACTACCTACCCTAATGTACATTACCATTCCACCGATCAGACAGATCAACCGGTGGAATGGATCAGGAAATCCATGCAGCCACGCAAACCAGCAGATCGATTATACAAAGGAGATCAACAGAAAACGAAACAGGATCTTTATTGATTCAAAGATGCAATACAATATGATGTTCCTCACACAGAACACTCAACTCCTCTGCTGGATGCAACACTACACTGCCGATCGATGATCTCTACAATCAACCGATCTCATGCTTATAAAGATTTCCCTATGAGTACTACTGACCCAACTCCAAGCGGCTGGGAACTCTCCAGGCGGCTGGGAGATCCCACCGAACATACATCATGACAGCTGTTATAACTAACTAGCTAAAAATAGCAAAAGCCTGGTCAGCATGATCTTATCATGATCAGCTTGACCTTATTACATGCAACTGGTCTTAACAGACCTTCTTGGAAACACAAACAAGACCTAAACTACTAACTGCCTTATCATGACCAGCTGTCAGGTAGGTGCTCCTGCACCATACTCCCCAACAGAAAAGAACTCATGTCTCATGAGTTTAGCATGTGGAAGTCCTCCACCTCTACACCTTGCTTTGTCAATAGTCTGACCTGCTCCAGCTTTATCTGCTGCTGTCTCTTGGCTGCTCCAAGACTTCTGCACTGTAACTTGCTTTCTGGCAAGTAAATCATCATGCCTGTTGATGTAGGCCTTCTTCTCACATACCCTGTGTTTGTCAGGTTGCCTAACCAGAACCTCTGGCTAAACTACCTCTTGAACTTCTGAAGTGTTCAAGTCTATCTTCCTTTCAACTCTTATAGGACGAACAATAGTCCCAACTATGACAACATCCTTGTCATTCTTCTGAACTGGTGGCTGTTTGCACCCCTGTTTCTGAACCTGCTGCTGACCTCTGTCAGTCACAACTGAAACTTTCTTCAGCTTGTTGTCTGTAACAACTCCTTTCTCTGCAGTGTCCTGAACTGCCTTCATGCCTGCTCCTCTAGGCATCTGCACAAACTCCTTCTTTCCCATCAAAATGATTTGAGCTGCCTTCTGTACTGCAGCTTTTGCCTGCAATGGCATCAACTTGATAATCTTCCCATCCTTCTTGATGGTGTAGGTATTAGCATACCCATCATACAGTACCCTTCTGTCAAATTGCCATGGTCTACCTAGCAGTAGGTGACAACATTCCATAGGCAATATATCACACAAAATCCTATCCTGATATGGCCCAATCTGGAAATCCACATATGCCTGTTCAGAGACAAAAAGTGATTGCCTATCACTCACCCAAGATGCCTTGTAAGGGTGTGGATGTGGAATCCTTTCCAGCTTCAGTTTATCCACCATTTCCTGAGATACCATGTTGTCTGTTGAACCAGTATCAATGACAACTTTACATACCTTACCTTTGCTCTTACATGTGGTTTTGAAAAGAGCTCTTCTTTGCATCATATCCTTTGATGCCTGCAAACTTGTTTTCCTTAACATCAGTGATTCTCCACTCTCTGGATAGCCAAAATTCTCAGGACCTCTGTTTGAACTCTGTGCACTTTCTTCTTCTTTCTCTTCTTGTACCAATTGTACTCTCTTATCATTTGTTCTATCATTTCTGGATGATGAACCTTTGTTTTCTGGACATTTGAAAGATGGATGACCAAACTCTCCACAGGTGTAACACTTTCCTGAAAATGTAGTAGAACCTCTACCACCTCCAAATCTTCCTCTATTACCTTTCCATCCACCTCTGAAATCAGACTGTCCTTGTCCTTTACCAGTGTCTTCTTGAACCTCATTGGTTTGCTTTTGTGCAGGGGCTGCTCCTCTTCCCCTATTGTTTCCTCTTCCTCTCATGGACTTATCATGTCCTCTATTCATCTTTTCTTCAATCCTGATTGCCATTTGATAACAATCCTCCACATTCTTAGGGTTAGCTAACACTAACTCATCCTGTATGTTAAACCTCAAACCAGCCAAGTACCTAGCCACCTTTTCTACCTCATTCTCATGATGACCAGATCTCATACTTAACAGATAAAATTCCTCAGTATATGATTTCACATCCCTGTCTTTCTGCTTTAGAAATTGCAGCTTCTTAAACATCTGGATTTCATAATCCCTTGGCAAGAATTTACCTTTGATCCTTGCTACCATCTTATCCCAAGAAGTGATCTTAGACTTCCCTTGTTTCCTTCTCTCAGATTGTACATAATCCCACCATACCAAAGCATGACCTCCTAACTTGGTCTTTGCAATCTTGACTTTCTGATCCTCAGCAACATCCTCACATTCAAAGTGATTATCCAGTGCAGCAATCCAGTCCAACAACTCATCTTCATTCAAGCTTCCAGTATACTTGGTAACATCAACCTTTACCTTAGGTTTTTCACTCTGTACTGCCTTTAACAGTTTTGCCAATCTCTGGTCTTCAGCATCCAGATCTTCAGCTACCTCTTCATACTCTTCAACAGTATCTGCCTCCTCTTCAGACTCACTGTCTTCCACTTCCCTCTTTTTGTTCTTTTCCAGGGCTGTCAGCCTGGCTTGAAGTGCTTCAGCAAGCTCCTTCATCTTCCTCATCTCTCTAGCATGTTTCTCCTTCAGTTCCTGCAACTCCCTTGCAGTACCATTACCTTTAGGAGGCATTTTGTCAACCTCTCAATCACAACACACAACACAATCAACTCTACTTCTGCCCTTTCGGTGACAGAATCAACACACACCAGCCCAGACCTTTTGCTGAGCTCTGATACCACTATGATGCAGAGGCATCCACACTATAACATTCGCATATAGCATGAATGTCTGCAGACCAACCTCATCATCATCATCTTCGCCATCATCATCATATTCCCTACAACTACCAACATCATCATCATATTTCGGCTTTACTCTGTCAGCATCATGTTTCCTAAAACTAACAGCATCATCATATTGCGGACACTCGCAATCATCCTCCTGCCGACTACTATTCACCTCCTCCGCTTTCCTCCTAACATCATCATCATGATGTTCAGCGGGCGCAAACATCCTCCGGTTGCACTGTTCATCAGGCTCCGAACTCTAACGTCTTCATCATGATATTCAATATCACCTTCGTCAGCAGGATATCCAAATATCCGGTTGCTCAAATATCCTGATGACGATCACCTTCAGCAACTTACCTTCGATGCTCCGCTACCCGACGACACAAGCAACAGCATCATGATCTACTTTATCCGGTTGTCTTCGAAACCTCCTGATGACGCTAATACACTTTCTGCCGATGCCGATACTTAACGACAGCAGGATGAACTCGCATAGGGGGGATATCTCAATATCCTGATGACGATGATGTCATATCCTGATGACGATGACGTCACCCAATATCCTGATGACCTTCTCAATACTTAGTCAAAAATCCGAACGTTCTCTTCCGCATCTACTCGCGATATGCGGATGTTTGGCACTCCCAATATGATGATCCTGATGCCGATACACTCGTCGGCTCCTCCTGCTGATGATCACCCCGACGAACTCGCACTTCATGCACTCGAAAACATCATGCTCTCCTTCACTTATCCGGATGATGATATCCGAACTGTCTGCAGGATATTTGCAGAAATATCCTGATGATGCCGTCTTCACGAACTTCTGCACTTAGCGAAATCTCTCTTCGCCGATCCACCAGGGATGACCCGATCCAACTCAGGGTGATCTTCCAACTCAGTCAGCTTATCAACTCGACCTAGCACATGAGGATGCTAGGGTCTTCAACATCTCTTGACCGCGATCCTGCACACCTGCATGCAAACAAACAAACTACTACCTACCCTAATGTACATTACCATTCCACCGATCAGACAGATCAACCGGTGGAATGGATCAGGAAATCCATGCAGCCACGCAAACCAGCAGATCGATTATACAAAGGAGATCAACAGAAAACGAAACAGGATCTTTATTGATTCAAAGATGCAATACAATATGATGTTCCTCACACAGAACACTCAACTCCTCTGCTGGATGCAACACTACACTGCCGATCGATGATCTCTACAATCAACCGATCTCATGCTTATAAAGATTTCCCTATGAGTACTACTGACCCAACTCCAAGCGGCTGGGAACTCTCCAGGCGGCTGGGAGATCCCACCGAACATACATCATGACAGCTGTTATAACTAACTAGCTAAAAATAGCAAAAGCCTGGTCAGCATGATCTTATCATGATCAGCTTGACCTTATTACATGCAACTGGTCTTAACAGACCTTCTTGGAAACACAAACAAGACCTAAACTACTAACTGCCTTATCATGACCAGCTGTCAGGTAGGTGCTCCTGCACCAAAAACTCTATGTAGTTGTAGACACCCAAATTTGTCCATGTCTAGCGACACCTTGTTAAATCCCTAATCCATTATCCAATTAATTAAATAAATTTTATTTATTTAATTAAAATCCCATTCTCATTCATTTAGCCAATTAATTAAATAAATTTTATTTATTTAATTAATTCCATCATCTTATCTTATCCATTTTATCTATCCATTCGTTCCGTCATCCTTAGCCAAGATCAATCAGCTCCATCATCCTTTGTCCATATTCCCGTTCCTGCAAAACAAGTGTTAGCCATACATAAGTCCATTACATATCTTTTTCTTTACCATCTACCTATATGCATACATCTATTCATATCCTTACCATTTACATATTCATACATTTTCTATCCATTACCATTTGCATAAATATCCATCCATAATCCATATATAATCCATACACATAACATGCATAGCCATCATAATATCAACATCACAACCAATATAACATCATATAGATCGCCAAAACTGCCATATATATATATATACATGTGTGTCAAAATACAAGTGTCTACAATACAAGCTGAGCCCTGCAAAGAATGAATGTACAACAATGGCTCTAGGCCTCATCATGATACAATGTCAACAAGGTATGCCCTAGCGACTACTGCCAGCTCCCTCACCCTGACCACCACCACCAACAGGTCCTGTACCTGGTCCTCCATCTCTCGGTGGCCCCATCACTGAAGCTACTGACCGAGATCCACCTGACCTCCGTGAGCTCGAAGCCCCTGACCTGCTCCTGAAGCTAGGCTGTCTCTGCTCTGCTGGCATAGCTCCATAATATAAGCCTCTATAATACTCAGCCTCACCCTGCACTCTCCGAAGCTCGGCCTGTACCGCTGTCAACTGTGTGGCTAAGTACATAGTAGCTCCATCCGTCCCCAAGGCAGTCACTGCTCTATCCCGCTCACTAGTCATAACCTGCAGCTGCTGTACTGCCCTATCTCTCTCAGCTCGCAGACCATCTCTCTCTGCTCTCATAGCCTGCTCCTGCTGTACTGCAGTATCTCGCTCAAGCCTCATCATCTGCTCATGCTGCCTAGCTGTATCCCTCTCTCCTGTAACTCTCGCGAGCGCACCATCATCCTGTCCATCTCCTCTCTGTGCTCCCAGCTGTAGCTGAGCCTGATAAGTCTGTGCCTGTGCTCTAGCATGCCTCAAACTGATCACGGCCTGATGCCTATCCATCTCCACCCTCCTCAGCCTCATCTGTGCTCACTGCCTCCATCTCCTCTCCTCTCTGATCCGTCTCCGCAGCTGCTGAATGCCCACATCATCCCCTGCTCCGATCTGTGCCTGTGGCTGCGCTAATATAGCTGGCTGACCTGGCACCTGCCCTGGCATCTATATCCCTGGTGCAGCTGGCACTACTGCCTGTGCTGGTGGAGCCCGTCGTCGTCACCTCCGAACTGGTCTCTCCATCCCAATCTCCCCAATCTCTCCATCTCGTGTCAACCGCGTCGGCCTAGCTGTCGCCCAGTATGCGTCATACTCTGGCAATGTACCTGGCTCTGCCGGACCCTGTCTCCACTGCCATGCTACTGGCTGCAATCCATCTCTCTCTGCCAAGGCTGTGTCCACCACAACCTCTGGACCCCAATCGAACACCTCCTGCCTCGTCCTCCCAAAAATGGCATCCCCTACCGGTACTGCCTGTGCCTCTCCAAACTGCCTCAGGGCTCTCTCTGGCAAATAGCGCTCGATAATGTACAAGCCGCGTCCAAAAATGTACCTCGCCTGTCTCGCATAAGCAAGCTCGGCATCCTCCTCCTCCCACTGCTCACATCCTAGCCATGGCCTCCATACAAACCTGTCTATCTCATCCAACCTCCGTCGCCAGTATACCACCCCTCGGCGCTGTCGATATGTCAAGGCTCCTCTATACATCCGTGCAAATGGCTCTCCTGCTGCTCTAGCCACCCATCCCTCTGGTCTCGTCACTGGAATGTGCTCATAAGCCCATACGTGCAACACTGTCACTCCTGCGGACATACTGGCTCCGAACATATATGCACAATCATGTAGGTAATGATAGAGCTGTCCCAACACGCACTCTGCCCATGCATATCTCGTGCCATAGGAGAACATGCCCTCCATCACTGTCCCCCATCCTACAGGAAACCCTCTCGCTCTCCTATCACCCACTAGCCATCTAATGATAGCCACTACCACTCGCTGCAACCTGTCACAGAGCTCCTCCATCCTCCCCATCGGTATCTCCGAACCCTCTGCTCCGATGTCTGGTGTCCCAAACAATCTCCTGAATGCAGCTGGGCCCATCTCCGGATCATAATCTACCCGATCCCCATCTATCGGAATCCTCAAAATCCGGAACACATCCTCTAAGGTGATGGTCGCCTCTCCTGTCGGTAACAAGAATGAACTGTGCTCGCTCATCCATCGCTCCACCATCGCAGTCATCAGTCCTCGATGTGCCTGCACTGGCTCTAATCGTGACACATGCTCTAAGCCCAGAATCTCTAACACCAGTAGCTCCTCTGCATCCAACTGTCTCACTAGCCGCAAATCTCTCGGATGGGGCTCCCGTGATAGCAATGGCGGTAGTACATCCTGCATCATCCATTTACTCTTGTCAGTCCATTCCGTTAATCATTCATATCAAAATCTGCCTATCTATCTGCTATTTTCTCCTACACCTACCATATGCGGTTCACTTTACCACAAGCGACCTCTTTCTGCTCATTAGCGATTCCTTTCACTATATGCGCCTCTGTTTTGCCTACATGCGAGCTCTTTTGCACATGCGCTCACTGTTTTCCTAAAAGCGACCACTATCCCATATGCGAGCCCTATCCCACATGCGCGTCTTTTTACTCCAAAAGCGAGCCGTTTTCCTATATGCGCATACTTTATCATCATAAGCGAGCTAACTCACACTAAGCGACCATTTTTGCCCTATATGCGCGCTATATACTATATGCGGTCCATTTCTAGTCCTAAGCGAGCTCAACTACCTTATGCGACTACTCTCTGCTCATAAGCGACTAGTTTTTATCTACACGCGCATTTCCGCTGCTAGTTTTTATCTAGAGAGAAAAGGGTTTCTTGCCTTGTCCTACCCTTTCATCGATCATCTGTTGGATATCGGCTGAGGATAACTGCTGTTGTTGCAAAGGGGGTGGAGTGTGATATGAAACATATTGTGGTTGCGGTTGTGGTATATGTGGAGTTGTGACAGTTTGTTGTGGTTGTGGGATGTATGAAGCTGTAACGGTTTGTTGGGGTTGTGTGCCCACAATGTATGTCGAAGGAGTGGTATGTGACATGTATGTGTTAGAGGATTGCTGTCCTTGAGACACAAGTGGTAAGTGGGTGTGCATTACATGAGAAGTGGATGTGGGATTGATAGTAGCAGATGGTTGGGAAGTTGGAATTGAATTCATGACATGGTAAGTGACGGAGGGATTGGTAGATACAACAGAAGGGTGAACATTGGGATTGGTATTTTGGACAATATGAGGATTGGTATATGTCATGTGTTGGGTGATATTAGAGAAGCCTTGGGTAGCATAAGATGGATTGATAGTGTGTGAAGGATTGGAAGAAGAGGACAGCATGGATGTAAGTTGATCAACATAAGCGATCTGATTGTTTGGATTGGCTTGAGAAATGAGGGGATCACTCATGTCAATAAGGCTAACATTGGGATTATGGGATAACATGAAGGAATTAGCAGTTGGTGTATGAGATGTGGTAGATTGCAATGGTTGTGAAGCATGGAGGACATGTGTTGTTGGAATGGTTTGAGAGGTATGCACACCATAAGATATGGGAATTGCTTGTGATGCTCGAAGTGTTTGTGCTTGCGTTACATGGACAGCTTGTGTGACGTGAGGCATGGAAATAGTCATGGTAGAAGGAGAGATATGTTGAGGGACATGAAAAGGTGGGATGTTGAGATTTTGTGACATGAGAGGAAGCACATTGGTGGGCACTATCAATGGTTCTAAGGTATGCTCTGATCGTGGTAATTCAAATGAAGCAACAAGAGGCAATGAGGATGGTGTTTGCGAGGTAATAGGAGATGATGTGACTATAGTAGATAGTTTATTCGCAACAACAGCAGTAGTGTTGGGATCGTGCTCTCTAATAGTGGATATATCAAAGTCTTTAGGTAGCTTAGCACCCATGCGAGCAAGTTGGAGAAAACAGCGATCAGGCTCAGATATCATAAGTTTCTCAACTTGGTCCCATAGATAGGTATCTTGAAATTCTGATGAGTCGTCTTGAGATTGTTCTTCGAAAGTTTCCAAGGATGGTAGAGGGTGCATTTGTTGTGAAGATGATTCGCCCCTAGTGTACCCTGGAGGTATAAACATATGAGAAGGCATACCGGTTGTGAATTGAGTTGCGTCCTTAAGAGGTGTTGTGAATTGTTTCATCTCAGCTTGCAATTTGGCATCCATTTCAGCTTTCAATTTGGCTTCTACTTCAGCTCGATATTGACTCCTAGTTTGAGGCATGATGTTGATGATGAAGTTGAGCTTGTCAAAGTTTTTAAGACCCAAAAGATGATAGTTGGTTGATTGGTTGTTGTTTTGGTTTTGCTAGTTTGGCTAAGTTGCTTGGTTGATTTGGTTTGGCTGAGTTGTTGTTGGTTGTCCCTAGAGGTAGCTTAATCACTCAAGGGAAAGATTGTTTGCTGTTGATGTTTGTTGGAGCTAAAGCTAAAAAGAGATTGTTTGCTGAAGCTAAAGCTGGAGGTTGTTTGGTGGCTGAAGCTAAAACTGAAGGTTGTTTGTTGATCAAAATGATGGGATTGATGTTTGATTTGCTGGTTGGGATCTCAAAAAGATGGAAAAGCTCATGAGTTGTGATTGATTGATAAGCTCAAAATAGGAGACAAAGTCCAGGTGTTTGCTGTTGATCAAAGGTAAGTCTGAAAGCTGATATTTGAGGTTCAAGCAAGCTGGTCCTGAGGCTAATTTAGCTGATGCACTGAGATTTGCAAGAATTTTAGCTACAGGCGACTGATGATAGCTCAAAGGCGACTCAGAGGATGCTAAAGGCGATTAATAATAGCTCAGATGCGACCTGGTTTAGTTTCGACAGAAAAATGACAGTGCTAACCAGAAGCGAATGCTATGCCAGAGGCGATGACTGTTGGTTCAAAGGCGATTACTGTTGGTTCAGAGGTGACTCAGATATCCCTAAAGGCGACAGTCTGTTGTTCATAGGCGAGCTTGTTCTGGAATCAGGCGAATAACTGTGGATTAAAAGCGACTTGGCTCAAACAACATGCGACTGGTAATGAATCAGAGGCGACTTGGTTCAGACAGTAGGCGGTCATTTGTGGTTCGAAAGCGATTCTGTTCAGGGAAAAGGCGATCAACTACGGTTTGAAAGCGACTCTGTTTAGGCAGTATGCGGGCAGTTGTTGTTTAAAAGCGATGCAGTTCAGGCAGAATGCGAGTCACTACAGTTCAGAAGCGATGTTGATGGTCTGTGCGAGCAGTTTAGGTTCAAAGGCGATTGTGTTTGTGTACCGCTGGTCTGATTTTTGCAGTTTTTTCAGCAAGAAAACAATGATAACAGTCACTCACACTTACAACAAGCACAAACTGATACAACCTAGGCTAGGATAGGACAGTATCTATTGAATCCCCTAGCTGCGCCTATTCAAAGCGGGTAGCTCCAGGATCTTGATAGCACCGGCTCCTCCTTACATTTGCACACACTTCTCACGCATACCAAGATCCGGGATTCTTATAAGGCTTGACCCTCTCCAAACCTTTAGATTGTCCCTGCTACCTCGGCTAAGAACCGCATGAATCGGGGCCGCTTCAAGGGTTTTGCCCTCTGCGTCAACAGATAGAAGGTTTTTGGCTACTACACAAAGTTGCTAATAAGGGCATCCGTTCGGGTGGCTATACATGCGGCAGCGCTACTCTCCGTTATGGAGTCTCCCAGCCTCCAAGGGTTGCGCCTTGGAGGGTTTTGGGGGAGGTTGGCTGTCGGTATAACACAACTGCACTCGTTGTTTGTGGCTTTCGACACAAACACTTTTCTTATATAGCGGTTCGGAAGGACTTGGCTTTAGCCCGTTACCGCTTGGGTCGTATCCCTTCTCACACCGGGAAGGCAGGCCCTCTAAAGATAATGACAAGTTCTCATGCACCCAAGATCCATTTGATAGGCAAGGGGAGAGGATACTTTTGTCATTAAATTTGGGTTACAATCAGGCACATGCAAGCAATCAAAAAGATAAATCAAGCACGGAGCAAACAGTAATTCATTTTAAGCACCAAGCCCAAATATGCCTAATTTAGTGAAAAAAACCACAAATCTTGGACCGATCAAACCTGCAACAGATATGTCAGTAGTTTGATAACCTCCTTTCTTGGACAGATCGATAAGATGCTGCGCAAATACCCAGTTAATAGCCAAAAATCAAACTGGAACTGAAACAGGCTTGAAAACAACAGAGCTTTACCAGATGCGACACACTGTTGATCAAAAGCGACCTCTATTATGTCATAGGCGAACGACTGCAGATCATATGCGATGCGCAAAAACACAGTATGCGACGCCTGTTAGCTCATAAGCGATGCATATTTTCCATAAGCGATCGGTTGAGGGCTGGATGCGACCTGTTTCTGCAAAAACACAGCCGATGAACAAAAACCCTAGCCTAACAGGCGAATAATATTAGTCCATGAGCGACACAAATATATGCAAAAGCGGCGTCTGTCGTCTCATATGCGATCGCAAGATACCGGAAGCGACCTGTTGGAAGTCGAAAGCGACCTGTCTCTGCAAAACAAAAATCAAAACCCTAACCTGCACAGGCGAATATTGTTAGCTCATAAGCGTATCATATCAGGACAAAAGCGTGCACTGTTAGGTCAAAAGCGATGCGGATTTGTGCAAAAGCGACCCCTGTTAGATTAAAAGCGATCTGATTATGCGCAAAAGCGGCGGCTGTTAGATCAAAAGCGGCCAATACAGTCCTAGGCGATCAGTTTAATGATAAAAGCGATGCGTTTTACCTTACTTTATATGCGAGCCCTATCCCACATGCGCGTCTTTTTACTCCAAAAGCGAGCCGTTTTCCTATATGCGCATACTTTATCATCATAAGCGAGCTAACTCACACTAAGCGACCATTTTTGCCCTATATGCGCGCTATATACTATATGCGGTCCATTTCTAGTCCTAAGCGAGCTCAACTACCTTATGCGACTACTCTCTGCTCATAAGCGACTAGTTTTTATCTACACGCGCATTTCCGCTGCTCTTTTCCCGCCGACAGGATGCGACCACTTTTTTTCCTAAGCGACCTACCCGCGCCCATGAGCGACCTATATTACTCTAAGCGACCTCTACTCCTACATAAGCGAGCTATATGTCCCAGGTCCTAAACTAGTCGCTTTTGGTGACGTGTGTGAATTAATTACGCTTCTAGGCTATTAAATGCACGCTTTTGGGAAAAGTTTTGGGACATACCGGTGCGCCTGCTCCCTCTGGTCGTCCATGTGTCCTCACTCGCTCCGCACGATGATCTCTGCGTGGAATCACCATCCTGCTAGCTCTGCCACTCTCACTCTCAGGAGCTCTGGATTTCTCTAGGTTTCTAAGCACAAATGAGCACAAATGAGCCTATTTGCCCTTGCAGCCCCTACTTATAGCCCTTCTCCAAACCCTAATTCTTCTATACCACAGCCTATTTTCTTCGCATCTGCCCTCTTTTCTGCCTTTTCTTCTATCGAGCGCCAACCCAGTCTTTCCTGGTTCGCCTGGCTTACCTCTCGAGGGGGCATAACCTGCCAGTTACACTGGGGCATACCTTGTTTATCGAACATATCTCACATCTTCTTTGACACAACGTTCTATCGAACATTGTATCAAAGAGGGGCAAAATGTAGACACCCAAATTTGTCCATGTCTAGCGACACCTTGTTAAATCCCTAATCCATTATCCAATTAATTAAATAAATTTTATTTATTTAATTAAAATCCCATTCTCATTCATTTAGCCAATTAATTAAATAAATTTTATTTATTTAATTAATTCCACATCATGTCTTATCTCATTTTATGCATTTATCATATTAATTAAATAAATTTTATTTATTTAATTAATTTCCAACTCATATCCCACTAATTCAAATACTTTATTTGAATTAAGCCTTTATCATTTATCACATTTCAACACTTGTCCATTTCCCATTTATCATGTGTTGTAAGACAACTTTCATTTAAAATCCTTCACATGTACAACTAATTGGACCTAAATTTAGTAACTTTCAATCTTAGCCATTCACATAGCCTTTGAATCTCCACCGTTGATTGATCTTGGTTGAGTCTTATATAAACAGACTCTCATTCCATATGAGACACCCGCCAGAAATCCAGAAATCCAGAAATCCAGCAATCCAGCAATCATATAGCAACTCCATTATCATCCTGAGCATTCGAGCATTTGAGCTTTTATCATCCATCAATGGCAGCTTTCAGCTTTGTGATTGCTCATTGTTGAAGAAGCAGTCCACATTTCTCTCTCAAACAAGGAATCGCACGGTCTAGGTGATGTTATGCTTGCATTGCATTGTTCTTTTGGCTTCATTTAGATTAGATTCCTTGATGATGGTAGGGTTAGGGTTTCATGACTATGTCTGATCTTCCACACCTGACTTTCACCTATCACAGTAGTTAGCATCTAGTTGACAAAAGATACCAGTCA
This sequence comes from Cunninghamia lanceolata, assembly GCA_027924645.1. Taxonomy (NCBI): domain Eukaryota; kingdom Viridiplantae; phylum Streptophyta; class Pinopsida; order Cupressales; family Cupressaceae; genus Cunninghamia; species Cunninghamia lanceolata. The sequence continues at coordinate 8,338,251 of BSBN01001001.1, read as the reverse complement.
ACAAAAGATACCAATCGACAAAAGATACCAGTCGACAAAAGAGACCAGTCGACAAAAGATACTAGTCAGAAAGTCTTTTCAATAATGACTTACAAGAAAAAGAAAAAATTAGTTATCGACAAAGTTCTCTTTTTGAGAACTAGTTCAAGAGTTCTAAAGTTCACTGATTCGCCAACCAGGAGACATGTGGTAGCAGTAAAAGGCAAACTTAAGTGTATTTTTGTTTAAGTTTCTCTTTGTCGGTAAAGTTCTCATTTTGAGAGCTAGTTCTTAAGTTACAAAGTTTTACTGATTCATCAACAACAAAGGGAGCATGAAAAGAAGAGTTGAAAGGTGTTTAAGTGACTTAGTCAAAAAAGGACTTAGTCAGGAAAGTTATCTTTTTGAGAATTGGTTTGAGAGTTTAGCATTTTGCCGATTCATCGATAGGATGACAAGTGGCTCCCAAAGTCAAAAGTTCATGGTTTAACCAGTTCACCGATAGAGAGAAAGTGTTGAAGAAAAAGACTAAGTAGGGAGAATGACTTAGTTGGGGAAGTTGTTATTTCTTGAACTTGTTCGGGAGTTTGGATATTCTTTGATTCACCAACTAGGTGATAAAGAGAGTGTTGAAGACAAAGATAGAGTTCGTGGTGTAGTGATTTCACTGATAAAGGCGATAGAGACTCTCAAAAGTCAAAAGTTCATGTTTTGACTAGATTGCCGATAAAGGTAATAAGGCAAAGTTCGAAGAAATGAACTTTTGCTGATATAAGGAAAAAGGTGATAGTTTGAAAATCGTGGAAATCACCAATAAACCTAACAAGTACCAAAGTTGATGAAAGATGGTTTTCGCCGATAAAAGGAAATGAACCAAGAGTTCAAAGAAAGTGATTTCTTCTGATAAACAAGGAAACAAGACAAGGTTCAGAATAAGTTAATTTTGCTGATAGAAGGCAAAAACTGGTAGAAATGAAAAGTTCAAAGGATGAGCTTTTTGCCGATAAAGATAGATTTTGCCGATAAGCAAAGTTCCAAAAAAGTAATCTTTGCTGATAGAGAAGAGATAGGCCAAGGTTTGATAAAATTAAAGTTTGCCGGTCAAAGAGATAAGGTTAGAAAAAGACAAAAGTAGCTGATAAAGAGAATAAAGAAGATAAAGGGGAGAGTTCAAAAATTTGGAAAATCGCTGATAAAGGTCTGAAAGCCAAAAATGGAGAAATGATAAAGTCAACAATAGAAGAGGATAACGACTATATTTATGGCATGATTTCAAGATGCAGAATCAATGTGAATAACAAGTGAATGCATGGATACAACACTAAAGATGACTGAAGTGTTAAGTATGCAAAGCTGAAGTGTTTTTTTATGTATATGATTGAAGTGTTCACATGTACATGATGGGCATGCGAGCATACAGATGGGCGAGTTTAAGTGAAGTTTTCTGATCATGCAGAAATTAGAAGTATAGTGCACACATGCAAATGGTGAGTATATGTAGAGTTAGTTGCATATAAATATAAGAAAATGGATACAAAATGATGTTACTATATAATAGAGATGAATTGATGCAGGTGTGAGCAGATTTGAGGAGCAGAGCAAATCTGGGTGAGAAGAGTGATAGGAGAAGAGATTGAATTAAAACCTGCAATTGAGGTTGATGAAGAATTAAATGGCTGCATACATGAATGTGTAAAAATTCAGTAAGGTTGGTGCATGCTATGGACTGAGTTGGTGCTCAGATTAGGGGATTGTAGTCTCCTTAGAGTAGGTGCTCTTAAATTTGGGATTTGGTGATTGCTTAGTGTTGGTTCTCTTAAATACTATAATCAAAGGTTTCATTTGTGAGGCTAGATTAGGATGGTAGATCCTAGCAACATTTTCTCACCATGGTTTTTCCCACATTGGGTTTTCCATGTAAATTTGGTGTTCATGTGTGCATGCTTTCTTATTGTTGATATTACTACATTGAAAGTTATTTTGATTTGAATATTAGAGGGTTGAAGTTTTAAGTTTTATTGACTTACCGATTCACCCTCCTCTTAGTAGATTGCTTGTGTTCTAACAATTGGTATCAGAGCCCAGTTCCTTGGAAGAAGCATAACAACTAAAGGTTAATCTGGGAGATTGAACACATGGCCAGTAAAGAAGGAGCTCACTCAAACAAAGCACCATTGTTTGATGGAAGGAATTATGCGTTCTGGAGTATACGTATGGAAACCTACCTTATTTCAATCAGGTTTGATGTTTGGAAATCTGTTATGGATGGTTATACTACTCCTGCAACCCCTCCAACAAACTAGGTAGGTAAGAAGGAATGTGAGAATAATGATAAGGCTAAGAATGCAATTCTATGTGGTTTAGCTAACTCTAAATTTGTGAAAGTGATGCGCTGCAAGTCCACTATAGAAATCTGGGATAAACTTTAGAGCATCTACGAAGGAGATACAAAGGTGAAACAAGCCAAGTTATAGACCTTTAAAGGAAGATTTGAAAGCCTGAAGATGAGAGATGAAGAAAATATTGCTGATTACCTGCTCAGAGTTGATGAAGTAGTGAATGCTATGAGAGGACTAGATGAAGAAGTAAAAGAGCAAGTGATTGTTCAAAAAGTACTTAGATCTTTACCTTCCAGGTATGATACTAAAGTCTTTGCTATAGAAGAAAGAAAAGAACTAGATAAGATAACTATTGATGAGCTGCATGGTCTCTTTACTGCCTATGAAATGAGGATTGGTGGTACGGAGGATTCCAAGAAAAAAGCAACATTCAAGGCATTGAAGAAGTCAAATAATGTAGAACTTGAATCTGGTATAGATGAAGAAGAAGCCAACTTTGTAAAAAGGATGAAAAGAGGATCTGGAAACTATAGAGGTAAGTTGCCCTTTAAGTGCTTTAATTGTAGAAAGAATGGTCACTTTACTGCTAAATGTCTTGTTGGAGGAAAAGATAAAAGTGATGAATAGGACAATAAGAAAAGTAACAAGAAGTTCTTTCCAAAGAAGAAGTATTTTCAGAAGAATAAGAAAATCCTTTACACAAAAGGTGACAACAATTCCTCTGATGAAAGCCTCAATTTAGAAGAAAACAATGAAGGCACTTCTGATCCTGAAGCATATGAATATCTATTTATGATAGTAGAAACTTCTGATAAAGATTAGAACATTACTGATCTAGAAGATCCCGATAGTGAAGGAGAAGTAGAAGTAGATCTGGTTTGTTCTTTAGAAGAAATTGAGTTACTTAGGAAGAAAAAGTCTAAACTAAAGTTGCAACTTCAAGAAGATATTGTGTCAAAGAAGCTTGTTGAATCAGAAGAACTAATTGTTAAATTAAAGACACAAGTTGAAGAATCCAGAAGAATAGAAGAGGTTATTAAATCTGATTTGAAAGGTAAATCATAAGAATGTCTGAAGTTGGAATCTGAAGTGGTATCTTTGAGAAAAAAACTAGAAAAGGCTAAGGATAAGATTGACCTAAGACTAAAATTTGATAAGAGCAGCAACATGCTTGATGAAATGATAGGTAAATAGAGATTTGCAAAGAATAAGACTGGATTAGGTTTTAAAGAAGGGCAACCTTTGAAATCTAGTAATCCTCCTAAAAAGATTGAAGAGAGGAAGCAGTAGAAGGAAGGTGATGGCTTCACAAAAGTCACAGATTTGAAAGAGAGAAGATTCAGAGGTCCCCCTCCTACAAGACATTCTAGTGTAATCAAGTTTCCTCAATCCTTTTATGGCTATTGTTATTCATGTAATCAATATGGTCATAGGGTTGTTAGTTGTAGAAGTGTTCCTAGGAGAAGAACTGATTTTATTAGCAAAAATTCTTTTGCACCTCTAGGAGATTTTAGAGTAGTTTGTTATAAATACAATAGCTTTGGTCATATTGCAAAATTTTGTAGAACAAACTTTATTAAAACTAACAAACATGAAAGAAAGAAGAATGTTTCTCCTAAGGAAGATAATACATTGAACTCCTTGATGAATAAGGACTCTAAGAAAGTCTGGAAGAAGAAGAAAGAGGCATCTTTGATAGTCCAGAAAACATGTTTGTTGAAGGCACAACACAACTGAGAGGGGGGGTGAATCAGTTGTATCAAAAATTTAACTTTAATTGATCAATTTCACAATCACATTAACTTGCTTTAACCAGTTAATCTAATATGAAGAATAAACATGAAAAGAAGAAACAAAACTTAAGCACATCAACACCATTCACACATGAACACCAGATTTTTACATGGAAAACCTTTAGAAAGGGAAAAACCATGGTGAGTGTTAGCTTGCAGTATAATGTAGTAACAATACCGAATATTAAAGAGGCTCACTACCAAGAGGGCTCACTTCCCAGGGCTCACTACCCAAAAGAATGCTCACTGCAAGAAAGGTTCATTGCCAAAAGGGTGGCTCACTGCCAATGGCTGGCTCACTACCAAGGGGTGAACTAATATAGTAGCATCTACAACATGCTTGAGTTCAGTTCCATTGAAGCACAATGTATCTCTCTTGTTCTTCCGTTACAACACACACACCTTAACTTCACATCTTCTTACATATTCACAACAATCATGAATTCATTACATGTATTTATACCTATCATCAACATTGGAATGTACATCAAGGTCGGCATTACAATCTACGACCATTTAAACTTTCTCCAAGGTTGGCATACATACATAATTTCAAAATAGGACTAGACCTAAACAAACTTGCAGAGGAAAAGAATGAAGGATGAACACATCATGGCTTAGCTTGGACCCAAATACATCTTCACACATTTGTACACGCTTCTACAATCCATGAATTACCTCCACAACAAGTGTGACTAACTAGGTTGGCCAGAACAAGTATACAACATCAAGAATCACTAAGTCACATTCTTCCAAGTTCTTCATTACAGCTTGCAGATCATACACACACCTTGAATGCATTTAGGGGACATCTATGAACATCATAGAATTATTTGGAAACTAGAAAATCCAACCGCAACAGATCTCAACTTACTTTTATTGAAGATGGATCACAGACTGCTCTCAATCAGACACTGTCAAACTCTGCTAATCAAAAACTTGCTTTCTAGAGCACTAAATTATAAAACCTTTGGAATCATTGTAGAAAGCTAAGGACCTTGTAAGCTTAAGTTGAGAACCACAAGGCCAAAGAACATACCGCAGAGGAATGCAGAGCAAAATAATTCCTCCCTGTCATACTGCAAACTCTGTTAGACACAGTCTTCAAATTGGTGGATAGAACTTTTGTTGCACAACAATCCAGACCACCAAATTCTAGATTTAGCATCTTCAAACACCTCTCTAAAACATATCCAAATCTCATACTCCGGTCTTCAATACTAAGGAAATGCGGCGCAAAACTTAGACAGTTATTCTGCAAGACAAAATACTCTGCAACACACTGTTTCCACTTGGAGAGCAAAATTTCTTCAAAAGCACTTGGAAACTTAGTATCAAAAATATCTTCTCATCATCTTCAACAATTATATAATACAATACAAAGCAACTAAATCATCACAAACAAGCATCAAAATAAGAGCACAGTTGACACCAATGATAACACAAATATGTTGACATCAATGACAACACCAATTAACACATACTTGCAACAATCTCCCCCTTTGTCATTGATGGTGACATATGATGTGAGAAACCATCAAGATAAGAATCTGCATTCATCACCATCTCTCCCTTTCTCTTTACACATCTGCAACACTTTTCTCCCCCTAAGTTTTTTACATGATCTCTCCCTCCCTTTGACATCAATGGAAAAGGACATCATATTTCTTCTACTGCACATACTTGCATGCTTCTTATCTGATCAACTGGAATTATTCTTTCACTTCTCCTAACTACAAAAATCAACTCAGATCACTCTTTACTCCCCCTGAAGGGTAGCCTCCTAAATCAGTCCAGAAAGAAATATTCTTTGAAGTACATTGGATTGATGCATCTCCTTATGCACCTACTTTAACGAAGAAAGGGCAATAACCCCTAACCTTTCCTGGAGATACTCAAATGTGTCTTTTGCAAGGGCCTTAGTGAATATATCAACAACTTGATCCTTTGTAGGCACATACTCAAGCTTCACAACATTCTTTGCAACTTTCTCTCTCAGAAAGTGATATTTGATTGAAATGTGTTTTGTCTTTGAATACATCATTGGATTCTTTGAAATGTTTATGGGCACTTGTGTTATTACAAAGAATAGGGATTGGCTCCTCATACTCAACTTTGATATCCTTCAAGGTTTGTTTCATCCACAACACCTAAGTGCAACATGTTACTACAACAATATATTTTGCCTCTGCAGTAGATAAGGAGATTGATTCTTGTTTCTTCCTATGCCATGACACTTCCCTATCTCCAAGGAAGAATACACCTCCACTTGTGCTTTTCCCTTCATCAACACAACCAACCCAATCTGCATCTGTATAGGCACTTAGGGAGAAATCATTATTCTTTGGATACCACAAGCCATGATATAGAGTGCCTTTCAAGTACCTAAATATCCTCTTCATAGCCATAATATGTGATTCTTTGGGATCTGATTGAAATCTGGCCACAAGACAAATTGTATGCATGATATCAGGTTTGGTAGCAGTCAGATAAAGCAATCCACCAATCATTGATCTGTACTTGCTCTGATCAGCCTTAGCAGATTCATCATTTTTACTTAGCTTACATCTAGTAGTCAAATAAGTGCTCACCAGTTTAGAGTCTTCCATTCCAAACTTCTTTAATAATTCTCTGAGATACTTTGATTGAGAAATGAAGATACCTTTTTCTGTCTGATTGATTTACAATCCAAGGAAGAAATTCATCTGACCACACATGGACATCTCAAACTCCTTCTGCATCTCATCTACAAAATTCTTACACATTCCTTCATTTCCACCAAATATAATATCATCCACATAGACTTCAAAAATTAGAATTTGATCTTTACTTGCCTTGATATACAAATTGCTATCTGCAGACCCTTTACTGAAACCCTTCTGTAGTAGATACTTATCCAATCTTGCATACCAAGCTCTGGGAGCTTGCTTCAATCCATACATAGACTTCTTCAACTTACACACCATATCTGGTTGGTTTGATAACTGGAATCCATCTAGTTTCTCAATGTATACCTCTTCTTCTAACTCACCATTTAGAAAGGAAGATTTCACATCCATTTGATACACCTTGAAATCGTTGTGCTGCAAAAGCCAAAAATAGTATGATTGCTTCCAATCTAGCCACTAGAGCAAAAGTCTCCTCATATTCTATCCCTTCCACTTGTGAGTAGCCTTTGTACACAAGTCGTTCTTTGTTTCTCACTTCTCCAACCTCATTCAATTTGTTTCAGAAAACCCACTTTGTTCCAATCACATTCTTGTTTGCAGGTCTAGGGACAAGTTCCCAAGTCTTGTTCTTCTCAATTTGTATTAATTCTTCTTCCATTGCCTTGACCTAATTTTTATCATTGCAAGCTTTATTTACTGTCTTAGGTTCCACTTTTGAAAGGAAAAATAGATTTACTTGTTCTTCTGTAGCTCTCCTTGTCAATATACCTTTCTTTTTATCACCAACAATTTGATCTTTAGAATGATCTCTTTGCACATACTTGGGAGTCTTTGGAATTCTTTTAGAATCATCTTCTTGAATTTCTTCTTCTTTAGGAGCAAATTGTACTTCAGTTTGAACTTCCTTTTCTTTGCCTTTTTCTACCTTCTCTGTAACAAGTTCATTTGATTCATATCTATCCAATTGAAGATCTTCATCTACCTTTATATTTTAACTTTCAATGATCTTTTTTATTCTTTTATTATAGCACCGGTAAGCCTTGCTCTTGGTTGAGTATCCTAGGAATATGCCTTCATCACATCTAGCATCAAACTTCCCTAATTCTTCATCTCTTCTGATATAACATTTACTTCCAAAAACTTTGAAGTATTTGACTATAGGACTTTTACCATACGTCAGTTCATAAGGTGTCTTGGTCTCTTTTGGTTTGACCTACACTCTATTTTGAATATAAACAATAGTGTGTATTGCTTCTTTCTAATACACTTTCAGTAGGTCTGCTTCCTTGATCATTGTTCTAGTAGCTTCTTGAATAGTTCTATTCTTCCTTTCAACCACTCCATTTTGCTAAGGAGTGCGGGGAGGAGACAAATGTCTCTTTATTTCATGTTCTTCACAAAAAGTATTGAACTAATTTGAAGTAAATTCACCTCCTCTATTAGACCTTAAGCACTTAATTTTTAAATGCAATTCATTTTCAACCATATCTTTGAAAGTTTTGAACTTGTCTAGGGCTTCTAATTTTTCTCTAGGGAAAGTAACCCAAGTCATTCTTGAATAATCATCAATAAGAAGCATGAAATACCTATCACCTTGCAGACTTCTTACTCTTGTAGGACCACAAAGGTATGTATGCACCAACTCCAGTAGACCGGTAGAGAATTGTTCTTTGCTTTTGAAGGTAGTCTTTGTCATCTTCCCCAATTGACAATCTTTACATGTAACATTGGTAGGCTTCACAATCTTAGGTAGATCTCTTATAATTTGAGCAGTACTTATTTTCACTAGATTATCAAAGTTGATTGACCTATTCTCCTATGCCATAACCAAATTTCATCTATCGTAGCCAACAAACAACAGTTGTTAGTACCTTTCAATTGATAGACATTGCCATGAGTCTTTTTACAAACAACAATTATAGTGCTGGAGATTTTTCTTATCTCACATCCCTTGTCCTTGAACACAAGATTATAACCTTTGTTACACATTTGTCCAACACTTAGAAGGTTATGCTTCAAGGCCTTGACATAAAGAACATCATCTATATTATGCTTGCCATCAAAAGTAATTGATCCTTTTCTACAAATCTTACCAGCTGCATCATCACCAAATCTAACTAGTCCTCTGTCATATTTTTCAAATTTGACAAACTTACTTTTGTCTCTAGTCATGTGGTTTGAACATCCACTGTCAATGATCCATTCATCTTCCTTTTTAGCACGAAATGTAGACAACTCTCCTGAACGTCCATCCTTCACACAACTAGCAAGGTTAGTAGAAACAGGTTCTTCTCTAAGTGCAATTAAAAAACATTCATTACTATTGCCATCATCAGAATTAGATTCATCATCAGTTACACCATCATCATATCTAACATAGTAACTCTTTCTTACCATCTTTCCTTTACTTTCATTGAATTTCAAAGCTATATCAAGACGTCTTGAAGCATAGTGACCGATTTCTCCACAATAGAAACATTTAAAGGGTAACTTACCTTTGAACTTTCCTCTGCTGCCTCTTTTTATTCTTCTTGCGAATTTTACCTCAAGTTCTACAAAATCTTCTTCATCTAATTCCACATCATACTTCTCTGATCTAGAAATCTTTTCTTCCTTGGCCATGAAGGCAGTCTTAGTTTTCACAGGACCATCAGTAGTACCAAACTCCCTTATTTCAAAGGCAGTTAGTTTACCAAGCAATTAATCTTTTGTATGCCTGACTCAAGCAAATCTTCAATGGCAGATACCTTGTGACTATAGGACTTTGGAAGGGTTTTGAGTATTTTGTCAATAACATCTTCATCTTCTAACTTTCCACCTAGAGCCTTGATGCTGCTGACAACTTCATCAATCTTATGTATGTAATTTGTTATGTTATCATCTTTTGACATTCGCATAGTTTCATATGTAGTCTTTAAATTTTGCAACTTAGCCTTCCTGACAGATGCATCACCTTCATAAAAATTCTTCAATTTTTCCCAAATTTCATGAGCAGTTGCAAGATCCACAACTTTTGCCATTTCAATATTTGATAAAGCTTCCAATAAAGCATTTTTAGCCTTGTGATTCAACTCAAATTCCTTGATCTCTTCTTCAGTCTCTAGACCATATTTAGGTATTTCATAGTCATTTTTGACTAACATCTAAACACTGTGACCTATAGAAATAAGATAACTTTCCATGCATATCTTCCAATATGTGTAGTCAAATCCATCAAACTATGGCATGTCCTTTTTGTGTGCCATCCCGAATCTACCTCAGGCTGTTAGGCTTTCTTCCAAGGAACCTTGCTTTGATGCCAATTGTTGAAGGCACAACACAACTGAGAGGGGGGGTGAATCAGTTGTATCAAAACTTTAACTTTAATTGATCAATTTCACAATCACATTAACTTTCTTTAACCACTTAATCTGATATGAAGAATAAACATGAAAAGTAGAAACAAAACTTAAGCACAGTAACACCATTCACACATGAACACCAGATTTTTACGTGGAAAACCCTTAGAAAGGGAAAAACCATGGTGAGTGTTAGATCACAATATAATGTAGTAACAATATCGAATATCAAAGAGGCTCACTACTAGGAGGGCTCATTGCCCAAAAGAATGCTCACTATAAGAAAGACTCATTACTGAAAGGGTGATTCACTATCGGTGGGTGGCTCATTGCAAAGGGGTGAACTGATATAGTAGCATCTACAACATGCTTGAGTTCAATTCCATTGAAGCATAATGTATCTCTCCTATTCTACCTTTATAACACACACACACACCTTAACTTCACATCTTCTTAGATATTCACAACAATCATGACTTCATTACATGTATTTATACCTATCATCAACCTTGGAATGTACATCAAGGTTGGCATTACAATCTACGACCATTGGAACTTTCTCCAAGGTCAGCATACATACATAATTTCAAAATAGGATTGGACCTAAACAAACTCGTGGAGGAAAAGAATGAAGGATGAATACATCATGGCTTATCTTGGACCCAAATACATCTTCACACATTTGTACATGCTTCTACAATCCATGAATTACCTCCACAACAAGTGTGATTAACCAAGTCAGCTAGAATAAGTATACAACATCAAGAATCACTAAGTCACATGCTTCCAAGATCTTCATTACAACTTGTGGATTAGACACATGCCTTCAATGCATTCAGGGGACATCTATGAACATCATAGAATTATTTGGAAACTAGAAAATCCAACCACAACAGATCTCAACTTACTTTTCTTGAAGATGGATCACAAACTGCTCTCAATCAGACACTATCAAACTCTACTAATCAAAAACTTGCTTTCTAGAGCACCAAATCAGAAAACCTTTGGAATGAAGAAAGATAAGGACCTTGTAAGCTTAAGTCCAAAACCACAAGGCCAAATAAGATACCATGGAGGAATGTGGAGAAAAATACTTCCTCCTTGTCATACTGCAAACTTTGTCAGACACATTCTTCAAACTGGTGAATAGAACTTTTGTTGCACAGTGTTCCGGACCACCAAATTCTATATTTAGCATATTCAAACACCTCTCTAAAACATATCCAAATCTCATACTCCGGTCTTCAATACTGAGGAAATGCAGAGAAAAACTCAAATAGTTATTCTGCAAGCCAAAATACTCTGCAACACACTGTTTCCACTTGGAGAGCAAAATTTCTTCAAAAGAACTTGGAAACTCAGTGTCAAAAATATCTTCTCATCATCTTCAGTAGTTATATAAGACAATACAAAGCAACTAACTCATCATAAACAAGCATCAAAACAAAAGCACAGTTGACACCAATGACAACACAGATATGTTGACATCAATGACAACATCGGTTAGCACACACTTGCAACAATGTCTTGCTAAGAGAGAAAATCCATGGTTGATAGATAGTGGATGTTCTAGTTACATGACATGAGACAAGAGTAAGTTTATATGTCTACAAGAATTGGATGGAGGCTCAGTTAAGTTTGGTGACAGCACAACCAAGAAGATCTATAGAAAAGGAACATTGATCATTTATGGAAAAGCCAAGACACACAATGTCTATTATGTAGAAGGACTGAAGTATAATCTATTAAGCGTAAGTCAGATGTGTGACAATGGATACAATCTGACCTTTAATGCTAAAGGTTGTGAAATTGGAAAGGCAAGTTCTGGGAAGATAGTTTCTAAAGCAAGTAGAACAGACAATAACCTTTACAATCTTAAGGAGGTTCAAGGTAGAAGTTGCTTAATGGGACAACTTGATGAAAGTTGGTTGTGGCATAGAAGATTGGGACATGTTAATTTTGACAACCTCGTGAAGGTTAGTTCAAAAAATGCAATTAGGCATTTGCCTAAAATCACCAAGCTAGCAAATATAATTTGCAGGTAATGTTAGCATGGGAACCAGACAAGGTCAAGCTACAAAACAAAAGAGTACTCTACTTCAAGACTCTTGGAGTTAGTTCATACTAATCTATGTGGTCCAACCAGGACACAAGGACTAAATGGTGAGAGATGTTTCATGTTATTAGTTGATGATTTTCAAGAATGACATGGGAAACCCTTCTAAAGGATAAATCAGAAGCCTTTGAGAAAATTAAGGCTTTTAGGTCTTTGGTTGAGAAGGAAAGTGGTCTAGCAATCAAATACCTAAGATCAAATAGAGGTGGAGAATTCACCTCTAATGAGTTTGTGGAATATTGTGAAAAGCATGACATAAAGAGATAATATTTTGCACCTAGAACACCATACCAGAATGGCGTTGTGGAGGGGAAAAACAAAATAGTAAAGGAAATGGCAAGAACTACGCTAAATGAGGCAAAGTTTCTAGATGTTTACTAGAGAGAGGTTGTTCACACAACAGTGTATACTTTGAACAGAGTGCAACTGAGAGTAAATGCTGAGAAGACACCGTATGAGTTATGGAATGGTAGACTTGCTACAGTCAAATATTTTTGTGTATTTTGTAGAAAATGCTACATTAGAAGAGATGAGGATAGCCTTGGAAGCTTCGATTCAAGGTGTGATGAGGGTATTTTTTGGGTTACTCCAGCAAATCCAAAGCACATAAATGTTACAATAATTGATTGCATATGATCATGGAAAGCTCTAATGTTAGGGTAGATGAGGACCAACCACATCCAACTCAGAATAAGGACAACTGCTCAGTTGAATTAGCTATAATAGAAGAAGAAGATGTGACTCTTGAGGAAGAGGATGTGCCTGTTGAAGAAGAATATGAAGGAATAACTGGTAAAGCACCTGCTCGATATGTACAAAGAGAACATCCTGAACAACTGATAATAGGAGACAAGACTAAAGGAGTTCAAACAAGAAGAAAGTTGTCAAAGTCAAAAGAACAGGTAAATTTTTCATTGCTATCTAAATATGAACCTAGAACATTTAATGATGCTATTGTAGATGAAGGTTGGATCAATGCAATGGAAGAGGAATTTAATCAAATTGAGAAAAATTAGACGTGGGAATTGGTCCCATGGCTTGCAGAAAAGAATGTAATAGGAACCAAATGGGTGTTTAAAAACAAACTGAATGAGGATGGAGAAGTTGTAAGGAATAAGGCACATTTGGTTTGTAAAGGATACACTCAGGTAGAAGGCATAGACTTTGAAGAAACATTTGCACCAGTAGCAAGATTAGAAGCCATTCAGATGTTTCTGGCATTCTTAGTTTATAAGAATTTCAAGGTTTACCAAATGGATGTTAAATCTACTTTTCTAAATGGAAACCTTAATGAAGAAGTCTATATTGAGCAACCTAAAGGATTTCAGCTGTTAGAGAAAGAAGACTATGTTTGTAGACTGAAAAAGGCCTTGTATGGTCTGAAACAGGCCCCTAGGGCTTGGTATTCTAAGCTAGATAATTACCTCTAGCAATAAGGTTTTAGAAAAGGGTGTGTAGACAACAACCTATACTTCAAATCATAAGATGAGCACTTGATGATTGTTGTTGTGTATGTTGATGACATTATTTTTGGTGGTAGTGATGACAAGATGAGCAAGAAATTTGCTGATCAGATGCAGAAGGAATTTGAAATGTCCATGCTTGGAGAACTTTCTTTCTTTCTTGGCTTACAAATATTGTAGTTAAATCAAAGGTATATTTATATCTCAAACCAAGTATGCAAAGAAGATGTTCAAGAAGTTCAAGATGGAAGACTGTAAGCCATTAAGTACCCCCATGATGACAGGATGCAAGTTAAGCAAGAATGATGAATCACTAGATTTAGATCAGACTTTATATAGATCAATGATAGGTAGCTTGCTATACCTAACTGCATCCAAACCAGATATCACACAAGTAATATGCATGGTGGCTAGATATCAAGCTACTCCTAAGGAATCACATGTTCAAGCTATGAAGAGAATATTCAGATATCTGAAAGGTATTGAGGATTATGGATTATGGTATCCTTGAGATAATGATTTTACCTTGACAACATATACAAATGTTGATTGGGCAAGAAGTATGGATGATAGGAGAAGCATCAGTGGTGGATCTTTCTTCCTTGGTGATAGGTTAGTATCATGGCTCGGTAAGAAGCAAGATTTAGTTACATTGTCCACTACTGAAGCAGAATATGTTGCTGTTGTTTCATGTTGTACACAAGTTTTATGGATGAAGCAGACACTCAAGGATATAAAGGTAGAGTTTGCTGATCCTATTTCCATTCTTTGTGATAATATTAGTGCAATCAATATCTCAAAGAATCTTGTGATAAACTCAAGAATGAAGCATATTACCATTAAATATCATTTCTTGAGAGAAAAAGTTGCAGATCGGGAGGTCATGATGGAGTATGTCCCCACAATAGAACAAATTGCAGACTTCTTCATCAAGCCACTTCCAAAGGATACTTTTGAATATCTCAGGAAGAAGCTAGGAGTTATTGTTCCTTCTTCTCACAAATAGAAGTGAATCTATGACAACTGTTTAGGGAGAGCAGATCCAGGCATATTTTTCATCCTTGTTTTGGACAGTGACTACCTCTCAAGTGGATAGTTGGTAGTTTGGATGTCACAAGTTCATGTGACATGGTGAGGAGAAGCATTTTAGACATTTGCAGTTGGTTGTTAGAAAGGAGGTTGATTACCTCCCTTTACCATTGATGACAAAGGAGGAGAGTAAGAGTAAGGGGGAGTAGCACTAGAGCAAATAGCAGAAGAAAGAGAGCAACACAAAGATCAGATTATGCATAAGTGTTGCCATCAATGACAAATGGGGAGATTGTTGATATATTGTCATTGATGTCAAAGTTGGATGTTAGTCGGTAAAAATGGCCAAAGAAGAACTCTTTGAGTTTTGCCCTTAGTTGGCAAAAATGGCCAAGAAAGAACTGTGAGTTTTGCCCTTAGTCAGAAAAAATGGCCAAGTAAGAACTTTGTGAATTTTTCCTTAGTCAGAAAAAATGGCCAAGTGAGAACTCTTTGTATTTTGCCTTAGTCGCTAAAAATGGCCAATTGAGAGCTCTTTATGTTTTGCCTTTAGTCGACAAAATTGCCCAAATCAGAACTCTATGTAGTTAGCCTCTAGTCAGAAAAAGTTGCTAGTCGGAAAGTATTTTCAATAATGACTTAGAAGAAAAAGATAAAAATAGTTATCGGCAAAGTTCTCTTTTTGAGAACTAGTTCAAGAGTTTTAAAGTTCACCGATTCACCAACTGAGTGACATGTGGCAACAGTAAAAGGAAAACTTAAGTGTATTTTTGTTTAAATTTCTCTTTGTTGGTAAAGTTCTTATTTTGAGAATTAGTTCTTAAGTTACAAAGTTTCACCGATAACAAAGGAAGCATGAAAAGAAGAGTTGAAAGGTGTTTAAGTGACTTAGTGAGGAAAGTTCTCTTTTTGAGAACTGGTTTGAGAGTTTGACATTGTTCTGATTCATTGATAGGGTGACAAGTGGCTCTCAAAGTTAAAAGTTCATGGTTTGACTAGTTCACCGATAGAGAGAGAGTGTTGAAGGAAGAGACTTCATTGGGAGAATGACTTAGTCAGGGAAGTTGTTATTTCTTGAACTTGTTCAAGAGTTGGGATATTCTTCAATTCCCTGACTAGGCGATAAAGAGAGTGTTGAAGACAAATATAGAGTTTGTGGTGTAGTGATTTCACCGATAAAGGCGATAGAGACTCTCAAAAATCAAAAGTTCATGTTTTGACTAGATCACCAATAAAGGCAACAAGGCAAAGTTCAAAGAAATGAACTTTTGCCAATATAAGGAAAAAGGTGATAGTTCAAAAATCATGGAAATCACCGATAAGCATGACAAGTACCAAAGTTCATGAAAGATGGTTTTCACTGATAAAAGGAAATGGACCAAGAGTTCAAAGAAATTGATTTCTTCCGATAAAAAAGGAAAAAAGACAAGGTTTAGTATAAGTTAATTTTTCTGATAGAAGGCAAAAACTAGTAGAAATGAAAAGTTCAAAGGATGAGCTTTTTGCCGATAAAGATAGATTTTGCTGACAAGCAAAGTTCTGAAAAAGTAATCTTCGCTGATAGAGAAGAGATAGGCCAAGGTTCGATAAAAGTAAAGTTTTTTGGTCAAAGAGATAAGGTTTGAAAAAGACAAAAGTAGCCAGTAAAGAGAATAAAGAAGATAAAGGGGAGAGTTCAAAAAGTTTGAAAATCGCCAATAAAGGGCTGAAAGCCAAAAATTAAGAAATGATAAAGTCAATGATAGAAGAGATAATGACTATATTTGTGGCACAATTTTAGGATGCAGAATCAATGTGAATAACAAGTGAATGCATGGATACAGTACTGAAGATGACCGAAGTGTTAAGCATGCAAAGGTAAAGTGTTTTTTTTATGTATACAACTGAAGTGTTCACATTCACACGATTAAAGTGCGAGCATATAGATGGGTGAGTTTAAGTGAAGTTTTTTGATCATTCAGAAATTAGAAGTATAGTGCACACATGCAAATGGTGAGTATATGTAGAGTTAGTTGCATATAAATATAAGCAAATGGATACAAAATGATGTTACTATGTAATAGAGATGAATGCGTGAGCATATTTGAGGAGCAGAGCAAATCTGGGTGAGAAGGGTGAGAGGAGAAGAGATTGAATTAAAAGCTACAATTGAGGTTGATGAAGAATTAAATGGCTGCAAGAATGAATGTGTAAAAATTTAGTAAGCTTGGTGCTTGCTGTGGACTGAGTTGGTGCTCAGATCAGGGGATTGTAGTCTCCTTAGAGTAGGTGCTCTTAAATTAGGGATGTGGTGATTCCTTTGATTTGGTGCTCTTAAATACTATAATCAAAGGTTTCATTTGTGAGGCTAGATTAGGACGGTAGATTCTAGCAGCATTTTCTCACCATGGTTTTTCCCACATTGGGTTTTCCATGTAAGTCTAATGTTCATGTGTGCATGCTTTCTTATTGTTGATATTACTACATTAAAAGTTAATTTGATTTGAATACTAGAGGGTTGAAGTTTTAAGTTTTATTGACCTATTGATTCACCCCCGTCCTAGTAGATTGCTTGTGTTCTAACATAAGGGACTAGATAAAGTTTTTTAGCTATGAAATCGGTAAAAATAAGGACACAACCATGCCAAAGATGCCCCTTGCACTCACAAACTTTTGACAACATGAAATGCAAGATATCTTTTCAATGCTTGCTTTCATCTTTGGCCTGGATAGTGACTCTCGGGTTTCTGAGTTCTAGCTTGCATTAGGTTTCTGCTTGAGGAAACAAAAGGAGTTCAGAATGGATTTTGTAGTTATCATTGCTGATGCCATGCATGCTCAATTGGTGGCATACTCCATCCAGTATTGTTTTAGGTATTCATCTTTCTTGGCGCATATGATGCTACACAAAAATATTGATTTATTTACATCTTACATTGATTTGGCTGTGACAGATGAGTCTGGGCCCTACCAAGACCATCCTGTTATCCACATGGACCCATGTACTGTTTGCTTCTTCTAACTACTATTCATTCTCTAATATGTTTTTGACTCTGACGCTCTTGGACTTGACCCACAGAGACAAACCAGCCTGGATCGTAGACCACCAGAGAGAATGGATGACAAACAGTTAACCTCCTTCCAATTGGTTCTTCGGAACCAACTTTACTTTTTTCAGGATGCATGGTTTCAGGGGGGATCCCTTCAGGCTGCCTGCATACTTAACTGATATGACTCAGGCGCTGGAGCTGGCCCAGTAGTTAAGTATTATTGATGGAGAATGGGGTGTTAGAAGGAAGAAAGCAGTGATGTATTCCACTCCGCTGACTAGGGTGGGAGTAACAGTTAAGAAGAGGTCTTCAAAAAAGTTGCTTGCTTTCAAACTCGCTGAGCTCAGTCTGGATATCATCTATGACCAACGAAGTTTTGATCCCGATGGATGTTTTGCAGAAATGAAAATAACAATGCAAGTTGTGCATGAGCTGTAGAAGTATTGGGATGAGCAGCAGTCCCCTAGCGTTGAATCTATTGCTACTTTTGTCAATTTGGCACATATTCCCACAGAGCAACTAAGGCCACCGTGGTTCTCTTTTTATATTCCAAAGAAGGATTTTGACCCCGCGGTTAAGATTCACAAGGCATTGAAGAATTGCCTGGAAAATGAGGGCTGGGATAATGAGAAGATTGCAACTTTTTGGGTGTAACATCAAGAGATACACGATCTGAATACCCCCTATGACTCCCTTGATTCCGATGATGTATTCGATGCTAAATGGGAGGAGGATCATTTAACACCAGCTACTCCAACAATAGTAGGTGAATCTCAGTCGGTGAGCATTGAAGAGAGGCCTGTGGAGTCACCTCCTGCCTAGGGACCAACAATTTATGATCTAGCTTATCAAAGGGGCACACAGACACTCAAGCGAAGACAGACAACTTCTTCAGGTTTCATAGTAGAGGTATCTCCTTTAGAGGTATCCTCTCAGCCTGAGAAAAGGGTGAATCATAGAAAGGCTGACTTAAGAAACTTGATGGAAGAGGAGGATGTAATTGATGTCATGCCAACCTCCGTGGCTCCCACAGTGCAGGTATGTTTTACTCCTCCCATTCTCTCTTCCTAGTCTCTAGTTTCCCCCACCGTGTCCACCTCAACCTTTGTCATTGTAGTCATTTCTTCCTCCATTTCTCACCCTTTGTATCCTATCTCTGCATTGATATCTCTTGTTGTGTCATCCCCCCTCCTGTTTCATCCTCCGTACAGGGCACTGTGGCACTGTCGATCTCGTTCGCTCCCCTATTTTCTCCCATGCCTCCATGTGTCTCTCTAGCCCCCCTATAGAGCATTCCACCTTTCTCCCCTTCTACTCTAAGCTTCCCATTGCCCGCCTCCATGGGGACTCAAGCAACATCTTCTATTATGCCCATTCCTTTTGGTCTTCCTACTGGAACACCTTTTGTTGGGTAGTATATTCAATCCCCTGGGTAGTATAGAAACCAAATTGATGTAACCAAAAAGGCTTGGGAGAAGAGGATAGCAAAAAGAAGACAAAAGAATGCATAGAGGCTGGTGACCCCAAAAATGAGTACTGTGTATGACGAGGCACAACAAACTATGTTGATAGCATCAATGACCCCCAACGTCAAACAGCTAGAGGGTCAGATGCAACTAGATGATTACACAATCCATTCCATTGGTCTCAACCTCAGCCAGGACTGCCTGCATGATAGAGTTGAGTTGATGGAGGAGACCCAAAGGGCCATCACCATAGATTATATGAAGGCTAGCTAACAGGTAAGAAAGCAGGAGCAAGAGATGAAAAATGTCAAGGCCACAGTGGAGTGGCTAAATGTTGAGAGCAAGGGAAAAGATGTGGAGATTGCTTGTCTATAGAAGGAATTAAATGATAAAATCTCAAAAGGGGCTTTGGAGGCTGAACAGGCCACAAGGGGTAAGCTGCAGATGGATTTGGATCAGGTCTGGGTTACTGTGGAGAAGAAGAAGAAAGAAAGCCTTAATGCGAGGCTACAGGGAAAGGAGAAAGAGCTGGCACATGTTCAAAAGAACCTTTCTGATGCTGCCTCATAGGCATCAGCAAAGAAAAAGGAGAAGGAGAACCAGATTGCAAAGCTGTAGCTTGAAGGAAAAGATAAAGAATTTACAGATCCAATAGCTGCAAAGTGCATTGGCAAGCTCCACGTAGCAAATTAACATTCTCTCGATGTTGTAACAATTGTATTCTTCTTATTGGGAGAAAATCAAGGGAGTTGCCATGTCCTTTCAACCCATCTTGAGATTCATTACGGATGCTCAGGAGTTAAGTGTGAAAGCTAACTCCACCATTGAGTAGATTTTGACCTCTATCATCCCGAAGGTGGTTGAGTCACAGTTATTAGTTCAAAAGATGTATACCACTTATGATGATTCTTTGACAACAATGAGAATAAATGATAAGTGACTAGTGGCAAAGAAGGCCAACAAGTTCATCAAGTGTAATAAGGCAGCCATAAAGGCCAAAGAGTGTCATCACACCCTAGATCAAATAGCGAAGCAGATGAAGGGCCATATCCAGCAGTTGGTGCAACTTGAGCTCCCTTCCCCATTCCCGTCAGACAGGTCAGTCATGGCTAAAGCTAAGATCAAGCAGCTTTTGGAGCACTGATAATAGGATCAATCTATTTTCTAGGCCCTAAGTTCTTCCCCAAGTACCTCAGAGGTGGACACAATTCTGTACCCTCTAGTGCAGCTAAAATTCCACATTGAGGCTGCATTGGCCACACTGAGCATCTTATCTTTGAAAGAGATGATTGATCTCAACCAAGCTTTTGAGGCACTACAATAGAAGGCATAGCCTGCCGAGACCAATTGTGAGCCTTTGCAATTGGCTCTCTCAAAGCTGCAGTTTTAAGTATCATATTTTTTATGAGACTAGGGTTTCTGGGTTCTTGCCTTTGTAGGTGGAGGTCCCTGAGGAGTCGCCAAGAGTTGTACGCTTCATTTTTCAATATCCTTTAGTTTTATTCTTTCATTGCTGCAGTCCCGAAGGGTTCCTAAGTTATGTTGTTGACAGAGTGCTCCACGTGTCTAAGGGGTGCATTTTCTAGTGTCTATGGAACCTTTTTCCTTTTAAACTTGCATAGATGCACCATGTGGTGGCATCATTGAGTAGCGGTCTTTGAGATGCCAGGTTTCACTTTCTATCTTTTACGGTTGTGCTAGTGTGCCACATGTCTACATGATGCAAATTCTATCAAAAGCAAAGGCAAGACTCTCTCCAAGTTGTGCCATCGCGCCACGTGTCCAACCTACTTTCTATTCAGAAAAGGTTGTTAGTTCTATTTTTGCGATGTGTGGAGGCAATGGAGTGTGCTAGGTATCAATGAGGTGCGGGATTGGGTATCTCTAAAGGTTGGAAATCTTTCTTAGTGTGCTATTGGTCTATTTTCTTGGTGAGCTACTAGCAAATGCATGCGAAGCTGCAATGTGTTTCACCAACATGGTCCCACGTATCTCTTTTTCTTAGTAGATTCACAACATCTAACAGGTGGTGCTAGTAGCTGGAAAAGGGGAGCATCCTTATCCATTTGGATGGTAGTTGCAACAGCGGCCATGATGGGTGCCTTGCTATTTTTTTCTTTAAGAGGGAGCAGTGTTGTTTGTAAAGGAGTTCATCACTTTTCGAGAAGGATAGTTTTTGGATATCTTGGCAGTCATTTGATTATAATATAATTTTGAGACCTTGGCATTTTAAGCTATAAAATAGAAATCTAATACATCAACTGTGCAATTCTTGCCTTTATGCTGTGTTATTTTCTATTAAATTTGCTAAGTATATCGCTCTGTGTCTATTAAGGAATAGTTATAATCATTTATTGTTGTGTTTTAAGATTTTATAGTTTCAGTTTATGTAATGCTAAGGGTGCTTTGAATCATGTTTAATACTCTTTCAAACTTCCTCGAAGTTAATAAAACTAGAATTATACTATGCTGTTTGGTGAATGAACTATCTCAGTTTCAGCGCATCGCCTTAGTGTAGATTTTATTTTATCAACTTCTCTCTCTCCCTTTTCCTCTGCCAATGAACATCTAAAGAGCCAACTTCTAAAACCTCAGATGTTGTTCTGCATAGTGCACCCCAGTCCCCCATTTACAGAACTTCCCATAGGCTGTATCTCTAGCTGTTAGTTTTAGAGATCAACTGTTGGCAAGAGACACTGCTAGGCATGATAGGTGTTGTCATTGATGACAACTAAGATCATCCCATCCATCCGCATAAACACAATTTGTTCACACCAGAAGTCAAAATCAAAATTTATCGAAGTCTAAGCAATTAGGAATAGAGCAGATGACAGGGTCTAGTATCTTGATCCGGATCTCTTCGGTGGAAAGGCATGGTTTGTTGCAGATCTGAGGTAGTTGCAAGAATTGTCAAGACACTCTAAATCCACAATTTTGTCCTCTAGAGATGAAAGACTCAAAAGATATTAGCTTCTGAGTATCGGGTCTCAATTTGACAAAATAGACAGAAGAAGAATAGGCTGACCTTGAAAATGATATTAACTCCGGATGTATAGAAGTTGTTTATTGGGCAATGTGTGATAATCAGTGATGGTAGCTGACATGATTGATGATCTGTGAGTGCAAGTCTTGATCCACATCTCATATTATGTATGGATCTAGCCAACAGAGCAGAGTACTCTACAAAGTTGTAAATGTTCTTGAAGCTGACTGGTAAAAAGATTGTAGATCATTTTGTGGATATATATACCTGATGGAATTAGATGATTTTGGTGTGTGTGTGTGTTGTGACTATGGAGTAATTGTGAAAAGAAGCAAAGATCAAAGTTCAGATGCTAGCAGAATGGTAAGAGGAGGAGAGCAAAGATGAAGTGTATCAGGTCAGTTTTCTATGCTTAACTGGAACTGAACTCTAGCATTGATAGATGCCAAATATTATTTCAAATATTTTGTAACTCTTCTTTCTTGTAGGTAGTGAGCCTTCTTTTGAGCAGTGAGCTCTGGACAGTGAGCTCTAGACAGTGAGCCCGAATGCATGTGCATTCTCCATTGTAATACTTTTAATAGAGTATAATCTTTGTGGGTTAACCCCCACCATGGTTTTTCCCTTAACCAAGTTTTCGCATCAAAATCTTGGTGTCAAGTGTACTATTTTCATTTATGCTTATGTGTTATTGATTAATGTTGAAATGTTTTGACTATAAGTTATAAAACAAGATTAAGAGAAAGAAATTGTTAAATTGTGTGACAACTGATTCATCCCCCATCTCAATTGTCTGAACCTAATTCAACAATTGGTATTAGAGAAAGGTTCCTTAAAATAAGCTTAACAACTTAAGGAAAGATCTTGGAAGAAGTTTTCAATGGGTTCACTTAAGGATCAACTTCAGCTAGCTCTAAAAGATCTTGATCAGTCCAAAGCAGAAATGTCTAATCTGAAAGATGAAATCAAGGATGTTGATGATACCATTGAAATGTTAAAAGATAAATTAAAGAAGCCTTTGGGAAGGAATAAGGAGCTACTTCTACAATTATCCAGTTTAACTAAAGAAAATAGTATGAATGAAGCCTTGGAAGAGAAAACAAAGGAGTGTCATAAGCTGTCAAAAGAAGTTGCTATTCTAAAAGTTGAGATAGAATTTGGGGTAATGAGGTTTACTAAAGAAATTGAGCAAAGGAAGAAGATTGAAGAAGATTTAAATCAAACTCTAAGAGAAAGAACTGATGAATACTACAGATTGGACAGTATTACTGGTCATCTAAAATCTGATCTACAAGAAAGCAAAGACAATGAATGAGATCTTGAATGACAAATTGTCATTCTCAGACATGATCTCGATGTTGCAAATGAATACAAGGAGAAGTTCAAGATAAGCTCAGCTAAACTTGAAGCAATACTTGAGGGTCAGAAAAGGGTTGAAGACAAGCATGGTCTTGGATATGAGAAATCTGAAAGCTCCGGATTTGGACAAAGAAACTTTCAACCAAAGAATGAGAGAAATGGACCTAGAAGACCTCTGATAAGACAACCTAATGCTCAAAGGTATGCATCTTTCAATGGAAATTGTTTCAAGTGCAATAAATTTGGTCATAAAGCTACTCAATGCAGAAGTAGAGTAAATCAAAATAATCCATCCTTCTCTGGACAATGCTTCAATTGTAAGAGGTATGGTCATAAATCCAATGAATGTAGAGGTATAGTAATGAATGACTCATCAAATAGAGGAAATGGGAATTCTTTCAATGGAAAATATTTTGCATGTAATAGATTTGGACATATGACTAATTAGTGCAGATCAAGAGGAAATCAATCAAATGGGCAAAGAAATGTTGTGTGCTTCCATTGTAACCGATCTGCTCATTTTGCAAGATTCTTCAGAAGTAGGACAAATGAAGGAAGAGGTCCAGTGAACAGAAAACCAGATGAGTAGAGACAAGACAGAGGAAAAAGAAAAATTGAAGAGAATGAGATCCAGAATGAGACAAGTGAGACATGGGTGAAGAAAGTAATTGTAATGGGTCTGCACCAGAATCTAGTATAGATAATTCCTCAGGTAATCAAATTAGGAGCTCTAGCTTAGGGGGAGCTGCAATAAAAATCAAAATTCCCCAGCTAGTAAGCAAGTGCCTGAATCTGGCATAGTGAGAAAAGAGATCTTGGATTGTTTCAGATCATTTGAAAGGATTTCTGAAAGAAAAAGGGTGGATATGACAAATTGTGGAATAATTCATGAGAAACTATTCAACAACAGAGTAACCAAATGTACTAAGGTAGAGCATTTATTACAAAGACAAATTAAGCACCATGGAGCATAAAAGGGTCATTCATTCCCTAGTCAGATCACTTTGCATCAGAAGAAAGCAAGAAGTGAAGAAGTGAACGAGCTCTAAACTGAGAATTCCCAAGAATTGAAGCTCGAAGAGGATCCTCAAGCAAAACCCTAACCTGAAGAACAAGGTATTTCTATTTTTTGCAAAATCTCTTGAATTCTCAATCTCTGCAAATGGCTACACCTTTAGTTGTTGATGCCATTGAAAGGCCCTGTCCTGAATTTAAGAAGCATCCTTACAAATCTGTTGAAGTCAAACCACTAGGTGCCTTTTCAGGTGTTCCATATGGGGTTTTACATGTTGAAGACAT
Source organism: Cunninghamia lanceolata (assembly GCA_027924645.1). Lineage (NCBI taxonomy): Eukaryota > Viridiplantae > Streptophyta > Pinopsida > Cupressales > Cupressaceae > Cunninghamia > Cunninghamia lanceolata. The sequence goes on along the minus strand of BSBN01001001.1, from coordinate 8,313,389 downwards.
TAGGGCATACATCCACTATAACATGGATGAATTTGGAAACTTGAAACTCTTGGATTTGCTCAACAACTACTTAACTGATGATAGCCATAAATTGAAACCAAAATACAGGGCCCTAGAAAGCAAACACTTTCTGCAAGTTATTAGGTTTCTTATATTTGATGAAAATGAATGGGTTTGGTATGTATTGAGCCAAATACACAATGAGTTCATGTGGCTATTGAAACCATTTAAGATTACAAAGGATATTATCAAGACTGTAATTGGGTTAAATTCCTCCAGCGGATTACCCATGTTGAAAGCCGTGAAAAACCAGATAGTGATTGAAGCTACCGGTGCCAAGTTTGACAAAAGGGCAATGGCCATCAATGATATCATAGAACTTGATGTCAAATTTTCCTCCATGGTGATTGGGTACAAGATTTACTATTCCAGCAGGGAAAATTCTGTCTCCAGAATTGCAATATATGCAGCTTATCAAATGGTAAAGGAAAATGTTGATTATGATCTTTGCGAGATACTACAGAATCTGTTGATTGAGAATTTGAGAAAAATAAAGAAAGATAGGAAAAATACCTTCAAATATGGTTCCTTGATTATATGCTTGTTCTTCTATTTTATGAATGAAGTACCTGGAATTCAAGGTGTGCATTGGACAACTGGCAGACTAGTAGCATGGAAAATAAGAGATCACCTTCTCAGCCTTTGTGAATCCCAAGCCCAAAAGACTGCCATTTGGGGCTACTTCAAAAACTTCTAGAGTTTAATGCAAGCAAGGGAGAGAATCCCTAAATCAATTATGGAGAAGTATGAAAATGACATATGTTTCATGGTTGACATAGATCAATGCTTGATGAAAGCTCTAGAACCAAGGACAGTTTGGATAATGCCTATGGGTTATGAAGTGGATGGAAGAGTTTTGGATATGTATGCTCAACATCTTCTGAGCACACCTAAAGATACCTCTGTGGAAAGGTTTGGAACCCACAAGGAACTAAGTCTAAAATTGCATGTGAAGCTCAGACAATTGGAGACCAAGAGGAAAGTGTAGAGACAAGTTGAAAGGTATGCTAAGAGCATTGGCCTAACCAAGGAGGCAGTAAAGCAGAACAGAGAAAGAATTCAAAAGATGAAGAAAAGCACTAAGTAGACTACACAAGAAAAAAGTAGAAAGTGAGCCGGCAGTCGCTTCGGAAGTCCCACCAAGCTCCTCAAGAAAGATAAGGAGTTCTACAACTCTTGCTGAGCAACTCATGTCCACTTCCACTAAGAAGCTAGAAGCCACTCCATCCGGTGATTGAGGGAAAAGAAAGAAAAACAAGGCCACAAGAAGCCACATGAGCACAAAAGATGATGAGGAGACAAGACTTCTAGAACTTCAAAGACTTCTAAAGACCAACCTTCTGGAAGCAATAAGGCCAGTAAAAAGCAAGTAACTGGTAAGGTCGCTATGACTATTGATGAAGTTGTAAAAACAATCACTGTTCATGGAAATTTAAAACCTATCAAAGTTTACTATGATAATTTTGATGAAGCAAATAAGAAAATTTTGGAAGATGCCATTATCATATATTTGAATAAATTCAATAGAGCCCTTTGGAAATTTTACAAGAACTCCCTAAAAGTTTAAGGAAAGTACTGGAAATGAGGAAAGAAGCAGTTAAGGATAAAGACATGGAACTTAGAGAGTATGTTCTCTCCACTTTGTGCCCTGTGATGACTAGAAGAGAAGCAGACAAAATCCTTAGAGAAGTTAAAAATAAATTTATAATCAAAGTCTGGATGAACAAAATAATGCTTGGTGAAACTGAGGAAATTTCAAAAGAAACAAAATAAATTCTGAGAAACGATTTAAACAAAGATAAATATTATATTATTTCAGAGAAAAAAATAGAAGAATTCAATCCTCTAGTTCCAGAACATGAAGCTCCAGAAGAACAGATTAACAAAAGAATTCATGACCAAGGTGTTAATTTAGATCCTCCAGAGTTAACCTATGAATAGACTAAGGTTGGATTTGATTCATCAAATCTGAATGTTGGAGAAGTCCAGGAAGAGGAACAAGTCAATTAGGAGGACATAGATATGATAGACAAAATAGTTGATGCAGGAGTAACTCCTCCACCTGATCATTCTAGAAAAGAAGAGAATATTGCTCCTACACAGAACCCTCTAGATCAAGTAGCAAGTTGTGAACAAACAGGAAAGAGTTCCTCTACAGAGAACATAGAGAAAAATAAAGCAGAGAAAGAGGAGGAAAAAGGAAAGAAAGACAAAGCAGAAGAAGATGGTACAAATGTTGAAACACCTAAAGCAGATACTAAGAAATCTGATGAACAAAAGGATGGTTAAAAAAATGTTGCAAGAGACACTACAAATGTAGTGAAAAATTTTCTTGAAAAATATATTATTGAGCTTGATGAGCCTGAACTACTCCAAGGATTAGCCAATCCAGATGCTCTCTCTCCAATTCAATTGATGAAAATAGCATCATTCACCCAAGTAAAGGCTAGAGAAAAGATGTTAAAGTTCCACATGGAGGACAATGAGCTACTAGGGCTTGCAACTGGGATTTTTGAGAAGTTAATGCCCTCCTACCAGAAGAGTCCATCTGATTCCCCATTTGGACATTTGAAAAATCTTGTAAGTTTTGTAAATACTCATTTTGTATCCTTTGAAAAATCTGCAGAGGCAAAGGTCTGGAAAGAGTTTGTGGATAAGAAATTTAGTGAAGTATAGAATCTAATAGGAAATGATGGGATGATTCTCGGCATTAGCATAAGGAGTATTCAGAATGCTTTGAATGATGGAAGAGATATGTACAAATTCTGTCTATCATGGCCCAAAATTAGTGAGGATATTGAGAAGAAGATAAAGGAACAAGAACATAAATTGTCAAATCTCTCACAAACTTTTGATCCTCTAACAGTTTCACAGATGAGATAAAGAGGCCCAGTAAAGAGAAAAGTAACATTACAAAGAGAATGCGTGAGCTCTGGGAATTAATTGCCCCCAAGTTAGAAACTATGTTTAATGCCTTATTAGAAGCTCAGACTGCACTTTAGACAAGTAATCCTTCAGATCTGACAAAGGCAGAAGCATATGCATTTTTGTTAAGTGGGCACATCTTTATTTTGGATGGAATAAAGAGTACTTGATAGTTTTGTAGATATTCTCAAGTTCATGTGAATAGAATGATTACTTGTACATATGCGGTCCTATATACAAATTTTTGGAGAATTTTGGCTTGCGGACCCCACCCTTTGCCATTGATGACGAAGGGGGAGTGAAGTTCAGTGAAAAATGAGGAATCCAGCTAAGGGGAAGCACTAGAAAGCAATGTGAACAATAGTATGGAGCACAAGCTAAGGGGGAGCGATTTCAACACTTAGTCATTTTTCACTAAGTGTTGCCATCAATGCCAAAGGGGGAGATTGTTGGCAAGAGACACTGCGAGGCATGATAGGTGTTGTCATTGATGGAAACTAAGATCATCCCATCCATCTACATAAACACAATTTAATCACATTGGAAGTTAGAATCAAAATTTATCTAAGTTCAAGCAATTAGGAACAGAGCAGATGACAAGGTCTGGTATCTTGATCCGGATATCTCTGGTGGAAAAGCATGGTTTGTTGTGGATCTGAGGTAGTTGCAAGAATTGTCAAGACACTTTAAATCCATAGTTTTGTCCTCCAGAGATGGACTCAAAAGATATTAGCTTCTGAGTATCAGGTCTCAGTTTGACAAAATAGATAGAAGAAGAATAGGCTGACCTTGCAAATGATCTTAACTTCAGATGTATAGAAGTTGTTTATTGGGCAATGTGTGATAATCAGTGATGGTATGATTGATGATTTGCAAGTTCAAGTCTTGATCTACATCTCATTTTATGTATGGATCTAGCTGACAGAGTAGAGTACTCTACAAAGTTGTAAATGTTCTTGAAGCTGACTGGTAAAAAGATTGTAGATCATTCTGCGGATATATATACCTGATGGAATTGGATGATTTTGGTGTGTATGTGTTACAACTATGGAGTAATTGAGAAAAGAAGTAGAGATCAAAGTTCAGATGCTAGCAAAACCGTAAGAGGAGAGTAAAGATGAAGTGTATCAAGTCAGTTTTCTATTCTTAACTGGAACTAAACTCCAACATTGATAGATGCCAAATATCAGTTCAAATATTTTGTAACTCTTCTTTCTTGTAGGCAGTGAGCCTGAATGCATGTGCATTCCCCATTGTAATACTTTTAACAGAGTATAATCTTTGTGGGTTAACCCCCACTGTGGTTTTTCCCTTAACCGCGTTTCCACGTCAAAAATCTTGGTGTCAAGTGTACTATTTTCATTTCTGCTCGTGTTATTGATTAATGTTGAAATGTTTTGATTATAAGTTATAAAAGAAGGTTAAGAGAAATAAATTGTTAAATTGTGTAACAACTGATTCACCCCCCCTCTCAGTTGTCCGGACCTAATTCAACATCAACAATATCTAAATCCCATCATGATTTCTAGAGATTCTCACCAAGTCAATCTCATGAGTTAAAGTTAATCAAAAAAATTGATATCATAATTTGATTTCAAACTAAGTTTTGAACAATTATTTGAGAAGTAAACCTTGGAAGCACTTACTCTAAGCAACCTCTCACTATAGGGATTCAATGTTAATATTGTTTAAGGAAAAGATGAGGTCCAAGGGTCTTGTCAACTCAAACATAGTGTAACTTTGTTTAAGATGCATGATGGTCCTTTTGTATTCCATTAAGACCACGGGGTACTAGAACAAATAACTTTAGACACTTGAATGGTTCACTATTAGATCAATGTTTCCTTGTCTTAATTTATATTTAATTTCATTTGTGAAATTTATCAATAAAAACATTTAATGAATTGATGTTTATTAATGTGTTCAAGGCATTGTAATATCCATATGGTGAATAGTTAATATTGAAGATGACATATCTTGTTAACAAAGGGGAACTATATAATAAATGTTAACCTTATGACTTTTCCAACACTCCAAATGACTATTTATTTACTCCTTATATATAATCGTCCTTTAAATTCTTTTGGGGTGAATGCTATCTCAATGATTGGTGGTATGGGACGCCAATTTAGATTATGACAAGCTTCCTACCTAGATTAATCCATCAAACCCTTCCAAATGATTCATTGTGTTGGATTAGTATTGGGAGTGGTTAAATTATGATTGGAAACATGATTATTTCTGGTCTAGAGTAGAGCTAGGAACTTGAGCAAATCAATCTAGTAAGGTAGGAACCAATTTATTAGTTTAAGAACTATTACCATTGATACTAATATTGTTTTAATAACGATGTGCTTACATTTGATTATAGAGTTTGTATTAACTCATCCTATGTATGGAAATGTGATATTGCTTTCATTGTAAAGTAGATCTAAATATTAACAATATGCTAGCTTCTTAAATTAAAACATAGTATTGAATGAAGTAACATGTTTGCTAGTCTATAATGGGTGATCCCACAATACTGTGTCCCACTTTTTGGCCAAAGTAGGACATTGAAATCATCATTTTTAACCAAAATTTCACTTTTTGACACAACTAAACTGTCAAGAATTTGAAGATGATATGAACTAGTGATTTTTGAGATTTTGTGTGTAGATTCTAAATGTATTTTAAAAAAAAAAAAGAAATAATTTGTGAATTTTTCTAAATAACTTTTAATAACTTTTTTTCTATAGTTAACAACATTTTTTAAAAGTGACATTTATACCATACATCATAAGTTTTTTTTTATAGAAATGATCAAATTATAAAATTTTAAACATAGATTTGTAACACCAATATCTAGTGCGGAGATATTTTTTCAAAATTTTTTGTTACATATATATTTTTTATAAATTTTTGAAGTGAGATTGATTATAATTTAGCCATAGGTTTATACCATACAACATAACGTTTTCTGTATGTATCCAAATTAAATTGTTTTTTCTTGTTGAAACAAGGACATCAATACCTATTGTGTAGATATTTTTCATAAATTGTCTTCTCTTTTTTTTTAAAAAAAATTTCACGTGTGTTGAATAGAGACCTTGATGTTCGGTGAAAAACCTATGTTCATTAGAAAATAGAAAACAAATATAATAATCAAATGAAATATATTCAAAATCATAATTTTTGGAAAGATTATACTAAAAGCTACATACTTACAAAATAGAATTTCTAAATGACTTCATTTGATGCCCCAAAAGGTGAAGTAAAATTGGTTTTTTGTTAGCATTTTTATAGGTGCGAAGGAGACTCCATCGAGGTTTTGATTTAATACTAGGGGGGTTATTTCCAAGGGGGTTTGATCTAACCCCCTTAAATTAAACCCCTTTAGATGGAACCTCTCAAGGCTTAAATCATTAATTTTTCTAAAAAATATGTGATTTCAGAAAAAAATCAGGATGTCCCAAGTTTGGGACTCAATATTGTGGGATCACCCTAATGCTAGTGTGAGTTAGATCATTCTCTTGTTTAAGATATGTGAATCCTTCTAAAATCGCTTAAACTTCTGTCTCCTCATAGTATGGAAGTGAAATTGAGAAACTGAATCTATGAATGAGAAGATGTCTAGAACCTGTGTAATATCATCTTAGATGATAGATCACGAACTCTTTTAATAATTGCTGAATGAAGATTGTGAAATTGTCAGTTGTGACTTGTCTTCTAGAATATTATATTTTCATTCTGTTTGTGAATTAACATTAATGAATGCATCTTGAATGTTGTTTATCCATATGGACTATTGTATTAACGTTATTGAATGGTTATGTTTTCAACTATATGTTGTTATCTTTATTTCATTTATTTAAGTAAAACATGAGAGAGTATGGATGGGTGCCATTCACGGGAAATCGAAGAATGTTGGTTGTTCTGCCTATGAAAAGATGCTTTGGCCATTTCTTGAAATCAATCATAAATGTATTAGTTTTATTTGATATGTATTCTCTTCCATAACATGTTTATCAATGGATATGTGCATTGGATATATGATGCATGAGCATATAGGTTTTCTAGTTTCATGGTGCACCAAAGTCCTTCATGCATGCTAGCTTTAGTCTGCTAGATCCTTTGTGAAGGGTCAGGCTTCTTTAGTTTGGATTAAGGCTCAAGGAAGCATATTGCTTCCTGGTTGGGTAGTAAATTGCCTTGATGATTTTCTCTCTCTTCACCAGGTTAAGATTGGTGATAATGTATTGTGTGATACTTATGTAATGTGCCTATGAGGATTTGTTGATTATAAGGACTAAGTCCTAATTGTATTTCTAAACTAAGTTGTTTAGCTTTTGTAATATTCATTATTGAATATTCTAATTTGATGAAATAATGTTTTATGAATTTATATTTCTTGTGTCTATTGAAAAAGATTTTACTTCCTTCTACATTATTCTATTAGAATTAGTATTATTTTATTGTGGTTTAAGAAGTATGGTCCTTACACTTTTTATCCTTCATCATCATATGCCATTCTTCTACTAGTACTTCCTTAACTTTGGAAACACTCAAATGCTCTATACCCTTCTACTCCACATATAAAGCAAGTTTTTCTAAAAGATCTACTGCCACCTCTACCATATCTTCATCTTCCTCTTTGATATCCATCAATTTTGTCATTGTGGTATGAAATATTACATTCTTTCTCATTGTTGTATGAATTACTACCTTATTTTTCATTGTGGTATGCACTACTACTTCCTCTTGCTTCAACATCTTCATTTTTTTATTATATAGGTAAAACATGTTTTGAAGGGGCCCCAAAACCCTTTACAACTAGAAAAGATAAAAATAATTACAACAAACCACTATCTTTGTAAAGACTAAATTAAAAGGACACGCTTCCTCTTGCTTCAACATCTTCATTAAATTGTCTTCCATCACCACATTTATATTGTGAACCTTCCTCCTCTTCTTTTTTACTAATTCTATCTAATCTCAAATCTCTTGTTCAACTTTTCTTCTACTTTTAATGCAAATTGGTATGCTTCCTCAACTATCTACAATCTTACCATGCTCAATTCTTCTCGAATAGTTCATCTCAATCCATTGATGTATATTTCCACCTTTTCCTTACTTACTTCACTATGTCTATCCCTAATGATCATCTTGTAAAACTTTTTAATATATCCCTTAAAGTCTTCTCCTTATGCCTCAAATTTGTAATCTTTTCAACAATTCTAGCTGATAAATAGTAGATATAAACTAGTTATTTAATTTCATAACCATCCTATTCCATTTATCTATCTTTTCCTCACCTCTCCCATTTCTTTACATTTGTAAAAGTCTTTCTACCAAATAGTAGTATGTCCTTTTAATTTAGTCTTTGCAAATATAATCCTTTCAAGATCTACAATTTTTTTAAAATCAAAATATTCTTCTAGATCATTTATCTAATCAATCAATTCTTTTGGATTCAAACTACCTAAATACCTAGAAATATCAATTCTAGGTCCCATAGACATTTAAAAATAGCTTCAATATTTTACCTGATTTGTTTTTTCTTCTTCTAGAGATCCTCTATGTCTTGATTGGTAGCCAATGCATTCTTTAGAACACGTCTTCTCCTAGTAGTTTCTTCATCATCACAATCATGATTTATAGGGTTATGACCTCTTCTTATATCTTACTCTACACCATTCAACTAGATCTATATTTTCCTCATCATCTCAAACATTTCCTCTATCCTTCCAACAATATGGGAAACACCTTGGTCTTTAGCCACTCTTTGTGGAGGCATTTTGACTTTGGATCTAATGCAAATCACCTCAAGGTTGGTGGTCTATCTAAAATAACCCTTGTAAACTACCTAAAACTCATTGTATTTACAAGCTTCTTATAGAGTACCTTAATTTGATGATCTATTAACAAATAGAATAATCCTCACTTCAAAACCATGCTCTGATGCCATCTGATGCAATCATCATTGGAAGGTCTATTTAATGTAGCCAAATAAATAAACACACATATAACTCAATAGATAACATATTAGAACTTTAACTGGTTCACAATGATGAAACATATTATAGCCTTCCACAAGGGTTTACAACACGGGGCCTCAATGTCCAAAGGTACATGGGCATAATAAACTATGAATTATAGAATTATGAATTGTTGTAACAATACAAGTCCATGTTCTACCACCTAACTCTTTCTAATCAATATGCAAGATAGGGTAAGTTATCTATAAACCAACTACCAACTAACTGCCTTTCAAGTAACTTAAGAGATGTTTATATAGTGAGCCTTAGCCTTTTGAGTGATCTTTGTTGGCCACAAGGTGGCACAAAATTCAATGCTAGATGAATGTGTAATCATGTAACATGTAGAAAGGAACCTTTTGGAATGGATGTGGTGAAGAATATACATTGGATCTTTATGCAGTTCATACCATGAACCTCGTTGGGACCAAGGAATTTGAAAATATAGCTAATTATCTCTGCAAAGCTTAGATAATTGTTGCAAACTAGAAATAGTGAGTTTGGATTGGAACTTCAATGTGCCTATGAATGAGTCTAGAATCAGAACATACCCTTGTAGTGAGAACCATAAGTTGTAGTGAACATATAATGATTGGAACATTATTAGGAACCTACAAACAAACATGAAATATAATGTTTTTGGTTGATGCAATATTGTTCTTACACCTTGGATGATCCTACATCAATTTCTATCCTCCACATCTCAAACAATATGAAACTATACATCAATAAGTTACATGCAAGCATGAAAAGTAGGTTTCTTTTCCAAACTAATGACACTTTGATTATCACAATCAATCCTTGTTACACAATTTATTAAACCAACATTTGAGAACAAACTCTATAGCCAAATTGATTCTTTACAAGCATGTGTAACAACCATATATTTTTGGTCCTTCCTCTGATCCAAAGTATGTTGAGTTTGAGGAGGAAATTACTCCTAGGAAGAATAGAAAAATTAAGGTTGATACCCCAAAACCTTAGGCTATCAAGAGGGGGAAAGAGGAATCTAAAATCACAAGTTAGAGGGTTTAGATACTAGTAATAAAAAATATTGTGATGAGGAACAAATCAAGGGTGGTGAAGTTGACACAATTCCAGTGATTAGAGATAGTGGTAAGGGGAAATTTATCTTAATGGAACTGGAAGTTCTTATCCCTTTCCCTTCAATCCTAGTGTAGGAGCACCCATGGCACCAATGGGCCAAGAGGCCTATTCCAAGTTTTACCTTGAATGTAAATAAGGTCTTGAAGCCATCTGAAGAATGTAATAAGGTCTTATGACCATTTGAAATTGTATTGAAGTCATTTTGTAAGGCCTTGATGCCAAGTAGTTGGTGTAGGCAATCAAGTCCAAATTGGTCAATCCTCCATGAATGTCAAAATGGAGAGGCATGTTGTATTTGTTCTAGGAAGGCCAATTATAGAATAGCATATGATCCTAAAGGGGTTTGGGGCAGTAGTTTTGTCTACACCATAATCTACCCATGATGCCCCATCATGCAACCCTAGAGTGTTAGACTAACAAGTGCAAAATTTACTGAAATACTTTTTTTTTTGAAGCAAGTAAATGCATTAATCATTAAATATAATTACACTATTAACAACATTAAACAAGTTGTACAACTAACACCTCTAGGGAAACATAACTGCATTAGATAAACATAAATTTACAACATTACATTATAATACAACATAAGAGAATTACATTCTTTAATTGCAGAGATGAATAGTTACAAAGGTTCAAATATAATATTACATGACCGATTACATCGGTTTACAATATACAACAATATAGTACAATTATGAAAGTATAATATGGCCTTGCATAAGCAAGTACAAATTAGGAATTGGAACACTTCTGTAGTGATCACGAATCAAGACGACCAAGAATAACCAATGGATTAAGCTCTTCCACCCAACCATGTGGAACCCTGAGATCCACCCCTCTGAGCTAGGAGATTATCACATTCCTTATCCTATAAAAATTTTGAATCATTAAATAGATTTATAATATGCCCCATTTCTTATTTAGCCAACATAACAAAATTTAGAAATCTTATTATCCTTATGACATCTCTAAGATTTTCTAATATTCTTTACAATACCAAACTCAAATGTAACCATTGCTAATTAATGAGATAAATAATATTCAAGGTAAGTAGTTTCCTTTTACTTAATTACATCCTAATAACTATAGCTTACTACGTTGCCTGAAACTAAGATGATTAAAACTAGACATATACATATCTAAGACAAAGAATTTGGATGGGGTAACATCCATTAATTTGTTTCTAAATTAAAAAAAAAATTTCTATCACCGTACAGTTTACTTGAACCATTACAAATTGCAGCATAGAAATTTACTAAATCTATTGTCTGGTAAGGGTAGAATGAATATGTTTGAAGAAAGAAATGAATCTAAAAAAAATACTAAAACGCTGATCTAAAATGTTAGTTTGCTTGAAAATGAAATAAATTCTATGATTTGGTTTTGCCTCTCCCAAATGAGGCCGTACAGCTGGAGGTAGAGAAGTTTGTTTGCAGGAGGTCCACAGATGATATAATTGATAACAAGGTATTATAATGATCAGCTCACCAGTTTGATGGTAAGACATTTTTTTTAAAGAAAACAAAAATTTGTAGTTAGAGAAGCAAACAATGCTCATCGATCTCCTTGCAGAGACGTCTCCAGGAATTGGAAAAAAAAAACATTATGTTGGTAAGATTAAAATTGCATTCAGATCTGGAAGGGAACTGAATTTAGTATAGGCCCTAGATTAAAGTTTTATCACTCTAAGAGTTTAGACAGGTAAGAAGATGATTCATTGAGTGATGGCAATATGCCTTGCTGAGCCGTCCATATTGAGCACAGATTGTAGATCAAATGAAGTAATATACCATTGCTTAGTCATATGCTCTAGGAGGTGATTGATTGCTAATGGAATTTATAGGCTAAACACATAGGGAATTTATAGAACTAGTTTGATGATAACAAATGATCAGTAAGGTGACTTTGTTGATGTTATAGATAAAATAAAATTTATAGAGGCTTCGGTTTAAATACTTATGACAAAAGAGGTGATTTGCAAGATTACCAATCACTTAATCATGAAAGTCACGACCGTAACATGACTTACAAGGGAAATATAGAAGGTAATCACTCTACAAAAACAAATGTCTGGTAACAGAACATGAAGTCATGGATTTCAAAGAATAGAAATGAGATTTGTTAATTCAAGCCATGAGGCTGATTTATTGATTGTTGAAAAAAGAAAAATTAAAAAATACGATAAATTTGTTTAACATTATTAGGAAAAGCTCATGAGATCATGCCAGATGGTAATGGTATAGTACGAGTTCAACAGATAGGTAGTAATGTATGCCAGGGTAAATTGTTTCCAATAGTTTAAGAAGAGAAATCTTTTGAAGAGAATAACAGAACTACGATTTGGGACAACATATCATTATGGAGAGCGGCAATGTGACAAGGGACTCAACTTGAACACACCCAGATCTACCTCCCAGAAGAGATGTCCTCCAGGAGACCACTACAGGGTGTCGGGGTGATATGAAAAGATAATTTTCCAAGCAAACATGATTCAATTTCAGAAACACATTCATTACAAACAACATTCAATCCAAAATACATACCCAAAATTTTGTGTTGATCCTAGAGTTTTTGAATCCTTTGCTAATTTATTTTCCCATTTCACTTTCATCTTTTCTCCTAAAGTCCCCTTCTTCTGCAATTTTCCTCCATTTTCCCATAACCATCTCCTCTCCAAATTTTCTTCTCTCTTCAGAATAATTCCCCCCAAATAACAACCCCCGAAGCAAAAATAGCCAAAGTTGTAAATGTCCATTATCTCCCAGCCGTTACAGACAATCCCACTCCCTAGAAGAATCTAAAATTTTTACTTAACATAGAGATTCCCAAACCTGGAATCATATCCGACAACTAACAAGAATTCAATTATCAGCCAATATTATTCTTTAAATAACTATATACTAATTAACCATAATAAAAATTATGACTCAGATACTATTAAAACATTAAAATAATTAATTTAATCTATATTAAAATTTACTTAAATAATGTTCCAAATTTTACAACTAAGCAAAGTACCCCTTTAAAAGAAATATTAATAACATTATTAAAATAATATTAATTCATTAAAGCATTACCAAAATACACATGGGCTAACTAAACAAAACTTGACAATAACTCCACATACCACGAGACGACCACCAATCTGAAACGAGGACCAAGGAACAACATCTCGACTCACGACCACAACTGAAGACTAAAACTTGACCTAGGGAAAACCTCATGTTATCTCCCATCAACAATATCCATTGGCCAAGGACACGCTCAGACCTACTACGTCAGGTGGAGTCAATGCCCAATACCTACAACCTACATCAAGATGATAGGTTGTATACAATATACACATATACATATCAACATAGAGTCAGGGAATCGCAGTGTAGTAGGTTGCTCGAAATGAGTAATACTACATCATCCCTGCTCTTAAGCATAACAATCAACACCACATCTCTAATTAATCATCATATAACATTAATCTATAGATCATGATAACAATATTCTACATAAATGATTATCCATCAACTAAACATGTCATAATACATCATAAATTGAAATATCAATAATGTCATCATAAAACTCATAACACATATCAAAACCACATCAGTTAAATATAGTCCATCATGATCATAATAAGCATAAACCATAGTCTAATAACTCAAATGTCTCAAACTGACAAAATGCAATATAAAACTACTAACTATCTCAAACTGTTTAAAACAATAGAAAACTATCATCTGTCTCGAACCAAAATGAGGGGCATTACACTGCCCCTAATACATATTGTAAACACAATGTTAATTGACAGTTTTGGATAGTTTGAGGGTGGTTTCCTATTGCCAACCGATCCCAAACTGATGGAGGAAGATGTAAACTTGTTAAGACACCCCTCATGGATTGGTGGCAGGTGTGTTGAAGAAGTTTCAAGCAATAAAAATCAAATTCTCTGCTGTTCTCTGCATTGTTTTTGCATTTTTTGTTAAAATAGTCTGTACCATCTTCAAGTATGGAAGTGTCATGACCTCCAAACACTTGGAATGGGTAGTATGATGAATTAACTTCCATTTGAGTCTAGTTTGAGGCCTTGACATTGATTAGGGAGTGAGTTACATATGTTCTTCTTGGATTGATCACTGGAAACCTTCATTTTCTGAGTTCAAACGCTGCTCCAGGCCGTACTCTGCACAGGTACAGAATTGTTTTCATCTCCTCATGACCTGATTGGTTAGAGCATGGAATTATCTATCATTTGAATCTAGTTTGGTTTGTTGACATATTTGTAGAAGGGAGGTATAAGGGTTTTTCCAAAAATTGTCTTGTTAAACCCTAACCTAGGGTTTTGCCAAAATAATGGAAATTTGACCATCCCACTGTCTCTCAATGCCACAAGACTAGTGGGATGGATGTGTTCTTTCAAATTTCAATAGATTGGGTTGTTTGTAGAAAAGAGGGAGTTGGTAGATGTAGAATTTTGTTGAGGAGGGCTTAATATCCTCATGTATTAAGCCATTTAAGGAACCACATATGCAATTTGAAGGTAGAATAGACTGTAGGTGTCCAAAACCCACAAAATCCTTGGTCTTGGCATGAGTCTTAAGTGTTCCAATCATTGTTTGGGTTCTTTGAATGACAGAGGTAGGGGTCTCTTTGTAAATTTGGGCTAATTGGGGCTCTAGGCTACTAGGAATAGTCATTATTCGGGGCATTCTTTCTAAAACAACATATACCCAGTTTTGAATATGTCAAAGGTCTCCAAAAAGTGTATTTGAAATTGGTTTGGTCTTGTGGAGTCAATGTCTCAATCAAAAGTTATTGCTGACTGTTCCCATTTGGAGGGCTACAAGGAGTTTAGTGACTTAATGAAGGAAGCACCAAGTCCAATCTTGTCAAGCCTTAGCCAATGGTCTGGATGTGTCTTATGGAATGCCAAACAAGCTTTTACATGATGGTTTCAAGGAAACTAACTGTTGTTCCCACTTTTTCATGTTAATCCATGAGTTAGGATCTCGAGTGTTCAAAAGAAAGTCTTGTCAAACTGTGACTTCCTCAATTGTCCTAGGTTCCTCTACATCAAATCTTGAACCCTATTCCCCACATTCCTGAGGATTTTCATGAGCTAGTTTTAAGGGCTTCTAATCATGATGAATTTTTAGATGTTCTAGGCACTATGAGGGAGGCATTTGCCTCTCAACATCTTATGTCGAAGTGGTTTTATGTGGAGATAAGTCACATCCAAATCAATTTGAAAATTTTGCATAAAAGATTTGGGAGTCAACATCAAATCCTAAGGGAAGAAGATGTAAGCATTTTGTAGGGATGAGAGGCAATCCAAAACTTAAAAAATTTGAGAAGGATTTAACTATTCTAAGTAATGATTTTATGGAGGAACTAAGTAATATGGAAAAGTGGAAAAAGGATATCAGTGATATAGTAGCTTCTTTGGAAAATGATTTGAAGTCTATTAAAGAAAACCTAGAATGTGTGGTGAAGGTGAGTAAATGCACTATCCAAAATAGTGTTGCAGGTATCAAAATTTTGACTGAAAAACTTAAGGACCTCCATGAAGGACAAATTGTGTAGGGGAAGGAAAAAGGTGGTAAGACTAATCAGGTTGAACCTAGTACCTGTACCTGTGCAAGTAAGAAGAAATCTTTCAAGGTAGATAAGAAAGATTTGTTGGGCTTTGTCAAGTTACATGAAGACTTCTATCAGCATGAGATGGAAGCTGCTGAGACTTTGAAACACCTGTAGTTGTTCTATTCCTTCTCCTTTTCTGCTTTTGGCTTGCTTTGGTTTCATCCTAGTTTTGTTGTGGGTTCACTTAGGTGAATAATTTTCTGTTGGTTGGTTGTGGTTTTTTCTATTAGGAAACCTATTGTAAAGGGTTTCGGACCCCTTCGAAACCTATTTTACCTTTAATAAAAAAACTATATATTCTTCATTGGTAGTGGAAAGGGAAGCAACTTATTGCCTTTTATGTTTAAAGTAACTCATGACATAATAAATAAATAAGTAATAATGTAAAGTACTGAATTCCATCACATAAATAATTGAAGTAAAAGTAAACTACAATTACACTATCAAGGAAAAGAGAGAGATTTACTACATAATTGTCAACACAAGATTTGATTCATTGATATGGTAATAATATTGTTACAATTCATCATACAAAAGTACAGTTATAGAGCTCCATGAAATAATATGTACATGTTTTAATATTGGCTTAAGTGCCTTACAATTCATTCCAATACAATGTAGTAATACACATGTCAACATATACAAGTAGAATCCATTAAACATAGATCAATCCTTGACCGCCATTGACCATCTGGTCATCTGGTATGTCAAAGGACAAAAACATGGTTTAGGCACTTTTCCACCCAACCACGAAGCTTATGGTTCTTCGGTATTCTTCAGACTTGAAGAATGTTTGACCTTGCACGAAGGGCCTAGAAACCTGTAAACAGTTGGCAGGGTGGAATCTGGTGCGTGCCTATTAACCTACATGTATCCCTAACTTGAATGTAGCATCACATTAACAGGATATGGCAAATAATAAATAAAATAACTAGGCATAACAATCCATCTATTTCAATGGTTCATTTGTCTATCTCAACGTCACAATTTAACTTTGGCCAAAATATGAAACTGTTTAACCGTGTGTAGATCCTGAGAAAGAAGATGTACTTCTCTGTTTTACCCATATTCAGCACCCGTCTCAGTAGGTAACTTTCCCAAACAAACAATGCATAATAAACAAAAATATGTATTTCTATTTCCTTTGCAAGCACATTAAAATAATGATAATAAATCAATTCTTTGTGCAATAGACAATAGAAATGAATCTTTCTGTTATAAAATCAGTATCTCCTTGTTTCCATATGTACTTAGTTTTATCAGAATGTTTGATCAGTATTTTTGCTAGCACATTTTACGATTTCAGCTCATGATTTTTACTTTCCTATGCCGTTTTGCAGGGTATAATATAGTAATTTTAGTCATAAAGCAATTGGAATATCTCAACATGTGTTTCTAACAGCGGGTATAAATATACCCATATATATATATATACTAATAATGACGAATTTCAACTTTAAAGAGAGGTAGTAATGAAAAGATTTCACTGTTCTATATTAATTTTCACATAACTAACTGGTTGTTCACTAAATTCATGCTAGAACAATAGTAAATATAACAATAAAACATAGATTTCTATCAATATTCATGCCAAAACAGTAAATGCATGCCAGAACAATGAAAAATACATATAGTAAAACTCAGATTTGGATCAATATTCATGCTGGAACAACAAATACATGCTAGAATAGTGAAAAGTATGCTAGAATAGCAAAAATATATGAAGAATAACTCAGATTTTGATTTGTTTCATTGCAGAACAATAGTATATAGGAAGAATAACTCAGATTTTGATTTGTTTCATTGCAAAACAATAGTATATAGGAAGAATAACTCAGATTTTGATTTGTTTCATGCTAGAACAATAGTATATATGAAGTCAAACTCAGATTTTGTTTATTCTCATGCCAGAATAGTAGTATGTATGAAGTCAAACTCAAATTTTATTTTTCCTCATGCCAGAACAACAGTATGTATGAAGTCAAACCCATATTTTGTTTATTCTCATGCTAAAACAATAGTATGTATGAAGTCAAACTCAGATTTTGTTTATTCTCATGCTAGAACAACAGTATGTAGGAAGAATAACTCAGATTTGTTTTGTTTATAATGTCAGAACAACAATATATAGGAATAATAACTCAGATTTGATTTGAAAGTCAAGCCAAAACAACAATGTGTGCCAGGACAATGAAAACATATGCTAGAACAACAATGAGAGATAGCAAATAAAACAAGTTTTATTAGGTTTTAATAGAAGATTTCAGTGAACACTATAATGCTGACCCTTAGTCCTCTTGCTGGGGATGTGGGAAGGCCTACAAGCCTCCCACAACCTCAACAAGAAGGTTGTGGCCTGCCTTCAAAGGCAATGCCATAGCCTCAAATAAAACACTATTTTCCTTGAAATAAAAAATAATGAATCTTAAACCAGATATCTCAATAAAATAAAATCAAACAACTTCTTTCATACACTGATTTCTCATTAAAAAAATCAAGCAAACAAAGCAATCTTTGCTATAGGTAAAAGAAGAGAGCGGTAAGGGGTTTTCAAATGCCAAGATCCCTATTGCAATCACACAAGAAATGAAGAAGAAACTTGAAAATAGTCAGAAAAGTTGTTCCAACTGAGATTCCATTTATGCCATTTTGCTCTATTTTTATTTGCCTTTTCCTTCAATTAGGGCACTTCTTTTTGTTTTTCTTTTTATTTCCCTTAACTCATAGTTCTCTGTCCATATTCATGCAAATCTCATTTAGTTTAGATTTTGTTCTTAAAAATAAAATAAAATAAAAATCCTACGCATGCTTTCCTTTTATTATAAACACACACAGACACACACACACATATTTATATATATACAATTATTAAATAAGGGATTTTTTTATAATTCACAATAATATTTACACATTTAATTTTGAAATTAATATATTTATATATATGAATACAATAGAGCATATTTAATTTTACAATAATATTTATTACTATTTATTTATATATATATACAAACAAAGACATGTTTATTTAATTTAACGATTCAGGCATAAAAAATCATGCATATAAACATTTGCAAGAAAAATCACAGCCACATACATATGTATACTGTGAAGAATGTTAAACAAATAGTCATCAATGCAAGAAATAGGATTCTACATGAGTGTGTGATAGGGCACCAGATAAAACCCATCCAATTGTTGACAAACGGCTAGGTCCCCTCTACCTGAAACATGTTCTTGCCTTCAATAATACCTACAACCACTTCTGCTCATTTTCCACAGTCAATAGGTTAGTTCCATAAAAACATAGCTGAAGCGACATAAAATAACCAAATCATAAGCTCAATAGTGTATCATCATTATATTTATCTAAAATCAAGCATTAAGTAGAATTCAATAGTTTTCCATGCATTAAATGTAAATGAAATCTTATCCAAAAAGTTTGAGACATGACAAATAAGATAAATAATAAATTAACAAACTAATGTTAATTTATTATATAAGTTGTTAGTTTTGGGAGTTATTTTCTCGTAAATGGTTTTGTATGGGAAAGGAAGGATTTATAAAAACAATACATGCAATCATCAATTTGTGTAATGGTGATTTATCAAAACCTTTTAAAGAGAAATCTTGTTTCCATTATGCTATCAGAGTAGGTTTCCTATGAAACCTCTTTGTAAATTTAGCCATGTTCATAATAAAACTGAGTAGTGAAGACCACATGTGAAGATTTTTTAGTTTAATGGCTATTTATTTTTGTTGATAGTAGAAGAGCAGTACCAACCATTTGCATCCTGCTATTATCCTATGAAGATAAATTTTATGTGTACATTCCTACATTGATTCACATTCAATCGATTCATAATGGCATAAATGTTCAAATTTAGCATTAATCTTTATGGTGATGTTGTAATTTTACACATTTCAACATGTGTTTTTTTTTGAAATGGCATGAGCATTTGAGAGACTTTGGAACTATTCTTGGCTGATATATATATTCATTTATGGAGAAATCTTTTCCAAAGCTATAGAATATATCATTCTAGGCATTTGAATCTATAGCGGTGTTTCTAATTGATGTAATTATCACTTTCAATATGCAAAAGTTAGGGCATAAACATGCATAAGCTTGCATTTAAGTTTGAATTGGATTATAAGTCTACTACTACTAGAAAGAGACATAGAAGATAGTATCTGGTGTTGCAAAATTTAGCAGTAAGAGGTGTTTGGATGGCTTTGAACAACATCATTCGAGGTGTTGGAATATTATTGTTGTTTGGGCATTGAAATTTTATCAATCTTGAAGGTTGCAACAAAGGCAACTTTAGGGTTTATATAATATTTGTATAAAATGCTTTAATGCTATTTTTTCATTAAAATTTAAGAGGCTTTGAAATAATGCACATATAGAAAGGATATGGTTAAAACATAATGCAACTTTTTAGTGGATAATATTTTGTATTGAAGTGAAAAGATTTTGTAATTGGAGATAAAATTATTGAAGTTCAAATTTCTATATAAAATTTTGAAATATATTTTAATTTTTTGTAAGGTGATATAAAGCTGAGAATATTGTGTAAAACTTAAAATTGAAGATATAGTTTATTGTAAGGATGCATTTTTAGTGGAACCTAATGTCCATGAAAATTTGTAAGAGA
The DNA here is from genome assembly GCA_027924645.1 of Cunninghamia lanceolata. NCBI lineage: Eukaryota > Viridiplantae > Streptophyta > Pinopsida > Cupressales > Cupressaceae > Cunninghamia > Cunninghamia lanceolata. The sequence goes on along the minus strand of BSBN01001001.1, from coordinate 8,292,988 downwards.
AAAATGGAGAAGTTAAGCCTACTTGACAAGTTTGACAGAAATGATTTCCATACATGGCAGATTCAAATAAAATTGTTGTTGATTGAAAGAGATCTTTGGGGTATTTTTGATGGCACCGTGACCCAACCAACAAAAGTCGATGAACTCCAAAAATGGAAGTTCAAAGATAAGAAATCCTTGTCCATTATTGGTCTTGATTTATCAAAACTCTATTTGCATCATGTGGACCTAAAAAAATCCTCTAAAGATATCTAGGAAACGCTAAACACATTTTTTGGATCTAAAGCTGATAGTGCTGAAATAACTATAAATAAAAAATTATATGGGATAAAAATGGAAGAGGGCAGAGATATAATATCTCTCATCAGCAACTTCCATTCTTTAATTAATCAGTTGGTTGGTATAAATGAAGAAGTAAAGGAAAATGATTCAAAATCTGAGACTTTTAGTTGTGCCTCGTTGTTGTCACATAACACTTCAGTTGACTAAGTTTGATTGGGACTTCTTGGGTGCCCATGTTTAAGACTTGTAGTTAATAGTTGATTTCTACCATGCAACTTTGGAGTTCACTATTTTGGACACTTGGATTTGCATGAGGTTTCTTCTCATTCTATTGGATATAGTTTATTATATGTTTGAGATCCATGGCTTCTATATAATGATGCCTTGAGTTGGTAGAAATAAAATTACAAATTACAGACATGTAATGACAGAAAGGACATGCATTTGAAGATTGAAGAAGTAACAGAGTGCTGACAAAATCCAAAGAAGATTTCAGTATTATTGTAAACTCAATTACAAGAATTAATACAAGTATAAATCTCTTTGGGTGTGGAGTTTTTCCCCCAAGAGTTTCTCCACGTAAATTCTACGTCTACTTTTATCATGTTTTTTTCTTCTACTACATTGATTAAATTGGAGAAATACTATTACATCTAAATTGAAAGTAATTTTTAGATTTACACATGTTTTTATTTCAGATTTGAAAACATTTAAAAGATACATAGCTGTAACTTTACCTTGTTCTCTCACTCTCTTTTTTCCAACATGTTTGCTCCATGAGAGTATCTGCTCTCTGTTTTGTTCTCATTTCTTTGGCTTGCATTTATGCCAATTTCTCTTTCTTCTCCACAAATAGATCTGAATCTATATTTTCTAGAGCCTCTTTTCTCATTTTTTCTTCCATCTCTAATGTTCTTTCTCTTTTCTTCCTTATAGCATCTACAAGCTCTTCCAGAAAGCTGACTATTATCTCTTCTCGGGTGTTGTAAGACCTCCAAATATGGTGCAGTCATGGTAGAAGGGTTCACAGAATGAACTATCCAGACCATGCAGCAAGAGTAAACACAACGGAAACAACTCAAAGAAATAGAACAAATGCAGATTTAGTCATTCAGTATATCAAAGAATTCAAGTACAATATGCCCAGCAACATGCAGGCTTAGAATTAGGGTTCACAGGCCTGATTACATACATGCACAAGATAAAACTTTGAAGCTCCTTTGCACAAAATCTAAACTATGAACTATGAATCAATTGCTAACTTCTTAACTAGTTTCCTAAGGATCTATTACATAAATATACATCATTTCCAGACCAATAGATTCCTTTGCGTTGGCCAAGGAAGGTCACTAACTCCAATGAAGAGTTGTAACATGTTCACAGACAGGTCAGACCTAAATGCATAGAACACTTCCTCAAATGAATGGAACAATGTGCAGACCCTTGGGGAAGGTCAACCACAAACCAAAGGACATTGAATGATATGTCATTAAGATCCACAAGTCAAGGAATGATCTGCAAGCCTTCTCCTTCAACTGATTATTAGGAACTGTTAGATTGCTTTGCTTTGAGAAAACAATTGACCTTTTGATAGTGATATCTTTCCAGTAACTGATCCAAATGCTTTGAATTCTTGATATGATGTAGATGAAAGAATGTAGATGCTAAGTCCAGATTTGCAAGATGTGAAATGCCAAAACTAAACCACAAGCTGAAAACTACTATTAACTGAACTGCCTGAACTGAACTAGAAAATGAAAGAACTGAAATGCAATTATTTTTGGTTGATGTAAGATTACTCTTGAACAAGTGATGCTCCTACATTAGACATATGAGGTTATTGAAAAAGTGAGTCCCTCACTTTGCTGGGGCTAGGGGAGAACCACAACGGTCCACCTCAACCTGAGAAATCCAAGATGAATCTTCTTCCGGTCTGCCTTTCCACTTCATAAGATATTCTTTGTATTGTCTTCCTCTAGTGTTGCGTCCAACTCTGCTATTCAAAATGTGTTCTATCTGCTTCGGTGCTTGTTGTGGTAACTGCTTCTTTAATTCTTCTTCCAGGCTATCATTGAACTCTACTTCATGATATTGATAAAGATCTGCAATGTTGAAAATAGGTGAAATACCCAATGTCTCCGGTAGCTCTACTTCATATGCATTTCTTGAGTCAAATTTCTCGAGTATCCTACAAGGTCCAAACTTCTTCATCTTCAACTTGTTATATGTCCCAACTAGAAATCTTTCTTTTCTCAAGTACACCATCACTTCATCTCCAACTTCAAATTCTTTATGTCTTCTCTTCTCATCATCCTTCTCTTTGTACTTACTATTCATATCCGCCAAATGTTTCTTCACTTGATTATGCATTGTCTTCATGTGGTCTGCAAATTCTTTTACTTTTGCACTCCTCTTTTCCTTTGTACTGATATCTCTTAATTCTACAACTCCTCTAGGATTTACTTCAGTAGCAATCTTAAAAGGTGTTCTTTTGGTACTCTTGTTCACCGAATTATTGTCTGCAAACTCTGATTGTAAAAGAATCAAATCCTAACTTCTGGATTTCTCTCCAACTAGACATCTCAACAAGTTTTCCAAACTCCTATTCACTACCTTTTTCTGCCCATCTATCTGTGGATGAAAAGTTGAACTGATCTTCAAATCTATCTTCATCTTCTTCCAAAGTGTCTTCCAAAAGTATCCAACAAACTTTGTATCTCTATCTAAAACTATACTCTTAGGTAATCCATGCAATCTCACAATATCCTTGAAAAATAGGTCAGCTACATGCACTGCATCAGTTGTTGTCTTGCAAGGTATGAAATGAGCCATCATTGAAAATTTGTCAACCACTACAAATATTGAATCATGTCCTCTCTATGTCTTAGGCAATCCCATTATAAAATCCATGCTTATGTCTTCCCAAGGTCTCTCCAGTACTGTCAAAGGTTTGTACAATCCAATGTTCTGACTACTCCCTTTCGCAACTTGACAAACTCTACAACTCTTCACAAATCTCCAAACATCCTTATCTATCTAAGGCCAAAAGAAATTTTCAGTTACCAAAGCCATTGTCTTATTAATGCCAAAATGTCCTGCCAATCCACCACTATGCTTTTCCTTGATCAAATTGTCTCTCATTGAACTTCTAGGTATGCACAACTGACTTCCTTTGAACAACAAATCTTCTTGAATGAAATAATCGAACCACTTGCTTCTATCTGTCACAATAGGTTCCTTACAGGCTTTCTGAGGTTCTGCAAAATTAGTGTCTCCCTCATACATGTTTTTCAATTCATCAAAACCCAACACTTCAACTCTCATCTCTGTCAACAAGTTTCTTCTTCTACTCAAGGCATCAACAACTTTTTTTGATTTACCACTCCTATGCTTCAACACAAAAGGATAACTCTGCATGAACTCTACCCATCTCATATGTCTCTGATTCAACTTACCTTGACTATTCAAATATTGTAAAGCTTGATGATCTGTATACAACACAAACTCCTTAGGCAATAAGTAATGTCTCCACTTCTTCAAGGCTTGAATTATGGCATATAATTCTTGATCATAAACTGAATATCTTTTCCTTGCATCATTCAACTTCTCACTAAAATATGCTATAGGTCCACCTTCTTGACTTAACACTACTCCTATTGCATTTCTACTAGCATCACAATCAACTTGAAATACCTTATTGAAATCCAGTAATGCCAAAATAGTTTGCTCTATCACTTTCTGCTTTAACAACTCAAAACTTTTATCTTCTTTTGATGTCCACTTGAAATCCTTTCTGTCACCTCTCATTGTCTCTATCACAGGGTTACAAACTAAACTGAAATTTCTGATGAACTTCCGATAGAAACTAGCCAGTCCATGAAATGATCTAACCTCTCCAATTCTCTCTAGTGTATGCCATTCAACAATTGCTTTCACTTTCTCAGGGTCCATCTTCAATCCTTCCGAAGAAATCACAAATCCCAAGTATACCAATTCTCCCTTCATGAAACTACACTTCTTGATGTTTATCAGTAATTTCTCTTCTCTCAGTCTCTGCAAAACCTGTCTAATATGCCACAAATGTTCTTCCTTTGTCTTACTAAAATTTAGAATATCATGCAAGTATACAATCACAAACTTACCCAAGAATTTCTTCAAAACTTCATTCATCAATCTCATGAAAGTACTCGGTGCATTTGTCAATCCAAAAGGCATCACTAACCACTCATACAATCATTCATTTGTCTTAAAAGTAGTCTTCCATTCATCACCTTCTCTAATTTTAATCTAATGGTATCCACTCTTCAAGTCTATCTTTGTGAAATATCTTGCTCCACTCAAATAATCCATGATATCATCCATCCTAGGTAAAGGAAATCTATACTTAACTGTGATCTTGTTTATTGCTCTGGAATCAGTACACATTCTCTAGTCTCCATCCTTCTTTGGTGCCAGCACTGTAGGTACTACATAAGGACTCAAACTTTCTCTGATCAAACCTTTCCTCAACAACTCTTGTATTTGTCTATTCAATTCTTCATTCTCTGCCGGTGTCATCCGGTGTGCTACTTTGTTAGGCAATCTTGCTCCTGGTATAAGATCCATGTGATTATTGATACTCCTTATAGGTGGTAATCCTTCAGGTACATTGTCTAATATGATGTCTTCATACTCTATCATCAACTCTCTTATCTCATCTGGTTGAGTTTCTTTCTTCACTACCTTAGGCGTTTTAGGAATCAAGGCATGACACATACTTTCCTATTTCAAACCATCCAAAAATTTCCTTCCATCTACTAAATAGATTCTAGCATTCCTATATACCACATCTTTAGTATCATCTTCCACAGGAATCAAAGTAATTCTTTTCCCATTTGCTGTTATAGTATATGTATTCTTTCTCCCATCATGTATAGCTTTTCTATCATATTGCCAAGGTCTACCCAACAAGATATGACAAACATCCATAGACATAATATCACACAAGACTTCATCATGATAAGACCCAATATAAAATTTCACCAAACATTGTTCACTCACCAGCACCTTATGATCATCCTAAATCCATGCTATTTGATAGGGCTTAGGGTGTTTCAATCTTTCCAACTTTAGCTTTGTCACCATCTCCTCTGAAACTAAGTTATCTGAACTACCACTATCAATTACAACTTTACAACACTTACCTCCGGATTTGCATCTAGTTCTGAACAAACTTTTCCTTTGTGATGGTTCCTCATTTATTTCTGTTTGAAATAGTTCTGTCCTCATCACCAATGATTCTCCTTTCTCAAGTTTACCAACAGAACTAGGTGATTCAATAGGTTCTTCTTCAACATAGGCTGCTCTCCCACTATTCTTTGTCTTCTTGCTTGTACTACCTTGATTACATTCAAATGGTCTATGTCCTTCACCTCCACACATGAAACAAGTACCTTTGAATGTTCTCTTATCCAATCCTCTTCTCTTCTATATCCTTCATTCTGGTATGCACTAGGGTTTCCTCTCTGATAAAAAATTCTATCATTTTTCTTAACTGGGCTGTCAAACTTGTTCTACTATGTGAATGGTCTATCACATCTAGAAAATATTTTACCTCTCTAAAATTTACCTCCTCTACCTCTCTATCTTTGATCATGCCTCTTATTCAGCTTCTCCTCAACTTTCAGGGCAAATTGATATGCTTCTTCCAAAGATGTCATCCTTACCAAACTTAGTTCTTCTTGAATGTTCAATCTCAGTCCATTGATGTATCTTGCCACTTTCTCCTTTCTTGCTTCACTATGTCTTGTCCTTATGATCATCTTATGAAATTCTTCAATATACTCCACATATTTCTCCTTTTGTTTCAGGTTCTGCAATCTTTTCAATGGTTCCAACTCATAGTCAGCAGGTATGAACTGATTCTTCAACTTTGTCACCATCCAGTCCCACTTTGTAATCTTTTCTTTTCCTCTTCTATTTCTTTCCACCTAAACTTCTTTCCACCATATAGTAGCATGTCCTTTTAACTTTATCTTTGCAAATTTCACCTTCTCTAGATCTTCAATCTCTTCATATTCAAAGTATTCTTCCATGTCATTTATCCAGTCAATCAATTCTTTAGGATTCAAATTATCAGTGTAGTTCAATACATCAACTCTAGGTCTCTTTCCAATCTTTGAAATAGCTCACAACATCTTTATCTGATCTGATTCTTCTTCTTCATTGCCTTCTAGGGTTTTGCAAATATGTTCAACAGATTGAAATTCTTCCTCATCATCACTTTCAACATTAGGTCTAGGTGTCAATTCTCTTCGCCTATCTTCCTCAACAACATCCAAACAAATTCACATTGTTCTCATCAATTCCATCATCTCATCCATTCTATTAGCCATTGTACCAATAGGAGGAACTCTTAGCAGCGGCATCTTCCTAGGATCAAGTGTAAACTGCCTCAGGTTCGACGATCAGGCTACAAGTGACAACTGCCTCTCAATCGATGATCAGTTGCACACAAGTAACTGTTGTGATGTTCACAACATGCCCCATTTTGCCCCTCAGCAAAATGAGGACCCCTGCTGTTGCTTTGCTTTTTGCTTCTGCTTGTGTTTGTTCTGTCTAGTGGTAAGGGAAAAGAGAGTCAAATTTGCAAACCTTGTTAAAAATACAGAAAAATGCATTTTTAGTACCCTTGCATAATGTGGTTGGATTCCTTGTGAAAAATGAGCCAAGGTTGCTTTTTGAACCATCGTAGGATTCATCATATTTTGCGAGTTATGATCGATTTGGTAAAATGAACTATCAGGTTTTGCATAATATACAGTCAATTGTTTGCCTTTTTTTCTTGTTGGCATTCGTTATAAATTTTGAAATATTCATATTTAGTGGTTCCGGGTTGTGGGCAATTTTGTCTGGGTTCCACTCTGTATCTCACAATTGCCTGTTTGACAGAAAAATGCATAGGTGCACTTAAAATGACAAACCCAAGGGGTTATTTTGCAGAATTAATACATTTGGTATTGAGCATAAAATGTATTTCATGCATACCTTAATACATTACAGCGAAGTATGTTATGCGCGTCGGCATAACAGTTGCCATCGGTGGAGTTTTGAAGTGTTCCACCGAAATGGAGTCTCTCGCCGATGACATTGTCATCGGCATAATATTAGCTATCGGAGCAATGCTTTGGGCTTTCGCCGATGGGCGAAGTCACGTCGATAAGTGGAAAAGGACTTGGCCGAATATGAAATGAATGATATCGGTAGCACTCTCGCCGATAAAGGTATCGGCCAAGGTAAGGCCATCGGCGGAGGGAAATCATGAGGCGCCGATGGGCGATCTCTTGCCGATGGCAATCAACGAAGGGGTCGTTGGCAGGAGTCAGGCCGATGAAAGAGCATCGGCCAAAGTAGTAGCATCGGCGAAACTCTTGCCGATGAAGAGAAATACCTGTCGAATGGAGGATGAACGAAGAGGCCATCGGCCAAACCATAGTGATCGGCCCGAGTATTTTTGGACGCGCCGATAGTGTTTGTCACGCCGATGGGCGGGAAATGGAATGCGATAGAGTTTTAAACCATTTCTTTTGGCGCCTGTGGCATTTTCCCGGTCAGCGATAGTTGACCCGATGGGTTTTGAACAGTCTGTGTACATTTTGAACGCAGTTTCTGCTAATTTTGGACCCGATTTCCACATTTTTGCATGGTCACCCTGATTTAAACAGATATTTTTGGTTCCCTACTGTTCATTTGGAAAATTTGATACTTATTACTTGTCTTGTCTTGCAGGCTTGCAGTTGAGGAAGCAGCTGCAACTTGATCACAGTGACATCATGGAGGAAGGAAATCCAATCTCAGGCGCAGGAAGTAAAGATGAAGTGCGAAGAAGTCAAGGCCAAACCAATGGAGGACAGAGTTGCAGCTGAAGGTATTACTGCAACAGACAAACAAAAGTTATTGCCAAGCTGCCGGAACTTCTTAGAAGGGGCAATATTTCGCCCAGATTTGACACTGCTCAGAGATATTTTGGAAGAGCTGGTTCACCTGTATTTATTGCTGTAACCAGGGGTTTGAACCAGGGGTTCAGTTAGGTTTCTGCTGTAGTGAGGACAATCAAAATGTCTTTATATTGTGCCTCTCTACATTGTAATACTTTACAACAGGGGCTACAACAGGGATTTTTTTAGAAGCACACAGTGAGTTAGCTTAGCATAATTTAGAAGTAGAAGAAGGAGGTCGCCTGTTTGTCTGCAGTAAGGTGCGCGTGGAATGTCTGGCTGCCTTATTGTATCTGTAAAGCTTGTAAGTTCTCTATAGTATGATCAATGAAACTAAGAGTCATTCCTACATTGTAAATCATGTATGACTATTCGTTTCTAATACAATAGAATTTGGAGTTCTGCATCTATCTTCTGAGTGTTCTCCTGCTCATCTTTGTGTTTTAAAATATTTTCTTTGAGAGCTTGCAATTTTAAATGTATGTTTGTGAAAATGCTCAGAACTTGCATTTAAGGTTTTTACTGTGGATTTGATCAAATTATTGTAGTATTTACATAGTGCATAACAGAACAATTAGATCCTTCGATAGATTAAATGAGGTATAGATTAGATCTTTCTAACTTTTCCCAACGCATCTGAAATATTTAGCTGAAAACGTAGAAATCTAAAGGAAATTGTCTCAAATTTGAAGAAACATGCATAACAGAGTTAAAAGTAGACAGTTTTCATAAATGTATAAAGAAGAAAGCTGCAATAATTCAAGAAAAACCATCTAAAACTTGCAGCACAGTAACACTTGTATGCAAATGAACAAAATACTTGTTGAAATCTATGATTCTTTTGCATATTCTTAGTCCAGTAAACCACCAAAGAAACTCTAAACTACGTAAGGCCCCTTGAACATTACAGCTTCACATTGACCAACTGAACTTGACCAACCGAACCATTGTAGACTTGGGATTAGTTGAATCTCAAATGATTCCTTCTTATCTTTCAAGTATAGTTTCAGTTCATTATATGTGAATTTTAACTTATTGTTATGATTGCATCAAAACAATCACCAACAGTAACCTGCCTCGAATCGACGATATGCTCACAACAAGATCTTACGGAATTCCTTCGCCAACTTCACTCAATTCTCTCTCCAAGATTCAAACTTTCGCTCTGACACCACTTGGTGCAGTCACGGTAGGAGGGTTCATAGAATGAACTATCCAAACCGTGCAGCAAGAGTAAACACAATGGAAACAACTCAAAGAAATGGAACAAATGCAGATTCAGTCATTCACTATATCAAAGAATTCAAATACAATCTGGCCAGCAACATGCGGGCTTAGAATTAGGGCTCACAGGCTTGATTACATATATGTGCAAGATAAAGCTTTGAAGCTCCTTCGCACAAAATCTAAACTATGAACTATGAATCAATTGCTAACTTCTTAATTGGTTTCCTAAGGATCTATTACATCAATATATATCATTTATGAACCTATAGATTCCTCCGTGTCAGCCAAGGAAGGTGATGAAGGGGGTAAATCACAAAACACACAACAACATAAATTGAACATAGAAAATAGAACTTTCTTTTATTGATCTGGGCAACTCATTACATTACAGAAGCTCAATTACAATCAGAGGATGAATCCTCTACTGGTTGCAACACATTACAGTTTTCCCAACCACAATTCTCTAGAATCTTTAGCCTTCTGTAACCCCAAATCCGCTAGGGTTTCTATTCTCCCTCCTATTCTTGACTCTACACTGGCCCCCCTTAACTCCACTACCCTAAGGGTTCCAAAAAAATGGTTATATATAGCCCTTTTTGGCGACCACCAGCTTTATTTTGAAATTTGCATCTCCCTCCAAAAAATAGGTCAACTTTTCAGGGCCATAACTTTCGATCCGACCATTGGATTTTCAATTATAATACCTTTTCGGAAAGCTCTCGAAAAGACGATGGAGCGCAGGTAGACTACTTGGGTTTCCAACCAAATTTCGGGCCCATCCGGAGCCTCTAAGTGCCTTAAATTTGACTTTGAATATTTTAATAGGATTTTTAGAATTTAAAATTTTAATATCTCACAGATGACAAATGATATTGAAGTGATTTCTTCACCATTAGCTTCAATTCACCATTCTAGAGGTCTGCGTAAGATTTTGTATCCAACCGTGCACAAATGCAAACTTACTAAAAATAGTAACCCTGCCAAATTTAGCCCTTATTGAAAAGAAACAACATTTTTTTTTTTGGTTGATGCAAGATTGCTCTTACACCCTAGATGCTCCTGCATCAGACACCTGGGGTAATTTGAAAAGTGACTCTATCACTTCTCATGTGTTAGAGGGAAACCAAAACGATTAACCTCAGTCTCAGATAACCGTTATGAATCTTCAACAGGCCTTCCTTTCCATTTCACCAAGTATTCTGTATACTGCCTGTTTCTTGTACTCTTACCCACACGGCTATCCATAATGCCCTCTATCTCCTCCTTCTCTGAAGTAGATGCTAGAATGTCCCACTGTGTTCCTTTATCAAGTCCATCATCACTATACTCTGCCAGATTTGAAATGTTGAACACTGGTGAAATATTCATGTCATCAGGCAACTCCACCTCAAATGCATTTCTTGAATCGTGTTTCTTCAGGATTCTACATGGTCCAAATTTCCTCATCTTTAGCTTATTATATGTACCAATTGGAAATCTTTCTTTTCTCAAGTGAACCATGACTTCATCACCCTCTTGAAACTCCTTATGCCTCCTCTTCTGATCTGCCTTAGCCTTGTACTGAATATTCATCTTATTAATGTGCGCTCTCACCTCTTCATGCAAATTCTTTAGATGTTCTGCAAAGTCTTCAGCTTCAGCACTTGTCTTTTCTCCTTTGTCTAGCTTCCTTAACTCAGAAGCATTTCTCGGGCTATTGCCATATACAACCTGGAATGGTGATTTACCAGTACTCCTATTGACAGAATTGTTGTAAGCAAATTCTGCTTGTGGTAAAATCAAATCCCATCCCTTGGGCTTATCTCCTACTAAGCACCGTAGCAGGTTACCCAAACTCCTATTCACCACTTCGGTCTGTCCATCAGTCTATGGATGATGTGCAGAACTGAACTTCAAATCTGTCTTCAACTTCTTCCATAATGTCCTCCAGAAATAACCAACAAACTTGGTATCTCGTTCTGAAACTATGCTCTTTGGTAGACCATGTAGTCTCACCACCTCTCTAAAAAATAATTCAGCAACATGAACATCATCATTAGTCTTCTTGCAAGGAATAAAATGTGCCATCTTCGAGAATCTATCCACCACCACAAAAATGGAATCATGTCCTCTTTGTGTCCTTGGTAAACCAAGAACAAAATCCATACTGATATCATCCCATGGCTTCTCTGGTACAGGTAACGGCTGATATAGACCTGTGTTCTGACTTGCTCCTTTTGCCATCTGACATACTCTGCAACTCTGCACAAATTTCCTCACATCCTACTACAACTGTGGCCAATAATAATTTTCACCAACAATAGCAATGGTCATATCTCAACCAAAGTGTCCAGCCAATCCTCCGCTATGCTTCTCCTTAATCAAGTTCTCTCTCATGGAACTCCTTGGAATGCACAACTGGCTTCCTCTAAACAACATGCCATCTTGGATTATGAAGTCCAACCATTTTGTCGTATCCAAAGTAACAGGTTCCAAACAAGCTTTCTAGGCCTCTGCAAAATCTGGATCTTTAGGATACAAACTTTTGAGCTCATCAAACCCAACCTCTGTCTTCATTTATGTCAACAAATTTTGCCTTTTGCTCAAGGCATCTGCAACTCTATTGGACTTCCCACTCCTGTGCTTCAAAACAAAAGTATAGCTCTGCAAAAACTCAACCCATTTTAAGTGCCTTTGGTTCAACTTTCCTTGACTATTAAGATATTGCAAAGCCTGATGATTAGTATATAAAACAAACTCCTTTGGCAGCAAATAATGTCTCCATTTCTTTAAAGCCTGAACTATTGCATAAAACTCTTGATCATAAACAGAATACTTTTTCTTGGCATTATTAAGCTTCTCACTAAAATAGGCAATGGGCTTACCTTCTTGACTTAGAACAGCTCCTATACCACTACCACTAGCATCACAATCTACCTGGAATACCTTATTGAAATTTGGAAGTGCCAACATAGGTTATTCTACGACTTTCTGCTTCAATGTATTAAAGCTCTTGTCTGCTCCTTTAGTCCATCTAAATTCTTTTCTATCCCCTCTCATTGTCTCAGTTAGGGGTGCACAAATGCTACTGAAATTCCTGATAAACTTTCTGTAAAAATTTGCCAAATGATGAAAAGATCTTACCTCCGTTGCACTCTTTGGCATAGGCCATTCAATGATAGCCCTTACTTTTCCTAGGTTCATCTTAAGACCTTCCTCTGAGACAAAAAATCCTTGGTATACCAACTCCTTTGCAAAACTACATTTCTTCAAATTGATCAGCAACTTCTCCTCCCTTAGCTTCTCTAAAACTCTTCTCATATGCATCAAATGCTCATCCCAAGTCTTACTGAAAATCAAAATGTCATCTAAATAAACAATAACAAAACTTCCCAAAAATTCATTCAGTACCTCGTTCATGAGCCGCATGAATGTGCTCGATGCATTGGTTAGCCCAAATGGCATGACTAATCACTCATACAAACCCTCCTTTGTTTTGAAGGCTGTCTTCCATTCATCTCCTTCTCTGATTCAAATCTGGTGATACCCACTCTTCAGATCAATCTTCGTGAAGTACTTGGCTCCACTAAAACAATCCATTATGTCATCCATTCTCGGTAATGGAAATCTGTACTTGATTGTGATCTTGTTGATGGCTCAGGAATCTGTACACATCCTCCACTCTCCATCTTTCTTTGGTGCTAGTACTGCAGGTACTGCACATGGACTTAGGCTCTCCCTTATCAGTCCCTTAAAAGCTCGTGAACTTGTCTCTTCAACTCTTCACTCTCTGCTGGAGTCATTCTGTGGGCTGCCTTATTTGGCAAACTAGCTCCTAGTATCAAATCTATTTGATGACTTATCTTCCTCACTGGTGGTAAACCTTTTGGTACATTATCAGAGATAATATCTTGGAATTCTTCCAACATTTCTGAGACTTCGGCTGGTACATCTTCACATTTCTCTTGACTAATCTTAGGAATCAATGCAAAGCAATGATGCTCGTGCTTCATACCCTCCAAAAACTTTCTACCATCTACCAAGCAAATTCTGGCAGTACTACATACCTTTTCTTCCACCTCCTTCAAGGGTTTTAACTTATGATGGACTCCATCCTTTGTTAGGGAGTATGTGTTTGTGTAGCCATCATGGACAGTGCTCCTATCATACTGCCATGGCCTCCCCAATAACATATGACATGCATCCATCGGTATGATGTCACACAACACTTCATCATGGTAGTCACCAATCTTGAACTTCACTAAACACTGTTCATTGACCAAAGCTCTATGGTCCTTCTGCAACCATTCAATCCGGTATGGATGCGGATGCTTTCTTCTTGTCAACTTCAACTTGTCAACCATCTCCTCTGAAACAAGATTATTAGTGCTTCCACCGTCAATAATAATATCACAATACTTACCTTCACATTTGCACCTTGTGCGGAATAAATTCTTCTTCTGATTGGGTTCTTTCTCCTCATTCAACAAAATTCTTCTGACAACTAGGGTTTCTCCCCTTTCTGCATCTTCGAAGCACTCAGACTGTGCACCTTCATCCACATGTGCAACTCATGCATTACCATCAGGTCTTCTATTCATCCTTCCTTGATGTTGCAGACACTCGTATGCTCGATGCCCTTCTTCTCCACATTGGAAACAGGTTCCTCTAAAAGCTCCTCTTCCAGGTCCTTGCCCAGGTCTACCTCTTTGCTCACCATTGTTCTGGTCACGAGGGTGGTAGGTATTATCTCCTCTCTGATTTTGACTAGTGCCAACTTCTTCACTTTTCTTTGTATCTTCATTTTGGCCCCCATAGGGTCTTCCACCAGTCGTTCCGCCTTGACCTCTTCCCCTTTGCTTGCTGTCAAATTTTTTATTCAGCTTCTCTTCCACCTTCAGGGAAAAATGGTATGCATCTTCTATGGTGGTCATTCTGACCAGGCTCAGCTCCTTTTGAATACTCGGCCTCTACCCATTAATGTAACGGGCTACCTTCTCCTTGTTGGGCTCTGCATGGCCTGTCCTAATAGTAATCTTATAAAACTCTTCTGTGTACTCCTTGACAGACTTGTTACCTTGCTTTAGTCCTTGCAGCTTCTTCAACAACTCCATCTCATAGTCCACAGGAATGAACTGCTTCTTCAGTTTCTCCACCATCCGATCCCATCTGGTGATCTTTCCTTTTCCTCTTCTGTTCCTCTCTAATTGGACCTCCTTCCACCAAATACTGGCGTGACCCTTCAACTGTGCTTTTGCAAACTTAACCCGATCTAGATCCTCCACATCTTCATACTCGAAATGCTCCTCCATGTCATTGATCCAAGCAATAAGTTGTTCCAGATTCAAATCTCTAGAATATGTAGAAACTTTGATCCTGGGCCTTTTTCCGATCTTCAAAATGGCCCTCAATAACCTAACTTCTGCAGGATTTCCTCCAGCTTCTTGTTCTTCCTCAGATAGCTCCTCTTCAGTTTCATCTTCGCTTTCTTCTCTTGTTCTCAGATCAAACCCTCTTTGCAGCTCCTCTTGCAATGCGTCGATTTGCCTTTGCAGGGCTCTAAAACCCTCTTCCGTCAAAGCATTCCTCCCAACATGATTTCTTCGTGGAGGCATCTTGATCTCCGCAGCAAACCCACAACCTTAGGTCCTAGTGCAAACTGCCTCACAGTCGGCGATCTGTCTACACACTCAGGAACCCTTACTCTGATACCACTTGATGAAGGAGGTAAATCACAAAACACGCAACAACATAAATTGAACACAGAAAATAGAACTTTCTTTTATTGATCTGGGCAACTCATTACATTACAGAAGCTCAATTACAATCAGAGGATGAATCCTCTACTGGCTGCAACACATTACAGCTTTCCCAACCACAAGACTCTAGAATCTTCAGCCTTCTATAACCCCAAATCCGCTAGGGTTTCTATTTTCCCTCCTATTCTTGACTCTACACTGGCCCCCCTTAACTCTACTACCCTAAGGGTTCCAAAAAAATGGTTATATATAGCCCTTTTTGGCGACCACCAGCTTTATTTTGAAATTTGCATCTCCCTCCAAAAAATAGGTCAACTTTTCAGGGCCATAACTTTCGATCCGACCGTTGGATTTTCAATTATAATACCTTTTCGGAAAGCTCTCGAAAAGAGGATGGAGAGTTAAGTAGTATCGATAGGTAGACTACTTGGGTTTCCCACCAAATTTCGGGCCCATTCGGAGCCTCTAAGTGCCTCAAATTTGACTTTGAATATTTTAATAGGATTTTTGGAATTTGAAATTTTAATATCTCACAGATGACAAATGATATTGAAGTGATTTCTTCACCATTAGCTTCAATTCACCATTCTAGAGGTCTGCGTAAGATTTTGTATCCAACCGTGCACAAATGCAAACTTACTAAAAATAGTAACCCTGCCAAATTTAGCCCTTATTGAAAAGAAACAACATTTTTTTCTTTTTGGTTGATGCAAGATTGCTCTTACACCCTAGATGCTCCTGCATCAAACACCCGGGGTAATTTGAAAAGTGACTCTGTCACTTCTCATGTGTTAGAGGGAAACCAAAACGATTAACATCAGTCTCAGATAACCATGATGAATCTTCAACAGGCCTTCCTTTCCATTTCACCAAGTATTCTATATACTGCCTGTTTCTTGTACTCTTACCCACAAGGCTATCCAGAATGCCCTCTATCTCCTCCTTCTCTGAAGTAGATCCTGGAATGTCCCACTGTGTTCCTTTATTAAGTCCATCATCATGATACTCTGCCAGATCTGAAATGTTGAACACTGGTGAAATATTCATGTCATCAGGCAACTCCACCTCAAATGCATTTCCTGAATCATGTTTCTTCAGGATTCTACATGGTCTAAATTTCCTCATCTTCAGCGTATTATATGTACCAACTGCAAATCTTTCTTTTCTCAAGTGATCCATGACTTCACCACCCTCTTGAAACTCCTTATGCCTCCTCTTCTGATCTGCCTTAGCCTTGTACTGAATATTCATCTTATTAATGTGCGCTCTCACCTCTTCATTCAAATTCTTCAGATGTTCTGCAAAGTCTTCAGCTTCAGCACTTGTCTTTTCTTTTTTGTCTAGCTTCCTTAACTCAGAAGCATTTCTCGGGCTATTGCCATATACAACTTGGAATGGTGATTTACCAGTACTCCTATTAACAGAATTGTTGTAAGCAAATTTTGCCTGTGGTAAAATCAAATCCCATCCCTTGGGCTTATCTCCTACTAAGCACCGTAGCAGGTTACCCAAACTCCTATTCACCACTTCAGTCTGTCTATCAGTCTGTGGATGATGTGCAGAACTGAACTTCAAATCTGTCTTCAACTTCTTCCATAATGTCCTCCAGAAATAACCAACAAACTTGGTATCTCGATCTGAAACTATGCTCTTTGGTAGACCATGTAATCTCACCACCTCTCTGAAAAATAATTCAGCAACATGAACAGCATCATTAGTCTTCTTGGAAGGAATAAAATGTGCCATCTTCGAGAATCTGTCCACCACCACAAAAATAGAATCATGTCCTCTTTGTGTCCTTGGTAAACCAAGAACAAAATCCATACTGATATCATCCCATGGCTTCTCTGGTACAGGTAACGGCTGATATAGACCTGTGTTCTGACTTGCTCCTTTTGCCATCTGACATACTCTGCAAATCTGCACAAATTTCCTCACATCCTACTGCAACTGTGGCCAATAATAATTTTCACCAACAATAGAAATGGTCTTATCTCGACCAAAGTGTCTAGCCAATCCTCTGCTATGCTTCTCCTTAATCAAGTTCTCTCTCATGGAACTCTTTGGAATGCACAACTGGCTTCCTTTAAACAACATGCCATCTTGGATTATGAAGTCCAACCATTTTGTCCTGTCAAAAGTAATAGGTTCCAAACAAATTTTTCAGGCCTCTACAAAATCTAGACCTTCAGGATACAAACTTTTGAGCTCATCGAACCCAACAACCTCTATGTTCATTTATGTCAACAAATTTTGCCTTCTGCTCAAGGTATCTGCAACTCTGTTGGACTTCCCACTCCTGTGCTTCAAAACAAAAGTATAGCTCTGCAAAAACTCAACCCATTTTAAGTGCCTTTGGTTCAACTTTCCTTGACTATTAAGATATTGCAAAGCCTGATGATCAGTATATAAAACAAACTCTTTTGGCAGCAAATAATGTCTCCATTTCTTCAAAGCCCGGACTATTGCATAAAACTCTTGATCATAAACAGAATACTTTTTCTTGGCATCATTAAGTTTCTCACTAGAATAGGCAATGGGCTTACCTTCTTGAGTTAGAACAGCTCCTATACCACTACCACTAGCATCACAATCTACATTGAATACCTTATTGAAATCTGGAAGTGCCAACACAGGTTGTTCTACGACTTTCTGCTTCAATGTATCAAAGCTCTTGTCTACTCCTTTAGTCCATCTAAATTCTTTTCTATCCCCTCTCATTGTCTCAGTTAGGGGTGCACAAATGCTACTAAAATTCCTGATAAACTTTTTGTAAAAACTTGCCAAACCATGAAAAGATCTTACCTCCTTTGCACTCATTGGCGTAGGCCATTCAATGATAGCCCTTACTTTTTCTGGGTCCATCTTAAGACCTTCCTCTGAGACAACAAATCCCAGGTATACCAACTCCTTCTTTGCAAAACTACATTTCTTCAGATTGATCAACAACTTCTCCTCCCTCAGCTTCTCTAAAACTCTTCTGATATGCATCAAATGCTCATCCCAAGTCTTACTGAAAATCAAAATGTCATCCAAATAAACAATAACAAAACTTCCCAAAAATTCCTTCAGTACCTCGTTCATGAGCCGCATGAATGTGCTCGGTGCATTAGTTAGCCCAAATGGCATGACTAACCACTCATACAAACCCTCCTTTGTCTTGAAGGCTGTCTTCCATTCATCTCCTTCTCTGATTCGAATCTAGTGATACCCACTCTTCAGATCAATCTTCGTGAAGTACTTGGCTCCACTCAAACAATCCATTATGTCATCCATTCTCGGTAATGGAAATCTGTACTTGATTGTGATCTTGTTGATGGCTCAGGAATCTGCACACATCCTCCACTCTCCATCTTTCTTTGGTACTAGTACTGCAGGTACCACACATTGACTTAGGCTCTCCCTTATCAGTCCCTTCCTTAACAGCTCGTGAACTTGTTTGTTCAACTCTTCACTGTCTGCTCGAGTCATTCTGTGGGCTGCCTTATTTGGCAAACTAGCTCCTGGTATCAAATCTATTTGATGACTTATCTTCTTCACAGGTGGTAAACCTTCCGGTACATTATCAGAGACAATATCTTGGAATTCTTCCAACATTTCTAAGACTTCGGCTGGTACATCTTCACATTTCTCCTTACTAATCTTAGGACTCAATGCAAAGCAATGACGCTCATGATTCATACCCTCCAAAAACTTTCTACCATTTACCAAGCAAATTCTAGTAGTACTACATACCTTTTCTTCCACCTCCTCCAAGGGTTTCAACTTATGACAGACTCCATCCTTTGTTAAGGAGTATGTGTTTGCGTGGCCATCATGGACAACGCTCCTATCATACTGCCATGGCCTCCCCAATAACATATGACATGCATCCATCGGTATGATGTCACACAACACTTCATCATGGTAGTCACCAATCTTGAATGATGCAGAGGCATCCAGACTATAACATTCGCATATAGCATGAATGTCTGCAGACCAACCTCATCATCATCATCTTCGCCATCATCATCATATTCCCTAAAACTACCAACAACATCATCATGTTCTGCGTTACACAGTCAGCATCATCATATTTCGGCTTTACTCTGTCAGCATCATGTTTCTTAAAACCAACAGCATCATCATATTGCGGACACTCGCAATCATCCTCCTGCCGACTACTATTCACCTCCTCCGCTTTCCTCCTAACATCATCATCATGATGTTCAGCGGGCGCAAACATCCTCCGGTTGCACTGTTCATCAGGCTCCGAACTCTAACGTCTTCATCATGATATTCAATATCACCTTCGTCAGCAGGATATCCAAATATCCGGTTGTTCAAATATCCTGATGACGATCACCTTCAACAACTTGCCTTCGACACTCCACTGCCCGATGATACAAACAACAGCATCATGATATAAATTATCCGGTTCTCTTCGAAACCTCCTGATGATGATGTTAACACAACTTCCTGCTACGGACTTCCGCCGATACCTTAGCACCTTATGACAGCAGGATGAACTCGCACAAGGGGATATCTCAATATCCTGATGACGATGACGTCATATCCTGATGACGATGACGTCACCCAATATCCTGATGACCTTCTCAATACTTAGTCAAAAAAAACTCAACTTCCACTCCCGCATCAACTCGCGATAGGCGGATGTTTGGCACTCCCGATATGATGACCCTGATGCCGATACGCTCCTCGGCTCCTCCTGCTGATGATCACCCCGACGAACTCGCACTTCATGCACTCGAAAACATCATGCTCTCCTTCACTTATCCGGATGATGATGCCTAACCCGACTGCAGGATATTTGCAGAAATATCCTGATGATGCTGTTTTCGCGAACTTCTTCACTTAGCGAAATCTCCCTTCGCCGATCCTCCAGGGATGACCCGATCCCGTCTCAGGGTGATCTTCCAACTCAAACTTCTCAACTTGACCTAGCACATGAGGATGCTAGGGTCTTCAACATCTCTTGACCGCGATCCTGCACACCTGCATGCAAATAGAAAACAACCTACAATCTAACATACTATACATTGCCATTCCACCGATCAGATGAGTCAACCGGTGGAATGGATCAGTATATCCATGAAAACCTCTCAAACTAGCAATCGATCAAGCAATGGAATGCAACAGAGGATGAACACAAACAGGAATACTTTATTCGATTTCAAAAGATGCAACTACAATATGATGTTCCTCTCGCTCTGTCTCACTCTTGCAAAGTCTGATCGATGATTTACAATCAACCGATCCCATGCTTATAAAGATTTCCCTATGAGTACTACTGACCCGACTCCAAGCGGCTGGGAACTCTCCAGGCGGCTGGGAGATCCCACCGAACATACATCATGACAGCTGTTATAACTAACTATCTAAAAATAGCAAAAGCCCGGTTAGCATGATCTTATCATGATCAGCGTGACATTATTACATGCAATTGGTCTAACAGACCTTCTTGGAAACACAAACAAGACCTAAACTACTAACTACCTCATCCAGACCAGCTGTCAGGTAGGTGCTCCTGCACCATTGAACTTCACTAAACACTGTTCATTGACCAAAGCTCTATGGTCCTTCTGCAACCATGCAATCCAGTATGGATGCGGATGCTTTCTTCTTGTCAACTTCAACTTGTTAGCCATCTCCTCTAAAATAAGATTATCAATGCTTCCACTGTCAATAATAATATCACAATACTTACCTTCACATTTGCACCTTGTGCGGAATAAACTCTTCCTCTGATTGGGTTCTTTCTCGTTCAACAAAGTTCTTCTGACAACTAGGGTTTCTCCCCTTTCTGCATCTTCGGAGCGCTCAGACTGTGCATCTTCATCCACTTGTGCAACTCATGCATTACCATCAGGTCTTCTATTCATCCTTCCTTGATGTTGCGGACACTCGTATGCTCGATGCCCTTCTTCTCCACATTGGAAACATGTTCCTCTCAAACCTCCTCTTCCAGGTCCTTGCCCAGGTCTACCTCTTTGCTCACCATTGTTCTGGTCACGAGGGTGGTAGGTATTATCTCCTCTCTAATTTTGACTGGTGCCAACTTCTTCACTTTTCTTTGTATCTTCATTTCGGCCCCCATAGGGTCTTCCACCTTTAGGGAAAAATGGTATGCATCTTTTATGGTGGTCATTCTGACTAGGCTCAGCTCTTTTTTAATATTCGGCCTCAACCCATTAATGTAACGGGCTACCTTCTCCTTGTTGGGCTCTGCATGGCCTGTCCTGATAGTAATTTTATAAAACTCTTCTGTGTACTCCTTGACAGACTTGTTACCTTGCTTTAGTCCTTGCAGCTTCTTCAACAACTCCATCTCATAGTCCACAGGAATGAACTGCTTCTTCAGTTTCTCCACCATCCGATCCCATCTGGTGATCTTTCCTTTTCCTCTTCTGTTCCTCTCTAATTGGACCTCCTTCCACCAAATACTGGTGTGACCCTTCAACTTTGTTTTTGCAAACTTAACCCGATCTGGGTCCTCCACATCTTCATACTCGAAATATTCCTCCATGTCATTGATCCAATCAATAAGTTGTTCCGGATTCAAATCTCCAGAATATGTAGAAACTTCGATCCTGGGCCTTTTTCTGATCTTCAAAATGGCCCTCAACAACCTAACTTCTGCAGGAGTTCCTCCAGCTTCTTGTTCTTCCTCAGATAGCTCCTCTTCAGCTTCATCTTCGCTTTCTTCTCTTGTTCTCGGATCAAACCCTCTTCGCAGCTCCTCTTGCAATGCATCGATTTGCCTTTGCAGGGCTCTAAAACCCTCTTCCGTCAAAGCATTCCTCCCAACATGATTTCTTCGTGGAGGCATCTTGATCTCCGCAGCAAACCCACAACCTCAGGTCCTGGTGCAAACTGCCTCACAGTCATCGATTTGTCTACACACTCAGGAACCCTTGCTCTGATACCACTTGATGAAGGAGGTAAATCACAAAACACACAACATAAATTGAACACAAAAAATAGAATTTTCTTTTATTGATCTGGGCAACTCATCACATTACAGAAGCTCAATTACAATCAGAGGATGATTCCTCTACTGGCTGCAACACATTACAGTTTTCCCAACCACAAGACTCTAGAATCTTCAGCCTTCTGTAGCCCCAAATACGCTAGGGTTTCTATTTTCCCTCCTATTCTTGACTCTACACTGGCCCCCCTTAACTCTACTACCCTAAGGGTTCCAAAAAAATGGTTATATATAGCCCTTTTTGGTGACCACCAGCTTTATTTTGAAATTTGCATCTCCCTCCAAAAAATAGGTCAACTTCACGGGGCCATAACTTTCGATCCAACCGTTGGATTTTCAATTATAATACCTTTTCAGAAAGCTCTTGAAAAGACGATGGAGCGCTAAGTAGTACCAATAGGTAGACTACTTGGGTTTCCCACCCTATTTCAGGCCCATCCGAAGCCTCTAAGTGCCTCAAATTTGACTTTGAATATTTTAATAGGATTTTTGGAATTTGAAATTTTAATATCTCACAGATGACAAATGATATTGAAGTGATTTCTTCACCATTAGCTTCAATTCACCATTCTAGAGGTCTGCGTAAGATTTTGTATCCAACCGTGCACAAATACAAACTTACTAAAAATAGTAACCCTGCCAAATTTAGCCCTTATTGAAAAGAAACAACATTTTTTTTTTTTTTGGTTGATGCAAGATTACTCTTACACCCTAGATGCTCCTGCATCAGACACCCGGGGTAATTTGAAAAGTGACTCTGTCACTTCTCATGTGTTAGAGGGAAACCAAAACGATTAACCTCAGTCTGAGATAACCATGATGAATCTTCAACATGCCTTCCTTTCCATTTCACCAAGTATTCTATATACTGCCTGTTTCTTGTACTCTTACCCACACGGCTATCCAGAATGCTCTCTATCTCCTCCTTCTCTGAAGTAGATGCTAGAATGTCCCACTGTGTTCCTTTATCAAGTCCATCATCATGATACTCTGCCAGATTTGAAATGTTGAACACTGGTGAAATATTCATGTCATCAGGCAACTCCACCTCAAATGCATTTCCTGAATCGTGTTTCTTCAAGATTCTACATGGTCCAAATTTCCTCATCTTCAGCTTATTATATGTACCAACTGGAAATCTTTCTTTTCTCAAGTGAACCATGACTTCATCACCCTCTTGAAACTCCTTATGCCTCCTCTTCTGATTTGCCTTAGCCTTGTACTGAATATTCATCTTATTAATGTGCGCTCTCACCTCTTCATGCAAATTCTTCAGATGTTCTCCAAAGTCTTCAGCTTCAGCACTTGTCTTTTCTCCTTTATCTAGCTTCCTTAACTC
Organism: Cunninghamia lanceolata; assembly: GCA_027924645.1. Taxonomy (NCBI): domain Eukaryota; kingdom Viridiplantae; phylum Streptophyta; class Pinopsida; order Cupressales; family Cupressaceae; genus Cunninghamia; species Cunninghamia lanceolata. The sequence goes on along the minus strand of BSBN01001001.1, from coordinate 8,269,438 downwards.
AGAAGCATTTCTCGGGCTATTGCCATATACAACCTGGAATGGTGATTTACTAGTACTCCTATTGACAGAATTGTTGTAAGCAAATTCTGCCTGTGGTAATATCAAATCCCATCCCTTGGGCTTATCTCCTACTGAGCACCGTAGCAGGTTATCCAAACTCCTATTCACCACTTCAGTCCGTCCATCAGTCTGTGGATGATGTGCAGAACTGAACTTCAAATCTGTCTTCAACATCTTCCATAATGTCCTCTAGAAATAACCAACAAACTTGGTATCTCGATCTGAAACTATGCTCTTTGGTAGACCATGTAGTCTCACCACCTCTCTAAAAAATAATTCAGCAACATGAACAGCATCATTAGTCTTCTAGCAAGGAATAAAATGTGCCATCTTCGAGAATCTGTCCACCACCACAAAAATGGAATCATGTCCTCTTTGTGTCCTTGGTAGACCAAGAACAAAATCCATACTGATATCATCCCATGGTTTCTCTGGTATAGGTAACGGCTAATATAGACCTATGTTCTGACTTGCTCCTTTTGCCATCTGACATACTCTGCAACTCTGCACAAATTTCCTCACATCCTACTACAACTGTGGCCAATAATAATTTTCACCAACAATAGCAATGGTCATATCTTGACCAAAGTGTCCAGCCAATCCTCCACTATGGTTCTCCTTAATCAAGTTCTCTCTCATAGAACTCCTTGGAATGCACAACTGGCTTCCTCTAAACAACATGCCATCTTGGATTATGATGTCCAACCATTTTGTCCTGTCCAAAGTAACAGGTTCCAAACAAGCTTTCTAGGCCTCTACAAAATCTAGATCTTTAGGATACAAACTTTTGAGCTCATCGAACCCAACAACCTCTATCTTCATTTCTGTCAACAAACTTTGCCTTCTGCTCAAGGCATCTGCAACTCTATTGGACTTCCCACTCCTATGCTTCAAAACAAAAGTATAGCTCTGCAAAAACTCAACCCATTTTAACTACCTTTGGTTCAACTTTCCTTGACTATTAAGATATTGCAAAGCCTGATGATCAGTATATAAAACAAACTCCTTTGGCATCAAATAATGTCTCCATTTCTTCAAAGCCTGGACTATTGCATAAAACTCTTGATCATAAACATAATACTTTTTCTTGGCATCATTAAGTTTCTCACTAAAATAGGCAATGGGCTTACCTTCTTGACTTAGAACAGCTCCTATACCACTACCACTAGCATCACAATCTACCTGGAATACCTTATTGAAATCTGGAAGTGCCAATACAGGTTGTTCTATGACTTTCTGCTTCAATGTATCAAAGCTCTTGTCTGCTCCTTTAGTCCATCTAAATTCTTTTCTATCCCCTCTCATTGTCTCAGTTAGGGGTGCACAAATGCTACTGAAATTCTTGATAAACTTTCTATAAAAACTTACCAAACCATGAAAAGATCTTACCTCAGTTGCACTCCTTGGTGTAGGCCATTCAATGATAGCCCTTACTTTTTCTGGGTCCATCTTAAGACCTTCCTCTGAGACAACAAATCCCAGGTATACCAACTCCTTTGCAAAACTATATTTCTTCAGATTGATCAACAACTTCTCCTCCCTCAGCTTCTCTAAAACTCTTTTGATATGCATCAAATGCTCATCCCAAATCTTACTGAAAATCAAAATGTCATCTAAATAAACAATAACAAAACTTCCCAAAAATTCCTTCAGTACCTCGTTCATGAGCCGCATGAATGTGCTCGGTGCATTGGTTATCCCAAAGGGCATGACTAACCACTCATACAAACCCTCCTTTGTCTTGAAGGCTGTCTTCCATTCATCTCCTTCTCTGATTCGAATCTGGTGATACCCACTCTTCAGATCAATCTTCGTGAAGTACTTGGCTCCAATCAAACAATCCATTATGTCATCCATTCTCAGTAATGGAAATCTGTACTTGATTGTGATCTTGTTGATGGCTCAGGAATCTAAACGCATCCTCCACTCTCCATCTTTCTTTGGTGCTAGTACTGCAGGTACCGCACATGGACTTAGGCTCTCCCTTATCAGTCCCTTCTTTAATAGCTCGTGAACTTGTCTGTTCAACTCTTCACTCTTTACTGGAGTCATTCTGTGGGCTGCCTTATTTGGCAAACTCACTCCTGGTATCAAATCCATTTGATGACTTATCTTCCTCACTGGTGGTAAACCTTCCGGTACATTATCAGAGACAATATCTTGGAATTCTTCCAACATTTCTGAGACTTCGGCTGGTACATCTTCACATTTCTCTTGACTAATCTTAGGAATCAATGCAAAGCAATGACGCTCATGCTTCATACCCTCCAAAAAATTTCTACCATCTACCAAGCAAATTATGGCAGTACTACATACCTTTTCTTCCACCTCCTCCAAGGTTTTCAGCTTATGACAAACTTCATCCTTTGTTAGGGAGTATGTGTTTGCACAGCCATCATGGACAACGCTCCTATCATACTACCACGGCCTCCCCAATAACATATGACATGCATCCATCCATATGATGTCACACAACACTTCATCATGGTAGTCACCAATCTTGAACTTCACTAAACACTGTTCATTGACCAAAGCTCTATGGTCCTTCTGCAACCATGCAATCTGGTATGGATGCAGATGCTTTCTTCTTATCAACTTCAACTTGTCAACCATCTCCTTTGAAACAAGATTATCAGTGCTTCCACTGTCAATAATAATATCACAATACTTACCTTCACATTTGCACCTTGTGTGGAATAAACTCTTCCTCTGATTGGGTTCTTTCTCCTCATTCAACAAAGTTCTTCTGACAACTAGGTTTTCTCCCCTTTCTGCATCTTCGGAGCACTCAGTCTGTGCATCTTCATCCACATGTGCAACTCATGCATTACCTTCAGGTCTTCTATTCATCCTTCCTTGATGTTGCGGACACTCGTATGCTCGATGCCCTTCTTCTCCACATTGGAAACAGGTTCCTCTAAAAGCTCCTCTTCCAGGTCATTGCCCAGGTCTACCTCTTTGCTCACTATTGTTCTGGTCACGAGGGTGGTAGGTATTATCTCCTCTCTGATTTCGACTGGTGCCAACTTCTTCACTTTTCTTTGTATCTTCATTTCGGCCCCCATAGGGTCTTCCACCTTTAGGGAAAAATGGTATGCATCTTCTATGGTGGTCATTCTGACTAGGCTCAGCTCCTTTTGAATACTCAGCCTCAACCTGTTAATGTAACGGGCTACCTTCCTGTTGGGCTCTGCATGGCCTGTCCTAATAGTAATCTTATAAAACTCTTCTGTGTACTCCTTGACAAACTTGTTACCTTGCTTTAGTCCTTGCAGCTTCTTCAACAACTCCATCTCATAGTCCACAGGAATGAACTGCTTCTTCAGTTTCTCCACCATCCGATCCCATCTGGTGATCTTTCCTTTTCCTCTTCTGTTCCTCTCTAATTGGACCTCCTTCCACCAAATACTGGTGTGACCCTTCAACTTTGTTTTTGCAAACTTAACCTGATCTGGGTCCTCCACATCTTCATACTCGAAATACTCCTCCATGTCATTGATCCAATCAATAAGTTGTTCCGGATTCAAATCTCTAGAATATGTAGAAACTTTGATCCTGGGCCTTTTTCCGATCTTCAAAATGGCTCTCAACAACCTAACTTCTGCAGGATTTCCTCTAACTTCTTGTTCTTCCTCAGATAGCTCCTCTTCAGCTTCATCTTCACTTTCTTCTCTTGTTCTTGGATCAAATCCTCTTCGCAGCTCCTCTTGCAATGCGTCGATTTGCCTTTGCAGGGCTCTAAAACCTTCTTCTGTCAAAGCATTCCTCCCAACACGATTTCTTCGTGGAGGCATCTTGATCTCCACAGAAAACCCACAACCTCAGGTCCTGGTGCAAACTGCCTCACAGTCGGCAATCTATCTACACACTCAGGAACCCTTGCTTTGATACCACTTGATGAAGGGGGTAAATCACAAAACACACAACAACATAAATTGAACACAGAAAATAGAACTTTCTTTTATTGATATGGGCAACTCATTACATTACAGAAGCTCAATTACAATCAGAGGATGAATCCTCTACTGGCTGCAACACATTACAGCTTTCCCAACCACAAGACTCTAGAATCTTCAGCCTTCTGTAACCCCAGATCCACTAGGGTTTCTATTTTCCCTCCTATTCTTGACTCTACACTGGCCCCCCTTAACTCTACTACCCTAAGGGTTCCAAAAAAATGGTTATATATAGCCCTTTTTGGTGACCACCAGCTTTATTTTGAAATTTTCATCTCCCTTCAAAAAATAGGTCAACTTTTCAGGGCCATAACTTTCGATCCGACCGTTGGATTTTCAATTATAATACCTTTTTGGAAAGCTCTCAAAAAGACGATGGAGCGCCAAGTAGTACTGATAGGTAGACTACTTGGGTTTCCCACGAAATTTCGGGCCCATCTGGAGCCTCTAAGTGCCTCAAATTTGACTTTGAATATTTTAATAGGATTTTTGGAATTTGATATTTTAATATCTCACAGATGACAAATGATATTGAAGTGATTTTTTCACCATTAGCTTCAATTCACCATTCTAGAGGTCTGCGTAAGATTTTGTATCCAACCGTGCACAAATGCAAACTTACTAAAAATAGTAACCCTGCCAAATTTAGCCCTTATTGAAAAGAAACAACATTTTTTTTTTGGTTGATGCAAGATTGCTCTTACACCCTAGATGCTCCTGCATCAGAAGGTCACTAACTCCAATGAAGAGCTGTAACGTGTTCACAGATAGGTCAGACCTAAATGCATAGAATACTTCCTCAAATGAATGGAACAATGTGTGGACCCTTGGGGAAGGCCATCCATGAACCAAAGGACATTAAATGATGTGTCATTGAGATCTGTAAGTCAATTAATGATTTGCAAGCCTTCTCCTTCTGCTGATTATCAGGAATTGTTAGAATGCTATGCTCTGAGAAAACAATTGACCTTCTAATAGCAATATCTTTTTGGTAACTGATCCAAATGCTCTGAATTCTTGATATTATGTAGATGCTAAGTCTAGATTCACAAGATGTGAAATGCCAAAACTGTACCACAAGCTAAAAATTGCTATTAATTGAACTAGAAAATGAAAGAACTGAAATGCAAATATTTTTGGTTGATGCAAGATTACTCTTGAACTAGGGATGCTCCTGCATCAAAATATATCTTATCATAACTTTGACTATTACTTCTTGATTTGCCAGACCCACTTGATTATACATGTGCACTACTTGTTGAAACATGCCATGATGGATAACGACATTGGTGAGGTTATTTATGTCCACCAGGGGTTTTTCTATACTTCTTTTTGTTTCCCTTGCTTGTACTAAGCTTTTCTTAGTACTTTTAGTAGTCTTCTTTTGTAGGGGATTTTGTACATCCTCCTCTTCTTCCTCACTTCTAGAGATTACTATTATCTTCCTTTTTGCCTATTGCTTCTCCTAGCCATCTATTTCCCCTTTCTTTCCCCACTCATTTGTATCAAGATTTCTGATATCTCCTGTACCTCCAAGTCTTTTTGCATTGGTTGGGGGGTGGATACTGATTATGCTTGTGAAGAGGTGGCTGGTTCTGCTATAGTTTGAGAGCTTGGATTTCTAGAGTGTAGCATGTTGGATCTCTGTGCACGTGTGGAGTTGACATTGTGTTAGCTTGTGGTATCACAATGCAAGGATGTGGTTTATAGGAGCTATGTTGGGGTACCTTCTTTGATGGAATATCACATTTTTTATGCAATTTTTCTTTATTCTTTTCTACTTTCTCTTCTGTATATTTCTTTTTCTATCTATCCATAAACTCCTTGTAAGTCCCAAACCTTTCTACGTTTGTATCTTTGGGCTTGTTGAGTAGATTTTTGGCATATGCTTGTGCTTCCTCCTTTGTTATTTCATAGGGGAGTTTTGGTATCCAAGATGTCCTGGGTTCTACTACCTCCATATATATGTAGTCCTTATCTACTAGGAATGTAATAGTGTCAATATATTATTTTATTGTCTCATAGGGTATCCTCTCCTTAGCTTGTATCTATTGTTGGAGGGTCTTGAAGAATTCCCAATATGTGGTAGCGTATGTGGGTTTATCCTTGAATTGGTGGACATGGTAGTTTATTTGCGCCACTACCGGAAGGCATGTTTGTCATGCTTTCCCAAGAAAATTAGGGAGCTCATTTAGAAAATAGAATACAAGGCATAAAATGAGCATACCATACCTGAAATTATAGTTGGATTTCTTTTTTTTTTGCAAATTCTCCCTTAATTTCTCTTGAAACACTTTGTAGAGATCAAAATCCTTTCCTTCTAGTACCATCTGGTATGTGGTATGAATCACTGTGCTAGTTGTAGAATCTTCTCAGTTCGCATAGTAAATCTTATATTATATTACCATCATTGCATACTGTGTTGTTGGGTTTATAATCTCTTTTACATTCAAACTCCTTCCATCATATGTAGCCCCTATTAGTTCAGTCACTTTGTCATTTTTGATGGATTTATTTGAGGGCACCTCCCCTACCATGCTTAATCCTATCACTATTTGGATAGCTTTCTTGGTGATTCTGTATGGTTTATCTAGATACTTAAACTCATCATGTATTATACTCAAAACTATCTTCACCCAACCATGCTCTTCACAAAAATCTAACAAATCCTTCCACACATCCAAATGTTTCTTCCCAATCTCCTAGTATTATGGTAATTAATTTCTTTGGTCCAGTTGTAGGAGTGTTTGGTGGAGAGCTTCAAATTTTGTATAGTCAATTTAAGAAAATGGCATGTGAATGTCTTTCATATGTCTTCTTTGTATATTACTTCTGCTAGAACCCATAAAAATGCACCATCTGGGTCTTTCTCCATAGCTTTGTAAGGATACTTTGTAAGGATACTTCTTAGTGATATCTACTACTACATGAGTAACATTTTTCATAGTCGATATATTAGGGTTTGCTTTGTTCTTTGTAGAGTATGATCATCTCATGATGAATGTAGAATGAAAAAGTGAAGTGTTGCTAAGTCATATATAGTTGGTGATGATGTCATTGTGTATTTAATGCATATGGCCATTAAAGCTTTTCCTTGGTTTTTGTAGCCATTAAATTTTCTAAAGCTTTATTTTTATAATGGCATTTTGTTTGTCTTATGTTACAGTATTGATACATATGTTACTGTTGGAAACAATGTAGATAACTGAGAGGAGGGGTGAATCAGTTATCTTAAATAATTTAACTTTCTGTTATTCTTTAACAATTAGTGCAACATCAAAACATATAAGAAGATATAACCATGAGAGCAAAAATAAAATCAACACACATAACACAATGATTTTGACGTGGAAAACCCTGTTAAGGGAAAAAACCATGGGGTGACTAACCCAAGATTGTATTCTCTGTTAAAAGAATAAGAAGTACAAAATGGCACTTGCAAATTAGGGCTCACTGCCCGAGCACACTGCTCACAAGAGGCACACTGCCTACAAGAGACTCACTATCTACAAGGATATAGAAGGTCACCAGATGTTTGAACTGAAGAGAGGCATCCACATATGCTAAGGTTCAGTTCCGGTTAGGCTCAATATACTGATCTGTTGGCAAGAGACACTATATGGATTCATGGTTGTTGTCATTGATGGCAACAAAGGTCATCCCACATATCCGCAAGTCATGATATGTCTCTACCGGAAGTCAGATTGAAGATTGTTGTGGTCCGGTGAACAAGAACAGAGCATGTGGCAAGGTCCGACAGATTGGTCCGGATCTCTCAGAGGAAGTGTCTTGGTGCAGTGCGGATCTGGGGAAGTCAAGAGGACTATCTTGAGTGGTATATTCCAAGGATTTAGCCTCCGGAGTTGGACAAGGAAAAAGATATGAATAGTTGAGTACCGGATTCCTGAGAGACAGTGAAAACAGAGGAAGAACTGACTGACAGAGTATCAGACTACTTTCCGGATGTGTTACAGATGATGATAAAGGTTGCGGAGGCATGAATCATGTTTGGCCGACATAATTGATGATATCTACAAGTATATGCTTGATCCGCATTGCTTGGTGAGCAAGGATTCAGCCGACAGAACTAAGTTTGTAAGAAACTAGACTGTTCCGGATGCCGACTAGAAAGGTGATGAAATTACTTGTGCGGATATATATAGAGGATGGATTTAGTTGTAAAGTGTGTGTAATGTGTGAGAGGATATGCGAACAAGTCCAGAGTAGAGCAGAAGTAGCAAGAAAGATCCGGTATGTGAAAGGATAGCAGACTAAAGAACAGAGGAAAGATGAAGTGCAGCAGATCAGTATACTGAACCTAACCGGAACTAAACTCCAGCATATGCAGATGCTTCCAATCAGTTCAAGACTGTGATTCTTATCACTTTGTAAGACAGTATGTCTTCTTGTAGGCAGTGAGCCTCTTGTGAGCAGTGTGCTCGGGCAGTGAGCCCTAATTGGCAAGTGCCATTTTTGTAATTTCCTATTCTTCTAACAAAGAATAATTCTTGGGTTAATCACCCCGTGGTTTTCTCCCTTAACAGGGTTTCCACGTCAAAAATACTGTGTCATGTGTTTCTTATTTCATGGTTAATGTTTTGTGTTTGATTTTATGCTGCTTCAATTAAAAGGAAAGTTCAATAAGGGAAATAGTTAGGATAACTGATTCACCCCCCCCTCTCAGTTATCAACAATTGGTATCAGAGCCAAGTTCCTCCTAATAGAGCCTAACAGCTTGAGGAAGATCTGGGATTTCAAATGGATGCATATGGTTTAAAGGAGCAACTCAAGACTGCCCTTGAGGATCTTGAACAGTCAAATTCTGAAGTCAGTGAATTAAGAGAAAGACTCAAACAGGCTGATGAATTCATGAGGGAATTAAAAGACAAATTAAGTCTCTCTATGAAAAAGAGAAAGGAGCTGCTCCAACAGTTGGCAAGACAAAGTGAAGAAAGCAATACAAATGAAGAATTGACTGAGCAAACCAAGTTATGTGAAAAGTTATCAAAAGAAGTCATTATGTTAAGACATGAAATGGAATCAGGAACTATAAAGTTCACTCAAGAAATTGAAGAAAAAAGAAAGGCTGAAGACAATCTAAGACAATCTCTTAAGGAAAAATCAGAAGAATGCCACCAGATGGACAGGATTATCAGACATCTTGAATCTGATCTTGAAGATGCCAAAGATAATGAAGAAAAACTTGAGGATCAAATTACCTCTCTCAAAAGAGATCTTCAAACAACAAATGAATATAAAGAGAAATTCAAGATAAGTTCTGCTCAACTTGAAGTTCTTCTTGGAAGTCAAAAGAGGACTGATGACAAGTATGGTTTGGGATATGAGAAAGGAGAAAGCTCCGGATCCGGTCAGAGGAATCTTGGATCAGAAAATCCAAGGAGCAGGCCTAGAAGACCTCCGGTAAGACAGCCAAATGCTCAAAAATATCCATCCTTCAATGGATACTGCCACAGCTGCAACCATTTTGGTCACAAAGCTAATCAGTGTAGAATGAGAATGAATCAGATTAATTCATCCTTCTCCGGACAGTGCTTCAACTGCAAAAGGTATGGACACAAATCCCATGAATGCAGAATTATGCAAGTAAACAAATCATTCAAAGGTAGATGCTTTGCATGCAATAGAGTAGGTCATATGGCTAATCAATGCAGATCAAGGGGATATCAGTTAAATATGCAAAGAAATGTTATTTGCCAAATCTGCAATAGGTCCGGTCATAATGCTAAAGTCTGCAGAAACAAGAATCAGGACAAAAGAGGTCCGGTGTATGATCAGAATCAAGACAAGGGTAAACAAAAGATGAATGCGGATGAAGTTAGGAATCAGATGAGCAAGATTTGGGTGAAGAAAAGCTCAGAGAATGTAGAGGTTGGATCCGCACCAGATTCTGGTGCTGATATTTCTTCCGGAAATTAAAAAGTGAGCTCAGGCTCAGGGGGAGACTCAAAGAAGATTCTGTTCCCCCAGCCAAACAAGTTGTGCCGGATGTGGCACAAGATGCGGATTAAAGGGTTTGTAGATATAAGTCCTGAGATGCTTCAGTCAAGTTTTCAGAGGTCCGCATGGAGTTATGAAGAAGCTGTGTTCGATTAAGTTAGACCTATTCAGGGAGGTGCTCCGGTATGATAAAGGATTACAAAAAGGTCCGGAGAGATCCGAAAGTGCACGATCTTGTCTTGCGGATTGGACAGAGTGTTTGGGATGTTCTTGTAATATGTTACCTAGATTTATTCATGATTTAAAGATCCGGATGATATTCAGTGATCAGGACTAATCCGGGATACTCCAAGCTGTCCAGACATGGTAAACCGGAATAATGCAGGTGAAGCATTTATTGCAGACAGATATTAGGGTTTGCGGAGCAATATAAGGGATTTCTCAAAAGTTATCTACTCATTCTACACTTGAGAAGAAGCGAATAGTGGAGCTCTGCAACAAGGTTCATCAAGCACACCAAGGATCTCCTGCCGAAGCTATTGCATAAAGAAATCAATCCAACCACTCCGTGCAAACCGAAGGCGCATAAGGTATTCTTCGTTTTTCATTGCCTCACTGCAAATCTTTGAAGAATGGCTACTCCAAACATAGTTAAGATCTCTGATAGACCTCGCCCCTCATTCAAGAAACATCCCTACAAATCATTGGAGGTAGATCCACTAGGAGCCTTCTCTAGTGTTCCCCACGGAGTCTTACATACTGAAGATATTAGGGTCTACATACACGCAAACATTGAGGAATTTGGGGAATTCAAATTAAGAGACCTCTATCACAAGCAACTGATAGACACTGCTTTTGAGCTCAAACCAGAGTATAAGGGTATCCAGAAGAAACAATTTGAGCAATTCATTCATTTCCCTAGCTTTGAAGAAGATGAATGGGTCCGGTATGTACTGAGCAGGATGCATGACAACTTCCTTTGGCTAGATAGACCCTGTAAGATCACAAAAGAAGCAATTAGAGCAGTAACTGGTCTATACTCTTCCGGGGGGGTACCTATCCTCAAATCTGTCAAGAACAACGTTGTAACTGAGGCCACCGGATCAAAATATGATAAGAGGGCAATGACCATTGAAGATATTTCGGATCCGGATATCAAATATGCATCAATGATAATAGGATACAAGATCTATCACTCCAGCAGGGAGAATTCTGTATCCGGAACTGCAATATACACAGCATATGAAATGCTAAGAAAGAATGCAGATTATGATCTTTGTGAACTACTACTAAGCCAATTAATGGAAAATGTACAGAAAATCAAGAAAGACAAGAAGAACTCCTTTAAGTATGGTACTCTCATTGTATGTCTATTCTTTTACTTCATGAATGAGCTACCCGGAACAAGTGGATGGGTATGGCAGAATGACAAACCTGTTGCAGTCCAGATAAGAGACTATTTGCATGGACTTGGGGATGCAAAAGCGAGAAATACAGCTCTATGGGGATACTTCAAAAACTTTCAGAGCATGATGCAAGCAAGAGAGAGAATTCCCCAGTCTCTCATTGAGAAATACAAGGACTCAGTATGCTTTATGGTTGACACTGATCAGTGCCTAATGGAGGCAGTGGAGCCAAGGACTGTCTGGATCATGCCCATGGGGTATGAAGTTGATGAACAGATAGTAGAGCTGCATGTTCAACACATGCTAAGTCAGCCCAAAGATCCTAAGGCAGAAAGGTTTGGAATCTTTGAGGAGCTGAGTGTGAAATTACATGTAGAACTCAGGGAACCTGAGATTAAGAGAAAAGTGAGAAAAGAAGTAGAGCACATTGTTCAAGGCCTAGGCATCTCAAAAGAGGCACTTGATGCCAGCCGGGAAAAGAGGAGAAAGGCTGAGGAAGAAGAGAAAAGCAAAGAAAGTGCTCCGGTTGAAACCCCCACCCGGACCAGATCATCAAAGAGATCTGCACCTTCCACAACCAAAAGCTCAAAACCGGAAGTCCAGGCATCCGGTAAAAGATCCAAGACAAAAGCATCAAGGGCTTATGAAAGCCAAAAGGATGAAGAGGAAACAGAATCAGATGAGGAAGTAAGAGAAGTAAAGAAACAGAAGAAGAAAGGATCCGGTAAGCCCTCCACAGGCCAAGACAAGAATGAAATGGCAGAGGTAACTGTTGAAAAGCCCACTCTGTCACTAGAGAGCATAATCAAGTCGGTCACGGTGGATGGAAACCTTCAACCAATGACTGAATCCTATGATGACTTCAGTGAGGCAAACTAAAAGACTCTGCAGGAGGCCACAGTGAAATATCTTAACATATATAATAAGGCTTTCATTGAAATAATATCTCTTATTCCTAAAAGCCTAGAAAAGGAAATGGAAGTGAGGAAAAATAATGCTCATGCTAAAGATCTTGAGATCCGGGAGCAGATAGCTATTCAGCTATATCCTCAAATTGATCCCAAGACAATGAACATGATCTTCAAGGACTGCAAAGATGAGTTCAGAAGTAAAGCCAGGATGAATCAGCTCATGCTTGGTGAGACTGACAAAGTGGCACAAGAGACAGAAGAGATCCTCCGGAAGGCCTTCAAAAGGTTCAATCTTCCTGTTGTAGAGGACTTAGGTGCAGAAACAGCTGCTGATTTGGAATCTTCTGTTCCGGAAGAAGTGAGCCCTGAACAGACAAGTGAGGACTTGGGACCCTCTGCTCCAGAAGAAGTGGCCCATGAACAAGCAAGCATCTCTCCTCCGGTTTCCCCTACAGTCTCCGGATCCAAAGAAGAAGAGCAATTGCAGGAGAAGGAAGCAGTGGTGACAGACAAAGAGGTTGACAGTTCTAAGACTGCAGAAGAAAAGAAACATCTGTCTCCGGCAAGAGACACTGCACAAACTGTTCAACAATTTTTGAGCAAAGAAACTCTAGAGATTGATGAACCGGAGCTTCTAAAAGGTCCATTTGATTTTGACTCTCTCTCTCCGGTACAAACAATGAAGATAGCTTCATTTGCAAATGCCAAGGCAAATGAAAAGCTCCTGAAGTCTCATATGGAAGACTGTGAGTTGATAGAGGCTGCTTCCGGAGTACTTGTAAAGATCATGCCATCAATCCAGATAGATCCGACAGCCTCCACTTCCGGTAATCTAAAAACCTTAGTCAGCAGTATTGATACACATTTTAATTCTCTAGAAAAATTAGCTGAAGAAAAGGTCCGGAAGGAATTTTGGATAAGAGATTTTCTGAAATATTAGAATTAATCTCTAAGGATAGGAAGATTGTAAGCATTGGAATAAAGAGCTTAGAAAATGCTCTTAAGGATGGCGGTGACATCTACAAATTTTGTATATCTTGGTCAAAGGCAACAGCAGCAATTGACAAGAAAATAAAAGAGGAACAGGACAAGCTTCAAAGCTTATCTCAAAGTTTTGATCCTCTCTCTTCCTCTATAATAAATCAAGAATGTCAGACTATTGCAGTCTTGAATGAAATAAAGAATCTTGAGAAGGAGAGGAAGAACATTACCAACCGGATGGGAGAACTTAGAAGGATTATAGTCCCTAAGTTGGAAACTATGCATGAGGCCATCAGTGATGCCCAGACCACCGCCCATACAAAAGATCCGACAGATCTCAGGCGGGCAGAAGCTTTTGCATTTTTGTTGAGTGGTCACATTTCAATCTTGGACAGAATGAAGCTAAGTTGGGCTACTGAAATGGTTCAACTGCAGACATCCTTTGCAGACATTCTGCAGTATATGTGAGTATGTAAATATGCGACTATATATAGAAAATTTTTGAAAATTTTGGTGTGCGGACCCTACCCTTTGCCATTGATGTCAAAGGGGGAGTGAGGAGCAGTGAAAAATGAGGAATCCAACTCAGGGGGAGTTCCGGAAATTGTATATAAAGACAGAGCATCAGCAAAGGGGGAGCATAGTGTAAACACTTAGTCATTTTTCACTAAGTGTTGCCATCAATGCCAAAGGGGGAGATTGTTGGCAAGAGACACTATATGGATTCATGGTTGTTGTCATTGATGGCAACAAAGGTCATCCCACATATCCGCAAGTCATGATATGTCCCTACCGGAAGTCAGATTGAAGATTGTTGTGGTCCGGTGAACAAGAACAGAGCATGTGGCAAGGTCCGACAGATTGGTCCGGATCTCTCAGAGGAAGTGTCTTGGTACAGTGCGGATCTGGGGAAGTCAAGAGGACTATCTTGAGTGGTATATTCCAAGGATTTAGCCTCCGGAGTTGGACAAGGAAAAAGATATGAATAGTTGAGTACCGGATTCCTGAGAGACAGTGAAAACAGAGGAAGAACTGACTGACAGAGTATCAGACTACTTTCCGGATGTGTTACAGATGATGATAAAGGTTGCGGAGGCATGAATCATGTTTGGCCGACATAATTGATGATATCTACAAGTATATGCTTGATCCGCATTGCTTGGTGAGCAAGGATTCAGCCGACAGAACTAAGTTTGTAAGAAACTAGACTGTTCCGGATGCCGACTAGAAAGGTGATGAAATTACTTGTGCGGATATATATAGAGGATGGATTTAGTTGTAAAGTGTGTGTAATGTGTGAGAGGATATGCGAACAAGTCCAGAGTAGAGTAGAAGTAGCAAGAAAGATCCGGTATGTGAAAGGATAGCAGACTAAAGAACAGAGGAAAGATGAAGTGCAGCAGATCAGTATACTGAACCTAACCGGAACTGAACTCCAGCATATGCAGATGCTTCCAATCAGTTCAAGACTGTGATTCTTATCACTTTGTAAGACAGTATGTCTTCTTGTAGGCAGTGAGCCTCTTGTGAGCAGTGTGCTCGGGCAGTGAGCCCTAATTGGCAAGTGCCATTTTTGTAATTTCCTATTCTTCTAACAAAGAATAATTCTTGGGTTAATCACCCCGTGGTTTTCTCCCTTAATAGGGTTTCCACGTCAAAAATACTGTGTCATGTGTTTCTTATTTCATGGTTAATGTTTTGTGTTTGATTTTATGCTGCTTCAATTAAAAGGAAAGTTCAATAAGGGAAATAGTTAGGATAACTGATTCACCCCCCCCTCTCAGTTATCAACATGATCTACTGCACTTCATACTTCCTCTATTTTAGTATTGTTGTTCTGTCACATACCGGACCTGTATTGCTGCTTCCACACTTCTCTCTACTTTTTGTCGCACACTATTCCACACAATCCACACACCTTCACATCAAAATCCATCTGTTATATATATATCCACACCAAGGATTTCAACATCTTTCTAGTCGGCATCCAGAATACTCAAGATTTTTCCAAACTCTGGTCTGTGGGCTGAATCCATGCTTACTAAGTGATGTGCATTAAAGAGATAGTTATAGAAGTCATCAATCATGTCAGCCAACCATGAATGATCCCTCAAGAAGCTTGATCACCATCAATTTCTCATCCGGATTAAGGTCTAATGCTCTGTCAGTTAGTTCTTGCTCAGTCTGCTCTACTTGTTAGGAACCCAACACTTAGGTGCTCATATCTTTTCACTCTTTCATCATCAGAGGCTCAATCTCTGCAATGTGGTAGTCATGGTACTCCTCTTGACTTCCCCAAGTCTGCACTTTGTTGAGATACATCCTCTGAGAGATCCAGACCTGACTGTTGGACCTTGCTGCATGCTCTGTTCTTACTCACCGGACCAAAATACTCTTCAATCTGACTTCCGGTAGACATACCATGTGCTGCAGATGAGTGGGATGGACTTTTTTGCCATCAATGACAACACTCATGAAGCCACACAGTGTCTCTTGCCAACAATCTCCCTCTTTGGCATTGATGGCAACACTTAGTGAAAAATGACTAAGTGTTATAACAAACTCCCCCTTGGCTGATGCTCTATCTTATGTACACTTTTACCGGAGCTCACCCTTAGCTGGATTCCACATTTTTCACTACTCCTCACTCCCCCTTTGACATCAATGGCAAAGGGTGAAATCCACACACCAAAATTTGTAAAAAGACAATCTATACATAGCCGCATAAGTATATACATGTTATACTTACATATACTTAAGTATATCCGTAAAAGTGGTCTTCAACTAGACAAACTCTGTTGCCCAACTCTGCTTCATCCTGTCCAAAATTGAGATGTGACCACTCAACAAAAATGCAAAAGCTTCTGCCCTTTTTAAGTTTGCTGGATCATTGGTCCGGGCTGTAGTCTGAGCATCAGTTAGGGCCTCATACATTGCCTCTAACTTAGGGATAATTATCCCTCTTAGTTCACTCATTCTGCTTATTCTATTATTATTTTCCTTCTCAAGCCTCTTTATCTCATTTATAGTGGCAATAGCCTAGCACTCTTGATTCATTATGGATGAGGTGAGAGGATCAAAACTCTGGGATAAACTTGAGAGTTTACCCTCTTGTTTTTCCACCTTCTTTGCAATGTCTGCTATCGCTGTGGACCAAGATAAACAAAATTTGTATAGTTCTCTGCCATCTTTAAGAGTATTTTCTAGGCTCTTTATTCCAATATTCAGATTTCTCCTATCATTTTCTATGAGCCCATGTACTTCAGAGAATCTCTTACCCAAAAACTCTTTCCAGACTTTCACTTCTGCTAATTTCTCTAATGAATCAAAATGTGTGTTAACAGAATTAACAAGAGATTTCAGATTACTAGATGAGGAGGCCGAAAGATCCTTTTGGAAGGATGGCATGATTTTCTCTAGCACATCGAATGCAATCTCTATTAGCTCACAGTCTTCCATGTGAGACTTCAGAAGCTTTTCTTTTGCTTTAGCTTGAGTAAAAGGTGCTACCTTCATTGTCTGGACTGGAGAGAGGGAGTCAAAATTGAGTGGTCCATGAAACAGTTCTGGTTCATCTATCTCCATTAATTCCTTGGTCAAGAAATTCTTCACTACTTCTGTAGTGTCTCTTGCCAGAGACTTCTTTCCTTTTGCAGTCTCAGAGCTGTCATCAGAGATCTTCTCTGTTTGTTCTTCTTCTCTTCCCTTTTTCTCCTCTTCTTGACTTGCTTTCTCCTCTTTTTTTGCTTCTCCTTTAGTTCTAGAGTCTGCTGGGGGATCCAGAAGAGAGATGTTTACTTCTTCATGGACTTCATCTTCTAGAACAGAGGAATCCAAGTCCTTAGTCTTTTCCTCACTTATCTCCTTTGAATCTTCTACAATTTTCTCAGTAGAATCTTCCTTTGATGCACTTAATCCTTTGACATCCATGGTAGAAGGTTCATCACTTATGTCCTCTATAATAGGAAGATCAAATCTTTTATATGCATTCTGGAGGATGTCTTCAATCTCTTTTGCCACTTGATCAGTCTCTCTAAACATAAGCTTGTTCATTCTGGCTTTGCTCCGGAACTCATCCTTGCAATCCTTGAAGATCATGTTCATTTGTTTTGGAGTGATGGAAGGATAGAGCTGAATAGCTATCTATTCTTGGATCTCCAGATCCTTTGCCTTAGCATTGTCCTTTCTCATTTCAAGTTCCTTCTCTAGGCTTTTGGGAATTAGAGATATGATTTTAATGAATGCTTTATTATAGATGTTTAGATATCTGACTGTAGCATCTTGCAAGATCTTCTGGTCAGCTTCACTATATTCATCATAAATTTCAGTCATTGGTTGCAGGTTCCCATCCATAGTGATTGATTTGATAACATCATTAATGTAGAGAGTAGGCCTTTCAACAAATCCTTCTACCTTTTCTTCCTTGTTTTGACCGGTAGAGGATTCATCGGATGTTTTCTTCTTCTTCATTTTCTTGACCTCCTCATCTGTCTCTGTCTCTTCATCGTCCTTTTGACTTATGTAGGATATTGTAGCCTTGGTTTTTGTTCTCTTTTCTCCTTTTCTGGATATCTTTGCTTCCAGTTTGGAGGATTTAGAGCTCTTAGAGGTGGTAGGTGTAGAACTCTTTGAGGATCTAGTCCGGGAGGTGGCTTGCACTGGATCACTTTCTTTTTTTGCTTCTTGTCTCTCTTTCTCTGCTCTTTCTATTTTCTCTCTATTAGCATCAACTGCCTCCTTTGATATCCCATATCTCTTGGCAACTTCTTCTACTTCCATTCTCACCTTTGTCTTGATCTCAGGTTGTCTCAGTTCAACATGAATTTTTACACTCAACTCTTGAAAGGTTCCAAACCTTTCTGCTTTGGGGTCCTTGGGCTGGCTTAGTAAGTGTTGGACATGTAGCTCCAGGATGTTCTCATCTACTTCATAGCCCATTGGCATGATCCAGACTATTCTGGGCTCTACTGCCTCCATTAGGCATTGATCAGTGTCTACCATAAAACACACTGTATCTTTATATTTTTCAACTAATAACTAAGGAATTCTTTCTCTGGCCTGCGTCATACCTTGGAAATTCTTGAAATATCCCCAGAGAGCTGTTCTTTGAGCCTTGGCATCACCAAGCCCATACATATAATCTCTGATTTGTATGGCAATAGGTATATCATTTTGCCATATCTAGCCACTAGTTCTAGGTAGCTCATTCATATAGTAGAAGAATAGACATAGTATCAAACCACCGTACTTAAATGAATTCTTCTTATCCTTCTTTATTTTCTATAAATTCTCTACCAGTTGGGTCAGGAGAAGCTCATAAAGATCATAGTCAACATTTGTCCTTAGCATTTCATATGTAGTATATATAACAGTTTCGGATACTGAATTCTCCCTGCTGGAGTGATAGATTTTGTAACCAATTATCATAGAGGAAAATTTGATATCCGGATCTATGATGTTTTCTATTGTCATTACCCTCTTGTCAAATTTTGATTTGGTAGCCTCACTTACTATTTGGTTTTTGAATGATTTGAGAGCAGGCAACCCACCAGATGAGTGCAATCCGGTTACTGCCCTAATGGCATCTTTTGTGATCTTAAATGGCCTCATCAACAACATGAAGTTATCATGCATTCTGCTCAGAACATACCAGATCCATTCATCTTCTGCAAAATAGGGGAAATGGATGCAATGTCCAAAATGCTTATCCTGAATGGCCTTGTATTGGGGTTTAATTTCAAATGTTTCATCTATTAATTCCTTGTGATAGATATCCATCATCTTGGATTCCCCAAATTCCTCAATGTTGGCGTGAATGTATACCCTAACATCTTCTACATGCAGAACCCCATGCGAAATGCTAGAGAATGCACCTTAGGGATCAACTTCTAGGGATTTGTAAGAATGTTTCTTGAACTTAGGGTGTAGCCTATCAGTGATCTTAACAATATTTGGAGTAGCCATCTTTCAAAAGATTCAGAGAGAGATATTCAAGAGTGGAAATACCTTTTTATGCTTCTAGGGTTCATGAGAAGAGCTGAAAAGATTGCTGGTTGAATCAAATTCTGTGGTTGATCCTTGAGAGGGTTGAAGCAATCTTGTTGTAGAGCTCTTTCTTTCTTCTTCTCAAATGCAAATGTGCAAATGATGAACAAAAGAACCCTTTTATTTCTGTGCAAACCCTAATTCCATATTGCAATAAATGCACAACTTAAGTCATTCTGGTTGCCTTGTTCTCCTTGTTCTGAGAGAGATCCTTCCGGATCACTGAGATGCATTTAGAATGATAACTTACAATGTATCTCCCTTCCTTGAATCATCCTATTTATCTGTAGATCAGGTATTTCAATTTTGAATCATACCAGATCTAACTGTGAAAATCCTACTTTTACCAGATGACTGTCAAATCGGATCAATTTTGGATGATTAGCCTCTTCAACCTTCTTGTGGATATTTTATATTTTTACCAAGGGTTATTTAGATATCTCTTTGAGAAGTCTTCAATCCGCTACACTCCATATGCCAATTTAGGCACCAATTGACTAGCTGGGGGAAATTGTTTTCTTTTGTGACTCCCCCTAAGCCAGAGCTCATCTATTTAGTTTTTGGAAGGAATATCAACACCAGACTCTGGTGCGATCTATCCCCAACATTTTCTGTACTTCTCTTCACCTAAATCTTGTTCATCTCCCTTTGAACTTCATCCGCATTTACTTTTCCTTTTCCTTTGTCTTGATTTTGATTATGATGCACTGGACCCCTTTTATCCTGATTCTTACTTCTCCAGAATTTGGCAATATGACCGGATCTATTGCAATTATAGCAAGCTATATTTCTTTGCATATTTTATTGATATCCTCTTGGTCTGCTTTGATTAGCCATATGTCCCATTCTATTGCATGCAAAGCATCTACCATTGAATGAATTATTTATTTGCATATTTCTACGTTCATGAGATTTGTGACCATACCTTTTGCAGTTAAAACACTGTCCGGAGAAGGATGAATTAGTCTGATTCATTCTTCTTCTACACTGATTTGCTTTATGACCAAAGTTATTGCAATTGTGGCAGTATCCATTGAAGGATGGATATCTTTGAGCATTTGGTTGTCTTACTAGAGGTCTTCTAGGCATGTACCTTGGATTTCCTGATCCAGAGTTCTTCTGACCGGATCCGGAGCTTTCACCTTTCTCATATCCCAAGCCATGCTTGTCATCTACCCTCTTTTGGCTTTCAAGAAGAACTTCAAGTTGAGCAGAGCTTATCTTGAATTTTTCTTTGTATTCATTTGCTGTTTGAAGATCCCTTTTAAGAGTGTCTATCTAATTTTCAAGTTGTTCTTCATTATCTCTAGCTTCTTCAAGATCAGATTCTAGATGCCTGATTATTCTATCCATTTTATGGCAGTCTTCTGACTTCTCCTTGAGAGATTATTTTAGATTATCTTGAATTATTTCTTCTCTTCAATTTCTTGGGTGAATTTCATAACCCTTGATTCCATTTCATGTCTTACCATAATGACTTCTTTTGATAGCTTCTCACATAACTTGTTCTTCTCATTCAGATCTTCATTAGTATCATTGGCTTCACTTTGACTTGCTAATTGTTGAAGCAGTTCCTTTCACTTTTTCACAGAGATACTTAGTTTCTCTTTTAGTTTATTTATGAAATCATCAGCTTGTTTGAGTCTTTCCCTCAAGTTATTGACTTCAAAGTGAGATTGCTCAAGATCATCTAGGGTAGACTGAAGTTTCTCCCTCATACCATACATATCCATTGAGATTCCCAGATCTTCCTGAAGCTGTTAGGCTCTGTTAGGAGGAACTTAGCTCTGATACCAATTGTTGGAAATAATGTAGATAATTAAGAGGGGGTGAATTAGTTATCTTAAATAATTTAACTTTCTATTCTTCTTTAACAATTAGTGCAACATCAAAACATATAAGTAGATATAACTATGAGAGCTGAAATAAAATCAACACACATAACACAATGATTTTGACATGGAAAACCCTATTAAGGGAAAAAACCACGGGGTGACTAACCCAAGATTGTATTCTCTATTAAAAGAATAAGAAGTACAAAATGACACTTGCCAATTAGGGCTCACTGCCTAAGCACACTGCTCACAAGAGGCACACTGCCTACAAGAGACTCACTATCTACAAGGATATAGAAGGTCACCAGATGTTTGAACTAAAGAGAGGCATCCACATATGCTCAGGTTCAGTTCTGGTTAGGCTCAATATACTGATCTACTATACTTCATACTTCCTCTATTTTAGTACTGCTGTTCTGTCACATACCAGACCTGTATTGCTGCTTCCACACTTCTCTCTACTTTTTGTCGCACACTATTCCACACAATCCACACACCTTCACATTGAAATCCATCTATTATATATATCCGCACCAAGGATTTCAACATCTTTCTAGTCAGCATCTGGAATACTCAAGATTTTCCCAAACTCTGGTCTGTTAACTGAATCCATGCTTACTAAGTGATGCACATTAAAGAGATAGTTATAGAAGTCATCAATCATGTTGGCCAACCATGAATGATCCCTCAAGAAGCTTTATCACCATCAATTTCTCATCCAGATTAAGGTCTAATGCTCTGTCGGTTAGTTCTTGCTCAGTTTGCTCTACCTGTCAGGAACCCAACACTTAGGTGCTCATATCTTTTCACTCTTTCATCATTGGAGGCTCAATCTTTGGAATGTGGTAGTCATGGTACTCCTATTGACTTCCCCAAGTCTACACTTTGCTAAGATACATCCTTTGAGAGATCTGGACCTAACTGTCACACCTTGCTACATGCTCTGTTCTTGCTCACCAGACCAAAATACTCTTCAATCTAACTTCTGGTAGACATACCATGTGCTGCAGATGAGTGGGATGGACTTTGTTTCCATCAATGACAACACTCATGAAGCCACATAGTGTCTCTTGCCAACAGTTACAAATTATGAATTTTCACGGGGTTTTACTCCACTGGTATATGGTAATATTTTAAGCGAGCTCCATTTATGTACCCTATTGTTTTTCCATCCAAGTTTCTTAACCTTATTGCTCTTGACTCCACAGCTTCTTGTATGTAATAGGGTCTAACCCATCGCACATTTAGTTTCCCTTATTTCTTGAATTTACTGTCATATAATAGAACTAAGTCCCTTTCTTTGAATGTCTTTAACCACAAGTTTCTATCATGCTACGATTTCTATCATTTCTTTTCTAGATTCTAATTATATATTGTGGTAAGTCTATCCTAATCTAATATCTCAAGCTCCTCAATTCTATGGGCTAATCATGCTTCATTATCCAACCACAAAGTTACTGTGGTATATAAACTAGGTATTATGAAGTTAAGCAATAAAGTGGCATCCATTCAATATACTAGTTCAAATGGTTTATACTTTGTTGTCCTCTTGTAGGTTGTGTGGTGTAACATTGGAAAATGTCCCCTTGGGGGCTTTTCCCTCACAAGGTTTAGCTCCTAGGTCTTTTGCATGCATTTAGGACATCTTAGTTCATATTTTGGCATCTTGATGGAATAAGACCTAGGTTCCATGGCAAATTAGACCTAGGTGGACCCCTTAAGCTATACCCTGCCCAAAATAGGGGGGAGGGCTTGGGCACCCGCGCCCTAGTCCTGCCCTATTTTGGGGCAGCCCTAATTTCTGGGTGTTGGTTTATGACTGTCATTTGGTCCTTTTGCCGACACGGTAAGTTTTAATTTTTAAAAATTTTGGCGGGAGTGCTTGTAGTTGCATATATAAGCATGCTTAGGCATTCATTTGTAAACTAGATGATTACTAGCAAGCTATTCTGTTCTCAAGGTGATTCAAGGCTTTCATTGTGTTGCAAGGGTAGACTTGTGTGTTTTGTGTGTTGATATTTGCAGATTTGAGCATCAATTTCCTCATGGAATGAAGAGCAACTTCTTCCCATAAGAGCTTCACTACAAGGTGACATTATATTGTGTTTTCATCATTGATTCCTTTAGTTTTTGCCTCTATCTCACAAGGGCATGCACTCTTTATCTGATAATGGTGTTCAAAGACTTAAGTGTCCTCCGGGGCTTGACTGAGGCAAGCCTCTAAACACCACAACCCCCAAACCAAGTCTTGTGATTGCAGGTTACAGGTGTCGTATTTGGGAAAAGTGGAGTTACAGGAAGGATTGGCAGGCATCAAGGATTCAAGATTTGAAGAAAAGCAGGACACAAGAGCACTTCTTGGACTTAGGCGCCTGCTCCAGTGTCCCCGACTGTTCCACCTCAGAACCCTGAAAATAGGTACTCTGTGATTTGGCATTTTACTCCTGTCTGCAAGAGCTTTTTCTGTTATTCATCAATTTGTTGCCGTATTTGCATAATTGGGGTTTTAATGGTTAATTAAGCATAGGAGAAGGAAAAATGATAATTAAATTCCCTAATCCAAGTTTCCCTACATTTACAAGTGACCTAGGGTATGATAATGCTCATCACTTGACCTTAGATCCTTGAATGTATCGTGGAGAGGTAGATTTGAAATCAAAACACTAAAACATTAACAAATCCAATTTTCCTCTAAACATGTGGTAGGCCCAAACTACCACAGGTATCTTTATATCCCAATCCATCCAATTTCCACTGCACATTTTGGTTAATGCTTTGCCAATAATTTTATTTAGGGCTTCATTGGCCCCATTTTCTTATGGATGGTATGGGGAGCTCCTATTATGTGTAATCATGAAACTTTGAAATATCTCTGCAATCATCTTATTCACAAAATGCTTTCCTTGGTATCTCGTTATGCTTAATGGACATCCAAACCTAGTGATTATATTTCCATATAAGAATATGGCGGTAGTTTTTGCTATACAGTCCTTAGTAAATTCTGCTTCTACCCACTTAGTCAAGTATTCGACCCTTGTGATTATAAATCTTGCTTTAGACTACTTTGTAGGGGGATCTATTGGGCCAATGAAGTCTATTAACCAATTTCCTAAATGGTATCTAGGATAATACTAGTTTAACAGGCATCTCATCTCTTGCAGTTGATTTCCCTATGCGCTGACATATATTGTTGGTGTGAATAGGGTTATCACCTAACCGGTTTACCCTAGTGTGGATAATTCATCTTATTTAACTATTTACTAGTTAAATAATATTCACACATCACACATTAATCACACATATTAAGTTGACTTAGTGAGTCTTCTAGAAGTCTAGTTGTGTGTTGAGTTGTTGATAGTTGGAGTGAGTTTTCTTATCCTCCACATGTGCAATTTTTACACTCCACCTTCCACTCCAACTTTCTAGCTCTCACCTTGCCTTTATAAGCAAGGCTCTCTTCATGTATTATGTAATCAATCCAAATAATCCTTCTTTTGCATTCAATGATAGAATAGCATTATTCTCTCAGTTGATCTCTCTTGTGCTTTCCTAGATCCTGGGTGGCTCCAATCATAGCCAACTCTAACATGGTATCAGAGCTCTAGGAAGAATCACTTTGTGTTAGTCAATTTTTGAGAGATCTTGAGTGCAATTCATGGTGGATCTTGATGGTTGAGTATGCTCTTCTCTTGCATCAAATGATGACCTGGAGAATCAGAAAAACTTGATAGAAATACTAGTTTTGTGAGGGTTTCCCCTTCTTGCTCTTGTATTGCAAGTGCATTTTGGTGCATGTTGCAAATCAGACATCACCATTGCGTCCGAAGTAGCTGAAATAGTCAAGATCACCTTTTGTTTCGTCCAAATCAGACATCAGAGGCAAAATTGACAAGGGTTTCAATTTGAGGCTCTTTGGTGTGATTTGGAAGGTACCAGCAGTTTTGGAGCACTTTGGTCCAAATCAGACATCGCCATTGCGTCCGGAGCAGCCAAATCAGTATGGATTGACTATAAAATCATCCAATTCAGACAAAATTGCACCAAAAGGCAAAATTTTTTTAGCCGATCCCACCGTACGAATCTATTGCAGGGAATATTCTCTGTGCAGTGGCATATTCTCAGAATTTGTCTGCGCAGTACCTACGTCAATGAATTAGAATCTGGTGGTGATTCTTTATATTCAGGTAAAATCTTTAATCACTGGTTAAAGGTTAGTCTGCGGATTAGAAATTTGGCGGACACTCCACGAACGACAATCTCCCTCGCACAGTGGCACTTTGAAGACGCATCGGAGACTTTGGTAGCATATAAAACCAGGCGTCTGATGCACTCCAGCAACCAGATCCATCGAAGGTAGCAGTTTATCGGCACTAGACTCCGTAGCATCTATGATATTGGCAACTGTTAAGATCAAACGGCGGTCTCCATCTCATAGTGGTGTCTAACACCAAGATCCGGAGGATATAAAACTGCCAACCTGTGTACAGAATCATATTGTGCATTGGTTTTCCATATTGTCATTCAATTTCCATTGGCAGTTTTGGGCTAAGGTTGATAGTTTAAAATTCTCGGTCAGCTTCAGTATTCTCTGCGGCCTGTATAAACACCCACCATCGTCGGCCATAGATCTCATAAACAATGATCGGATGTTCCAAATGTGAGCATTCTAACTGCTCGGAATCTTTAAACTCCGGCAATCATCGACTAACAGTGATCATTAGTAGCCTGATCCACTTGCAGGTAGACCTCAAAATTCTCACAGTAGGATAAAAGCACAATCGGCAGTTTGATTTATTTTTAACCGGGATCATCTGTCACGGTTAAACCAGATCTTGGCGTCAACTTTTACCAGCTATCATTCTCCTGTGGAATCTATTTGCCAAGGTCTTACATTGGTGGTTTCTGCTTAGAGCACGTTTGAAGTCTTTAGTAGCGAATATTTGGCGTCATTTTTTGAAACTCTGGGAGATCCATAAAGTGCGGTGGTCCTCTCTTCCAAATCCTCCCAGCGACTGCAAATCCATAGCAATGGTGGGCTTCTAATAAACTGTCAGTTGTTTCGATCAGCATATTTCTTGAAACTCCACAATGGGCAGTCTTGGCTAGCAGTCTAAACTCATTGGCTGTTCCTTGGTGTCACAACGGCCTGTCTACAAATCTCTAGCATCCATCCTTGGCGGATTGGGTTTGTCTCAGCAGTCAATGCAATCACAGATCGATAATATCCAGCGATCTCTTTGAAATTGGCCGACAAAACATCTATCATTCACAATTCTCCCCGGTGAACAGTGACTGAAGGTCATTTTCATCACAGTCAGTAGCCACAAATAGATCCCGACTGTAGTTTTATCAGATCTCGACGATTTTTAAAACTTTGTTGACCTTCCCAGCATTGAAGGAATTCATTCCCTTGGCAGCATACACTTCGGGGGTTTTCTCTACAAAAAGGTAGATTTCTTGAATCAGAGACTGGTAGTCAAACTCCCCAAAGGCAGTCTTAGCCTTGAAACCCGGTGGTTTCTCGTGTGAGAAGGGTGGTTTCGAGCGGTTGAAGACATTTGGTCAAGGCAGTTTTATGCCCCAAACCTATGGTTTTCCATCTCCTGGAGGTTTCACGATTGTCTCCGGTTGGTTTTCAGGCATTTTTTGCTTTTTACGGGTGGGGACAATTTTTTTCTAGCCAAAAAGGAATATTCCAGGGATATTCTACCAAAGGGGCCATTTTTGCCCCTTAAAGCCCTAAACTAGGGCTTTTTTTCATTTTTGCATAATTTTTGCCCACGGAGGCAAAATCAGGCAAACGAGATATCATCGGAAAGCTGACAGAGAGTACTTCATAGTGGTGTCAGTAGTTTTCTGAAATTCTAGTGCAGGTGACTGCTACAGTAGTTTGAAGATAGATCTTTGTTTTTTGCTTCCGAGCTCACAACTTCTTACCATGATCTCCGATTTTTGCCATTCTTGCGGTATCAGAAAGGTATTCAGGAGCTCTTCAAATCCATCCATGCACTTTTCTTAGATTCTACTCTAAGTTCATTTAATTTCATTTGTCAAATTTTTGGCTTTTGAGTGATAACTTGGGCATTCTGACACTTGAGGAAGTGAAACTTGTTTTGAAGGGATCTATTTGCTGTGGTTAATCATTGTGAGCAATTGTAATCTCCTTTGAATCTCAGTTTTGAGAGATTTTCATACTTTCCCAATTTTGGTCTCTTGAGGACGATTGTAAATCACACTAAGTATAAAGTGCCACAATTATTCATTTTTGGGGGGGTGATCTCTTTGATTGAGTAACAGGGGGGTGTACTTGTGTTCTTTTTTGTACTCTTACATCATGGATTCACACAAACTTCCTCTCTCACACCATATAACTATCATGAGTGGAAAACTAAAATGGAGATTCATTTAAGAAGTTTGAAAATTAATAGTGTAACAATGGGTACAGAAATTAAACCAACAACAACTACAGAAAAGAGAAAGTGGTATAATAGATGTGATCAAGCCTATGGAACACTATGCTTGTCTATCTCTCCTGATCTTCTTTTTCATATTGAATCTTGTAAAACACCTAATGAAGTGTGGACTACCTTAGAAAAACTCTTTGGTAAACAAGATACAATGAGAGGTTTCAAATTGGAGAATGAATTAATTGGTTTGAATCCAACCAACTTTGCAAGCATCTAAGACTTCTTCACAAAACTAAAATCACTTAGATTGCAGCTCAAACAATGTGGAATTGAGAAAGAGGACACTCAATTGATTCTTTCAATCCTTGCCAAGCTCAGACCTAACAATTCAGTTTTTGTTTCTACCTTCTATGCTACGATGGATGCACTTGGGAAAGCTTTCATAATGCCTTCACTTGATGAGTTTGCTGCATCACTCACAAGGGAGAAAGCTAAGTTAGTCCACATGGGCAAATTGAAGTCTCCTAAACCTCAAGCACTTCTTGCTAATCAAGGTACTAAGGATCAAAAGGCTTCAACTAGCAAAGGCAAGAAACAGAAAAATAAGGATCTCAAGACAAATGAGCAAGCAAAGGAATCAACCAAATCACCTAAGTCCTCATCCTCTACCAAGGAGGAATCATCTAAGAAGAAGAGACCAAAGTGTGCATTTTGCAAGAAACTAGGACATGATGAGCATAAGTGTTATGAGAAGAAAATTGATGAGTTGACTCACATTATTCAAAAGCACAACATCAAAATGCCATCATCATCACCTAGTACATCCTCTTCTTCAACCCCATCATCATCTACACATTCAGGGACAGCAGGCATTGCAAATGGGACAGATAAAGGAAAAGGAAAAGTACTCTTTGCTTCAACAAGTCTTCAGTTAGAGGGATGGCTTCTTGATTCAGGGGTTTCTCATCATATGGCATCTTCACAAGGGATGTTCTCTTCATTTGAGTCATGTACTTTGACACCTATCTTGATGGGTAACAATACATACAAGCATGCATCTAAAAAAGGAACTATTGATGTTGGAAAGAATACATTCAACAATGTGTTGTGTGTACCTTCCTTGACATCCAATCTCCTTTTCATCTACCAGATTACTCATTGTGGTGCAGGCAAGACAGTTGAGTTCACTCCTGATTCAGTGATCATACGGGACTTGGAGAGTAGAGATATCATTGCTGTTGGGATGGCTGATCATGCATCTTGCTTATATACCTTCTCCCATTTTGTTTCTTCTGATGATGTAGATCCATTGAATTAGAATCTAGTGGTGATTCTTTATATTCAGGTAAAATCTTTAATCACTGGTTAAAGATTTTACCCGAATATAAAGAATCACCACCAGATTCTAATTCATTGATGTAGGTACTGCGCAGACAGATTCTGAGAATATGCCACTGCACAAAGAATATGCAAAAGAAAGATTGTTGTTTGGATGGTTGATCATGCATCTCACTTATATACCTTCTCCCATTTTGTTTCTTCTGATGATGTAGATCCATTGATGGCTATTCACACTCATGCATCAAGTGTGAATCATGTTTCTGAGGAGAAGTTTGGTCACTTGAACCTTGGTGTTCTTTCACCCTCTTTGGTTCATGAGACTAGTGCTGAGCTTCCATCACCTCATCCTCCTGCTTCTTCAAAGATCGACATCGACTTGGTTTCATCTACTTCAGTTGAGCAGGATCATATAGGTCTTTTAGACATAGCTTTGTGGGATACTTTCTTGGCATGTATATCAGAGTTGTTTTGTGAGTCTCATATTACAGATTTGGAGGACACACTTGAGGGGATATCTCTCCTCTTTGATGACAGTTACAACACAACTGTTATTCCATCTACTTTGTCTTTGGAGGTTGTTCTTCATCAGTCTACATAGGATTTTGGATTAGACGCACATCATTGCATTGTACCATTCTTTGATTCTGACATTTGGACACTTGAGCAGTTTTCAAAGACAACATCCTTCATGAGACTTTTTCCCTCATTCCTTGAGATGGAGTTTCTTTGACATCAGCCTTTGGACTTGTTTCTTCCTAAGGGGAGAAATGTTGTTTGTAGGTACAGGACACTTTCCAGCATTCTTCAAACATTCTTCATCGGCACAGGAGCTACTTCATTGTGGGGGGGACCCATAGTCTCACTCTTGCTCTCCTATGGGGGGGTAATTGATTGTACATATGTGATAGAAGTTATCTTTGGGGGGTCATGTTGAGTCCTCCTACTATCACTTCTTTCACTTTCATTATTTCATGCATTCTCACTTTTGGAGAGGAGTTTTGTCCCATGAGGTTTTCTCCTTTTCTCCACTTGAGATTTGTTGTACATGGGTACCTAACATGGCCTAGTAGCTGGGACCCATCCATCATTTCATCTTGCTTTAGTCAACTACTCCCTAAGTTGCACTTAAGGGGGGGTGTTGGTGTGAACAGGGTTATCACCTAACCGGTTTACCCTAGTGTGGATAATTCATCTTATTTAACTATTTACTAGTTAAATAATATTCACACATCACACATTAATCACACATATTAAGTTGACTTAGTGAGTCTTCTAGAAGTCTAGTTGTGTCTAGTTAGGTCTAGTTGTGTGTTGAGTTGTTGATAGTTGGAGTGAGTTGTCTTATCCTCCACATGTGCAATTAGTTATCATCCTCTAATTGGCACATGTTGTTGGAATATCTCCACTTTCCACTCCACCTTTCTAGCTCTCACCTTGCCTTTATACGCAAGGCTCTCTTCATGTATTATGTAATCAATCCAAATAATCCTTCTTTTGCATTCAATGATAGAATAGCATTATTCTCTCAGTTGATCTCTCTTGTGCTTTCATGAAGTCCTAGATCCTGGGTGGCTCCAATCATAGCCAACTCTAACATATATCATAGTTTTTGACATATTATTTAGCATCTTTGTGCAGTGTTGACTACCATAATCCTACCAATTTGAATTTCTTTGTAGTTACCTCTCTAGAATTATGGCCTCCTGATATTCCTTCATGAGATTCTCTAAGTATTGATTCTCTTTCATGCTCATAAACAATTATTCTTATGATGTCATGTCTTCCAACACATGCAATTCTCCTTTGATTAATGTGTATGGTAGTGCTTTTCGCATTGAGGTTTTTTTTATCTTGTGGTGTCATGTCTAGTGGATATCTTCCTGTAGAAAGTAAAATTGCTATATCATGTAGTTCCTCAAGTGTTGCAGTCACCTTTAAGGTTTGCGCCAGGAAGATCTTCCTGGCTGTTAGGTTCTTCACCTGTCTCTATCCTAGACAAGTAGTCCAACCCTTGATTGTTCCTTCTAGACTTTACCATTATTTTTACACTCAAACTCTTGGAATAGGAGAAACCATATACACATCCTTCCTTAAATAACATGTCTATTTAAAAAGTACTTTAGGGGCTCATGGTTGGTAAAGAAGGTGAATGGTGTTGATAGTAAGTAGTGTCTAAACTTCTGTACAACATACACCATTTGTAAGGCTTCCCTTTTTGTAGTTGTATAGTTTCTTTTTTCCTTAGATAATTTCCTTCTGGTGAAGGTTATAGGGTGGTCCTTGTTTCCTTTAGGTTGTGGTAGCACTACCCCTATATAAATTTTGGATGCATCAACATGTACATGAAAGGATATTGTCCAATCTGGGAATATTAGTATTGGTGCCTCTGCAATCTTTTGTTTCAATATATCAAAATAAGTCTAACATTGTTCAATCTAGTCAATAGCTTTTTTGGATTTCTTCTTTAACATCTCTTCTAAGGGTACTGCAATTGCCACATATCCTCTTATGAATTTGCGGTGGTATCCTATGTATCCCAAGCAATTTTTTTCCTCTGGTGCTATTTTGGGAGGTGAGAGTGTCATTATTAGTGTCACTTTTAATGGATCTACCATCAATCCTTCTTTACATATAATGTATCCAAGTAAGGTACCAAAAGGTACCTCAAACATGAATTTATTTAAGTTTAAGGATATTTGAAGACTCCTACGTTTGTTGATTATAATTCTTAGTGTCTACACATGGTCTTTGACCAATCCATAAATTGTCCAATCATCCAAATATACTTCTAGGAAGTCATGAATGAAGTCTTTGAAAGTGTTTACCATAATCTTGGTGAACATTGCTGGCACATTTCTAAGACCAAATGGCATTATTGTATACATAAATGAGCCCCACTTAGATGCAAAAGTGGTTTTAGGTTGGTCTTCTTCCTTAATGTTTACCTAATGATATCCAGAGAATCCATCAGTAAATGAGTATATTTCCCTTCCCACTACTGACTCCAATATCTCTTCTGTAAAGGGAGTAGGAAATGGATCATGTATACAAGCTTTGTTGAGCTCTCTAAAATCAACGCATATCCTTACTTCCCCTATTTTCTTATTTTGTACCACCATTGGACTTATCCACTCAACATCCTCCACTGGTTTAATAATTCCTGCTACAAGCATTTTGTCTAGTTTCACCTTGACCTTTTTATTCATGTTAGGATTTAGTCTGTAGGCTCTCTTGTTTTGTGGTTTAGCCCCTTCTTTCAATTGTATTTTCATCATTCCTACTTACTCTTTTATTCCTTTTAAGTCAGTAAATGTTCTTGCAAATAGATCTTTAAATTATGTCAGTATTTCAGTGACTTGCACCATAATTCCATTCATCCTAGCAATCTCCTATTTTAGCCAATTTAGGGTCACCCTTTATGGTAATGTTTTCTTCTCTGAGTTTGAGAGGTTGATTATAATACTTCTCTTTTGGTTAAGTTGTTGTTTCTATCTCTCTTTCACCTTGTTGGACTTCTATTTCCATGTTATGTTTATTCCCATCCTCTCTTGTTGGGTTTTATAACATCTTCTTTTAGTATAGTTAGTTTTTATATCCATCCACTTTATAAGTTTCCAAATCCCATCTGTCTTAGATGGTGGAAGAGTTTTCCGTGGTATTTCTATTTCACTTTCCTTAGTGGGTTTGAATATTATTCCCTTCATTCTGAGAAGTGTGTCGTGAATATGCTTATCTATGTTATAGAATGAAAAGGTATATAAGATGTCTTTTTGTAGTTCATATTAGTCTTTGGTTTTAGTTCTACATTCCTAGTTTATGTACTGTGTTTGTGCTTCTGGTATTAACATCCAATAGAACATTTTTATGTAAAGTCATGTATCATATTCATTTATTCCATTCTAGACCATTATACATACATATAAATGATCTTGTGGAGGGATTTCATCATTATATTTGGGAATTATGGTCTATTCTCCTTCCTCCAGTAAGTATCTAGTTTTGATTAGGATTCTAAATACCGACCAATGTGAAATAGTATTCTTATGAGTGTTCCACCATCTTTCAGCGTTACATACAAGTGTATGTTGTAGGGCTTCTAGCCCTCAATCTTCTCTTTCGAAGGTCCTTTCCATTTCCACTAAGTAAGCTTTTAGGTCCCCTACCCTTGAGGATTTGGGTAGTTTTATTTGTGATATGCCATGTGAAATGTGGTTAACATGGTGTAATCTCTTGGTTTTATGTTCTATATCATCCTCTAGTATGTCGCATGTAGTTTGTAGTGTATTCCTTTCTAGTGCGGTGCATTACGGTAGGGTTTCTTCAATTATTTTCACCATAAATACTTTCTGAAACTCTATGAGTTTTTGGGTATTAAGATCTGATTCTTCCTATAATAAGATATTTAGTACTTCCTTACTATCTGTACTATAGTTATCACTCCCAACTTCTATCTCCCCTTCTGAACTGGGTTCATTTGTTGTTTCTATTTTAGTCAATCTAGAAATGGAGTCTAGAGGAATTTGGAGTCCTCATCACTTTGGTCTTCTAGATTTACTTCTTCTATATATGCATCATCCTCATCCATGCCTAAGGGGATGTGTACTATTCTAGTATCATCTATGAAAGAAATTTCTTCCTTTCTGGGATCTACTATCCCATTGGCATTTACAAACTAGTGAAGGCCTAGTAGCACATTAAATGAATCAACTAGTTTCTTCATTGCTATGACTTCCAAATCTACCATTTGTTTCACCCCTGTTATGTTTACTTCAACCCTTTTCCATGTTCCTAGGGTTTTGATTGCTGATCCATCTACTAAACTTATGTTATAAGGTGTTTCTTCTAGTTTAGGTTTCCCTAACTACTCCCAAACCCTTTTTGGAATCATATTGACATCAACTCCTAAATCTACCATAGCTTGTTTAAGTCTTTTGTGATTGATATGTGATGTAATCATTATGGGCTTGGTTTTCCATGTTCTCTCTATTTTACTCATTTTTCTTATCTGTAGTGTTTGGTTGTGATGTTTATTCCAATATTTATAAAATTGTTTAAGTTTTTCTAGAAGGTTGTTTTGTTGTGTAAGACAAGTAAGTTGTTTCAATGCTACTACTTCTTGTTCTAAAAAGAAATTATTCTACTATTTTTCCTTCTATTGTTCTTCCCTTATTGTTTTTCTAGATTTCTCAATTATTCTTTCATGTTGGCCTTTATTCAGGAAAAAATCTTCTTCCTCTTCCACAGTTTCATCTTCACTAGAGGTGGTATACTTAATTACGGTATCCATTTGTTTAGTGGAAAATTGGATTTGTTAATGTTTTAGTGCTTTTATGTTTAAATCCACCTTTCCACTTTACATTCAAGGACCTAGGGTTAAGTGGCAAGCACTATCATACCCTAGAGTCACTGTGAGATGTAGGGAATCTTGGATTAGGGTGTTGAATTGTTAATTTTCTCTCTCCTATGCTCAATTAACCATTAAAACCCTAATTATGTAAAAACAAAAGTAAACTGATGAATTACAGAAAATGCTACTATAGACGGAAGTAAAATACCAAATTACAGAGTACCTATTTTTGGGGACCCGAGGTGGAAAAGTTAGGGACATGGGAGCAGGCGCCCAAGTCCAAGGCCCTATTTTCTGTTTGGATCTGGCAACAAGATTTGCAACTTGAATCTTATGTATCAGAGATTTTCCTGACATGGAGCTTCAAGGACTAGGGAGCGGGTGCCCTAGTCCAGGGGGCAGATTTTCTTCTTTTCTTGCACTTCAGACACTCCAATATACTCCTCTGCATCTCCACTTAGTCCAGCTCCTCAACCTATAACCTACAATCATGAAGACTTGGTTTGGGGGTTGTGGTGTTTAGGAGCTTGCCTCAGTCAAGCCCCGGAAAGACACTTAAGTCTTCCAAACACCTTTGTCAGATAAAGAGAGTGTGCCCTTGTGAGGCAGAGGCCAAATCTGAATGAAACAATGATATAAAGCACAATGATATCATCTTGTAGTGAAGATCTCATGGAGGAAGATGTTCTTCATTCCATGAGGAGATGAATGCTCAAATCTACAAATACAAACACATAAACAAAACAAGTCTGCTCTTGTAACACTGTGAAAGCCTTGAATCACCTTAGGATGCCAAAATCACATGAACATAATCTCTAGTTTCTAAATGAATGCCTAAGCATGCTTTTATATGCAACTACAAACATTCCCGCCAAGATTTCAAAAATCAAAACTTACCGTGTCAACCTAGGGACCAAATAACGGTCATAAACCAACACTTAAATTTTGGGCCTGACCCAAAATAGAGTAGGACTAGGGTGTGGGCGCCCAAGTCCTCCCCCACTATTTTGGGTAGGGTTAAGGTCAAGGGGTCCTCCTAGGTCCACTTTGCCATGAAACCTAGGTCTCATTCCATCGGGATGCCAAAATATGAACTAAGATGTCCTAAATGCATGCTAAAGACCCAGGAGCTAAACCTTATGAGGGAAAAGCCCCCAAGGGGACATTTTTTGACATTACATTTAGCCCCCACTTTAATGTATGTACAAACGCGAGGCCAATACATGCACTAAAGTATGGTCACAAACATAGCAAACACACCAAGCACGGAGAAGACACGACAATCACATAGAAGATAGTAACAAGCACACAAAACACATAGAAGACAATTATAGTCACGCAAAACACGGAGAAGACAGTCAATGCATAGAAGACACACTAATGCATGGAAGACAGACATGATTTCTTTTCTTTTCTTTTTCTCATATATATGAAATATAAATGTAGGTACTGGAAAGTAAACAAACCTCCCATAATATAGGATGCACTCATCAAGAAAGTCTTTAGACTATATATATGGGGCAACACACATGCAAGACACGCAAAAACTCCCAAAATACAGGATGCACTCATCGATCAAGTCTTTAGACTGCATATGGGGCAACAAACACGCCACACAAAACAAGCATGCCGAACACACACACTTGAAGACACAGAGAAAACATGGTAGACAAGCGATGGAGTGTACCTATTTCTAGGTCCAACACCATCTCAAGCACATTACAGGAACACATCGATGATTGGCCTTCACTGCAACAATCGTTGAATACATACTTAAGGGTTGAGTTAGTCACAGAACTGCTCCCTGCCTCCACAAAGGACTTTTGAAAATGACAAGATGTGCAATCTACTCTGAGAAATACACCATCCCCACCTTCGTAGAGGGATTAATATAAAAAGGATATATGTGATATCCCACCTCCGCAAAGGGCTTACATGATTGATTGATTGATTGCAAACAAACTCAGGATGTAGGATGCACTCATCGAGCAAGTCTTTAGACTACACCTGAGGACAAGGACATAGCTAACATCTATAATAGATAGCTTACCTTATATATGCCCCCACCTTAAGGTGGTTGATATCAGGTATTGATATCAAGCACATTAAGGTAGGAAGAAAACACACAAGGGAACACAAGCTCTCACAAAGCCCATGCCCCTCAAAGGTGACATGTACTTCACGATCACCAAATGTTCCCACAAACACATCCTTGCAAGAAATATGTTAGTGTCTACAACATCATGATAAACAACAATATCAATGCATATGAAATCTGAGGTATGCAAGATTCAAGGTAGACAAAGTGCACGGAACATCAATATTGTTTATGATTTGTAAATGAGATAGAACACCATCAAAATAATCACTATGTGGAAAGAATGAGTGCTTCCACTAGCCTAGCGTTGGATAAGATAGACAACCCCATTGTCATATTAGGAACTAAGTCCATTTTTTGATTGCTCTCGAAAGGGACACTAGGTCCATATTAGTATAAGTGTTTGTCATCATCCACCCACTAGGTGGAAACACTAGAGGAAGGGAAACAATAAATCAAAGAAGAGAAGCAAGTATCTTAGGGACAGTCACGTAGGAGGGTGCCCCCAGGTCACCAACCGTGATGCTATGTCCATAAGACACAACACACAACAATGAAATCAGAGAGAGAAGTGATATAAAGGAATGATGATACAAATAGAAGAAGGTCAAAACAGAGGCGGTCTCCTGGTATCCCAAACCTTACAAGAGAATCTGAGGCCATCCCAGGAGGCCTAAACAACAAATAACACATCACGGGGGAAGCACATCACGAGAGAGATAAAGGGTTAGAGATACTTACCTGTAGGGCCCCTACTGGGCTAGAGGTTATCTATAACCAAATCATCATCGTCATCTTCCCACTCCCTAATGTTGGAGGAAAGTGGGACATAAGGTATCATGGCCATATTCATGTCTTGCTCGTCACGTTGTTCATTATTATGATCACTATTATTTGATTGAATATTCGGATCAATGTTTTCTTGTTGAGAGGCAAGGTTTATAGCATAGGCTTATCTCCTTTTTCTTCTTTCTCTTGCTTTTCTATTTCATTTTCTTTTACCACTTATCTCTTGTAAGATAGGGCTATCCTCTTTCATAGGCTTGTGCAATTTATAAGATGAAGCACTAAGATCAAATCTCATTTGTCGTAGTGGAATATTTTTTTGTTGACAATGACCTCTTGATCCTTGTAAGGATTTTAGGGGAGGAATCTCAGCATAGGGACCTTGTCCTTTCGATCTAAGATTCTCTTCACGTGCAGGTTGTTTGTCTTTTGTCATTTCTTGTGTAGGAGGACTAGGTATTGGATGTAAAAGTTTTGATTTGTAATTTCTATAGATCAAAAATGTAAAGTCTATTCGTAGCTCTAATTTTTTGTTATTTTTGTTGCAAAAGTAATCCAATGTGAAGTTTTGTTGTGTAGTTGAAGGTTTGTATGTATTTCGATGAATGACATGCACTTGTCCATTCAAAGGAAATTTAACAAATTTATAAATAATTGAAGGGACCGCTTTCATAACCTTTAACCAAGGGATTCCAAGTTTTATTTCAAAGGTATCAAAATCAGGGGTAATATCAAACCATTGTTCAACATGTTTCTCAAATACAATTACCAACAATTATATCTTACCCAATGGTCTCTTTAAGGTTCCCGTATGTGTCTTAATCATCAAGTTCGAAGGGTTATAAGGACCTTGCATTAATTGATGTGAAAAGAGGAACTCTTTAGTGGCAACATTAGTCATGCAATTAGGATCAATAAGAGTTCCATCCACATTGTTTCCCATTATTTTCATGGTGATGTAAAGAGGTCCTTTAGAATCACCGATTGTTCTATCATGAGGTGTAAATACTATTTCGGGTTCATGGACTTTTCTTTTCATGTAAGGTCTAGGAGTGAACCTTTTGTTGTTGTTGTGATTAGAGGCCATGTTTATGTGTTCAAATTAGATTTATAAGTTTCTCTAAAAGTATAGTAAAGGCAAGTGTAAATCTATATGCAAAAATGGCCTTAAAATGCTTGGTTTTTCATACTTTTTCAATGTAAATGAATGAACCAAAGGGTGTTGTAAGGATTTAAGTCAAGGGAAAAAAGTTAGATGTCTGATATCAGTCCAAAACAGAAAATTTATCCTTCTCAACACACTCTTGATGCAATTTCAAGTTAATGCCAAGTCAAAATATAGTGAAAATATGTCAAAATGGGCACTTTTTTCACCAAAACTCAATGCAAAAGGGCATAACCAAGGGTGTTGTGAGGAAAATCATGATGGAAATCAAATTATATCATAAATAACAGAAAATTAATGTCAAAATACCTAACACAACATGCTTTTCGTGCCACTTAAGGTAAAACCCTAGTGAAAATATAGCAAAAATAGGCTATTTTTCACAGTTTTTCAACTGTAATACCTAGAAAAAGGGGTGTTGTAACAAATTTTAGGATGTAAATAAATTAATACTGATGATATCAGTCAACTCAATCCATAAAATTTGTTACAACACGCTTGGAGTGCAAACTAGGTCAAACCCTAGGGCAAAAATGGTCAAAATGTGTAGTTTTTCGCCAAATTTTTAATGTAAGAGGCCAATCAAAGGGTGTTGTGAAGTTTTTTAGTAAGGGAAGAAATTAATTACCCTGATAACAACCAATTTGTGTAAAAATACCCTTCAAAAAATGCCTATGGTGCAAGTTTAGAGAGTTGATAAGGCCAAATTTAGTGAAAATCGTTGTTTTTGAAGCCCTAGGTTTTAGATCTTGACACAAAATGAGATGTGAATGTTTTAAGGTCTGTTTTATGATGAAAATTAAATTTTATCAGATCTTAAAATGAATTACAAGGATGACCATGCAAAGTGCTAATGAAAATTTAATGAAAATGCATGAAAAATGCTAGTTTTTGTTGAAATTTTCTATGCAAAAATGCAAATATTTTGAATCTAAATGCAAATTTACACTAAAATGCAAGACTAAAGCCAGATGCAAATTTTAATGAGCCTCTAAAATTAGTATAAAAATTTGAAAGAAGATTTTGCCTACTAACCCTAGATTTTGGAATTACTAGGTTTAATGAAAATTGTCAAAATTTCTACAAAAGCCTAGCAAATTTATGATGAAAATGCAATGCAAATTATTGAATTTTTGTATTTTTCTATAGTTTATATCAGATTTGATGCAAATATCATGAATTAGGGAAATTTAGAAATAATTGATGCAATTTAGTGAGCTATATGAAAATGTAAGCTAGGGTTTTCAAATTTTTGCAATTTTTTCAATTTTTTTGTAATTTTTTCAATGCAATAAGATGAAAGACTATATGAATGAATGAAATCAATGAAAATATGACAAAAAACACTCAAAAATTTACAATTTAAGTCCAAAAACATGGGTTCACCAAAATGTTTAGTGGAAAATTGGATTTGTTAATGTTTTAGTGTTTTGATGTTTGACTCTGACTTTCCACTTTACATTCAAGGATCTAGGGTTGAGTGGCAATTCACTATCTTACCCTAGATCATTGTGAGATGTAGGAAATCTTGGATTAGGGTGTTGAATTGTTAATTTTCAATCTCTATGCTCAATTAACCATTAAAACCCTAATTATGTAAAAATAGAAGTAAACTAATGAATTACAAAAAATGCTGCTACAGACAAAAGCAAAATACCAAATTACGGAGTACCTATTTTCAGGGACCTGAGGTGGAAAAGTCAGGGACACAGGTGTGGATGCCCAAGTCTAAGGGTCTATTTTCTATTTGGATCTAGCAACAAGATCTGCAACCTAAATCTTTTGTATCAGAGATTTTCCTGACACGGAGCTTTGGGGACTAGGGAGAGGGCGCCCTAGTCT
Organism: Cunninghamia lanceolata; assembly: GCA_027924645.1. Taxonomy (NCBI): domain Eukaryota; kingdom Viridiplantae; phylum Streptophyta; class Pinopsida; order Cupressales; family Cupressaceae; genus Cunninghamia; species Cunninghamia lanceolata. Next base: position 8,229,300 of record BSBN01001001.1, on the reverse strand, counting down.
AGGGGGCATATTTTCTTCCTTTCCTGCACTTCACACACTCCAATATGCTACTCTACAGCTCCACTCAGTCCAGCTCCTCAACCTGTAACCTGCAATCATGAAAACTTGGTTTGGGGGTTGTGGTGTTTAGGAGCTTGCCTCAGTCAAGCCCCAGAAGGACACTTAAGTCTTCAAAACACCTTTGTCAGATAGAGAGAGCATGCCCTTGTGAGGTAGAGGCCAAATCCAAATGAAACAATGATATAAAGCATAATGATATCAACTTGTAGTGAAGATCTCATGGGAGAAATATGCTCTTCATTCCATGAGGAGATGAATGCTCAAATCTACAAATACAAACACATAAACAAAACAAGTCTGCTCTTGCAACACTATGAAAGCCTTGAATCACCTTAGGATGCCAAAATCACATGAACATAATCTCTAGTTTCTAAATTAATGCTAGGCATTCTTTTATATACAACTACAAACATTCCCGCCAAGATTTCAAAAATTAAAACTTATCGTGTTGGCCTAGGGACCAAATAACGGTCATAAACTGACACTTAAATTTTGGGCTTGACCCAAAATAGGGCAGGACTAGGGTGCGGGCACCTAAGTCCTCCCCCTATTTTGGGTAGGGTTAAGGTCAAGGGGTCCTCCTAGGTCCACTTTGCCATGAAACCTAGGTCTCATTCCATCGGGATGCCAAAATATGAACTAAGATGTCCTAAATGCATGCTAAAGACCCAGGAGCTAAACCTTATGAGAGAAAAGCTCCCAAGGGGACATTTTCTGATGTTACACCATTCCTTGTTGAGTTACCACTGTAGCTTTGTTTTTCCTTTTATTTTTTGATGGATTCTTATGTTTGGATTTAATTTTCTTTTCTTGATATTCACCTTCTAAGGTGTTGGTGCCAAAAATATTTGATTTATACTTTTCTTCTTTGTGGCATCTTCTGGTAGCTTGCGGTGCTTCCTTGGGTATTCTCATAATTAATCTTGCCCCATTTGGTGTATTGAACCCTTGGAGTTCATCACTCTTTGACTTTGATGGCACATTCTTAAATTATTATTGAGCCTTGTCACAGTTGAATATATCATGTTCTATGGTGTTGTAGAATGCACATTGCTTTTTCTTATCAGACCAACATTCATTTACAAAATGACCTTGTTTTCTATATTTATAACAATTTGCATCATCTCTTCTTCTCCTTCCTCTACCACGGACTCATCCTCCTCTATAACTATTATACTGGACTTTTTCCTCATTATTGTAATTATTAGAATAAGGGGTTTGTAAGGTGTTTACATTTCTTTGGTTTCTCTAGCTAGGAGATTTATACCCATGGTTTTCATTATAGAGGGGTTTCTTAGCCAATCCCTTCACATATTCCATCTCTTGATCAAGCATTATATTATTTCCATGGGAATTACACCAAGGTTAATGATCATCATCCTCTTCTCTCAATATGAAACATTGTGATGGACAATCCTCTATTTCGTGGTCATCCCATTCCCTGTAGAGGCCACAAAAGACTAATTGATTCTTTTTAGGTTTGTCCTCAAGTCTACTCTTAGTGTGATAGCCTTCCTTTATCTTTCTATCTTAGGGAATTCATTTCTTAGGTGACCTTCTCTTATACAATAAGTGCACCATATATTCGGCCTTTGTGTGTTGTCTTATTTTTCTAGTATCTCTTGTTTTAGTCTTCGCTATTCTAACTTGGGCTTGAGTTTCTCTATTTTTATGTTCTCCTTGTATTTTTCTACCCTTCTCCATGTTTGATTCTCAATGCGATAGGCTAAGGTTACTGCCTCTAAGTAAGTGGTGAATGTTTTACCATCTAGTGTTGTCCTTATTTCAGGGGCTACTCCTGAAACAAATCATTCAATTCTTTGTTTCTCTATTAAAGGTTCCTCTAATTTTCTAGAGACTTCTTTAAATCTTTTGTCAAAATCCTTTATTGATTCATCTTTTCTCTGTACCAAATCTCTCATTTTTCTTACTCCCTCCATTGGTACCTCCAGAGATTTAAATTTATCCAAGAACTATTGTCTTACCACATCCCATTCTTTTTCATGTTGTGGATAGGTTTTTATACACCAATATAAAGTATCATTTCTCAGCATTCCTACAAAATCAAATAATTTTATCTACTCTCTTGTTATGTTCTTTCATTGCCAGATTGATTCCAAAACAAATATGTGTTCTACTACCTCATTTGTATCTTTCCAAATACTGGTAACTTAATTGGTGAGTTCATATCTGTTTCTTTATGATTTTCTTTTTTGTCGTATGGTTTGTGATCTTTTCCTTTTGGTTTCTTATTTGTTTTCTATTGCAATGGTTTATTATCCCTTCATTTATCTCTCTACAACTTAATGTCAAAGTAATATTTTCCCAATACTTCTTCATAATCCCTTACAATCTCTTCTTCTATGTCTTTTTGTTTGTCTGCTTCTTTATTTTGATCTTCTACCGAAATTATTCTAGATTTATATGGCACATTGGGTGAATCTTGGTCAAGGGGTTGTACTTCTTCAAAGTTTCATTTCACATTAGGGGATAACTTCTTGTTTGTGAATGACATTCTATTAGTTATTGGTGTTGTTTCACTTATTTGTCCTATACTCATGGAATTATTTTTGTTAGGTAATGCATGTAATTTTTCCTCCCATATTCTCTTCACACTACAATTCATCGATTAATCTAGGTACTTTGTGTCAAAGTTTAAAGGTTGGAAGTTTTTCATGCAGTTTAATACCAATTCCCATTGATCATCAATCTTGACTTGAATATTTGACCAATTTGGTTGATTCAACAGTGTTCTATTTAATGCTATGGTTGGTGTTAAGATATTTATGTGTTCCTCCTCCCATATCTTCCTAGATGTATCAAATGTAGTGATTCTTCCTTCCAGATTGTTTAGAATCTGGGTAGTTTAAATCAAGGTGTAAATTCATCTCTTGTGGTGTCTAATCTACCTATGCTCTTATCAACTCAGCTACACCCATAGTGACGCGCTTAGCAACACCCTTATTGGCGCACTCAATCTCCTATATTTATTTCTCTACCACATCCCTCATTATGCATTCCTTCTCCATCCGTTCTGCCTTTTCCATCCTTTTGCGGTATCTTTCTTGATGTTCCTATGTTTTCTTATTCTTCTTTTCTTCCATATTCATCTCCATTGTTAATTGTATAGTTTCCCTAATCTCTCTTAACTTATTATTATCTCCCTTTGCCATGTGTGTTTTTAATTTAGAATTTCATTAATTCAAACGTATCTCATGGTAGGCTTTCTCTGAATGGTTACATATTTTCAAAAGATCTTTGATTCCTTCCCCTTTTCCATTTGTCATCACTTAAGTGCATGTTCCCTCTCACAAGGGTAGGACCTAAGAGATTTCTTCTACAATTTTTTATAAAATTTTCTTGTCTTTTTTAATTCTATTTTCTAATTGTCCTTTCTATTCTATGTTTCCTTTCTTCTATTTTACCTCATCTATTCTTCACTGCTCTTACTAGGGTCCCAACAACAAAACCAATGTTGGCAAGAGAAATTAGGACACAGTCTAGAGACTTGAGCCTATAACACTCTTATGTAATCTATTTATATACCAGAAGATATAGTGATATAATGATAGATAATTAGAGTAGGAAACAACATAATGTAGTAGGATCTAATCACATATAACATGCCAAACATATCAATAGAGACTTAACAATTAGTTTATAATCCTTATATCGGCTTATATATATTCATACTTAATAACATATACAAAAGGTAGGTCTAAGTCTTTGCTTTGTATATTATATTCCTTACATCTACTTTCTTATGCTTACTCTCTTACATATATTTATACAATATGATGCTATAGGGACATGTCCCTTACAAAACATCCTTAACTCTATCAGCCATGTCGGCCTTATGCTCCACACTCCCTTTGCGGTGACTTGCAGTATCTTTACTCTGTGCCTTGTTTCCTACCAACAAGGCTTCATCAACTACTCTATTTTTCCAACAGACAAGATATTCCCAATACTCCTTTCCTCTTGTCCTTTTGACCACTCATGGATCTATCATAGTGTCCACTTCTTCAAATTTATTCTTAGAAAACTAATGTATCCATTCTGGTGCATCCTAAAAATCTAAATGCCTATCCCCTTGTGTACTTGTTTCCCCTACATAATATCTATACAAATCAACAACATTGAATATAGGAGAAATATCTATACCTGTTGGAAGTTCAATCTCATATGCATTGGATGAAAACTTTCTCAATACCCTACATGGGCCTATCTTTTCCACTTCAATTTATTATACATTCCCCGAGGGAACCTTTTCTTCCTCAAATGTGCCAAAACCAAATCTCCTACCTGAAATTCTTGTTCTCTTCTCTTCACATTTGCATATTCTTTGTATTTTCTAGCACTCCTCTCCAAATTTTCCTTCACTTCTCTATGAAATTCTTGAATGTATTAAGCAAAAACCTCTGCAACAACACTCTTCCTAGACAAATCTTCACTATCCCTCAATTCATCAGCACCTCTAGGACTGTAACCATAAACAATATGGAATGGGATTTTCCCTACATTCCAATTAACTAAATTATTATATGCAAATTCTTCCTGAGCCAATATCAAATCCCATTGATTTTGTTTGTCACCTACTAAACACCTCAACAAATTACCAAGACTTCTATTTACAACTTCAGTTTGACCATCAGTTTGGGGATGGTAAGTTGAACTGAACCCCAATTGTGTTCCCATCTTTTTCCATAAAGTATGCCAAAAATGGCCAATAAATTTGGTATCCCTATCTAAAACAATACTTTTCATAAAGCTATGCAACCAACTACCTCTCTAAAGAAAAATGTAGCTATATGGGAAGCATCATTAAACCTTTGGAATGAAATAAAATGAACCATCTTTGAAAATATATCAAACACAACAAAAATAGAATCATTACCTCTTTGTGTTCATGGCAATCCAAAAACAAAATCCACTTATATGTTCCCACAGTCTCTCTAGTATAGGCAATGGTTGATCAATACAACCCTACATTCTATCTTACTCCTTTGGCATGTTGGAAAACTCTACATCCTTGCACCATTTTCTTTACATCTACAATCATCCTAGGCCAACAATATCATTCATTCATTTGTGTCAATGTTTTGTCCACTCCAAAATGTCCACTCAGACCTCCACTATGTTTCTCCCTTATCAATTTTTCCCTCATTGAACCCTGAGGCATGCATAATCTCTTCCCTTTGAACAATAGACCTTCTTGAATAAAATATTGTAGCCATGGAGTTCCATCATTTTCCACTCAATTATTGCATGTTGCCCATGCTTCTCTGAAATCAGTATCTTCTTTATATAACTCTAGTAGAGAATCAAATCCAACAACAACCACTCTCATTTCATTTAGTAACAAACATCTTCGACTCAACGCATCAACTACCCAGTTAGACTTTCCATTCCTATGTTTCAAAACAAATGAATAACTTTGTAAAAATTCAACCCACTTCATGTGTTTCTGATTTAACTTAGCTTGACTGTTTATGAACTGTAATGCATGATGATCAGTATACAACATGAACTCCTTAGGTAGAAAATAATGTCGCCATTTCTTGAGTGTCTGAACAATTGCATAAAACTCTTGATCATATACATAATATTTCCTTTTGGATTCATTCAAATTCTCATTGAAGTATGCTATTGGTCTTCCATCTTGACTTAAGACTCCTCCAATCGTTGTCCCACTTGCATTACAATCTACTTGGGATACTTTTCCAAAATCAGGTAATGCCAACACTAGTTGTTCAGTCACTTTTTCTTTCAACAACTGAAAACTCTTTTCTGTTGTAGTTGTTCAAATAAATTCTTTCCTATTAACCTTCATAGTCTCCATAATAGGTGCAAAAATTCCACTAAATTTTTTGTTGAATTTCCTATAGAAGCTTGTCAATCCATAAAAACTCCTTGCTTCAACATACTCCTTGGTGAAGTCCAATCCACAATTTCTTTGACCTTTTCTGGATCCATTTTCAATCCTTCTCCAAAAATAACAAATCCCTAGTATACCAACTCTTGCTTCATGAAAATACACTTTTTTTAAATTGACCAGTAACTTCTCTTCCTTCAATCTTTGTAAAACTGCCCTAGGAACATGCAACAAATGCTCTTTTTTTACTAAATATCAAAATATCATCCAAATATACAATCACAAACTTACCAAGAAAAAGATTCAATACTTCACTTATCAACCACATGAAGGTGTTGGGTGCATTTGTCAATCCAAATGGCATCACCAACCATTCATATAGGCCATCTTTTTGTTATGTATGAAAAGTGGGAATGATGAAAGGATGTGAGGTGTATTGTTAATTAGATTGAATCAAACCTTTCCTTCACACATACATTCAAGGACATAGATCGAGCTAAGTCACAACTATGATAGAGGACTCAACTACAAGTCTGATGTCACTATGAGATGATTGGAAAGATAGAATAGCTTGATATTTTGTTAAAACCCTAGTCCGATTAGGCCTAAAACCCTAATTATGCAAAATCGTAAACAAACAAACGAAACTTGACAAATGCTTGCACAAAAAGACACTAAATGTAGATTAGAGACATACTAGATTTCATATTTTAGAACATGGAAACTTCGGGGACAAAAGAGCAGGCGCCCTTATCCAATGTAGCACTTTTTCTGAGGGCTTCAGGATAAAATATGCTTCAAACTGTAACCTGATCAGGGGTTTACAACACTACAAAATTGGAGGACAAAAGAGCAGGTGCTCTTGTCCAATTAGGGATATTTTCTATCAATTTCTTTAGATTTGGAATATTCCTACTTTGCTCTGATCTCCTGCAACTCCTCTCTACATGATCCAACCCCTGTAACCTGCAATCACAAGAGAGGGGTTGGGGGTTGTGGTGTTTAGGAGCTTGCCTTGGTCAAGCCCTAGAATGGCATTCAAGCCTTCTAACACCATTGTTAGAGAGAGTGCATGTCCTTGGTGGATAGAGGCAAAAGAAAATGATATGATAAATTGATTGAAACACAAAGTAGATGTCACCTCGGAGGTGAAGCTCTCACAAGGAGATGAAGATCTTTCATGCCATGAGGAGATGGATTGATGAAGAAAAATCTACAACAAATAAGTAAAAACACAACACAATACTGCTCCGTAACACAATGAAAGCCTTGAATTTCCTTAGCACAAGATCACAAGTTCACATAATTATCCATCTAGGTGTAAAATGAAGTCCAAAACATGCTTATATATGCATTCCCACTAAACATTTGTAATTCAAATTGAATAGGCTGACAAAGGGAAACCTTTTAATGGTCACTTTGTGAACATTTAAAATTTGGGTCCCAACAAAATAGGTCTAGACTAGGCCATGAGAGCCCTTGTCCAGGGTAATATTTTGGGACTTGCTTAAGCTCAAGAGTGTCCTCTGAGTCCCATTTGACATGGGTTTTAGGGGATTTTGCTCCAGGATTCATTTTTAACATGCATGATTAAATCTAAGGGACCTAGGAGCTAAACTTAGGAGGTGAAAGTCCTAGGGGGACATTTTACGACATAACATTTAGCCCCCACTTTAATGTATGTATGATCTTACAACCAATGCATGTATTAAAGTACGGTCGAAAACACATCAAACATACTAGGCACTTGAAGCTAAGGCATACACAAAGATTAAGGAACTATTTCTAGCCCCAGTCTCAGGTAAGCACTAGAAAATACATCACAAACACGCAAAACATAATAAAGATAGTAGGAAGCATGCAAGACATAGAGAAGACAATATTGAAGACACACAAAACACGATGAAGACATAAGAGCAGTCACACAAAACATGATGAAGACATTGTTATAACATTTTCATATATATATGCATGGAAATAAAATTGCAACACAAAACCCCAAAATGTAGGAGAAGCTCATCACTACACCCTTGAAACTACACCAGGGGGAAAACATGCCATACAAAACTTGAGTGTGGGAGGAGCTCATTGCTACACGCTTAAAACCACACACGGGGGGAAACACACCATACAAAACCCAAAGTGTAGGAGGAGCTCATCGCTACACCCTTGATAATACATCTGGGGGAAAACACACCATACAAAACCTGAGTGTGGGAGGAGCTCATTGCTACACCCTTGAAACCACACATGGGGGAAAACACATGGAAGACACATGGAAAACACAAGTACCATATAACATGCCATAGACATACTATATGTCTTAAACACGACAAACACAAGTGATGGAAGGAGTTTATTGCTAAGTCCCGCCATCTCAAACACGTTGCAGACACACTTGACAGTTGGGATTATGCCACAACTACCAAAAACATGCTTAAGGAAGCATAGTCTCAAGATCCAACCCCGCTTGCGTGGAGGACTTTTATAATAAAAGGATGTGCACTAGCTCAAGAGATACACCATCCCACCTTCCACAGAAGGGCTTTTGAATAAAAGGATATGCACTAGCTTAAGAGCTACATTATCCTGCCTTGCACAGAGGGCTTCTTGATAAAAGGATATGCTATCCCACCTCATGGAGAGGGCTTTTTTATTAAAATATAAATAAAGATGTGTACTCGCGCCAGAGATACAACATCACACCTCATGGAGAGGGCTTACAAACACACTTCGTTAGTACCAAAATCATCAGACATATATCATTATATATACCCCCACCTTAAGATGGTTGATGTCATGTACTGATATCAAGCACATTAAGGTAGAGAGAAAACATGCAAGGGAACAAATGCTTTCGCAAAGCCCACGTCCCCAAGGAAACATGTGCTTATGATCATTGAATGTTCCCACAAACACATTGATAAGATATGCTTAAGATAAACAACAAGATGGTTAGAAAATATTATTCTAAGATAACAACCATATCACATCATAAAGCTATGCATGAAAACAATCACATCAAGGACCAAGGCTATACTCATGGGTTTGGAGCCAAGTATAACCATTGGGCTATACTGTAGGTACCTCAGAACTGAGTGTAGCAACAAGGTGAGATACCAATCAAAGTGTACAAGAGTAGATTGTAAAATGTTAATTACAAGAGATGCCATAAGATGATACATCACACAAAGTGATTCTATTAGTTAACAATCAGATATATATATAGATCAACCCCATCTTCATATATGGACTAGGTCCATTTTTGCTTGCTTGTTGAAGGGACGCATGGTCTGTATCAATATTTGTTTGTTTTTCATCATCCACCGAGTAGGTAGAATCACTGAAGAAGGTAAACAATGAAATGAGAGAGGAGAACAAGTGCCTTAGGAACACCATGTAGGAGGATGCCCCCAAAACACCCTCTGCAACGCTATCCCCCTAAGGCACAACATACAACAATAAAATAGAAGAGAGGCAATGACAGAAGAATGATGATACAAATAGAAGAATGGTCACAATAGAGGCGATCTCCCAGTATCCTTGACCTTACAAGAGTTTCAAGGGTCATCCAAGGAGACCTAAACAACACATAGCACATCACGAGGGGAACACAGCACAAAGAGAGGGTCACATAAGTGAGCAAAAGCGTGCTAGGACAAAGGTGACCACAAAGGGTTAGAAATACTTACCTGAAAGCACAATCGAACTAGCAGTTGTCAATGAGCAAATCATCCTCCTCCCAATCCCAAATACTAGAGTAAAGAGGTACATAGGGAACAAGTGCCCATTCATATTCTTTATCCTTTACGTTATCAACCTTAGGCTCTTCTTGGTATGTTTCGGTATTAGGTGGTTCAATGTTTTCTTGTTGAGGTGATGCATTGTTTCGAGCCAAGACTTGTATTCTCTTCCTTCTTTCTCTAGCTTGTATATTTCTTCTTGTTTTATTGCTGATATCTTCAAAAGGAATCTCATGTTTTCCATAGGATTTTGTATCTCAAAGGAAGAGGCAAATGTGTGATTAACTTGTGGTGATGCATGGTATTGTTTTCTACAGTTTTCTCCCGATCCTTGTAGGAATGATGGGGGAGGAACCTCAGCATATATCCCTTTTCCTTTTGGTATAGGGGGTTCTTGTAATTTGGGTTGCTTTTTTGGTACTATTTTTTGAATAGGAGGACAAACCAATATAGATAGTAATTGTGCTTTGTAATTCTGATATTCCAAGAAGAGTTGATTTGTTCATGGTTTAAGTTCTGCTATAGGTTTCGGCCAGAAGTAATTAAGGATGACATTCTTTTGAGTGACCATAGGTTGCCATCAACTATGGTGAATGGTATGTGTACTCCCATGATGAGTGAACTTTAAGCATTAATGGATTGTTGAAGGGATATATTTCATAGCCTTGAGCCACGGATGGCCTAGTTTCACATGGAAGAGGTCAGATGTCAGGATAATATCAAATGATTGTTCCAAGGCTTTGTCAAACAATCAGACCACTAAAGGAATATTACCTAAAGCCAGGAGAAGAGATCCATTATGCATTTTTATCATCATGTCGGTAGGTTCATAAGTTTCTTGTATCAAATTGTTTGAATAGAGGAACTCTTCCATAGCAATGTTAGTTATGCAATTTGGATAAACAAGGGCTCCTTTTACGGGAGTCTCCAGAATGAGAAATTCAATGTAAAGGGGACCTTTGATATTCCATATTGTTCTATCATGTGGTGTGAATGTAATATCAGGCTAAGGGATCTTCCTTTTCCTATCAGGGTGAGGAAGGACCATAGCATTGTTTTTATGATGAAAAGCCACAGATGAGAGACTATTTCACACCTAAAACACTTGTTTGAGGGAAACGGGTAAAAATACACACAAATTTCACAACAAACAAAGTGGATAGGAGGAAATAGTACAACACAACAAGGCCCAATTGATGATTTTAAAGGTTTTGGTCAAAAGATGTGAAAAGGTATGTAAACAAGTAGTGTTGAAATACACACTGTGTAATTAAGATTATGCCAATTTTCACACAATGATACGAAATTATGCAAAAATTTTCAATTGAAAAATGAATATATGTTTGAATATGAGTGCAAGATCTGAAATACAAGATATCTAAGATGAATGCAATGAAACAACACCAATCTATGGTTGTTTATGCACCTAAAATGCTCAATTTTTTCACTTTTTTCAATGCAAATACACAAAATATGTAATGAAACTAGGAGAATGATGAGGGGAAGAAAATTGAAAACTTTTAATCAGTCCAATGATGCAGTAAAATTTATCACAACACACCAATCTTGCAATGCTAGATGAAAGATTAGCCAAAATGTAGTAAAAATGCAAGGATTTTTGAAACCCTAATAGTGAAATTAAGGCATGAAAGTATGAAAAATTATGAATGAATGAAGTATAATCAGATTCAATATGTAAAATAAATCAAATCAGATTTTAAAATAATGCAAAAATCCTACAATGCTCAATGCAAGTTAAATTTTAAGGAAGGATGAATGAATATGCCTTTTTTTGTTGAAATACACAATGTGTAAATGCAAAAGTTGAAATGTAGATGCAAAAACACACAATGATGAAACACTACTATCCAAAATCAGATTTTAATGGGTGTTAAATTATTAGTAAAATATGAAACAAGATTTTAGCTACAAACCCTAGCTTTTGGAATTACTAGGTTATGAGAAAAATGCAAAATTTCAAGCAAACCTTAGCAAATAAGGTATGTAAATGGAAGGTAAATGATTATGAAATGATGTATTGCTGTAATTTATCTCATATCTGATGTAAATATTAGTTATTTAAATGATTTCAATGAAATTCAATGAAATTCAATGAAAATAGTGCAAATTATGCCTTAATACAAGCCAAAAATGCCTATTTTTTTCAAAATTTTCAATTTTTATGCAAGATTTTCAAATGTATAACGATGAAAATGAAATGTATGAATTCAAATCTGATTTACAACACTCAAAAAGATGCAATATTTAGAAAAACAAAGGTTCACCAAAATGTTATGTATGAAAAGTGGGAATGATGAAAGGATGTGAGGTGTATTGTTAATTAGATTCTATTGAACCCTTCTTTCACACATACATTCAAGGACATAGATCGAGATAAGTCACAACTGTGATAGAGGACTCAGCTATAGGTCTGATTCACTATGAGATGATTGGAAAGATAGAATAGATTGATATTTTGTTAAAACCCTAGTCTAATTAGGCCTAAAACCCTAATTATGCAAAATCATAACAAATGGATGAAACCCGAAAAATGCTCACATAGAAAGACACTAAATGCATATTAGAGACATACCAAATTTCATATTTCAGAAGGTGGAAACTTTGGGGACAAAAGAGTGGGTTCCCTTGTCTAATGTAGCACTTTTTCTAAGGGGTTTAGGATAAAATATGCTTCAGACTGTAACCTGCTCAGGGGTATCTGACACTACAAAACTGGAGGACAAAGGAGAGAGCACCCTTGTCCAATTAGGGATATTTTCTGTCATTTTCTTCAGATCTAGAATCTTCCTGCTCTGCTATGATCTCTTGCAACTCCTCTCCATAAGATCTGATAACTATAACCTACAATCACAAGAGAGGGGTTGGGGGTTGTGGTGTTTAGGAGCTTGCCTCAGTCAAGCCTTGGAATGACATTCAAGACTTTCAACATCATTGTTAGAGAGAGTATGTATCCTTGGTGGATAAAGGCAAAAGCAAATAATGTGATAAATTGATTGAAACACAAAGTAGATGTCATCTTGGAGGTGAAGCTCTCACGGGGAGATGAAAATCTTTCATGCCATGAGGAGACGGATTGATGAAGACAAATCTACAACAAACAAGTACAAACACAACACAATACTTCTCTGCAACACAATGAAAGCCTTGAGTATTCTTAGCATAAGATCACAGGTTTATATTATCCATCTAGGTGTAAAATGAAGTCCAAAACATGCTCATATATACGCTCCCACTAAACATTCGTAATTCAAATTGAATAGGCTGACAAAGGGAAACCTTTTATAGGTCACTTTATGGACATTTAAAATTTGGATCCCGACAAAATAGGTTTGGACTAGGGCACGAGTGCCCTTGTCTAGGGTCCTATTTTGGGATTTTCTTAAGCTCAAGAGTGTCCCCTAAGTCCCATTTGACATTGGTTTCGGGGGACTTTGCTTCGGGATTCATTTTTAACATGTATGATTAAATCTAAGGGACCTAGGAGCTAAACTTAGGAGGTAAAAGTCCCAGGGGACATTTTACGACATAACACTTTTGTCTTGAAGGATATCTTCCACTCATCTCCCTCTCATATTCATATTTGATGGTATCCACTCTTCAAATCAATCTTCATAAAGTAATTGGCTCCACTCAAACAATCCATCATATCATCCATTCGTGGAAATGGAAATCTATATTTTATTGTTATCTTGTTGATGGCTCTGGAATCAGTACACATTCAACATTCCCCATCCTTTTTGGGCATCAACACTGTTGGAACAACATATGGACTGAGACTTTCTCTGATCAACCCCTTATATAACAATTCTTGCACTTGTCTATTAATCTCCTCATTCTCCATAGGTGTCATTCTATATGGTGCTTTATTTGACAAACTCACACCAGGAATCAAATCCATACAATGATTGATACTCCTCGTAGGTGGCAATCCATCTGGAAGCTCCTTGATGTAGGAGCATCCAAGGTGTAAGAGCAATCTTGCATCAACCAAAAAAAATAAAAAAATGTGTTGTTTCTTTTCAATAAGGGCTAAATTTGGCAGGGTTACTATTTTTAGTAAGTTTGCATTTGTGCACGGTTGGATACAAAATCTTACACGGACCTCCAGAATGGTGAATTGAAGCTAATGGTGAAGAAATCACTTCAATATCATTTGTCATTTGTGAGATATTAAAATTTCAGATTCCAAAAATTCTATTGAAATATTCAAAGTCAAATTTGAGACACTTAGAGGCTCCGGATGGGCCCGAAATTTGGTGGGAAACCCAAGTAGTCTACCTATTGGTACTACTTGTGCACCATCATATTTTCGAGAGCTTTCTGAAAAGGTATTATAATTGAGAATCTAACGGTCAGATCGAAAGTTATGGCCCCACGAAGTTGACCTATTTTTAGAAGGAAATGCAAATTTTGAAATTAAGCTGGTGGTTGCCAAAAAGGGCTATATATAACCATTTTTGGGAACCCTTAGGGTAGTAGAGTTAAGGGGGAATGTGTAGAGTCAAGAAAGGCGGGGAAATTAGAAACCCTAGTTGATTTGGGAATTACAAAAGGCTGAAGATTCCAGAGTCTTGAGAGAGGGAGGTATAATGTGTTGCAGCCTGTAGGGGATTCATCCTCTGATTGTATTTGAGCTTTTGTAATGTAATGTTTTTCCCAGATTAATAAAATATCATTCTATTTTCTATGTACAATTTCTATTATTGCGTGTTTTGTGATTTACCCCCTTCATCAAGTGGTATCAGAGCAAGGGTTCCTGAGTGTGTAGACAGATTGCTGACTGTGAAGCAGTTTGCACCAAGACCTGCGATTGTGGGTTTGCTGCAGAGATCAAGATGCCTCCATGAAGAAACTGTGGTGGGAGGAATGCTTTGACGGAAGAGGGTTTTAGAGCCCTGCAAAGACAAATCGATGCATTGCAAGAGGAGTTGCAAAGAGGGTTCGAGCTAAGAAGGAGAGAGGAAAGCGAAGATGAAGCTGAAGAAGAGCTATCTGAGGAAGAACAAGAAGCTGCGGGAGATCCTACAAAAATTAGGTTGTTGAGGGCCATTTCAAAGATCAGAAAGAGGCCTAGGATCAAAGTTTCTACCAATTCTGGAGATTTGAATCCGAAACAACTTATTGATTGGATCAATGATATGGAGGAGTATTTCAAGTATGAAGATGTGGAAGACCCTGAATGGGTCAAGTTTGCAAAGACAAAGTTGAAGGACCATGCCAGTATTTGGTGGAAGGAGGTCCAGTTAGAGAGAAATAGAAGAGGAAAAACAAAGATTACCAGATGGGATCAGATGGTGGAGAAATTGAAGAAGCAGTTCATTCTTGTGGACTATGAGATGGAGTTGCTGAAGAAGCTGCAAGGATTGAAGCAAGGTAACAAGTCTGTTAAGGAGTATACAAAAGATTTTTATAAGATTACTATCAGGACAGGCCATGGAGAGGCCAAGAAGGAGAAGGTAGCCTGTTACATTAATGGTTTGAGGCCAAGTATTCAAGAAGAGTTGAGCTTGGTCAGAATGACCACCATAGAAGATGCGTACCAGTTTTCCCTGAAGGTGGAAGAGAAGCTGAATAAGAGCTTTGAAAGCAAGCAAAGGGGAAGAGGTCAAGGCGGAAGGACTGGTGGAAGACCCTATGGAGGTCAAAATGAAGATCCAAAGAAAAGTGAAAAAGCTGGAACCGGTTGAAATCAGAGAGGAGATAATACCTACCACCCTCGTGAATAGAATAATGGTGAGCAAAGAGGAAGAGGTAGACCTGGGCAAGGACCTGGAAGAGGAGGTTTCAGAGGAACATGTTTCCAATGTGGAGAAGAAGGGCATTGAGCATATGAGTGTTTGCAACATCAAGGAAGGATGAATAGAAGACCTGAAGGTAATGCATGAGTTGCACATGTGGATGAAGATGTACAGTCTGAGTGCTTTGAAGATGCAGAAAGGCGAGAAACCCTAGTTGTCAGAAGAACTTTGTTGAATGAGGAGAAAGAACCTAATCAAAGGAAGAGTTTATTCTGCACAAGGTGCAAATGTGAAGGTAAGTGTTGTGATATTATTATTGACAGTGGAAGCACTGATAATCTTGTTTTAGAGGAGATGGTTGACAAGTTGAAGTTGATAAGAAGAAAGCATCCGCATCCATATCGGATTGCATGGTTGCAGAAGGCCCATAGAGCTTTGGTCAATGAGCAGTGTTTAGTGAAGTTCAAGATTGGTGACTACCATGATGAGGTGTTGTGTGACATCATACTGATGGATGCATGCCATATGTTATTGGGGAGGCCATGGCAGTATGATAAGAGCGCTGTCCATGATGGTCGTACAAACACATACTCCCTAACAAAGGATGGAGTCCATCATAAGTTGAAGCCCTTGAAGGAGGTGGAAGAAAAGGTATGTAGTACTGCTAGAATTTGCTTGGTAGATGGTAGAAAGTTTTTGGAGGGTATGAAGCATGAGCGTCATTGCTTTGCATTGATTCCTAAGATTAGTCAAGAGAAATGTGGAGATGTACCAGTAGAAGTCTTAGAAATGTTGGAAGAATTTCAAGATATTGTCTCTGATAATATACTAGAAGGTTTACCACCAGTGAGGAAGATAAGTCATCAAATGGATTTGATACCAGGAGCGAGTTTGTCAAATAAGGCAGCCCACAGAATGACTCCAGTAGAGAATGAAGAATTAAACAAACAAGTTCACGAACTGTTAAGGAAGGGACTAATAAGGGAGAGCCTAAGTCCATGTGCAGTACCTACAGTACTAGAACCAAAGAAAGATGGAGAGTGCAGGATGTGTACAGATTCCTAAGCCATCAACAAGATCACAATCAAGGATAGATTTCCATTGCCCAGAATGGATGACATAATGGATTGTTTGAGTGAAGCCAAGTACTTCACAAAGATTGATCTAAAGAGTGGGTATCACCATATTCAAATCAGAGAAGGAGATGAATGGAAGACAGCCTTCAAGACAAAGGAGGGTGATGCAAAGTGGACAACGGGTCATGGAAACTATTTACCACTCAACTGCTAACATACAATTTTCAGTGTATGTTTTCCCATCGGCAAAACCCACTTCATCAGTGAGCTTAAACCCTGTCATGCCGAACTCCTTCCTCTAGTCGATGGGACTTAGATTTTGTGCCTATCGGCGAGACCGTTGCTATCAGCGGTCACCTTGTATCTTCTGTCAATGCTTACAGTTGTGCCAATACATTTGGCTTTGTACATACAAGCTCTGACTTTTTGGGCCGGTTCTGTCTACCGCTTCTACCGGTCAATATTTGTATCCACAGAAAATGTATGTTTCAACATACAATCATTATATGCAAACAGAACATACAATCGATCACCTCCTACTTCCGGTTTCCTTTACCTTTACTGTCGGTAGCCTTCTGCACCCTAACCTGATGTATCTGCGGAATGTATATTCCCATATACATTCAAAACATACAACTCAAAACATACCTTCACCGAATATGCCCTTGGTACATGCCTTCGAGGAAAGTTGACTGTTGACTTCTTTGTATCAATC
This sequence comes from Cunninghamia lanceolata, assembly GCA_027924645.1. Classification (NCBI taxonomy): domain Eukaryota; kingdom Viridiplantae; phylum Streptophyta; class Pinopsida; order Cupressales; family Cupressaceae; genus Cunninghamia; species Cunninghamia lanceolata. The sequence goes on along the minus strand of BSBN01001001.1, from coordinate 8,212,072 downwards.
TGATGTACATTTACAATGTACATTCAACACATACAATCCGCCATGTACATCTGTGGGATGCTCACAACCATGCAACTGCAATATACATAGGGATTGAACCTAATGTACATTTGCGATATACACAGATATTGTATATCAACACTTTGCAACATACAAACCCGACGTGTGATTGTCGGATACACACAGACTGGTACTTAGATGCGATAGCAATATACACATGACCTGTCTGCGACAAACAAAAGCGATATATACCAGAAATGTATATCCGATATGTTTTACCCTTATATCTTCAAAACATGCATTTTCAACATGTTTTCACACTCAACATGCCTTGTGATATACGCTTCGACTGTATATCCCGCATACAAATGCGATATACTCACAACTTGTATATCCTGCGAAATTTTACCAATTTGATCCATAGAAACCCTTGCGGAATTTTACCAATTTGATCAGTTTCTCTTGCAAACATGCAATCCTTTGCACTTTGTCAACCTAGCATACACCCATGCTAGGACTCTTTAATGCATGAAGTAAGCGATCTAGCAAACCTGAACACAGACAAACAGGAAACGAAACAAAACAAAACCTAAACTAATATATACAACCATTCCACCGATTCGAAGAATCTAACCGGTGGAATGGGCTACGAATCCATCTCGATCCCAAATAGAAAATTGATTGCACAGTGAATTCAAAATGCCAGAAAATAACACAAACAGGATCTTCTTCTTATTGCTTTCAGAAGGTATACAGATATCTGATTTCACAGTTTAACTTCGCAACTCTGTTCTATCAAATCTCTGATCTCTCTACAACTATCTCTGTCTCTCCTATGCATGAAAACAATTTGACCTAGGTATATATATATATCTACTCATCAAGAGTAGTACAGATTGATTCCCAGCAGCTGGGAGACAGTTCTAAGTGGCTGGGAGAAGACAACTAACATAATAACTTACTAACTAACTTGCACATAAATCTAGAATGACTTACAAACATAAGAGTTGGTCAACCTGACCTTATTACATTCAAATGCTTAAAACATACTATATTAAGACCTAATCTTCTTTTTGAAGGGGTGCTCCTGCACCAGAGGGTTTGTATGAGTGGTTAGTCATGCCATTTGGGCTAACCAATGCATCGAGCACATTCATGTGGCTCATGAATGAGGTACTGAAAGAATTTTTGGAAATTTTTGTTATTGTTTATTTAGATGACATTTTGATTTTCAGTAAGACTTGGGATGAGCATTTGATACATATCAGAAGAGTTTTAGAGAAGCTAAGGGAGGAGAAGTTGTTGATCAATTTAAAGAAATGTAGTTTTGCAAAGAAGGAGTTGGTATGCCTAGGATTTGTTGTCTCAGAGGAAGGTCTTAAGATGGACCCAGAGAAGGTGAGGGCTATCATTGAATGGCCTATGCCAAGGAGTGCTTTCAAGGTAAGATCTTTTCATGGTTTGGCAAGTTTTTACAGAAAGTTTATCAGGAATTTTAGTAGCATTTGTGCACCCCTAACTGAGATAATGAGAGGGGATAGAAAAGAGTTCAGATGGACTAAAGGAGCAGACAAAAGCTTTGATACATTGAAGCAGAAAGTCGTAGAACAACCTATTTTGGCACTTCCAGATTTCAATGAGGCATTTCAGGTAGATTGTGATGCTAGTGGTAGTGGTATAAGGAGCATCTAGGGTGTAAGAGTAATCTTGCATCAACCAAAAAAAAATAAAAAATGTGTTGTTTCTTTTCAATAAGGGCTAAATTTGGCAGGGTTACTATTTTTAGTAAGTTTGCATTTGTGCATGATTGGATACAAAATCTTACATGGATCTCCAGAATGGTGAATTGAAGCTAATGGTGAAGAAATCACTTCAATATCATTTGTCATTTGTGAGATATTAAAATTTTAGATTCCAAAAATCCTATTGAAATATTCAAAGTCAAATTTGAGGCAATTAGAGGCTCCGGATGGGCCCGAAATTTGGTGGGAAACCCAAGTAGTCTACCTATCGGTACTGCTTGCGCACCATCATATTTTTGAGAGCTTTTCGAAAATGTATTATAATTGAGAATCCAACAGTCGGATCGAAAGTTATGGCTCCACAAAGTTGACCTATTTTTGGAGGGAAATGCAAATTTTGAAATTAAGCTGGTGGTCGCTAAAAAGGGCTATATATAACCATTTTTGGGAACCCTTAGGGTAGTAGAGTTAAGGGGGAAGGTGTAGAGTCAAGAAAGGTGGGGAAATTAGAAACCCTAGTTGATTTGGGAATTACAGAAGGCTGAAGATTCTAGATTCTTGAGAGAGGGAGCTGTAATGTGTTGTAGCCTGTAGGGGATTCATCCTTTGATTGTATTTGATCTTCTGTAATGTAATGTTTTTCCCAGATTAATAAAATATCATTCTATTTTCTGTGTGCAATTTTTGTTATTGTGTGTTTTGTGATTTACCCCCTTCATCACTCCTTCATCAAGATATCTGCATATTCATCTAGAATTTATTGAATTCATATTGGCAACTTTTCATTTTTCATTTTTGTCATAGTTGTTGCAGGATTAGGAATAAAAGCATAGCACACTCCCTCTTTCTTCCATTCCTTCAAAAACTTCTTTCCAAACAGCAAGCAAACTTTAGGATTATTTTCTACTTCTTCCTCCTTATACTTTAATGGATTCAAAGTATATCCTTTACCATCCTTCTTTATCCAATATGTGTTTGTTCTACCATCATGAACAACTTGTCTATCAAATTTCTAAGGCCCACCCAATAGAATATGGCATGCATCCATTGGCATCACATCACACAAAATTTCATCCTTATAACTACCAATTTGAAAATTTACAAGACATTTTTCACTTACCACCAATTGATGTTCCCTTTGCTACCAGGAAACTTTGTATGGAGTGGGATGTTTCATCCACTTCAATTTCAACTTTTCTACCATCTCTTCAGACACAATATTGTCAATGCTTCTATTGTCCACTATGACTCTACAACATTTTCCACCCAATTTACATCTTGTTCGAACAAAATTCTCCATTCGATAGGTTCTTGTTTTTCCTTTTCTGGGTTTAACAATATTCTTTGCAGCATCAAAGAATCTCCATCTTTTGGGTCTTTTCCATGCTTTGTTGAAGCCACACTTTCATTATCTACTTGTGCCACATTGATTTTGGCCTCTTTTCCTTTTCCACTACTTTGTTGTATCTGAGGACATTCAAATTCCCTATGCCTAATTTCTCCACATTGAAAACATGTACCACTTAATCCTCTTCCTCTACCTCTTCCAAAATGTCCTCTACCATGAGAATAATCTCCTCTTCCTTTGTTATCTTGGATACTTTTTTGTGAGGTGCTAGCTTCTCCTTGTTTATTTTGATATCCTCTACCACTACTAGACTGTCCTCTTCCATGTGGAAATCTTCCTCTAGAGTTATTTTGTTATTTTCTTGAAAGCTTCTTTTCTACCTTCAAGGCATACTGATAGGCTTCTTCTACACTTGTCATATGTACCATACTTATTTCATCTTGAATGGAATAATTCAAACCATTAACATACCTTTAAACTTTCTCATCGTCATCATCTACATGTCCAATCCTAATGTTCAACTTGTAGAATTATTCAATACACTCCTATACATTTTTCTCTTTCTGCTTTAAATTTTGCAACTTCTTGAACAAACTAATTTGATAGCTTGTAGGTATAAACTTTTCTTTCAATTTTGTCACCATTCTTTCCCAAGATTTTATTTTCTCCTTTCCTTTTCTTTGTCTTTCAGTCTGCACGTGATCCCACCATAGAGATGCATGTCCCTTCAACTTCATGCAAGAAAACTTTACCTTTTTCAGGTCTTTAGTTGATTCAAAATTAAAATACTTCTCCATCTCTGATATCCAGTCAATCAATACTTCTGGATTCAGACTTCCATTATAACTAGGATGATCCAATACAGGTTTACTATTGATTCTTGATATTTCTCATACAAGAATATTCTCTTTGGTTCATCTATCTTCATTCACATCATCTTCTCTTGCCTCTATTTCTTCTTCATATTCAATTATGTCTTCCACATGTACTCTTCATTGTACCATCTCCATCACATCCAATCTTGTCATAATCCCTCTCAACATCTATACTATTGCCATGTCACCAACCTGTGGCACTCCTCTTTATCCTCATCCTCTCCGTGCCATGTCTCGTGAATTCTCTGTAGTTGTAGGTCTTCTTGTTCTCTCACTAACCCACAACAAAACACTTTAAGATTCCTTCTCTTTAACACGACCCAAACTAGGCTCTGATACCACTTGATGTAGTCTAAGTTAGGGAATTTTATCAAATTACCAAAACTTAGTAGCCACAACAAAATTATCAACCACAATATCCAAAATTACAATAGCTTCAAATTCTCTTATTTATTGGCATTATTCCATCATCAGAAGTACATGATTTATAGTTTCAACATTACAATATTTTCTTCCTCAAAAACATTCACAATTAGCCAGAAGAACCTTGTTCTATATCATCTCCATTAGACCATCCTTTACAAAATACAACAATGTGTCTTTTATACCACAATAAGGAAGTTGAATGTTCTGCAGAAATAAGAACCGTTCCAAACTAAATTTTCATTTAAATAGTATTATTTTGGGCTTTTAAATACATATTTTAGTAGTTTCACATCATTTTGAACCATCGATTTGTTCATTACCTTGGAATTTTGGCCATTTTAAACATACATAAACTGTATTAAATTCCATTGGCAAAATATGTCCTCCATGAACTAAGGGCTCTTCATTTATGTTCTCTCTTTTGGCAAAGTGGAAAGATTAATAACTTCTTTCGACATTCGTACTAGTTCACGAATTAACAAGACTGTCAAAATAAGGTTTTTTAGCAATTCTTCTAGTTCGGTAACTTAAGGGTTTGCCAAAACCATCCATCATTTTTTTGCTTAAGTGATTTCCTTTGTAAGTTTCTTTTTTTAGCAAGAAACCAAAACCTTGAACTTTGTAAACAAGTTGCTTTAGAATATAGGGAGGTTCTCGAACAAGCAAGTTTGCTGAAACACTTATTAAAAACTATCACCAATTCAATGCCCCACAAAAATTTGAACTTCATCAGCACATGGCATGGTTTGAAAACCAACTACTCCACCAAAACAACTCTACATTTAGCACATTGCAAAGTTCATGAACTAAAAACTTCACCGAAACAATTCTTAAAATCTTTTAAATGCCAAACACTTTTACAAAACTGCACTCTCCAAACTCCTTTAAATCTTCCCTTTTAATTTTGGTGAATAAAGAAGTTTGCCAACTTTAAGTTCACAAACCTTAGTTTTCACTGAAATGCACTAAATTTCACCTAGAAACTCCAAACTCCATTAAATTGAAACTACAAGTACCCATTTAGCTCTTCCATTGGATGATGCTCTTCACTTTGCCAAATTGAATCTAAAAAATTTCTTGTGAAGCAAACTGTCAAAAACCATAAAAACACAACAAAATAAAACTAAGTCTACAAAAAAAAACTTAAAATATTTTTTTGGGTGATACAAGATCACACGTGCACCTAGATGATCCTACATCATATACAAACCACCAAATACTTGTAGATTTGAGTACACTGAAAGATTAAAGTAGAGTCTTTAGTAAGTAACTTATTTAAAAAAAAATTAAATTGTAGTAATAGAATATAGGCATGTAAAGTGAAAATAAACATTAGACCATAAAATTATAATTTAAAATTAATATTTATGAATTTAAATCTATATTGAAAAAATAAACTAAACCTTTCAATAAAAAAACTTTTAAAAGATTTCATACTATACTGACAAAAATAAAACATATAAAATATATAAAATATATAAACCTAAAATCATGAGATTAAAACTCATAATCAAATAATTATAAATTTGATGTCACGTATACATAAAAAAATAAAAATGTGGTTGACAATGATACTCTTTGAAGAGGAAAAAATGCTTAAAGAAAAAAACTATATAAACATACAATATTTAATAATAAATCACATTCATATTCACATTGTAATTTTTATGACTTGTCATGGGAATTTGGAATATTATTTGAGTTTATGCATAATTAATTTTCTAGATGTAATATTTTAAAATTATTTATATTTTAAAATCACCAAATTTTCTTAATAGAATAATATCATAGACAAAATGAAACTAATTTTAAGATCACAAAGTAATTAAATTTATAAACATATTTAACAAAATTTAGATGAATATTAATTATTGGGAGTTTTGTTGTATGTATGTGTCTTAAAAAAAAAATTTATAATAAAGAGAAAATATACATAAAAATATAAAAATAAAATAAATAAAAGACTATAATAAAGAGAAAACACAAATAAAAAAATTTATATTAAAATTATAGGCCATGGATAAAATCGAACCAATAAATGTGAATGAGATGACACAAAATGCCTTACAATTATAGTTCTCAAGATAATTGTTTAAAGATAATAATATTAAGACTAGGAATCTAATCTTTGCTGAAGTGTGAAAGAAAGAAAAAATAGAAACAAGATAAAGTATCTAATTTTACTAAAGTGTGAAAGAAAGATAAAAATAGAGACAAGGTAAAGTACTTTACCAAAATTATGTATTTGAAAAAGACAAATGTGGATTTATTCCAACCATAAGCACTTATATTTGTTTCAACCAAATGGGTCATTATTTGTGGGGCCTTCAATACTCTTATTAAGAGCACTTAATGGGATTTTAGGTTACCAATGATCTAATTAATGAAAAAACTCTAGGTTTTTCTTTTCAATATAGGCTTTGAGTGATGACCTTTCTCCTATTCTTACCTAGGCCTTTGAGGTGAAGATTTTGATTATATTTTGAGTCGTGGTACTCCCTATAATAGGTTGATATAGTTAGATTAGTTAATTTTAATGGATTGGAAGTATTCATATTAATTTGTAATGGTTTATTAAATATAGGAAAGTGAAAAGAAATAAAATTGCTTATTTTTATGATTGAAGATGCATGATTTAAGTGAACATTCATAAATTTGTGATGTTTTGGATTAGAAATAGAAAATAACAAATTAATGATTGCCTCCAATCTATAACATTTTATTTTGATTTTGTAATGATAAATCAACAAATCAAGGATGAGTTTGTCATTGTAGATCTGTCCTATACATGTAAATTTGCCCTATGTAATCTACAACATTCTATTTTTCACTTTGCCTAATTCACCTTAGCATCTTATTGTCTTCTAATATTTGATGGATTGGAAATATTTAAAATTCCTTGGTAGGGATACTAGTATGTCACAAGGGGACACGTTATCCTAGGTCAACCCACATAAATGCATATGAATGATTGAAAACAATAATCTTCAATCATGCATATGCTCCTAGGAATGATTGTACAGATCTAGATTCATTTTAGTACACTCAATCAAAGTGTTTTACTCTTTAGATTGATAGAGGACTCATGAATTTTTAATGTGTAAAATGAATGCATTAAATACCTTTAAATACAAGGACATAACAATAAAACACACAAATTTATAGTTAGTCATCCTTGTAATGCCCCACCAAGAAACCCCAGAGAACAGCTCAACTATGCTATACAAAAGGGACAATTTTTTTTTAAGGAAAGAAATAACAAAGAAATGTAAATCATATTTATTCATAACATCAAGTTAAGCTTATCCTCTAGGGTTCCACGGCTACACTACTAACAAACTATTAACAAGATCTAACTAACATCAAGAATTAACTAACAACCATAGTTCATTCTAAATCTAATTGCATCAATTGAATAAACACATACATTTCTATAATATATCATCAGATAAGTAATCATCAAGATCCTGTATATGGGATTACAAGTACATATACAATTTCCTTTACATGAGAGTACACAATTGCATTGTTTACAATATCGCTTTCCTGATTACATTGGAGTACATTGATGCAGAGCATATGGGATGCAAGGAAGAGGAATCGATTCAACAAGGCTCAACCACACCTATAGGTCCAAAACCAAGTCCTTCATGGAAAAGTGGGAACAATAGAAAGGAATCTTTGTTTTCCCATGGAAAGGTTGTATTGGGGTACCAAATGACTCATCCCACCCATTGGTTAAGGCAGATCACTCCCGGAACATGCACTTGCTTCACAAATCCTCTAAATGGCTTGTAGCCCTAGAAAAAGAGAACAATCATCTTATCTTTTTGTACAGACCTTCAAATGTCAACCTAAGACATGAATTAGATACCCATTATGCCTCCCCATAGTATACTCCAAGATGGGTATAGGTTACTTTGGAAAATGTGCTCTAAAAATGGACTGGTAAATCTGCTACAAGGGTTCAAACTCAGAAATTTCACTGTGAAATGCCAAGAACAGTCATTCATAACTTCCACATAAAAGACAATGAAGTCAATCACTTCAGTCAGATTTTAGATAACATAGGTACAGACATTTCCCAAAGTTACGTAAAGATCTAATGGTGAAAACAAAATTTATGGTGTTTTTCCCAAAACGGGTAACCTTAGACAGGGTTTTTGACAATTTTCAGAAAACTAACAATATCTAACTCAAAATAGAACCAAAATGCATGGGACAAGAAGCAAATGGAAGGTGATTGAATACACTACCACTTAAAATCAATTATACATCATTTCCCATCCATACCAGGTTGTACAACAACTGAAAATAGCAAATTTCTGATGAAATATATAGGAAACAATGGTTTTCTTTATTGAACTTTCATTTCTTCAATCACCCACGAATTCTTAAATGGATACAAGGCCTTTTAAAGGCATTACAACTTTTCCTTTCAATTTCTAACTACATCCAAATGAATCAAACTACTCTATGACCTTTCATCTTCCATATGTTGCATTGCAACTTTACAATTTTGCATCATTTACACAAATTTGAACTTAGACCTCTCTTAGTGACTTTAATAAAAGGAAAATGACTTAAATTATCTCATTACATTGTTAAATCATCAAATTTCAATCAAACTCCTATGGAAACATCAATTTGTGAAGGTGCTCCCGCACCATACAACCAACCAACAAAGATTTCCAAGTCCCTTGGAAATGTATCTGCAAAACAAAACTATCTTTTCCTGCATCTCTGTCTATCTCTTCATCTTCTTCAGCTTCAGTCTTCCAATCTTCAGACTAATAGCAATGGTGACCAACCAACCAACAAATCAAACTACTAGCTTCACAAAGCATCCTCAGGCTCCTTCTACTCCCATTAGTGGAGTACTCTTCAGGCTACAACATCAAGTGCTTCTTCAATCAGGTATCCATCTCTCTACTGCTTCACAACACCAACTCACCAAACCATCCATCTCACCCAACAGTAGATCCCGGTGATGCACCTACCACTCTCTCCTAAGTGGTTTCTCTCTGCACCCTTATCTAGCCTAATCTCCATTGGAGAATGGTCATGATAGACCTTCTCTTGTCTGGCCTCACACACAACCTGAGAAACTTCTTTCTCGCAGCTAGATGGACCAAGCACTTGCAACCAAACAACTTAGCAAACAAAATAACAGTCACCAACACAACTCTTCAGCTTTCCTTTAGTTCTTCACTTGACTTCTCAGTGATAGGAAACAAATACACACCACCCAAATCTTTCGCTAGCTCTTATACCAATCTAATGCAGAGCATATGGGATGCAAGGAAGAGGAATCGATTCAACAAGGCTCAACCACACCTATAGGTCCAAAACCAAGTCCTTCATGGAAAAGTGGGAACAACAGAAAGGAATATTTGTTTTCCCATGGAAAGGTTGTATTGGGGTACCAAATGACTCATCCCACCCATTGGTTAAGGCAGATCACTCCTGGAACATGCACTTGCTTCACAAATCCTCTAAATGGCTTGTAGCTCTAGAAAAAGAGAACAGTCCTCTTATCTTTTTGCACAGACCTTCAAATGTCAACCTAAGACATGCATTAGATACCCATTATGCCTCCCCATAGTATACTCCAAGATGGGTATAGGTTACTTTGGAATATGTGCTCTAAAAACGGATTGGTAATTCTGCTACAAGGGTTCAAACTTAGAAATTTCACTGTGAAATGCCAAGAACAATCATTCATAACTTCCACATAAAAGACAATGAAGTCAATTGCTTTGGTTAAATTTTAGACAACATAGGTACAGATATTTTCCCAAAGTTACGTAAAGATCTAACAGTGAAAACAAAAGTTATGGTGTTTTTCCCAAAACGGGTAACCCTAGACAGGGTTTTTGACAGTTTTCAGAAAACTAACAATATCTAACTCAAAATAGAACCAAAATGCATGGGACAAGAATAAAATGGAAGGTGATTGAATACACTACCACTTACAATCAATTAGACATCATTTCCCATCCATACCAAGCTATACAACAATTGAAAACAACAAATTTCTAATGAAATATACAGGAAACAATGGTTTTCTTTATTGAACTTTCATTTAATCAATCACCCACAAATTCTTAAATGGATACAAGGCCTTTTAAAGGCATTACAACTTGTCCTTTCAGTTTCTAACTACCTCCAAATGAATGAAACTACTCTATGACCTTTCATCTTCCATATGTTGCATTGCAACTTTACAATTTTGCATCATTTACACAAATTTGAACTTAGACCTCTCTTAGTGACTTTAATAAAAGGAAAATGACTTAAATTATCTCATTACATTGTTAAATCATCAAATTTCAATCAAACTCCTATGGAAACATCAATTTGTGAAGGTGCTCCTACACCATGCATACATCAAGATAACAATACATGATTCTACTGATATACAAGACTAGAACATAAATATCTGCCTCCTCAAGATAGAACAAGATTTGAAATCTGATATAAGAGATACATCCTTCTCGCACACAAACAACAACAAGGGAAACCAATGTAGATAAAAGCACAACCACTTGACTATGTGGAACCATAAGGTCCACCCCCCGTTCTAGGAGATAACAATAAGGTCCCACTACAACAATCAGTCAAGAAGATAATAGACTAACAAGTGCAAGGACTACACAAGAATCCAATACAACATGGGTCAATATGAACATCACAAGCAACTCAAACATCACTTCTAGATGCAATCACACAATGAAAGGGAAGAACACAATAAGGGAATGCTGGGCTGTAGTAGGGAAGAGTGTCATCGCATGGCCCTGACATGGGTCACCCTGACAGTCTCTCACTAGACGCCGGCCCCCATCTATGGTTACCCTGACAACATTCCTTTTGTGGGGACAAGGAAGTTGATTTTGCCAATCAAGCCTTCTCATCCCATCCTTAGCCTGAACGAGCACTACAGGCATGGGTGGGCATCCAATTACTTAATTAGTGTGAAAACTATCCAACCCTCTAAATTTATTATTAAGTTATCACTGGATTAACAACTTCCAATGGGTTACCCTAGAAAGCCACTTTGGGCACTGGCCCCACATTGAAATCCACTCCCCCTTCACTGCATCTAGATTCTCAAAGCCCATAACATAAACCAAGCATGAACTATGACATTTCTCATCATGATTCATTTACAACACAGAATACACATCATTTCACATCACATAGAGCAAAGAATTACCCATCTTGCATAGTCATCATAACCACATGAATAGGTACACTGAGCAAGGTATTATCCATCTTGCACATGTATCATACCAACATGAATAGGAGGCAACATTTCAAGATTGCATTTCACTCAACTCACATGATGCACACATAACCAACCCCCACACAATCATACCCTCCTAGGCCTCTAGAATCATTTTCCCAAATGACACAAACACTTGACACCACTAAAACACAATGATCTCACATTACATTCACTCTCAAATGCACATCATAAACTAAGATCCTTCATCAATACTTCAATTACAATACCACAACTGCAATATATAATATGATGCACTAATTATAGGTCTTAAAGAATGTAACATTAATCCAACCATGATCAATCATCTACAAACATAAAGTGAATCTATCTCTACAATGCAGAACAATAATATTCTAACTACTATTAGCAGTTACTAATATGATCATATGATATAAATGCCCACAAGTAACAATATTTAAGCCAAAAGATCCCAAGACTTATTTAGTTTCGTCTAATTAAAGTAATTGCGAACAACATGCAAATAACCCTAAGACATACATATTATAACACAATAATTTATAAAATGCAATCCTTATCACAATGAAGGACTATCACCAAAATTAAAATCATACAATAGAGTAATAATAACCATAACAAAAGTTTGATATAACTAATGACTTCATAATTTACCATTATTAAACTAAACCTCTATTTACACTGATGTAGATCTCAATAATAATCTAGACAATTTTGTAAATACTATTCAAATTTAAACCTCAATCAAATCATATCAAGTCTTACTTTGTTCAAATCTGGATTATGAAGTGAGCTTGTGAGAATGGCAGATAAAAGACCAATTCTAATCTTACTTCTAATCCTAATTCCAAACCTAGTTAAAACTCTCAAGACATTCTAATCTAGACATTTTCCTTCCTTAATTTTAAATCACAAAACTCTCCCTTACTAGAAGGAGACAGAAACCTAAGGTCTAAACATCTTGAATACTTGGTTTACACACAATAAGAACGTAAGAAAACAACTCAGTATTAAACAAATGATATAATGAAATGACAACTTCTTAAGAAGATCAAAATTGAGTTACTTATATACTCAAATCAAAGGAAACTATTTCCTAAGAAGCAAAATTTCCCTATCCAAGAATTTAGTGAACTTTATATTACTAATATCATTAATCCCTACAACATGAATTTGATATAGTGTTATAAGATTTTCATAACATCTTGTGCATTACCCAAAAAAAAATCCAAGAATGCTTAACTAAAGATCATATATTCATATATTCTATAAGATAAGTCTTTAAATCTTGAGTGAAACATAATTTAGATATCTTAACCATTTTGCTATATCAAAAATATAAGATATGAAACTAAGGATATTATGAATGTAAGAAGTCATAACAAGATAAATTTATACAACCTAAGTGGCAAATGGAATTGACTAAGATGTTAAAATGATTTTAACAAATCTTTACAAAGAGATATTAAAGCTATGAGCTTTCTCTTAAATGCTCCACTATATAAAGTATCAAAGACAAACATAACCCACTTGCTAGCTAACTGCTGAGAACCTATAATAGAATTAATCCCTCACAAGATACATTTCAAAAGGTGACGAAGGGTACTGAAAAACATATCTCAAGTCACAAGAAAATAATGCATAGCTAGAGAGATTATTTTTGATAGGACCTACATACTAATAATATGAATGACATAAGATATCAAAACTTTTATACAAGGTACAAAACACCAGTTCACAGGAAAAGAACAAATTGGTTTTATAGAAACTTTGGACTTTCCAAATAAAGATAAGCGACAGAGAAAAACCAAATTTCCCAATTTTTTCCCACACCCTCTAACAAGGATTTGTCTCCTCTAAGATTTGGATCACATGCATAATTTAATAGCACTTTGTGGGTTGACACCATGTAGAAAGAATTCTATATTCCTCAACTTCTACTTTGAGACTAACGCCTACAAGGAAAGATTCTATTACAGATTTTAAATTACCAAGTTAATGCCTGGCATATTCTAATCTCATGGATTGAAATTGTTGCCTAGTATGTATAGAATAGATTTCGTGATAATACTATAGAAACTTAAATAAATTAGGTCAACTGGCATAAAACCAGTCTCCTCAACCTTTGCCACATCCTCCCAACTTGTGCGCATGGGAGCTTCAGAATAGGATATGGATATCTATTAAAGAATAAAGGTAGGGGAATTTTTATCAGATGAAATAGTTGGAAATGCTCCAGTCGACATGACTGCAAAAAGTGTAAGCACAGACAAGGCATGCCAACCATATGATAAAATCCCTCAAAAGAATGTTGTCTCATGGACTACAATGATTGTAGTATGTGCACAAGATTAATTTGTAAAAACTATATAGATTTAAGACAATGTGGTTGGCATCCATTACCAATAACCTAGTTTTAAAAACTAAAGTTTTGGATCAGGGTATGGGCTGCCATCGAGAAAAATGGGAGATGAATTTTTGTGTTAGATAAGATAGTTGACAGAAACGGTGCTATTTGTGTAAGAGTGGAAGCACCGCAAGGTACTTGAACTATTTGAAGCATTGCAAAAGACATGCCATCCCATGGAATGCAACGATCACACAATAGAATGGTTTTTTTGATGGAAAAACTTTAGAAACTTCCTTGCAACTGCAATTTGCTAAATACAGAAAAGCATGGAACCATTTCACAAATTTCCTATTAGATATGTGGCATCAATAAAGCCACAATCATAGGAAAGACAAAACTATTTGCTAGAACACCTTTTATAAAATATCACAGGATATACACCAATAATATGTTAAAGAGTTCTTAGAAACTTACAAGTGAATGCTCTAGGCAACTGTATGAATGACTCCGCGTTCTCGACCATGTCCTCATTTTATACTTATCATCTTCTCCTAGAATAAGTGTTTTTCCCCCTTAATCTCTTTTCCTCCAACCTCCTTCTTTCTACCATTCTTCTTCCCCCCTTCCAGTCACATTTCCTTCCTCATTTTCATTCTTCCTCTCCCCTGTGTGTTGTTCTTCTAGAAGATTCCTCCCAATAATGGAAATAAATTCCCCTTCATTACTTTCTTACAATTTACTATTTATTTCATTTACAACCAAAAATAAATTTCTTTCTACTTTTCTAAAATTAGTCTCTTACTCACAAGAAACAATTATTTCTAAGATTCCATCTTGAGATGCGTAACTACCACTTCTTCCAAGTGGCCTAAATAGAAAATAATTAGTCAAGACAATAATAATGAAGAAAGAGAATCTTTTTCAAACATAGTAATTATACATATTTCCCACAACTATAATTTACATAGAAGCATTTATATTTATTTATTTATCAAAAGTGCCTTCTTAACTTACTAATTTTATTTCAATGCAACAACTAACCAAAGAACTAGTCAACCAATTTCAAACTAAATAATCCAAATGCCAAACAATACCTGACCACTATGCAAGATCAAAAAGCAAGACCACCACAACAAAGACTAACTATCATGCCCATACCGACAACACTGATTGGGTGCAAAACTGGATACTCATCCTCTTCAAGGATGATGGCTAAATTAGGGGACCATATGTTATTTCCATTCAATAGTTTTCATTGGTTTAAGGCACGCTTAGACCTATCAATTCAGGTGGAGTCGATGCCTGATACCTACAACCTGCAGCACACAACATGGTCTATGCACAAGTATAATAAATATAAAACAATCACGGAGTGAAAGAGAATCGCAACATCACCAGACACTCATGAATGAGTGATGTGACATTGTCTCTTTTCACACCACACAATAATCAGACCATCCTATAACACAAAATCAATAGCATAAAAATCAATTCTAACATATGACAATCATAGTAAGATCAACATCATAATCACTTGAATGTAAAACAATGTTAGAGCATATGAATTATTAGTGTCGCAACAAAGATTATCGATAAAACATACTAACTGTCATATGAAAGCACACATGAGGATAATCAGGAATGTACCAACATAAATGTAGCATCTACCAACATCATATAATGTACAATATCATCTGTCAAACATACCCTAAATATTCCTATTATTTTACCTTCATCTTCATGCTCCTTAGCCTGACCACCTACACATCCAAGGTGAGAATGGAGGGGCACTACAATCCCTTAGAGGGAATTCAGTTTAAATTGGAATTTAATCTTCAAATTTAAAATATGTGTATAGGTAAAGTAATTGGGAGGATGTATAGATATGTGGAAACATGGGGTGAGATAAGGGGTAGTTATATAGGAATGTGTGAATCATAAGAATGGGGTAGGAGATAAATGCATAGGAATATGTGTATGTGGCATAGGAAAAGGGACCCAAATTTGTACAAAATTATGTCATTTACATCAATATATCTATGTGACAAGTATGACATATTTTTACAATGTACCAAATTATGATATTTTATAAGGATTCAAATACATAGTTTTTTAGTTACACTCATTGCCCCATATTTTATGAGTAGTGGTTCACATGAATACATTTCTCATGAGCATGAATGGTCCACTTAGCACTCATTTCATCAAGGCGATGCTCATAGAGGTGAAGTATTAGGGATTCTTGGGAGGTCAAGGTCACTCGTCCTGGTACTACTTTAACTTAAGAGTGCTTAACCTACTAGGATGAGTGACCTCTCGAGAAGTCCTAATGCTTCACTTTTATGAGCATAACCTAGATGTAGCTGCAATGAGTGATAAGTGGACCATTCCTATTCATGATAGATTCCAGTTGATGTGAACCACCACTCATGAAATATAGGTCAATGAGCTTGACTCAAAAACTACCTTGTTGAATCCTCATAAAACATCATAATATATCTATGTATTAAGGAACTCTCCTCAAAAGAGTCTCAAAGCTAAATGGAAAATGACATGGGTGTTTCACCATTTCATTTTCCCCCCACTTTGAGGTGTATGTGAATCCTAGAATGATCATGCATCTAAAAGTAATTAGTTCTCACAAACATGCATGTAAAGTAAATACCACAAACATTAAAATAATATCATCATGGTGTCAACATAAAGTAATGTACCTTGAAATATTTGATCATGTGAATATGCCTTCTATATAAACTTTATAATTTAAAATTTGGTTGAGATGTTCTGATTAGGAAGGTTCCTTGTTTGGGCATATGTTGTAGGTTTACGTGTAGCAAGGTGTAAGTCACTTTTAGCAATGTTTTTGATGTTTATCTATCTATTGCAGGTGTCAAGTAAGGTGTTGGAAGTGATTACCAAGTTGTTATAGGTGTTATAAATAGGTTATATGTGACAAATGATGCAAGTGTTATTTTTATATGCTAAATGACATATGGTCTTTTGGGGAGTTTTTCTTGACCTTGTGAGGGTCATTTGGGTGTCATTCTTCTATTGGAACTATTATTGGGTGGTTTTTATTTATTTCAACACTACTGTGAGTGGAAAAAATAATGAAAATGAGTGTGTGAGTGGAAAACAATTTTGTAGACATCTTGGTGGTGGTTTGAAACATCATTATGGTGTGTGTGGAGTCAACTAGTCATGTCTTTATCTGTTTCAAGTCAATTCTAGGGAGAATAGAAATAGCTAGAGGTCATTAGGATAGAATATTATGAAAATAGATAGTCTAGTCTCTTGAAGAGTGGTCATTTGAGTTTGTTTTGGCTACGTTTATTTTCCCATATTGGACAATATTATGATAGTGACTATTTTGGTGTTTCTTGGTAGGTTATTTATTGATTGGGAACCACATTGGTTTATTTCCCTTGATGAGTGGCCTTCCTTATGGATAAGGCAAGTGGTCATTATGTCTGATGTGTGAGATTGGATAGATGCAAATGCATGACTATTGCCATTCTAGGAAATGGTCCAACTTCCATTGTTGGGTGATTAGGGAAGCTTGTAAGGTGATCGAGGAGTCATTGGTAGGGATCAATTGGCTTAGGAAAACACTCTCAATGTCATTTTGAAGAGGGGAAGATGGAATTTAGGGTTAATTGTCAAGCACAAGGGTAGAGTGGAGTTATAGGAGGTTGTAGGGTTAATGTATAGCTCCAATAAGATCATTTTTATGGAAAATCTCCTTGTACTTGCACTATTTTAGTGAATGGGATGCTTGTATCATTCCCTTCATGGAAATTTTCACCCATTTGGGTTTTCTCCAACTAAAATCTTGTGTTGTGTGTTTTGCATAATATTATATGTGCCCTATTATTTGCTTACTTTCTTTTTTGTTATTCAAATTCTTATACTATTGCAAGTTGATCAAATCCATTAGAGAAAATTTTAGAGAGTTGTAGTTGAAGAGTTACTTATAAATCCATTTCTAATGCATCATTAGGGTTATCAATTTGGTGGTTTATGGATAAAGTGGTATAAGAGATTCAAGTTCTTAGTAATTGAGCAATGGTGGTGCAAAGTTTATACTAGATAGAAGATCAAATGGTAGTGGTGATCTAGTTCCATATGAACTTGAGATTAGAACAATACAATGGACTAGGGATGTAAAAGCTATGGCTAGAGAGGAAGAAGGAAAACTCCATTTTAAAAGACTTGAGAAGGATGTGGCAAGAATATCCAATATAGTGGGAAAGATAGTTTGGATATAAAACTTCACTCAAGCATTAGTGGTGAAGCTTGAAATGCTTAAGTATGAGGAGGAAGAAGTTAAATCAGTAAAGATGAAACCAAAATAAGGAGAGACCTCTAATTAGAGTATATTCAAGGTTGAATCAAAGATTGACATACAAACATATGATAGAAATTAGCATCAATAAATTGGATTAGTGGATATCTTAGATGGAGGTATACTTCATCCTTAATTATCTTACTCCTCATCAACAAATTTTATTTTCCAGCCTCAAGTTATTAGGCCATGCTCTCACATATTATGAGAGCTATGTGTTAACCCTTGAGTGTAGAAAACATAGCTCTTATTTCAAAGTGGGAAGACTTCAAGAAACTCCTAAAGAAGAAATTTTATCCCATCTATTGGGTATGTGCATGGAAATGGGGGACAAAAAGGGAGTCAAAATGGCCACTTTTTTTGCTAAAATTATCTAAATTGGAACTTTGACAAGTAATTCAAGATGTTTGCACTCAAAATTTGAAGATGTGATAAGAATAAGAATTGTAGTAGTATAGATCTAGTTTCTAAACCACTAAGGATTTTAAAAAATGGTTAAGATTAAGAGGGTGAAACATTGAGTGCACACAAAAGTGTTCATGTTTTTATCACTAAAATATAACATAGCATCTGACGTGCCCCCAATTTGTTTTGCTTTGTAAAGTATTTTTCAAAACCAATTGGTGGAAATATAGATAAGAGTGGGTACTACAATATATATATATATGTGTGTGTGTGTGTGTGTGTGTGTGTGTGTGTGTGTGTGTGTGTGTGTGTGTGTGTGTGTGTGTGTGTGTGTAGTGTGTGTGTGTGTGTGTATAAAATTAAATTTTTAATTGATTTTTTGAAGTGGATGCATCCTAAATAGTATCATTGAGTGTATGCGTCACATAACTTCCACAAAAAGTAATTAAAAAATATAAACTTTTTATTTCAATGTGTATAGAGCAATATATTATTGCTCTATACACATTGAAATAAAAAGTTTATATTTTTTAATTACTTTTTGTGGAAGTTATGTGACGCATACACTCAATGATACTATTTAGGATCCATCCACTTCAAAAAATCAATTAAAAATTTAATTATATACATATATATATATATATCTTGTAGTACTCACTCTTATCTATATATATATATATTCAAATTTAGACAAATGGATCAAAGATTATGAAGAAAAAATAATGCATGTGTATTTGAGGAATATGAAGAAACTATTAAAAGAAAATAAAAAAATACCTTAAATTATTCTAAATGTAAAAAAATATATGAATAGAAATCTTAAATAGCTTGACATTTTGGTGGTGCTTTTGTGAAATTTCATCATAAAACATGTAAACCTAATGAGGACAAAGTTGATAATTTTATTTTATGTTAAAAACATGGATTTGTTAGCCAAAATGGAGCTCCAATCCTGAAGGATAAGATTTTAAAAAGTTTGAATTTTAGCATTAGAATGAATGTGTATGCGTTATAACACGTACATTTTATGGCTTGGATCTAATCCAATTCATAGTGCATATGTGTTTCTCTTAAAATCTCCCTTTTGGCCACTTTTTTGTCCCTCGTCATAGTGCACTTACTCTCTTACAAATAAGTTAATCCAATGACACTATTTTTTATAGTGTCAAGGATAAAGTGTACAAGAGTATACAAGTGAGTTTTAGAAGAGGGTAGTGAAACTAGGCATAGATGTCATGAAGAAATATGTATTGTAACAATATATTGGTGGACTATTTGTGCACCTAAAACACTAGTTCTCATGGCCAAGCCTTAAGCTATTGATGAGGCATGTACTCAGGCCTACTATGTAGAGTTGGTTAAGAAGAAATTATCTTCCTTTAAGAACAAAAACATAGATAAGGGACAACAAAAAGGAGGTTAAAAACACAAGGAGAATGACAAGGGAACATCAAAGAAGCATGCCAATACAACTATCAAAAAGGACAAAGAAAAGATAAAACTAAAACTCAATGTGTCAATTGTGGTAACGAAGGAAATATGGAAGAGAAATGTTTGAGGCTTAACCCAAATTTGAAACTATCTTGGAGACCAAATAAAAATGACACCAAAAAATTGTTGTAGTGAAAAAAGAAAAAGAGATTCAAGGATATTTTGTCTTAGATGAGATGATCTCTTGTGTTGTAGATAAAGAGCCTATGTTTGTAGTGGGTGGGATTTCCAAAGTGAAAGAAGAAAAAATGACAAAGCTTTTTCATATCAAAATCCACACTAAGGACAAAAAGGTAGACTCTCTTTTTGATACTTGTTCTCAAGCCAATTTAATTCTTACAAAATTGCAAGTATTTGATCACCCATAGCCTTATGTGTCAGGTTGGATTAAATATTAAGTATAAATCATGGTAAATAAATAGTTGAAATTAAGTTCTTCATTGGTTCTGAATAAAAGGATGAAGTGCTAGTATATGTGGTTTGAATGGACATATCTAGAACAATATTTATTAGTCCATTTTTTTTTTATCTTAGGTATGCTACATATTGGAGGAGGCCTAATCAATACAAGCTAGTCCTAAATGGAATTTCATACACATTAAATGCAACAAAGAGGAAGACTCAAATCACCATGTTTAGTTCTTCCAAGACTAAGTGATTGATCAATAATAGTGGCAAGTTTGCTTTGTTGATGTTGAAAGGTAAAGGAGAACAAAGAGGGTTGAGTTGAAGGGGCTACATGGATGGTATACTTATTAAGAGTTACAAGACATGATTGATTTGGTGAGTAGACTTTTTGAATTATTTATAGAACCCAAAGAGAGTCATGGAACATGAAATTTAGTTGTTCTATGATGTCCTTTACCAAAATTGGGCCTCTATAGATAAGTTTAATTTAAGAAAAATAACTCAAAGAATAGCTCAAGAAACTATTAGAACATGGGGAAATTAGACCTAGAACCTCTCAATGCAAATCTCCCATTATCATTATGGCAAAGAAAGATGGTATGTGGCAAATGTACATAGATTATCAAGGATTAAATAATATAACTATGAAGAAATGCTATTCGTTACGATAAAATGATGATATATAGGATCAATGACAATATTCCAAATATTTCATGAAGCTCGACTTTAAGTTTGGATACTACCAAGTGAGAGTCAAAAAAGAGGGCATGTGGAAGACAACTTTCATGATACATTAGATTCTATAAAAGTTGTTGGTTCTTTTGTTTGGATTATACAATGCACACCAACCACCTTTTTGTTCCTTATGAATGAGGTATTGAGACCATTAATTGACTCTTGTGTTATAATTTATTTAGATGACATTTTGTTTTCAGAAGGACCTATAAAGAGCATTTGTCTCATCTTGAAAAGGTATTTGAGATTTTGAGGTAGAATAAACTTTTGTTGAATGGTAAGAAGTGTGAGTATGCTAAAAACTCTTTAGTACACCTTGTTCATGTGGTGGGTGATGGAGATATAAGGACAAATTGATGCAGTCAAAGATAGAGGGTCTAATGAAAGATAGTTTATTGATGAAGTCCAAAGATAGAAACACAAATTCAATGCAAGAGTACACAACAAAAAAATTCTTAGAAAGAATATAATAAAAATATGGCACAAAACCAATATGTTATATAAATTCTTTGATATGATAAAAATATATAATAAATTCAAGCACACGAGTACATGTCACCATGAAACATGCCAATAGAGTATTAGGCCATGATGACAATATTTTAGATATCATGTCTTCTAATTACTTATAACTCCCTTCTTTTATCTACCCTTATTTAATGAATTTGTTACCATTTTATAGAGAGTTATAAGAGTAATAATGTAACACCAACCAACACATAGCACAATGCCCTATGCAATAAGATATGAGCCTTTAAACTTGATGACACGTGTCCTATAAACCTCCGTAGGAACCATATCCAAATATAGAACATTACAAATTGCACAAAATTTAAATATTGGCATGAAGTTTGAAAATAGGTCCCTTTTGGCATAAGGACATGTTGAAATTTACCATAAGAGAACCGAATATAATATTTGACATGTGGACATATTAAAAGTCCCAATAATGCACAATAGAAATAATGTTTGACTCTATTGTGATAGTAACCTTAATGAACCTTTGCAATGATAATTGGATGCATCATTCAACTTTTGACAAGGAATGAAGTATGTCATTTTAATTTTTTTCTACAACTACAAAGATAGAATTATTACCTCTTCAAAGTTTGTAGTAGTCCAAGGACAAAATCCATGGGATGTTCTTCCTAAGACTTTTTTGGTATTGGTAGTGTCTTATATAATCCTATATTTTGGGCTATATCTTTTGCAACATGATAAATTATATTTCTTTCAACAAATATTTTGACATATCTATGCCAACATGACTAGAAATACTTTTTCTCCATCATAGCCAAAGTTTTATCCATACCAAGGTGTCCTCTAAGTCCTCCACTATGCAGTTCCTTGATATTATCTCACGAATTTTGTGGAATACACAACTATTTCCTTTTGAACAAATATCCTTCCTAAACAAAATAATCCTTGATTAAACCTTTACCTCTAATCCAAGGTTCCAGACAACTTCTCCATGCATATGCAAAATCTGAATTCATAGTAGAAAAATCCTTCATCATTTCCATTCCTGCCAATTCAACTATCATGATATAAAATAATGCTTGTCATCTACTCAAAGCATTTGCAACTTTATTTGTTATACCATCCATATGTTTGAGAACAAAAGAAAAACCCTACAAGTATTCTACCCATTTCACATGTTTTTGGTTCAACTTTGTCTAACTATATTAATAAACCTCAAAACATGATTGATATATAAAATAAACTTTTGGAAATAGATATTTCTTCCACTTCTACAAAACTTGAACAATTGCATAAAATTATTAATCATAAACTAAATACTTCTACTTAGTTTCATTCAATTTTTCACTAAAATAAGGAATGGAATTTACCCTCTTGGCTTAAAACAACACTAATGGCTTCGCCAATTGCTTGAATTTTTTCAAGATCCATCTAAAAGGAAGATAGATAAAGATTCCCAATTATATTACGAGAGAATTGGTGCTAAATAGAAAATATTTACATAGTTTATAGAAAGAAATAAAAAAACAAAACACATTACACAATGTTTATCTAGGGAAAACCTTTTTGGGAAAAACCATATCCTCCAAAACTTTGAATTAATTATATTTCTATCAACAATAATAGTTAAAATATAACTGTAGGCTCAAGTCTTTACAAAAGATCACACTAACAATAATTCTAGAGATATTTTGGTAGTGTAATGGTACTTGCAAATACATATGATAATACCTCCATCTTGAGCATTTAGTATATAACCAAGACCAAAACCAAAAACCACATGTGGTTTTGAAACCCATGTACTAAAAACAATGTGATAAATTAGGCCTTAAAATCATGCCCAAAATCCAACACCCAAAACCATGGTGAGTTAACCAAGAGTTAAATGGAAAATTTATTTTCCAACTTGGGCACTTCATTTTGGTCTTATCTGCCTTTTTGGAAAGATGCTCCTTGATTTTCTCCTAGTTCACATTTAACACCCTCTCTTCATGCTCTTTCTATAATGGAAACTCTTACACACCTTACAAGTTTTCATAGTTACATTTATTAACTTTGATCTTTTAAGTGAGACTTACAAATTGCGTAATACAAACTACAAGTGACAATTAGTTCCACTCCAAGTGGAACACCCCATTTTTGAGGGTGCAAAATAAATAAATACAAATTAATTAAAAAATTGAATATTAGGATTGTAAGGTGTATGATACCTATCCCAACATTATCCCACTTATCGTATACCTTGCAAGAGTATAAGAGAAACTTTGACAAACTATGAACTATCTACTAGGGGTGGTGAGGCACATAGACTCACTCCACCATCTAAACTTCTCTATGCTTAGTTGTTGAAAGAACACTAATACACTGAGAGGGGGTGAATCAGTGTATGGGTGAATCAGTGTATGTTAAAACTTTTAAAATGCAATCAACAAACAAAATGGAAGGCACATATAAAAACCACACACATAAGAAAACAGGTCAGATTTACGTGGAAAACCTAGAAAGGGAAAAACCATTGTGAGAATCTTGCTTGAGTCTACTGCTCAAATCCAACCTCACAATAAGCACTGATTACATATGTTTTGTAGGTACCAACCCACAGGTACATGAACACCTAAGAGAATGTTTTGAGGCTACCACCTATAGGTACATCACACACCTACAATGAGCTCCAACTCAACACAATGAGGCTTCAACCCCAATCTAAAACAGAGAGGCTACAACCCCTGAACTTTACAATTTTAAATATGCAACAATGGTTCTTCTATAACCTGAAATGCACCTTGTTACCACACATTCATTCTGTGTTTTTCATCAACACAGTTGTCTCCTTCCTCTATGCACTCTGCATTCTCTTCTCTCTCACAAAGTGAACAACCATATTCAATATGGTGAGCAAACCTTTCATTGCGGATGCAATGTGTATAAAACACATTCATTTTCAATAGGTGAAATACCAAAACCATTCCAAAATTGAATATAGAAAATTCCATTTCATTTCACAACTGACCGCAACTGGTTTAACTATCTTCTGCGATCTTGCAAGTGCCGATGGACATGCTAGGAAAATATAGTATTACTGATCTTAAAAAATGCTTGTTTATGCCTTTTATTGATAAATATTGTTTTTCCAAAACTTGACTTTAATTGCCCTTTGTTGGTGAAAACACCATTTTTAAAACTGAACACCTTCCTTCTTATCGGCAAAGAGACGCTTTTCAAAACCTGAGTTACCAAATCCATTTATTGGCAAAAGTATAGTTTTTTGAACTTTTCTTTTTAATGCCTTATCGGTAAAATTACAATATTTCAAACTTTGCTCTATTTCCTTTGTTATCGGTGAATGTCACCATTCCTGAACTAACCTTCATTTTCTTTTATCTTTATTATTACCCTTGTTGGCAAATGTTCCTTTTCCAAAACTATGTCTTTTGTGCTAAGTATTGGTGAAAAGTCATTTATGCAAACTTTACTTCCAAAGTCCCTTTATCGGAGAAAGTTCATTATTTCAAACTTACCTTTCCTTTGTTATCAGTAAAAGTTAATTTTTCCCAACTTAATATAGAAATCTCTTTATCAGCTAAAGTGCAGTTTTTTGAACTTACCTTGATTCTAGCTTCTATCAGTATATTGGTGAAAGTAGAAACTTTAGAACTTCACAAATTCCTTCTCTTTATCAGTGATATGTTAAAATCTTGAACCTTGCTCCATACTTAACCAATTCCTTATTGTCAATAAAAAGACCATTTCATGAACTTACCATAAAACCCTTTTATCAGTGAAAGTGTACTTTTTCAAGCTTATCTTTATTTACCTTCTCTTCGCAAATCCACGCTAGCACAAACTATCACCTTATCGAAGAAAATAAAAACTTTGGAACTTGGCTTGTTTGACCAACTCCTCTTTATCAGGGATTTGCTTCAACTTTGAACTACCTTGCTCCACTTTCATACTTAGCCAATAGTCGACGAATTAGCTAAATTACTAACTTTGGAACTAGTTAGCTTTTGAGACATTTTCTCGACATCGTTAGAGACATTCTCTTCTTCAAAAATTTAATCCTTTGCCTTCCTAAGCCATAGCAGCTAGTCAACTTATCGGCTAAATGACGAACCTTCAAACTAGTTTGGGAATAGAAATTTTTCCTGACTATGTCTTTTAAGCTTTGAGTAAGCTTCCTTTTATATCGTCGATAAATTAGTGAAAAGCATAACTTTGAAACAAGTTTGCATATTAAAAACTTTGCCGATATGACTTATCTTTTCTTTCAAAACACTAATCGAAGGACTTAGCCTTAAGTCGTAGTCGGCTAATCGGCATATCAACTAACTACCGAACTAGCAAAGTAGTTTAAAAATTTAACACTTCGCTGATATAACACATTGCCAATATAACACTTAAAAACAAGTTGGCCTTTCTTTCAAATTGCCGATAAACTTTACATTTCTTCAAGATTGCCAATGACTTCTTAATACTTCAAAATTGCCGATAGACCAATAGAGGATAGGTTCAGACTAAGGACAATTTGCCGATAATGTTAAACTTCTTATTTCTTTCAAATTGCTGACAACTAACTTGATTCTGAATGAGAACAATTTTCTGATGGTTCTGACTAAGAATAATTTGCCACTTGCTTGCCCTTTCCTTTCTTTGTCATCAATGACAACAATTCAATAATCTCCCCCTTTGTCATTGATGGCAACACCACCTGAATCTGACCGAAACCTGAATTGATCATGAAAACCAAACTTTCTCCCCCTTATGACATGCATTATCATACAAATTTCTCCCCCTTTCACATCAATTACAAAGGGACATATAGAAAGATAACAGAAAGAGAATAATGCAAACTTACTCCCCGTGAGAACAATCATCCTATAGGACAACTGGGAACCAGGAATAAAGAAATATTTTGATATACGCTCCTTGGTTGAATAAATTTTGTATTCAAGTAGAGATAGGAGAAGAAACAATGCCTAATTGTTTCCTGAGATGTTCAAAAGTCTCCTTTGGAAGGTGTTTTGTAAAGATATTTGTCAGTTGTTCTTTTGTAGCCACATAGTCCAATTTAACTTCTTGTTCAACAACTTTCTCTCTGAGAAAATGGTATTTAATGGATATGTGCTTGGTCCTTGAATGCATAACAAGATCCTTCAAGATATATATAGCACTAATATTATCACAAAGAATGTTAACTGGTTCAGTAAAATTCACCTTAATATCTTGCAGTGTTTGTTTCATCCATAACACTTGAGTAAAAAAGATATAGCAGATATATATTCAGCTTTAGTTGTGGACAGAGAGATTGATTCCTGTTTCTTACACAACTAGCCCAATCTGCATCTATGTATGTAGTTAAAGTAAAACCATCACCAACAAGATACCATAAACCATAATCAACTATGTTGCAAGTATGTGCCTAACCGGTGTTGTCATTGATGTCAACATATCTATGTTGTCATTGGTGTCAACTGTGCTCCTATTTTGTTGCTTTCTTGTAATGAGTGAGATGCTTTGTATTTACTTATGTAAGTGATCTTGATATTGAGGATATTGAGAAAATTAGCTCCTCCAGTAGAAACAGTGAGTTGCAGTGGAAATAGTGTGTTGCATACAGAAGAACAGTCCAGGGGATTGCTCCGCATTTCCTGTAGGATGAATATCTTTGTCTACGGATTGGAAGATATTTAGAAGTCTGGCATCGAGCCTCCGGTATGAAGATATAAGTGAGTTATGTTCACTAGAGTAAAAGCTACATTTTTTTGAGTATTCACTAGTGACAGGGAGAAAGTGTTATGCTCTACATTCCTCCGCATTGAAGTATTTTGGTCTGTGGTTCTAGAGTTAAGTCTGGAATTATGATAAGTGCTTTCAACTACAATGGTTCATGATTTGGCAGTCCACAAGCTATCCTTTCTTTAAGACAGTGGCTGACAATGTTGTCCTTGTGCTCCAGTTTGAAGAATCTTCTTAATAGAGTGGTTAGAGATTGTGAGGTTGTTCTTGGTGATTACAATGTGCTTGTGGATGTCTCCTGATCATGTTCCTACCTTTGGATTGGTCTGTAAAGAGAAAATTGAATTGTGAATGAAGAATGTTCGTAGAAGACCTAGTGTTCTCACCAGTCTTGGCTGACTTGGTTGATTTCACTAATTGCGGAGATGCCTTGAAGATTGTGGAAGCGTGTCATGGCATGAAGGATTGCATTTGAGTCCCATCTAAGGCATGGCATGATCAACATACATCTTTACATCCTTCCCTTAGCAACTTTTTGTATTAGGTCCAGACCTATTTCTATGAATGTTTTTGTAATGCCAACCTTGGAGATTGTTCCAACGGTTGATGAATGTATTGCCAACCTTGATGTACATTCCAAGGTTGATGACTTATATAAAGACTTGTAATGAATTGCAAAAAAGTGGATGAGGGAGCAAAAATGAGGAGATAAGTGCAAAGGTGTAAAAAAGCATAGTAGAGAAGTTATATTGTGCTTCAATGGAACTAAACCCGGGCATGGAGTAGATGCTACTTAATCAGTTCACCATTTTGGCAGTGAGCTACCCCTTGGTAGTGAGCTGTTCTTGGCACTAAGTCATTCTTTGCAGTGAGCATTTTGGGAAGTGAGCCCTGTAGGCAGTGAGCCTCTATTTTTTGATATTGTTATAACTCATATATTTCAGTGGGCTAACACCCATCATGGTTTTTCCCTTTTAGGATTTTCTATGTAAAAATATGGTGTCTACTATGTTGAATGTGTGATTTTGATTAAGTCTATGGTTTCATACTTTCATGGTTAAATCTGATTATCAGTAATTAAGTAGTTGATGGTTTGGTATTCATATGAAGTTAAGTTTTTGTGACAAGTAATTCACCCCCCCTCTCAGTTGTCTGATGTATTTCAATAATTGGTATTAGAGCCAAGTTCCTTAGAAGAAAGCCTAACAGCTTGAGGAAGATCCAAGATGTCTTTTAAAAAGGAAGCACTGCAGTTTGATGGGACAAATTATGCTCTATGGAAGGTATGAATGAAAAGCCATCTGCTGTCTTGGTTATAGAGTGTGGAAAGTTGTAGCATCAAAATATACCATGCCTACAAATGGTTTGACAACTGAAGATGAAATCAAAGAATATGAGTTGAATATAAAAGCTAGAGATGCCTTGTTGAGTGCATTGTCCGACACTGAGCTGATAAAAGTCATGGATCTAGAATTTGCAAATGAGGTTTTGGAAAAGTTGAAGAAACTTTATGAAGGAGATGATTTTGTAAAAGAAGCCAAGCTACAGGGCCTAAAAGCAAAATATGAGAGTTTGAAGATGAATGAAGATGGAAACATTACAACCTTCATGCAAAGGGTTGATGAACTTGTTAATGGAATAAAAGGTATGGGAGGTACTATTGGTGATAAGGAAGCTATGATAAAAATTCTGAGATCCCTACCAAAATCATATAGTCATAACGTAGCTGCAATTGAAGAAGTAATCAATTACTTGGAAAGCTTACAACCTTTGAGATGAGAGAGTTTGGTGATAATCTTCCAAAAGTTGAAACTTCTTTCAAAGCCAGTACTTCAAAAAAATCTCTAGAGCTGA
The DNA here is from genome assembly GCA_027924645.1 of Cunninghamia lanceolata. NCBI lineage: Eukaryota > Viridiplantae > Streptophyta > Pinopsida > Cupressales > Cupressaceae > Cunninghamia > Cunninghamia lanceolata. The sequence goes on along the minus strand of BSBN01001001.1, from coordinate 8,182,613 downwards.
AAAATATAAGGTGGAACCTGATGATGACTTTGATGAAATTGAAGCTAACTTTCATGACAGATTGCAAAGAGGTTCTGGTGAGTTCAAAGGAAAACTACTTTTCAAATGTTTTTCATATGGTAAAGTAGGTCATTATGCTTCCAGATGTCCTGAAATAATTGAAAGGAATAGAAAATGATTTGAGAACAGGCCTAGAGCTCCAAAGAAATGCTACTATGTTAGAGATTTTGATGATGAAGGTGTGACTAATGATGAATCTGATGATGCTAGTACTAGTACAAATGAATGTTTGTTTATTGCTATTAAAGAAGAACCCGTGTCTACTAATCCTACTAGTTGTGTGAAGGAAGAAAAACCAGTGGAAGAAAGTACTTTGGCTGTTCAGGTTGAGAAAGATAATGATGAAAGGATTATTGATAGTGGATGCTCACATCACATGACCAGTGATAAAAGTAAGTTTGTAAGTTTGGAAAAATATGATGGAGGACTAGTTAGGTTTGGAGATAATGCAGTTGGTAAGATTTGTGGAAAAGGATCTATTTCATTTGATGGAAAACATAATACTGACAATGTCCTATAGGTGAAGGGTTTGAAGCACAATCTTTTGAGTGTTGGTTAGATGTGTGACAAAGGTTATGATCTGAGATTCAAAGACAATGGATGTAAGATCATGGAAAGCTCCAGAACTGTGATTGCTACTGGTAAGAAGACCAAAGGTAACATCTATTAATTAAGAGGAACTAATGATTACTATTTATTAGCCCAAGAAAATGAGAGTTGGTTGTGGCATAGAAGGTTGTGTCATATAAATTTTGATAATCTAGTAAAGATAAGTTCATGTCAGAATGTGAGAGATTTACCAAAACTTGTGAAACCCACCTATACTCTTTGCAAGGAATGTCAGTGGGGGAAGCAAACAAGAACAAGTTTCAAGAGTAAAGAGCAATTTTCTACCAGTTTGCTGGATCTAGTTCATACAGATCTATGTGGTCCTACAAGGATAAGAATTCTACAAGGTGACATGTACTTCATGTTGTTTATTGATGATTATTCTAGAATGACTTGGGTTACTTTTCTAAGAGACAAATCTGAAGCCCTAGAGAAGTTCAAATCCTTCAAGGCAATGGTTGAAAATAAAATAGAACTAAAAATCAAATGCTTGAGGTCTGATAGAGGAGGTGAGTTCACATCAAATAAATTCAACATTTTCTGTGAAGAACAAGGAATAAAGAGACAGTTTTCTGCACCTAGGACTCCTTAGCAAAATGGAGTTGTAGAAAGGAAGAACAAGAGAGTTCAAGAGGCAGCCAGAATAATGATGAAGGAAGGAGGCCTACTAGAAGTTTTCTGGAAAGAAGCTATACATACTATTGTCTACATTCAAAATAGAGTTCAAGTGAAAGGTAATGGTACTAAAACCCCCTATAAATTGTGGTATGGAATAATTCCAATAGTAGGATACTTTAAAGTCTTTGGAAGAAAATGTTATATCAGAAGAGATCAAGACTTAGGGAAATTTGATGCAAGATGTGATGAAGGAATCTTCCTTGGATACTCTACCAAGAGTAAGGCCTACTGGTGCTACAACAAAAGGTTGAAAAAGATTGTTGAGAATACAAATGTGAAGGTGGATGAAAGCAAAGGAAGAACATCAAATCAGAGTGGCTATGAATCAGATGAACTTGCTACTATAACTTATGAAGAAAAAGTTGAACAAGAAGACAGTTAAGATGAAGAAAAAAGACTCTAGAAATTGCTGCTAAGACTCCCAGGTATGTAAGAATCAATCAATTTGAAGATCAAATTATTGGAGACAAAGAAAAAGGAGTATTGACAAGGAAAAGAGATGCAGAAGAACAAGTGAATTACTATTTGCTCTCTACAGTTGAACCAAAAACTATGAATGAAGCCTGCAATGATGAAAATTGGGTAAAGGCAATGGAGGAAGAACTAATGCAGATAGAGGAGAATGAAACTTGGGAATTAGTTCATAGAGCTACTGACAAAAATATTATTAGAACCAAATGGGTTTTTCAAGAATAAGCTGAATGAAAATGGAGAAGTTGTAAGGAATAAAGCAAGGCTTGTGTGCAAAGGATATTCTCAAATTGAAGGAATAAATTTTGAAGAGACTTTTGCTCCAGTAGGTCAGATTGAAGCAATTAGAATGTTTCTGGCATTTTCAGCTCACAAATATTTCAAAGTGTATTAGATGGATGTGAAGTCTGCATTTCTGATTGGTGATTTGGAAGAGGAAGTCTACATTGAGTAACCAGAAGGATTCCAACTATCAAATCAAGGTGATATGGTATGCAGGTTGAAGAAAGCATTGTATGGACTCAAGCAAGCTCCTAAAGCCTGGTATGCAAGGTTGGACAAGTAGTTATTGCAGTTAGGATTCAGTAAAGGTACTGCTGATAGTAATCTCTATTTCAAGATTAATGGTGATCAAATTTTGATTGTTGAAGTCTTTGTTGATAACATCATCTTTGGAGGCAATGAAGGTATGTGTATGAAATTTGCTAGTGAAATGTAGAAAGAGTTTGTGATGTCTATGTTTGGTGAGATTAATTTCTTTCTAGGTTTGCAAATCAATCAATTAGATAAAGGAATCTTCATATCTCAGTCTAAGTATGTGAAAGAGTTGTTGAAGAAGTTTGGAATGGAATACTCTAAACTGATATGTACTCCCATCGTGATTGGCTACAAGTTGAGAAAAACTGATGAATCATCCAAGACTGATCAGAAAAAGTATAGATCCATGATTGGAGGATTGCTTTATCTAACTCAAACCAGACCTGATATTATGCATGCAATTTGTGTTGTTGCAATATTTCAAGCAGATCTAAGAGAGTCATATGTGATGGCAGTAAAGAGAATCTTGAGATACATAAAAGGCACACCAGATCATGGCTTATGGTATCCAAAGGATAATGATTTCACTCTTAGTGATTATACAGATGTTGATTGGGCCAGAGATGTTTATGATAGGAAGAGTACAAGTGGAGGCACTTTCTTTTTGGGTAACAGATTAGTTTCATGGCTGAGCGAGAAACAAGATTCAATCTCTTTGTCAACTGTAGAAGTAGAGTATATTGCAGTAGCATGTTGTTGTCCTCAAGTGTTATGGATGAAGCAGACTTTGAAGGACATAAGAATTGTGTATGAAGATCCAGTTGTAATCTTCTGTGACAATACAAGTGCTATAAATATTTCAAAGAATCTGGTGATGCATTCAAGAACAAAACATATATCTATAAGGTATCACTTTCTAAGAGAAAAGGTGACAGAGAATGAAGTAAAGTTGGAATATGTGTCCACAAAGGATCAAATTACAAATATCTTCACCAAGCTTCTACCTAAAGATACTTTTGAGTATCTCAGAGAAAAGTAAGGGGTCATTACCCCTCCTACCCTAAACTAAGATGCATGAGAATGCATCAATCCAGTGGTGTTCAAAGTCTCATTCCTTGATCTGGATTGATGTTTTGAGAGCTACCTCTCATAGGGAGTAGCTAGATGTGTTAGTAATAGTTTAGCTGGATCAAAGTAACAGAATGCAAGTATGTGCCCTTTGCCATTGATGTCAAAGGTGGAGAGAAATCATGTGAAAAACTTAAGGGGGAGAATGTAGATGGTCTTTTTAGTTTTTCACATAATATGTTGCCATCAATGTCAAGAGGGAGATTGTTGCAAGTATGTGCCTAACTGGTGTTGTCATTGATGTCAACATATTTGTGTTGTCATTGGTGTCAACTATGCTCCTATTTTGTTGCTTGCTTGTAATGAGTGAGATTCTTTGTATTTACTTATGTAAGTGATCTTGATATTGAGAATATTGAGAAAATTAGCTCCTCTGGTAGAAACAGTGAGTTGCAATGGAAACAGTGTGTTGCATATAGAAGAATAGTCTAGGGGATTGCTCCGCATTTCCTATAGAATGAATATCTATGTCTGCGGATTTGAATATATTTAGAAGTCTATCTGAAGATGACACATTTCAATTTTGAGCCTTTGGTATGAAAATATAAGTGAGTTATGTTCACCAGAGTAAAAGCTGCCTTTTTCTGAGTATTCACTGGTGACAAGGAGAAAGTGTTATGCTTGGTATTCCTCCACATTGAAGTATTTTGGTCTGTGGTTCTAGAGTTAAGTCTGGAATGATGATAAGTACTTTCAACTACAATGGTTCATGATTTGGTGGTCTGCAAGCTATCCTTTCTTTATGACAATGGCTGACAGTGTTGTTCTTGTGCTCCAGTTTGAAGAATCTTCTTGACAGAGTGGTTAGAGATCATGCGGTTGCTCTTGGTGATTACAATGTGCTTGTGGATGTCTCCTGATTGTGTTCCTACCTTTGGATTGGTCTGTATAGAGAAAATTGGATCGTGAATGAAGAATATTCTTAGAAGACCTAGTGTTCTCACCAATCTTGGCCGACTTGGCTGATTTCACTAATTACAGAGATGCCTTAAAGATTGTGGAAGCATGTCATGGTGTGAAGAATTGTGTTTGAGTGCCAGCTAAGGTGTGGTGTGATTAGCATACATCTTTACATCTTTCCCTTAGCAAATTTTTGTATTAGGTCCATACCTATTTCTATGTATATTTTTGTAATGCCGACCTTGGAGATTGTTCCAACGGTTGATGAATGTATTGCCAACCTTGATGTACATTCCAAGGTTGATGACTTGTATAAATACTTGTAATGAATTGAGAAAAAGTGGATGAGGGAGCAAAAATGAGGAGATAAGTGCAAAGGTGTAAAAGAGCATAGCAGAGAAGTTATATTGTGCTTCAATGGAACTGAACCCAGGCATGGAGTAGATGCTACTTAATCAGTTCACCATTTTGGCAGTGAACCACCCCTTGGCAGTGAGTTGTTCTTTGTAGTGAGCATTTTGGGTAGTGAGCCTCTATTTTTCGGTATTGTTATAACTCATATATTTCTGTGGGCTAACACCCACCGTGGTTGTTCCCTTTTAGGGTTTTCCACATAAAAATCTGGTGTCTACTATGTTGAATATATGATTGTGATTAAGTCTATGGTTTCATGCTTTCATGGTTAAATCTAATTATTAGTAATTAAGTAGTTGATGGTTTGATTTTCATATGAAGCTAAGTTTTTGTGATAGCTAATTCACCCCCTCTTAGTTGTCCGGTGTATTTTAACAAACCATACTCTTCAAGTATCTGAATATCCTCTACACAACTTTGACATGTGTTTCCTTAGGATCTTCTTGAAACCGAGCTACCATGCAAACAACTTGCATACTATCAAGCCTTGTTGCTGTGAGATACAAGAGACTTTTGATCATAGACCTATACAAAGTTTGATTTGCTAAGGCTAATTCATCATCTTTGCTAAGCTTACACCTAGTGACCATAGGTGTACCAACCAGCTTGCAATCTTCCTTCTTGAATTTCTTCAAAATTTCATTCACATACTTGGTTTGAGAAATGAAAATGCTTGCGTCTAATTTACATGTGGACCAAGAAAGAATGCTAATTCTCCTAGCATGGACATCTCAAATTTTTTTTTGCAGAGCGTCAACAAACTCTTTACACATTTTGTCATTATCTCCACCAAATATTATATCATCAACATAAACAATAATAATTACATATTATTACCTTCATGTTTAAAATACAAATTGCTAGCAGCTATACCTTTTTTATAACCTTGTTGAAGATATTTGTCCAACCTGGCATACCAAGCTCGATGAGCTTGTTTTAGGCCATACAATGCCTTCTTCAATCTGCACACACAATCTTTCTTGTCAGTCACTTGAAGTCCTTCAAGATTCTCTACATAAACTTCCTCGTCCAAGTAACCATTGAGAAATGTAGATTTCATATCCATCTGGTACACTTTGAAGCATTTATAAATTGGGTATGTAAGAAACATTCTAATGGCTTCAAGTCTAGCCATAGGTACAAATGTCTCATCAAAATCTATGCCCTCAACCTAAGCATAGACCTTGCCGAATAGTCTAGCTTTGTTTCTAGTTATCTGCCCATCCTCATTCAGTTTGTTTCTAAACACCCATTTTGTGCCAATGACATTTTTATCAGCAAGCCTTGGAACAAGTTCCCAAGTCTGATTTTTCTCTATTTGATTAAGTTCTTCCTTCATAGCTTCAATCCAACTTTCATCCTTACTAGCTTCTTCATAAGATTTAGGTTCTATTTTAGACAACAACGAATAGTTCACATGCTCTTGTTGTGCTAGATTCAACTTTTTCCTTGTTATGCACCATCAAATTTATTTCCAAGAATATGATTCTCAGAATGATTTCTTTTGACATACTTGGGTGGAGCCTTTGGAGTAGATTTTGGTTACTCTTCTTCATTAGCATCACTCTTTTCTTGTGATTCTTCTTTTGCAACTTCTTCTTCTTCTTCATCATAAATAGGAACCTTTATATACAAGTCATTTCCATGAGACAACTGAGAGAAGTCTTCATCCACTCTAACATTCAAACTTTCAACTATCTTCTGCAACCTTTTATTGTAGCATTAATAGGCTTTGCTTGTAGTTTAATAACCAAGAAATATTCCCTCATCAGATCTTGGCTCAAATTTACTCAAGGTATCTTCATCTCTTTTTATAAAACATCTGCTTCCAAATATCTTGAAATACTTCACAGATGGAGGTTTGCCTGTCCATAACTCATATGGAGTCTTATCATGATGTACTCTTAACTGTCCTCTATTGATAATGTAAACAACAGTATGAATTGCTTCCTTCTAGTATCTATTAGGCAATTTGGCTTCATTCAACATTATTCTAGCCATATCCTAGACAGTCCTGTTCTTTCTCTCAACAACTCCATTTTTTGAGGAGTTCTAGCTACAGAAAGATGTCTCTTAATCCCATGCTTTTTACAGCATTGATCAAATTCATTATAAGTAAATTCTCCACCTCTATTAGACCTTAAGCATTTTATTCTTGATCTAATCTCATTTTTCACCCAAGCCTTAAAGATTTTAAATCTTTCTAAAGCTTGAGATTTATCTTTAAGAAAAGTCGACCATGCCATCCTTGAATATTCATCTATCAATAACATGAAGTACCTTTCTCCATTGATGCTTTTGGTTCTGGTTGGTCCACACAAGTTTGTATGTATCCTCTCAAGAGGTTTTGAGGTTGAGTACTCATTTGACTTGAAACTAGCCCTTGTTTTCTTTCCTTCTTGACACTTGTTGTGTGGTTACACAACACACCCCATTTTTCCCTAGCAAAATAGGGACCCAACCTTTTTCCTTGCTTTTGGCTGGCTTGTTCTTTTGTTTTCACTGGTACGGTAAAAATAGTTAGTATCAAATGCATGCCAGGATGTCATCTTGTGCATATCAGGACCTTGCAAGGAAGGTCTAATTTTCAAAGTCAAATTTCATTATCATGAACCTTGCCAAGTGAAAGAATACAAAATTTTAAGGTTTGCCTTTTGGATCACCCTAGATTTCCTTAGGACTAGGAAGATATGCCAAGTCAAAGTCTGGTCAAATAGTCTTAGGGAGGTCATCACATTCCTCAATATCCCAGATATTTGTTAATATCATGAGCGCAGGTTTTATAAAGAAAACCTCAATGTCTGCACATTCGCTAATATGCAGACATCAAATTTTGACCCAAGAGGTAACAAACTGTCAAAATACACAAACATTCCATGAGGGTGCACATTCAATGTTAATATCCTAGATATTCGTTAATATGCAGACTTGGCCAAATACAATGAAAAACACTAAAGGTCCGCATATTAGCTTAATGTCCTGGCATCCGCCAATATGATGATGACGTCATCCAGATTCATTCTAAAGAGATCCAAAAAGGATGATAACGTCACCGAGACATTCAAAGTAGGGGGTCATCATATTCCTTAATATCCTAGATATTTGTTAATAACCGGACCTTACCCCAATATCCATGACCCCGATTAGACGGTAGCGGATCCTCGTGGGAGAATCTTGTCAACAAGAAAGATTCTTCGCACTACTGTGAGATGATGACACGTGTCCATATGCATTCCTGACTTATTGTGAATATAGTTGGGACCCGATGATAAATCTTTGGTCAATGAAGGTTGACCCTACCTATGATGACATCATATTAGAAGCCACCCTAGAACATTATTCAAGCTAATGACATCACCCTCACTTTTGGACTGGGGGGGATGATTCATAAACCTAGATATCTAGATATTTCTTAATATCCTCATATTCATTCCCAGAATTCCTAACACGTAGATTTCTAAGAACCAATAGGATGATGCCACATGGCATGTTGACTTTTTGCATATGGACATTCCATAATGTCCTGATATCTGATTATGCCTTTGGGTTGTCCCGATCTAATTTTTATTTGGTCAATGTTGACCAACATCATGATGACATCACCTGCATATGCATATTCCGAAGAGGTATGTATACTGTTGAATATCTTGATACTTTCAAATATGTAGATGTGGGAATTAATGTCGTGAATTGGTAGGTGGATATTTGAAATTTCAAATTATACTACACCACCTATTATAATCTTAGAAACTCAACATCCATATCCACAGATATGCGTGACTTAGCATTAACTACGCCCTAATCTATCAATGTTAACACTTAAAAGGGGTAATCTATGGGCATTTTTACATTTATCAAGTATTTAGGGAGAAACTACAGAGCTCCAGAGCACATTACGCCTGCCATTACAACACTCCGCGATCTTAACGGAATGAAATATACATCAAATAGCAATGGTGAAGGGCGATATTGTATAGTAAATCCGCACATTTGATCACTACTTAATCAAGGTTTAAGTGCGAAAGTCAGGTATGTAACTTGAAACCCTCATTTTGTTGTTTTCAAACAGTAAAAGATTAAACGCTATTTACCTAGGGTAAATTGGTATGTATATGCACATGTTCATCTTTTGTAATACGTTGAACTCCGCGATATTTTAAAAAATCAAATGAATAAATCTATGGATCACATGATAGGTTAAGATGCATATATTGGCCATTACAGGAAAACATGGAAGTCCGCAAAAATAGATCTGATATAGAGTTCTTAACTCCTATGTGCATACAACCTGGCGGATCTACTTTCAAATATGGTCAGATAGGTGATACTCATCCAGGGAGTACTGATCTGGATGCATGGACAACCAAATTGGAGAAAGGTAGCAGGAATCCCCTACTTATCAATATTTACAATTCATGAATGTGGCATGTTAGTGGTTTCCCCTATGCTATAGAAGCTATCGAGCTAGTAATTGCATGTGCTGACAATTATAACCCTAATACTAGGAGAGTGGAGAAGCACGGTTGAGTATATGCAAACTTTTCAATTGTAGGCATCACAGCCATCCTCAATCTTCCCTCAGGCTCTTGTTTATACAAGATAGATCTAGGAGCACTAGAGAAACAATACCAAGGTAGTTTTAAGGATTACAGGAAGAACATGCTTTCATGGAGGGCTCAGGATAGTACCTATAGGGCATCCACTGAGTTGCCAGTGAACCTGTACAAATTTGACTTCTCCCCTGAGATGCAATACATGATGGTCATGCTCAGTAGAATGAAGGGGAGACTACATGCAGGGAATTTTGAAGGCTGGATATATGGATTAATGAGAATGGTAGAAAGCACCAACCAAAAGCCACAATGGGAATCACTCATTAGTAACAGTTTCAATGAAGGAATGAAGAAACTTGGTAGAAAGGCCAGCCTATTCAGTATGTCTTCATATGTGGTATATGCTCGTGTGGCCAAAGGAACATTTGATGGCCCGCAGACACTTGGCAAGGTTGGACTTAACCATGGAGATGTGAATATTTGGAACCATTACCCATAGCTAGAGAGGAGAGCATCCCTCTAACATTATAAAAGAGTCAATGAATACTTCATCATGCACATGGTCCAGATGATGGAAGAGGACAAGGCAAAGAGGCTAAGCATGGAGGCCCAACTATTAGTGGGCAAGAATGGAACTTGGTTTATTTAGTTCCTAGCATTCACCTACATCAAGATGGAGGGGTTCAGTGGGCAACCCTTGATGTTGCCTAGGTACCCAACAGACCAAGTCATACTAATGGAAATGGCCAGATAAATATTGCCCTCACAGAAAGCATTCACAAAGAGAAACAAGAGACCAAATGTGATCTTTCCTATTTGCATTGGGTGGTACATATGCCCAGATGTAGAAACATCTAAGGAGGTAGTAGAAGAATTACATTTGATGCATTTGCAACCTTTCTCCCTAGCCAAGAAATATGATCCCTACAGAAGGATGGAGAATAGCATATATAAGAAACCTGTACAATAGGTACATCTAGAGGATTATTGGATAGATTGCCCTGATGATGTGGAAGTGTGAAGGAGGAGCTATTAGTGGCTCACTTTGAAACAAATCCACACTTTAGACTGCATACTAGTTGTTGGTTCCCAAATCAGCAGTCATCAAACTCCAAGGGTTTGCCACTTCCTGTGCTCAAGTTCAACGATAAATTTGACCAACAAAGATGGGAGGTTGTTTGCACATGCCTCCCCTTCACTTCAGGTTCTGCCACAGCTAGGGGGTATCCCTACAACAAAAGATTTATCTTTGACTCGTTCAGAACAAAGGGTTTAACTTTACAATACTAGGCAGAATGCTCTCACATGTATACCAAGATTTGTTGGATGAACCAAGGTTAGCAATATTCTTGGACATATCACACTAGTTGAGGATGAGAGCATGCAAGGTCCTAATATACTCCTACAAACTAACGAGTTGAGGTTTTGGAATGATTTTGTTTTATGTATTTGGCTGTCAGACTCAAGATTTGATTCATGAACTCAATCCAAGCTCTAATCAGTGCCTACCCTTGGGCATGGAGTCAAGCTGAAAATACATGTATGAATTATTCCCATAAATTATATAAACATTCACATTTCAAGGGGTTTGACTAGTATTTGCCTTACAAATACACCCAAGAATGAGTATTTTGTTGACCCTACTTACGAATATCCTTGCTGCAAAACAATCTTCCCCACACTTAACCTAAAACAATTTAATCTATTCCTTGAATAGAGGTCAGAGATTAAGCATGCAATACAATGAATCTGTATTCCTGAACTTCAAAAACCCTTAGTCATTTAATTAAAAAAAAATTGCTAACAACACTGGAGATAGCCAACAGAAGAAATGCATAAAGCATTTTTCATCTATTCCAACATGAAATTTGAACAAAAACTATGAAGAAAAACATTCAACACAAGATCCATAGACTTACAGAACAAGAAATAGAGCAACCCAAGAGAACTTGCATTTCATTCACTCCTCCAAATCCCAGCCATTCAACAATGACCAAATGAGAGCCCAGCTGCTTTTTTATGTTCAAAGTGTGTTGCCCTAGAATTAACTCACTCTGGAGGTAGGTGAGATATTTTTTAACATTACAATTTCCCTCCAAAATGCATTTGGGAATAAAATAACAATATATTAAAAGAGGAGAAGAAAATGAATAAAATATACTTTAATATTCCTCTTTTAATTTTTTGCATTTTTTCAAAATTTTCCCAACTTGAATGGAGAATCCATTCCTCTGAACTGATATTTCATTCTTCATCCTCTCCATTGCATTCAACCTCTGAAAAATAACATTGCAAATTTTATTTGCTACCCAATCAATTTTTTGGGTCATTTTCTGAGAAACAGAGGTGTTTTGCATCACTCAGACAACCAAAAATCGCTCTAAACGAGCAAAAACCCTTCACCAATGTACAAGAAATAGTCTGAGGAAGATTTCCAAGCATAAAAATGCATATTTGAACAAAAAATTGCCCCCAAAAATCAGCCTGAAACCAAAAAACGTGATTGCAACTTCAAATCCCGCTTGGAGCAGCCAAAAACTGTCAAAAATGATTAGAAAACCTCCACACACGCCTCAAGAATGGATGTAAGGTGATTCTATAGCAAGAGACAACAAATTTGGGTCAAGAAACACCCCCAAAAAATGCTCAGAAACACAAAAACGTGATCAGCAATGGCAACCAGCAATAGAATCCACCTGAGCAACAAAAAGAATCGTCGAAAACACCACAGGAATGAAGGAACATCATTGCTTGCACTTGCAGAGGAAGGTGGAAGTCGAAATAAGCCTTGCGATGGGCTTATCGCACCATCACACGGGTCAAAAGAGGCAGCAAGGGAGGGGCTGCAATGGTGCGATAAGCCGTACCATCGCACCCCATATTTCATTCACAAGCTTTAATAAAAGTTTAATAAACTTTCATAAGCTTTCCTTATAAACTTTGACTTTTTTCAAAGTCACGTTCAACTTCATTTCTATATGCCCCTTTTTTAAAATGCAATTTTATCATTTGATTTTATATTTGCAAATTTCAAACTTTAGACTTTGACGGATTTTGAATTTCCTTCGATGACCATTTGGCGCTTTTCCACTGCGGGCAGACTGGGTGCCCAATGGCTATGAAAATTTGTGTAGGGGCCTAATCAATTATTTCAAGCAAACCCATCTCCTCAGATTTTGCTTCGCCAACCAATTTCTAGCACCTGCTTTGTAAATTGACCCATCGGACGAGTTTGCTGCAGTTGAAATGCATTAAAATAATGCATCAAATGGTCTCTAATTTTGACAAAATTGAAACTAGAGACATTTGAGACCAAATCAACAACTGGGTCACCCTCAAAATTGTAGGATTTGAAGTTTTTTGGGAAGCCAAAATTAGCCTGGTCGCAGTCAGAAAATAATTAAATACCCTACTAAAACTTGTTCTGGAAGCATGAAATTAGCAGGTGTGTTATCATATGTGCCAAGAAACTTTCCACCAACTAGATTTGCAAGATGATGCTCGAGTCGCAAAATTTTAATCACCGAAGGTGGCCTCCAGTGTAGATTGTGCATCCTCTTGCCCAAGCCTCCGTCGACACCTTGAAAGAATATTGGCACATCAAATTTTAAAAATTTGATGGTGCCACTAGTGGCTCTTGCTTGGGGATGCATGCCTCTTGTAGGCATGGCGAGATTCCAGTTATCTCTAGGACGTAGACCGGGTGCCTACTCCATTGGGCTGCAGAGTCAATACTCCATCTTGCATCAAAATTCATACTTTCAATTTTATTTGGTGGCCCTAGGCCACCAAAATGGAGAACCAATATTTTCCTCTATCAAACACTTGATTTTGATCTGACTGCCCTAGACCACAACTAAAAAGATGAATAAAATTTGCCTGATCACATGCATAGTCACATCTCTAACCATTTCTTTGAGCTTGTCACTATCAATGCAACCTTTATCACTCTGCACCTTAAAATCAGGCACTGATCCACACATATTATCATATCCTTTAGCACTAGGCAATATATGAATGTCATATTCATCAAACAATGCATTCTTATATGGCATATATCACTTATCCTCATCCATGTCACTATTATGCATTATAAAATGATCTCCTAGCTAAACTGAAAACTGAAAGCACTCATAGTCCACCATATAACTAGGATCATTAGGCCTCATTTTATCATAAGTTTTCACATCAAAGAGGAAACTATCATATTCATTTTTGTGCACCGTATGCAAACATCATTCAGCTGCATCAAACAGAAAAGGTTCATACTCTGGCACCTCTATAAATTGGAAATCGTTATGTTGATAAGAGCATACAGCTGAGAATCTTAGCTCAACCTCTCCACAATATCTTTCAATATCTTGGAAACAACACTCATCCGTGTCATGGATATTCCTCAAATCAGTAAACTTGTCTAAATTAACTTCAAAATCTTTCCTCATGTCTATGTATACATTTTCACAAGAAGGCTTAGACAAGTTGGAATATACTCCATCATAATGGTCATCAAATGAGCTGCTCAAAACTTAACCATCTCTACAATGAACTTCAGGATATACATTGGTCTCTCTTTCATCAGTATAAAGTTTGGAATCCTCATCAATAATAATGCTTTGACTTTCACCATACTCAATCAAGTTCTCATCACCATATGTATCATCTACTTGGAAAAGGGCTGGTCTAGGTGTCTCAAATTCATTACAGTATGTTGCTGGTTCATGGATAGCTGAACATGCATTTTTATTGCCACATACACCAATGAATCCCTTGTGTGAAGAAGTATCAACTTGTGTGTCATGAACAAAATTATAATTAACAAGAGAACAATCATACTCAACACTACTACTTGTTTCAATCTCTAATTGCTCTTCATTATCTTCCTGTGTTTGAATATAAAAAGGCAATGATTCAAACAAGGAGTTACTCTTTTGTTTACTTATTTCTTCTTTATCCTGTGCACAACACTCACAATCATCTCCACAAACTTATTCCAACAAATACTCATTGCTTCCCACAACCTCATCATTGTTTTTAGAACTAGATACCTCAACCCTAAATTGGGAATCATCATTGATCCTCTCGTTGGCATCCTTTACTAGTGAACAATCTAGTTCAGTATTGTCATCATCATTATGTTCAAACACAACAACATTCTCTACTTCTATCTTCTCATTTACACATTTGTCTTCAAATGATACCACGATCACATGGTCATTTGCAACCACACAACTGCTATTTACACCAATGCTTGTGGACAACGAACTCTGCATGTGCTTATCCCTCATTTTCTCTGCATTATCTAAAAACTTGTATGCCATCTGCATATCCGTTATCTTGAATTCTCTCACTAATACACTTGAGCCCTCCTCAAAGGCCTCAAAGTACATAATAATGTAGGCTGGAGTATCACGTCTGAAGTCTTCAGGGATTTGTGAAAGGGCAACTATAAATCTATGACTGAAATCAATACTGGATTCTTCATCCTATCTCCTAATTTCTTTTAACCTTGCAACAAGATCAGCAGGTTCATTTGTAAATTCCTTTTTAAAACTATCCACAAGTTCATCCCAGTAGGTAAAGGATTTCTCAGGAAAGCTTAAATACTATTCTCTAGCTTTTGTACCAATGGATCTAACAAAAAACCTCATTCACATGTCCTCATCTCCAAATGAATATTTCTCCATGAAGTTGTGAAAGTTTTGGATATGTGCACTCCCCTCACACACACTGTGTCCACTAAATCTGGGCATCTGATTGTAAATATGAGCTGGCATGCTTTCAACTTCATAGTCAATCCATGACAGGTCTAATTGGTCATACAAAGGATCAAAAGAGTTGACAAGAGGTTTAGCAATTTGGCTGGTAGACATAGCATGGTTATTATTTAATTGAGCCTACTAAGCTTCTAAGGATATTAACCTTTTCTTTATCTCTTCAATTTTTTCACATAACATTGATTTCCCCTCTTGGCTGAGCATGGGTGTATACACATTTGGATTCATGTAATTTTTACTTTTAGACATTTTATGTCCACCTAAGTCCTCAAGCTTCCCTCGACATTCAACTTGAACAATAGAACAACAAATAGAAGTGGGAAGAAACTATGTACCTTTTCACATCTGGCTGTTGTAACTTTAAACAGAATACTTTTAAATCACAATAACATACATCAGCCCTTCATGTGTATTGAAACTTTTAGCAGAGTCACCACCTCTTCAAAGAGGACAAAAGCCTTCAAGACAAAGATCTTCAAAGCTGCAAATTATTTTTCTAAGTTACCTCTCGTAGAGGACAAATTATTTAGAAGGCACTTTCATTCTAGATTCACAGACCAGTAGAGCACCATATAGTCTTTCTTTGATCATGCTGCAATGACAATAAGCAGAGTCACCACCCTCTAAAGGGAAATAATAAAACAACATTCATATGCTAACTCTACACCCCCAGCACTGGTACTCAGAGATTCCACAATAAAATTTGACAACCCTCCCCAGTAGAGTTGCTAGTTTTGTTGGTTCCCAAATTAGCAGTCACCAAACTCCAAGGGTTTGCCACTTCCTGTGCTCAAGTTCAATGATAGATTCGGCCAACAAAGACGGGAGGTTGTTTGCATGTGCCTCCCCTTCACTTCATGTTGAACGTGTAGCTCCAAGATTTTCTCATCTACTTTGTAACCCATTGGCATTATCCATACTATTCTAGGCTCAACTACCTCCATTAGGCATTGATCAGTGTCAACCATGAAGCACACTATATCCTTGTATTTTTCAACTATGGATTGAGGAATTCTTTCTCTGGCTTGCATCATACTTTGGAAGTTCTTAAAGTATCCCCGGAGTGTTGTGCTTTGAGCCTTAGCATCACCAAGTCCATACATATAGTCTCTAATCTGTATTGCAACCGGTCTGTCAGTTTGCCATACCCAACCACTTGATCCGGGTAGCTCATTCATATAGTAAAAGAATAGACATAGTATTAGATAGCCGTATTTGAAGGAATTCTTCTTATACTTTTTGATCTTTTGCAAGTTTTCTAATAATTGATTCAGGAGAAGGTTGCATAGATCATAATCTGCATTTTCCCTTAACATCTGATATGTTGTATATATTGCAGTTCCAAACATAGAGTTCTCCCTGCTAGACTGATAGATCTTATATCCAATTATCATTGAAGCAAACTTGACATCTGGATCTGTGATGTCATCAATTGTCATTGCTCTTTTGTCAAACTTAGATCCAGTAACTTTAGTAACTGTCTGGTTCTTGAAAGATTTGAGTGCAAGTAACCCATCGGATGAGTGCAGTCCAGTTACTGCCCTCATAGCATCTTTTGTTATCTTGAAAGGCTTCATTAACCACATGAAATTATCATGTATTCTTCTAAGAACATACCGGACCCAATCATCTTCTGCAAAACAAGGAAAGTGGATGCAATGTCCAAAGTGCTTATCCTAGAAGGCCTTGTATTGAGGTTTGAGTTCAAAACTTTCATCTATTAACTATTTATGATAGATGTCCATCAACTTAGATTCTCCAAATTCCTCAATATTGGCGTGGATGTAAACCCTAACATCTTCTACGTGTAGTACCCCAAGCGGAATGCTAGAAAAAGTGCCTAATGGATCAACTTCTATGGATTTATAGGGGTGTTTCTTGAATTTTGGGCGCGGCTTATCAGCGATCTTAACAACCATTAGAGTAGCCATTTTGTAAAGGATTCAGAGAGAGATTTTTAGAATGGAAGTACCTTTTTACGCTTTAGGGTTCGAAAAAGAGCCGGAACAAATCGCTGGTTGAATTGGATTTTGTAGTTGATCTTTAAGAGAGTTGTAGACACTTTGATGCAGAGCTCTTCTTTTCTTCTTCTCGAAAGAAAATGTGCGAATAATAAGTGAGTGAACCCTTTTATCTCTGCGCAAACCCTAATTTGTTTTTGCAATAAATGCACAACTTAAGTCATCTGGTTGCCTTGTTCTGAGAGAGATCTTTTCAAATCACTGAGATGCACTTAGAATCATTTTTAGTGATAATTGACAATGTATCTTCTTTCCTCCAATCATGCCATGAATCCGTAGATCAAGATATTTCAATTTTGAATCATACCGGATCTGTCTATGAAGATCCTGCTTTATCGGATGGCTATCAAACTGGATCAATCTTGGATGACTAAACTCTTGCAAAACTCCATGTAGATCTTTCACATTTGTACCGAGGGTTATTTAGATATTTTTCTGAGAACCCTTTAATCTACAATATTCCATGTGCCAAATTTAGGCACCGATTGACTGGCTGGGGGAAATTATTTTTCTTTGTAACTCCCCCTGAGCCAGAGCTCATCTGTTTAGTTTCTAGAAGGATTATCAGCACCAGATTCTGGTGCGGATCCATCCCCAACATTTTCTGTACTCTTCTTCACCCAAATCTTGCTCATCTCCCTTTGAACTTCATCTGCATTCACTTTTCCTTTTCCCTTATCTTATTTTTGATTATGATGCACCGAACCCTTTTTATCCTGATTTTTACTTCTGCTGAATTTGGTAATGTGACCAGATCTATTGCAATTGTAACAAACAACATTTCTTTGCATATTTGACTGATATCCTCTTGATCTACATTGATTAGCCATATGTCCCATTCTATTGCATTCAAAGCATCTACCATTGAATGAATTATTTATTTGCATATTTCTGCATTCATGAGATTTGTGACCATACCTTTTGCAGTTGAAACATTGTCCGGAGAAGGATGGATTAGTCTGATTCATTCTCCTTCTGTACTGAGTTGCTTTATGATTGAAATTGTTGCAATTGAAGCAGTATCCATTGAAGGATGGATATCTTTGAGCATTTGGTTGTCTTACCAGAGGTCTTCTAGGCCTGTTTCTTTGATTTCCTGATCCAAAATTCTTCTGACCAGATCCAGAGTTCTCACCTTTCTCATATCCCAAACCACGCTTATCATCTACCCTCTTTTGGCTTTCAAGAAGAACTTCAAGTTGGGCTGAGCTTATCTTGAATTTCTCTTTGTATTCATTTGCTGTTTGAAGATTTTGTTTAAGAGTGTCTATCTGATTCTCAAGTTGTTCTTCATTATCTCTAGCTTCTTCAAGATCAGATTCAAGATGCTTAATTATTCTGTCCATTTTGTGGCAGTCCTCTGTCTTCTCCTTGAGGGATTGTTTTAGATTATCTTCAATTTTCCTTTTCTCTTCAATTTCTTGGGTGAATCTCATAACCCCTGATTCCATCTCATCCCTTACCATAATGACCTCTTTTGATAGCTTCTCACATAGCTTGTTTTTCTCATCCAGATCTTCATTAGTATCATTGGCTTCACTCTAACTTGCTAATTTTTGAAGTAGTTCCTTTCTCTTTTTCACAAAGATACTCAGTTTTTCTTTTAGCTCATTTATGAAATCATCAGCTCGTTTGAGTCTTTCTCTCAAGTTATTGATTTTAGAGTGGGACTATTCAAAATCATCTAGGGTAGACTGAAGTTGTTCCTGTTGGCAAGAGACACTACATGGATTCATGAATGTTGTCATTGATGACAACAAAGGTTATCCCACACATCCGCAAGACATGATGAGTCTCTATCGGAAGTCAGATTGAAGAAGTGTTATGATCCGGTAAGCAAGAACAGAGTAGTCAACAAGGTCTGACAATCAGGTCCGGATCTCTCAGAGGAAGTATTTCAGTGAAGTGCAGATTTGGTGAAGTCAAGAGGAGTACCTTGACTAATAGATTACAAGGATTTAGCCTCCGGTGATGGAAGGGTGAAGAGATATGAACACTTGAGTGTTGGGTTCCTATCTGATAGAGCAGATAGAGGAAGAACTGTACTGGCAGAGTGTTAGACTCGAATCTGGAAGAGAGATTGCTAATGACTAAGCTTCTTGAGGTATCATTCATGATTGGCTGACATGATTGAAGACTTCTACAAGCATATTCTTGATCCGCATTACTTAGTATGCAAGGATTCAGCCGACAGACCAGAGTTTGAGATAATATTGACTATTCCGGATGCTGACTAGAAAGTGTTGAAATCACTTGTGCGGATATATATACAAGATGGATTTAGATGTGAAGGTGTGTGTCGAGTAAGCAATTGAAGTGCGAATAAAAGTAGAATAGTATAAAAGGCAGAAAAATAGGTTTGGAATGTAAGAGGATAGCAGCACTTAAGGAGAGCAAGAATGAAGTGCAACAGATCAGTCTATTGAGCTTAACCGGAACTAAACTTCAGCATGTGTGGATGCTTCTCATCAGTTCAAGTTTTCTTTGTGTATACAGTAAGTCTTTTGTAGGCAGTAAGCCTCTTTGTGAGCAGTGTGCTCGGGCAGTGAGCCCTAATTGGCAAGTGCCATTTTGTATCTTCTATTCTTCTAACAGAGAATAATATCTTGGGTTAGTCACCCCGTGGTTTTTCCCTTAACAGGGTTTCCACGTCAAAATCATTGTGTCATGTGTATTGGTGTTATTTCCATTTCATGATTATGCTTGCTTATTTGATCTGATGTTACATTAACTATTAAGAAAGCACAGAAAGTTAAAATTATTAGGATAACTGATTCACCCCCCTTAGTTATCAATAGTTCCTTCATACCATACATATCCATTAAGATTCCTAGATCTTCCTCAAGCTGTTAGGCTCTGTTTAGAGGAACTTAGCTTTGATACCAATTGTTGGAAACAAGGTAGATAACTGAGAGGGGGGGTGAATTAGTTATCTCAAATATCTTAACTTTCTTTTCTCCTTTAATAATTAGTGCAACATCAAAACATATAAGCATACATGATCATAAGAACAGAAATAAATTATCACACATAACACAAGGATTTTTACGTGGAAAACCTTGTTAAGGGAAAAACCACGGGTGACTAACCCAAGATTGTATTCTCTATTAAAAGAATAAGAAGTACAAAATGGTACTTGCCAATTAGAGCTCACTTCCCAAGCACACTGCTCACAAGAGGTACATTGCCTACAAGAGACTGACTATCTAAAAAGTTTATAGAAGGTAACCAGGTGTTTGAATTGATGAGAGGCATCTATAAATGCTGAAGTTCAATTCCGGTTAGGCTCAATATACTGATCTAATGCACTTCATTCTTCCTTTGCTTTAGTGTTGTTGCTCTGTCACATACCGGACTTGTATTGCTGCTTCCACACTTATCTCTACCTTTCTTCATACCCTATTTCATCACATCTATACACACACACACACACCTTCATACTGGAATCGATTTGATATATATATCTGCACCAAGGATTTCAACAACTTTCTAGTCAGCAACCAGAATACTTAAGAGATTTACAAGATATTGATCTGTTGGCTGAATCCATACTTGATTTGTGATGCGTATCAAAAACATAGACATAGAAGTCATCAATCATGTTGGCCAACATTGTATGATCCCTCAAATAGCTTGATTAACATCAATTACTCATCCGGATTGAAGTTTGATACTCTACTAGTCAGTTCTTCCTCAGTCTACTCTACCTATCAGGAACCCAACACTTAGATGCTCATATCTTTTCCATGTTTCATCACCGGAGGCTCAATCTCTAGAATATAGTAGTCATGATACTCCTCTTGACTTGTCCAAGTCCACAACTTGCTGAGTTACACCATTTGAGTGATCCGGACCTGATTGTCGGACCTTGCTGGATGCTCTGTTCTTGTTCACCGGACCAAAACAATCTTCAATCTGACTTCTGGTATAGGCATACTATGTGCTACGGATGTGTGGGATAGACTTTGTTGCCATCAATGACAACACTCATGAAGCCACACAGTGTCTCTTGCCAACACACCTAATGTCATTGCATGTGCAATGTACATTTGGCATGCCTCTCTAAGGCAGAAAGAATGATATGTGGGATGGGTAGATCAAAACTCTTTTCACACCCCTTTGATTATGAAGGCAACCTAGCTAGGGTTAGGTTATGTAAAGTGTGTTTCCTTAAGTGGAGTCCCTACTATGAGGTGACGTGCCCCTAGGGCTTTTATATCATGAAGCAAAGATCGGTCCCGTCTAGAAGTAGAATCTAAAGGTCTAGTTTAAATGATAAGGTCCAATTAGTTAAATTAAAGATTTAATTGATTATAATGTGGAAATGCTATTATATAGAACCCAAACATTCAATTGAATAAAACATGCACCAAAGAGAAACATTATAAAATCTACACTATTAAATATGACATAAAACAATTAAATAAAATATAGTAACCTTCATAATTTAAGGTCAAATTAAGGCTACTTAAGGTATCTCGATCGTCAACTTAACACAAGGGATAATAATCTCTATCAAAAGGTAATTAAAAAGTCTAAAAATTCTCTTAGGGAATCAATCCCTAACTCAGGAAAAATTAATTAAAATTATAGGGAAAATAAATTTCCCTAAGGTTGAGGATAAATTAATAATTAATCAAAAATCAATGAACTCCTAACTATAGAACAATAGGAAGATAGTTTAATTTTCTATAGTGAAATTAATTAACCTTAATTCTAATTAGAGGCCTAAACGATTTTGGGAAACACTCAGACCCTAATGTTTGCCTATAAATCTTCTAAGGTCTTCTAAATAGCTCACTATTTGTTTGAAGAGAGCTGAAGGGGGAAATCTCTTTCCTTAGGGGAAAGATTATTTCCTCAAGCTAAATTTTTCTATTAGATAAGAAAAAATAAATAATTTGTTTCAATATTTTCTAGATTCCTACAATTCTCTTAGAAGTTTTGTAATATGATGTTGTTCTAATTCCTCACTACAAAATTTCTAGTTTTTCCACTAAAAGGTGTACTAGTTTACTTGAAAGGTAGAAGTATAAAAGAAGAAATTTATAATATATATATATATATATATATATATATATATATATATATATATATATATATATATATATATATATATATATATATATATATATGGGAAAAAGAGTACAATGAGCTTATACTTAAATGTATGATTATGTATATGTGTATATATATACTTATGAGTATATATATATAATATAAACATATATATCTATGAATATACACAACACTGTGTATATTCACAACATTGTATGTATAAATATACTCATTTATAGATATATATATTAACAAAGTATACTGTAGGGACTAATTTAAATAAGCATGTCGTTCTGTGTTTTTTAATCTCTCAAAACATTAAACTTAACTTATTTACATAACATTTAATGCTTGTATTTTGATATTTATATATAATTCTCTCTGTATTTTTAAAACAAAGTTTAGAAAAATAAAGATAAACAATGATTTTAAATTTAAAAAAAGGTTTTCACAACCCATATATATATATATATATATATATATATATATATATATATATATATATATATATATATATATATATATATATATATATATATATATATATATATATATATATATATATATATGGGGCTTATATAGAAGCATAGGTTTAATGCTTTATAGTAATGAAAAAGTAGAAAGTTTAGCAATGCAAATAAATGTGCAAATGAATACTTTATATTCTTTCCATATCAATGTAAATATCAATGTAAGGAAGATGATAAATTGTTTTTTTCACCTTAGGAATATAGTATAATTTATTTTCTATTCAAAATATCTAAATCAATTTCATAGAGATAGATACAAAAAGAAACCTTTATTTAATTTAGGGCTCACTATATTTAAATGTATAAGGGTAGGGATAAAAATCATTTTCTTTCCATAACTTAAATTTCTTTCCTTCTAAAATCACACTAAGCATATTAGTTCAAGGTGAGAGGGAGAGAGAATACAAGGAAACTTCTTTCCAAGAATAAGCAAAGGAGTAGGAGAGAGAGATATACATAATACACTCATTTTCTCTTTTCTAAATTCAAATCAACTCAATGTTAAATAAATCAAATACTTTATTTCTTTTCAATCTTTCATAAATACATTAACATCCCCCAATGCATGAATAACAAACTTAACATTACAATGAGTCTCCTTTTACAAGATCACTCAAGTCTCAAGGATTTACACATAGCCTTACAATGAGAGAACATTTCTCTTAGACAACACTGAAATAATCCAAGGAGACTATTATCCTCCTTCCTCTTCAACTAGCCCAAATCCTGCAAAAGCCATAATAAAACAAGGCCAATGGAGGTGCTCACCACCCAACCATAGGCTTTCTCACAAGCCTCCCTCGAGCTAGGAGGTGTACAAGTAACCTCAAAATACACACATATACAAGGGATGCAACCACACAATCAATAAACAAGAACATTCCCAACAAAGGTCATTCACAAAAAAAAATCCATATACCATGGATTTGAACAAGGGGGAGAGGGTGGACTACTCTCCTCAAGGGGAAAGACATCAAATACTAACTTGAGATAATGATGCTTTCTCATAACTTAACTATTTTCTCATCAATATCATCTCATATTTCAATATTAACCACCTTATAACTCCAATAATCACAAGGACGGCACTCTTGCCTCTCAAATGTATCCACAACTCAAATAAGGCCTTAAGCCAAAAAACTTCTCTCAAGGAGTGAGAATTCCCCAAGGAGGTTATCACCTCTCTCAAAACCCCAAATACAAGGCAAGCTCTTTCGCACAAGTGGTGAGCATTTTCCTTAACAGCCCATCCCAAAATAAAGGCACAACCAAATAAGAACATACAATAGATGCATTACATAAGCAAATAAATAAACTACTAAAATCTTGAAGACTCTTGAGAGCTGAACTCTCAAGCTGTCCAAGTATGAACGAGTTGAAGAAGATCTACTCAAGAGTTCTCCAACACTTCAAAAATCCTCTCCAAAACCCAAGATCTTCTCCAAAATCTAAAAAGACAAAAAGCCCTTTCTCCTCTCCAAAGGGAGAGATAAATAGGGATGAAAAACTAATTCTCTTGAATGGGGAGGTGACACTTGTCACCTTCCCACTCACTCTCACAAGCACTCTTTCCCACAAGTTCTCTCACACATGTGTGAGACCTTGGGGAAAGGGAAGTACTTAGGGTTCTCTTCCCAAAGGCTATTACATTGTGTTCTCACACATGTGAGGCCTTTGGGATTCCCCAAAGTCCACTCAAGAACCTATGGTATGTTGGAAATATGTGTTGTCATTGATGTCAACACTTAGAATAAGATCAACACTTAGTTTGTGATGATGATATCAGTATGGTAACAGAGATGCAATGAGATAAAATGATGTTCCTGAGGTTCATAATGGGTTGTTGATGTTCATGGTTGGATGTCATGCCTGGATTAATGTCAAGACAAGTTTTTGGTCAGCAAAGATGAGGTCATGATGAAATATTAAGATGGGAATTAGAAGCACAAAGATGAATGATGAAATATTAAGATGGGTATTAGAAGTTCATGGTTGGATGTCATGTTCCTGAAGTTCTTAGTCAACAGAGACTGTATTCATTGAGTACGTTTGTTGATAGAAAAGAAGACAAATTAATATGAGAATTAGAAGCACCTAGATGATTAGATGTGTTTCTAATGTTGGGAAGATGTTACTAATCATTTGAAGCATATTTTATTCTCTCTCTTGTTGTTACTAGGAATGTATGTGTTGATACAAAGAAGTTATAGCCTCCAGATGTTGATGAAAGTTTATGCTACAGGAAGATTATTTTGAAGACTATCTAGAAGAATGCTTTGCATTTTTCTACTGTTAGTGTTGAGCCTCTGTAGATTGGAATATAGCTTCATATAGTATCAAAGCATGTATGTTCCAAGTTTCATGGTGTTTGGATTACCGGAAGAGTGTTTTGCAGTTGACGGTTTGAAGACAGTGTTGGTTCTAAAGAAGATTTTCACTGTTCTGTAATGTTTGGCTCAACATTCCTTTGCATTTGAAGATGATGTCTTGTGGTTTAGAAGTTAAGCACAGTGACTTGTGAAGTTACATTTTCCAAAGTTTCAAGTCTCTACATCCTCCACAGTGAAAGTTATGAAAGACAGAGTTCTGGTCTGTGTTTTGACAGAATCAAGTAATGATAAAGACTGTTTGGGATACTCTGTAGTTCTCTGCATGATAGATATGGCTATGTGGTTTTGAGGAAATGTTCATAGAAATGTATGAGTGCATCCATATAATTTTTAGGTGTTTTGGAGCTCTGCAAGCTTAGTTTCTCAATGACAGTGAGTTACAGTATGTTTCGGATGGCTGTTTGATTTCAGTGTCCATGTTTTAAGGTATGCAACACAATGTATTTGATGTGCAGAGTTAGAGGTGTATTTGAAGGTGTTGTATGAGTCATGAAGACTCATCTAGAATAATTTCATGAAGATATTTTATGTTTCCAATACCACACAAGGTTTCTCAAGTGGTGGTGACCGTTATACTTCAAAGTTCATGTCTTCCTGCTTAAGGTCATCCTATTTCAAATGAGTGATGTGTGCAAAGGTGATTCCTTGATGAATGATGCTATGAATGATGTTTAGGACTAGACTAAGCATGTATTGGGATTATCAAGGCATGTGTTTTCTCTTGGAGTAGCACGTAGTTCATGGTAGGGCTTACCCTATGCATGTTTCATGTGTTGTGATCACTAGCCGACTTGTAAAATGTAATATTCTTATTGTATTGCCTGACTTGTAATGTAATCAATGAAATGTCATGTATATATTGTAAACCTAGTTTATCTAGGTGAGGTATGATTACGAAAATGAAAATATGAAATTGTGAAGAGCAGAATATGAAAATCATATGCATTTTGATGTCTGACTGAAGGAGAAAGAGTAGATGTCTTAGAAGCTATCTTGATTCATCTTGAAGACATATTGTGATAGGAGGGAAGTGAAGAGTGTGCCTAATTGATTCAATCATTAGAAGAAGCAGAATTGCAATCATCAAAGGTTTGAGATTCATTGTCAATTTTCAGGCAATAGAAGGACTATCATACTGTAATCTTTTCTGTGTTTGTTCTCAATTTAGGGAGTATTTGCTTGCTTCTAAGTGACCCTAAAACAAAGTATTCAGGGAGTTGTAGCTTCCTTCAGAGTGACCCTGAATCAAAGTTTTTAGGGAGTAGTAGCTTCCTTGGATTGTAGCCCTAAAACAAAGTTGTTATTTTGAGCTTCATATATTGTGAGTTAATCCTCATTGTGGTTTTTCCCTTCTTGGCTTTTCCACATATATCTAGTGTTATGTGTTGATGTGCATTGTGTCAATCCTTCATGTTTATGTTAATGTTATAATGCTTAAGTTTTAATCTACTCCAGAGAAGTCAAAGTTTGTTTAGATACTGATTCACCCCCCTCTTAATATCTAGGGGTGTTCAACAATTGGTATTAGAGCCAAGTTACTCAAAAGAAGCTTAATCACTTGAGGAAGGTCCGAGATGGCTTGAAATGGTTTTCTCAAGGTACCCATGTTTGATGGGACAAATTGTTTATTTTGTAAGCTAAGGATGGAAAACTATCTGACCTCTATAGGGTATGGCATCTGGCAATATTCAAGAAGGGCTACACTGTTCCTAGTAGTGAACCTAAAGATACAAATGAGATCAAGCTGTATGAGAACAATGCCATGGTAAAGAGTGCTATCATGAGTGGACTAGATGATTCAGAACTTGTGAAGATAATGAGTTGTACATCTTCTCAAGATGTCTGGAACAAACTTAAAAGTATTTATGAAGGAGATAGTAAAGCGAAGCAAGCTAAGATGAAAAATTTCAATAGCAAATTTGAAGCCCTGAGGATGACAGAAGATGAAGACATTGTTGGTTACATGCTTCTGGTGGATGAAATAGTCATGGCATTAGAGGTCTTGGTGGGGAGGTGAAAGAAGATGAAATTGTGAAGAAAGTTTTGAGATCTCTTCCTAAATCTTATAGTCATAAGGTTTTTGCCATTGAGGAATCTCAAGATTTGGATAAATATACAATAGATCAATTATTTGGTTCTCTCAGGGCTTTTGAAATGAGAGAATTTGACAAAGGTACTCCAAAGAAGGAAGCAACATTCAAAGAAAGTAAGAAGATTGAAGATGAAGTAGTTGATCAAGATGATGACCTTGATGAGGCAGAAGCAAACTTTGTTAGGATATTGAAGAAAGGCATAGGGACATACAGAGGTAAGTTACCTTTTAAATGATTCAATTGTGGAAAGGTTGGTCATTTTTCTTCTAAATGTCCTTTTAAAGAATCAAGGAGTAGTAACAAGAGAGACAAGTTCAAAAGAAGCTAGTATTCCATAGAAGATGAGGATCATGATGATTCAAATGATAAAAAACTTTTAATGGCCTTAAATGTTGGTAATAAAAAGGATGATATTGAAATTTTTGAAAAGATTGATACCTTGTAAATTGACCAAAACATTGATAGATCAATGGTTGTATGGATTGCCTTTCATGCAAGAGAAGAAGCCAAGGCTTGGGTAATTGATAGTGGTTGTTCTAATCATATGACTAGTGACAAGGAGAAGTTTATCAGCCTTGAGAAGTGGAGTGGTGGAGATGTTAAGTTTGGTGGTGATGAGTCAACACAAATATGTGGAAAAGGTTCTATAACTATTAATAAGAAGAATAGGACTGAGGATGTTCTCGATGTCAAAGGGCTAAAGCATAATCTTCTCAGTGTCAATCAGATGTGCAGCAAATGATACAATATTAACTTTCATGCCAAAGGTTGTGAAATTAGGAAGGCAGGGTCTGAAAAACTAGTTGTAGAATGTATCAAGTCATATGGTGATATCTATCATCTGAAGGAGGTAAATGAGAGAACATGCTTATTGGCTCAATCTAGTGAGTGTTGGCTATGGCACAAGCAAATGAGACACACCAACTTTGACAATATTATAAAGATAAGCTCTATTCATGTGGTGAGAGATATGTCCAAGATAACCAAGCCTGCAAATACATTATGTAAGGAATGTCAAATGGGAAAGTAGACAAAGACAAGTTTCAAGAGCAAAGAGTATTCTTCTTCAAGGCCATTGGAGCTGATTCACACTAATCTATGTGGCCCTACAAGGTTAAAGAGTCAACAAGGTGAGAGGTATTTTATGTTGCTCATTGATGATTATTCTAGAATGACTTGGGTTACTTTATTAAGAGATAAATAAGATGCCCTTGATAAATTTAAGGTTTTCAAAGCTATGGTTGAAAATGAAATGGATGCTAAGATCAAACGTTTAAGGTTTGATAGAGGAGGTGAGTTTAGTTCAAATGAATTTGAAAAGATTTGTGAAGATCATGGTATTAGGACACATCTTTTAACTCCTAGGACCCCTTAGTAAAATGGGGTAGTTGAAAGGACTCAAAATCATAGGATTGTGCTATATCCAAGAAGAGGATTAGCCTCATCATTAATCATCTTGCTATCCTAGGTGTATGGGAAAGTTAGGAGAATGTTATTGGACCTAGGTGACCCTCAAGAAGATGAAGTACCTTTGGGTGTGAGGTGAAGTCTCTTGGGCCAAGTGTCGAAGTACCTCTAGGTGTGAGGTGAAGCCTTGGGCCTACGGTATGATGAGCTCATCAATGTAAATTGTGCCCTATGATGGGTGACTCTCAAATGAATGAAGTATGCTTAGGTGTAGCATGAAGTTCTTTGAGCTAATTGGTGAAGTACCTCGGGTGTAGTGTGAAGCCATCAAGCCTCCGTATGGGATGGTTGTGTCTCCTTAACAAACCATACCTATGGAGTTAGGGATAGATTAATGAAAGGGTGACATATGATCCTCCCAAGGATAGCACTTGAGGCCTATGAAAATGAGTATGAATATGAAAATGAGTATGAATATGAATATGAATATGAATATGAATATGAATATGAATGTGAATGTGAATATGAATATGAATATGAATGTGAATATGAATATGAATATGAACTTGGATATAAATATGAGAATGAATATGACTGAATATTATGGAATTATAAGTTTTAGGATAAATGTGGAAAGAAGATGGATCTATATTAATTATGATATGAAAAGAGAAAAATTTGGAGTACTAATGTTTTCTTTTTGTGAGTTGAAATTGTGCAAGGTTGAGAACAATTTGAGCTTACTAGAAGGGGACATTAGAACAATTTTTATTATTTATTTATTTAACATTTGCCTAATTTGTATTGGAGGGAAGCAGTTCACACTGCTGTCTATCTAATTAATAGAGTGTAACTGAGGGTCAATAGCACTAAGACCCCTTATGAGCTATGGTATGGAAGACCTCCAACTGTCGTATACTTTAGGATCTTTGGAAGCAAATGATATATCAAAAGAGATGAATAAATCCTAGGAAAGTTTGATTCAAGAAGTGATGAAGGGATATTTCTTGGTTACTCAACCATAAGCAAGGCCTATAGATTCTACAACAAAAGATTAGGAAAGATGACTGAAAGCACAAATGTCAAAGAAGATGAATACTTGTATCAGATCTCACAAGAATCAAAGGACTCTAGATCTGATACCTTTCAATGCATTAAAGATGAAGAATAAGAAGAGAAAGAAGAAAAGGAACAAGAACCAAGGCAGATGCCTAAGACTTCAGCAAAGTACGTTCAGAAGAACCACTTAGCAGATCAGATCATTAGAGATAAGAATGAAGGTGTCTATACTAGGAGAAGGTTTTCTAAGACACATAAGTAGGTAAACTTGTGTTTGTTATAAAAAGTAGAGCCCAAAACCTTTGTTGATGCTAGGCAAGATGACGGATGGATAAAAGCAATGGAAGATGAATTGGATCAGATAGAGAAGAATCAAACATGGGAATTGGTTCCTAGACCAGCCAACAAGAATGTCATAGGAACAAAGGGTGTTTCGGAACAAGTTGAACGAATATGGTGAAGTTGTAAGGAACAAAGCAAGATTGGTGTGTAAGGGCTATTCTCAAGTTGAAGTCATTGATTTTGAGGAGACATTTGCTCTAGTAGCTAGAATGGAGGCAATCAGGATGTTTCTTGCCCTTGCTACTCACAAGAATTTTAAGGTTTATCAGATGGATGTCAAGTCAGCATTTTTGAATGGTGATCTAGAGGAAGAAGTGTACAATGAGAAACCTGATGGTTTTTAGATATCAGAAGATTTGGACATGGTGTGTAAACTTAAGAAGGCATTATATGATCTCAAGCAAGCACCTAGAGCTTGGTATGCTAGGTTGGACAAATACTTACTTTAGTAAGGCTTCAAGAAAGGTACTACAAATAGTAATCTTTATATCAAGGAAGAAGGAGATATGATATTGATAGTTGCAGTATATGTTGATGACATCATATTTGGTGGAGATGATGATGTATTTGAGAGGTTTGTAGAGGAGATGCAAAAAGAGTTTGAGATGCGTATGATTGGTGAAATGTCTTTCTTCCTTGGACTTCAAATTGCTCAACTAGATGATGGTATCTTTATTTATTAGGCTAAGTATGTTAGAGAAATGTTAAAGAAGTTTGATATGGAGGATTCAAACCAGTGAGTACTCCTATGGTCATTGGATGTCATTTGAGCAAGGATGATGAGTCTCTAGAGGTTGATCAAACTTCCTATAGATCTATGATTGGAGGATTGTTGTACTTGACTGCTTCCAAACTTGATATCATGCATGCAGTATGTGTGGTTGCCAGATATCAATCCAATCCCAAGAAAACACATGAGAAGGCAGTGAAAAGAATATTTAAATACTTGAAGGGAACTCTAGATTATGGCTTATGGTATCCAAAAGGTAATGACTTTGATTTTAGTGCCTACACTGATGCTGATTGGGTTGGTTGTGTTGATGATAGAAAAAGTACAAGTGGTGGTGCTTTCTTTTTAGGAAGCAGATTGATTTCATGGCAGAGCAAGAAGCAAGATTCAATGTCATTATCAACTACAAAGGTAGAGTATATTGTAGCAACGTCCTATTGTACACAAGTATTGTGGATGAAGCAAACCCTAAAGGATATCAAGGTATTGTATGATGAGCCTATTCCTATTTTGTGTGATAATACAAGTGCTATCAATATTTACAAGAATCCAGTGATGCATTCTAGAACCAAGCATATAGAAGTCAGGTATCACGTTTTGAGAGAGAAGGTTGCAGATAAGCAAGTAAGGTTGGAATATATTCCAACAAAGGATCAGATTGCAAATATTTTCATAAAGGCTCTTGTAAAGGACACCTTTAAGAATCTCCAATAGAGGTTAGGGGCAACTTCCCCTTCTTCTTAAAAAATGCATAGTGGTGCACCTATCTAGGGGGAGTTCATGCTATATATTTTTCCTAGACTGATGGTGGCTACCTCTCAGGGGGAGTAGATACTTGTGGTTGCATACAGAGAGAGAGAGAGAGAGTTTGTTCCTTAAGGAGAAGAATTATTTGCCCTTTGTCCTTGATGTCAAAGGGGGAGAGAGAGAAATATACATCTAAGGGGGAGTATGTGTTGCCATCAATGACAAAGGGGAAGACTGTTGGCAATATGTGTTGTCATTGATGTCAACACTTAGAGTAAGGTTAGAACTCAGTTTGTGATGATGATATATCAGTATGGTAATAGAGATGCAATGAGATATAGTGATGTTCCCGAGGTTCATAGTGGGTTGCTGATGTTCATGGTTGGATGTCATGCCTAGATTAATGTCAAGATAAGTTATTGGTCAGAAAAGATGAGTTCATGATGAAATATTAAGATGGGAATTAGAATAACAAAGATGAATGATGGAATATTAAGATGGGAATTAGAAGTTCATGGTTGGATGTCATGTTCCTAAAGTTCTTAGTCAACAAAGACTGTATTCATTGAGTATGTTTGTTGATAGCAAAGAAGACACATTAATATGAAAATTAGAATCACCTAGATGATCAGATGTGTTGCTGATGTTGGGAAGATGTTACTAATGCTCTAAAGCATATTGTATTCTCTCTCCTATTGTTCCTACTATGTATGTGTTGATACAAAGAAGTTCTAGCCTCCAAATGTTGGTGAAAGTTTCTGCTCTAGGAAGATTGCTTTGAAGACTGTCAGAAAGAATGCTCCACATTTTTTTGCTATTAGTGTTGAGCCTCTGTGGATTGGAAAATAGATTCATATAGTATCAAAGAACGTATGTTCCAAGTTTCATGGTGTTTGGATTACCAGAAGAGTGTTTTGCAGTTTATAGTTTGAAGATAGTGCTGGTTCTAAAGAAGATTTTCAACGTGCTGCAATGTTTGGATCTGCATTCCTCCACATTTGAAGATGATGTCTTGCAATTCATAAGTTAAGCTAAGTGACTTGTGAAGGTTCTATTTCCAAAGTTTCAAGTCTCTACACCCTCCACAGTAAAAGTTATGAAGACAGAGTTTCAGTCTATGTTTTGATAGAATCAAGTAATGATAAAGACTGTTTAGGATACTCCACATTTCTCTGCAATGATAGATATGGCTATGTGGTTTTCAAGACATGTTCACAGAAGGATATGAGTGCATCCATATAACTTTCATGTGTTTTGGAGGTCCGCAAGCTTAGTCTCTCAATGATAGTGAGTTACAGTGTGTTTCAGATGGCTATTTGATCTCAGTGTGCATGTTTTAAGGTATACGACACAATGTATATGTTGTATAGAATTAGAGGTGTATGTAAAGGCATTGTATGAGTCATGAAGACTCATCTAGAAGAATTTCGTGAAGATATTTTATGTTTCTAGTACCACACAAGGTTTCTTAAATGGTAGTGATCGTTATGCTTCAAATTTCATGTCTTCCTACTTAAGGCTATCTTATTTCAAATGAATGATGTGTGTAGAGGTGATTCCTTGATGAATGATGCTATGAATGATGTTTAAGACTAGACTAAGTATGTATTGGGATCTGCAAGGCATGTGTTTTCTCTTGGAGTAGTGTGTAGTTCATGGTAGGGCTTACCCTATGCATGTTTCATGTGTTGTGATCACTGGCCGACTTGTAAAATGCAATATTCTTATTGTATTGGCTGACTTGTAATGTAATCAATGAAATGTCATGTATATATTATAAACCTAGTTGATCTAGGTGAGGTATGATTGTGAAAATGAAAATATGAAAGTGTGAAGAGTAGAATATGAAAATCATATGCATTGTGATTTCTGATTGAAGGAGAAAGAGCAGATGTGTTAGAAGCTATCCTGATTCATCTTGAAGAGATTTTTTTGACAGGAGGGAAGTCAAGAGTGTGCCTAATTCATTCAATCATCAGAAGAAGTAGAATTACAATCATCAAATGTTTGAGCTTCATTGTCAGTTTTTAGACAGTAGAAGGACTGTCATACTGTAATCTTTTCTAAGTTTGTTCTCAATTCAGGGATTAGTTGCTTCCTTTGGAGTGAACCTAAAGCAAAGTCTTTAGGGAGTTGTACACTAGTAGAATTTGGGAAATAAATGACTAAGTGACTAAAAGTTTTAGTCACAATAACTAAAAATGACTAAATTCTACTAATTTTTTGCAACTCAGCTATAAATGAGCAAATAAATGACTAATTTGGTCGTTGACTAAAAAATTATTTAGTCATAGAAATAAAAATGACTAAATAGTTAGTCACACAAATACAAATTAGAAAAAATTAAAAAAAAAAACTTTTTGGGAAATTATTGGCAAGATGTATTGACGCGATTCATTATTCATGTTCATTGAATTCCTCCTTCGTTAGTTGGTTACTTGCAGCTCTATTTGTAAAAATGGCTAACACGAGGTGGTGATCTGAAAGTCTACTCTTTGCCCTCTCATATGACAATTGTTTCATTCCTTTCCCATACCAAAGTATCTAATCACACCTACGAAAGGAAAAATAGACAATGTGGGTCTATTGCCAGGATCTAAAAGGCGTAAAATTTGAAGAGACAAACTATATATAAATTGCATTGTCCTACTAGGCTAGAACACGGCATTTTCCCCCTAGTTTATCTTGGGTGTTGTAGTATTGGTCTGAATTTGCAACATATTGCACTGAGGCATTTTAAGTTATAGAAGCTACTTGCATGGGCGATAAAGAGGAGAGGACCTAGAGACTTTTGAAAAGGCGGGCAATGAATTCAAAGTTTTCTACAACAAATTTGAAGTCAGCGAAGCCCTCTGCAGTGAAGTTGGATTTGGGGACACCCTCTACAGCAAATTTAGAGGTAATTTGAAACCCTCATTACATTTATAAACACAAAATTTATAGCTTTGTGATTGGCAACTTACTGTAGTTACAATCTACTGCTCTTCATAATGTTATTTTACAATCTTGCCACTATTCTGCTTCATAATGTGTTCGAGCTAAATATAATAAAATTTGGGTGTCAGTGTCAAAATAGAATTTCCTCAAATAATTTTGATACATTTTCAATGCAAGCACAAACTGTCCTTGTGCAAAGTAAACATGTGCTAGATTTACCCACACATTAGGCATTTAAACAAATATGTTTCCTATTGTAGCTTCTTGTACCTGTGTAAAAGTTTCCTTTGCAATCTCAAATTGACCCCTTTTAGTTAGCACAATGGCTGCCCCATTTGCAGCATAAACATTTCCTAGTCTCTGTGCCAACACTTTACAATACAGTTCTCTAGCCTTCTCAAGATGTTGTACCTCCACCTTTGGATCCCTCCTCTCATTGTGAAAAGCTACAAAATAATTCCAATTTCCAAGTGAAATGGCAACATAAGAATTCTTTGCATCTAATTCACTTTGTGTAGCTTTAATTGTTTCTTTTGCTTTAAGCCAGTCATCTATTTTTAGTTCCATTTTTCCAAGCATAGATAAAGCATTTGATGAGTTTTTGTCAACCTTAAGTGCATCCCCAATCAATTCTAGGCTTAGTTGGATCTCATTCCCAGCCTAAGCCATGGCTGCAAGACGTAGATATGCATCCACATAATCAGAAAACTTGAACAATATTAGCTTGTATAAAAGATTTTCTTTTTCAGTATCATGTAGTTGTTCAAACAACCTAGTAAGATTAAATAGTGTTGTGACTTTATCCCATGGCATCTTAAGTGAAACACCACCTTCTTCTAGTTGATGGAAGAATTCCATATCCTTAAAGAGCACATGAAAAACTACAAAATTGGCACTAGAGCTTTTATTTATGAATTCAACCCAAATGCCATTTCCTAATGCCTCCATAAAAGTTTGTTGAGCCAACTCTAGTTCATCACACTCAAAATGAAGAAACCCAATGTTGTTTAACAATTGAATGGGTACTTCTTCTCTACTCTTCTTCAAAAGAGACTTTGCTATCTTAAGAGAATCTAAGGTTGTATTGGGGTCTGATGATATTAATAACTTACCCATCTTGATAAATGCATGGGCATCATGTGGATCTATGCGAGTTGCCTTTCTTAAAATTTCCAAAGCCTTCTCTGCCTACCCTTGCTAAGCATATATATGGCCTACATATTTTAAGCTCTCACAATTCTCTGGGTGGACCTCCAAAACCTTTTCAAAATTTGAGAGAGAACTCTGAAGATCTCCAAGCTTCAATTGAACTTGTCCACAAGATCTTGTGGCCTTTGGCTTTCCTTGACTGATGCTATGTAGTAGTGGCCAGTGGTGTCATAATCACCTTTACTATGATAAGATTGTGCAAGATTATAATATGAATGAGATTTCATGAGAGGGTGGTCAGTTGAAACAAGAGTTGTCTTAGTCAACTATTCCACAAGAAAATGCTGCCCTGTAAAGAAAAAATGGTTTGCTAACTGATTCAATGCCATTGCACAGTATGGGTATAATTCAAAGGCTCTATGCATCTTTTCCATTCCTTCATGAACACTACCTTTTTCACTAACTGTGAGAATCCTACAACTAAAAAATGCACAAAACTGAACTCAAAGATTTTCCCCCATTTCAAACAGCAAAATTGCCAAAAAAATGTGTTTAAAATCCGCAAAAAAATGCAAATAAAATCACACTGATTTTCATGCCAAAAAAAAACCATGAGACCATAGCTTGTTGCTTACTATTATGCTTTGATAGATTTTTTCCAAGAATCCATAGCTTGTTTGAAATCACCTATTTTAGGTTTTTAGCCATAGCAACAAGGCAGTGAACTATTTGATAAAATGCTTTGGTAGACATATATGAAAAATGTGGTAGCATAGACAAGGCAATGAACTTTGGAAAAAATGCCTCAAAGAAATGTGGTCTCATGGTGATGGAATTCCATGACGAATGCCATGATAAGTGGATTGTTATGGATTGTCATGGCATTCCATCACCATGAGACCACATTTCTTTGAGGCATTTTTTCAACCAGTTCACTGCCTTGTCTATGCTATTGCTTACTATAATGCTTTAATAGATTTTTTCCAAGCATCCATAGCTTGTTCAAAAGCACTTTTTTTAGGCTTTTAGCCATAGCAACAAGGTTGTGAATTGTTTGATAAAATGCTTTGGTAGACATGTATGAAAAATGTGGTAGCATAGACAAGGCAGTGAACTATTTGAAAAAATGCCTCAAAGAAATGTGGTCTCATGGAATGCCATGACAAGCAAATGCAATTGGCAGCTACTCCTAGTTATTAGTTATGCAATGTGAAGTAATGCTTTGAATTTGAAAGATGTGCAATGCAATGTAATCAACAATTTGAATATAAACTACAAAAATCTATTTTTTAAAATTCACTAGTTAAACTCTCTATTTTATTTGCTCTTTATAACTTTATTTCTATGGAAATGCCTTTCAATTAAAAAAATAGTTTTTGTCTCTTATTCTACAATTTTTTACATTTTTTAAAAAATCCAATTTTTTCAAAAAATCTTTAACTTTTGGTTTGCTGATTTTTTCCCCAAAATATTTTTGTTGCTATGTGTAGAAAATTATAGATAGATCAATGTCAAAGGTTGACTATGGATCAATACCATGCATTTGATGAGAGAGTAGCCAATAAGAGGGACATGGACAAATATCCATGTCCATCTAAAGACTCTCTTGGTGGAAAGGTGAGAAAAAGAAACTTGATATATTGACGTATGATAAGATATGGGCATAGTGGTATAAGCCCTTGGGATTACAATTATTATGAAGATATGATAGAATTCAGAGTGTGAGAGATGAAGAGGCAACAAACATAGATGAAGTGGCACCAAACATAGATGAAGAGGAAGCAATGTTAGACGAAGGGTTTGAAGTTGATAGAATGTTGAATGAGGGTCTAGACGATGATTGGGCGAAGTCGATGGAGGATGCTTTAAAGCCTGTGTATGCTAATTGCAAGTTAAGTTGTTTGACAACAATCCTTCAAATTCTTAACTTGTAAGTGGTACATGGTTAGACAAATGAGAGTGTAGATCAGTTGTTGGGATTATTAAGTTCGTTGTTACCACCCAACTCCACATTGCCAACAAAATGAAGTCAATGTAAAAAGCAAATCACTAAGCTAGGCTTAGGGTATGAAAACATCCACACATGTGAATGATTGTGTATTATTTCACAATAATCTTGCAAGTGAGAGTGAATGTACAAAATGTCATGAAGCGAGGTATAGAAAAGGGTTGAAATCAGCTGTGGTTCCTAGAAAGGTTCTTTGCCACTTTCCAATAATCCCACGATTACTCTAAATGTATAGGTGCAAAGACATTGCTGAACTTATACAATGACATGCCCAAAATAAGAGTACTGATGGAAAACAACGACATGTGCCTAATTCTAAGACGTGGATGGAATTTGATAATAGATGGCCTAATTTTTCTCAAGATCCTCGTAATATAAGGTTGGGTTTGGCTCTAGATGGGGTGAACCCATTCTCAGATCAAAGTACTAAATGGTCAACTTGGCCAGTGTTTTTAATAAATTATAACTTGCCTCCATGGTTAGCAACTAAACTATTTTTCTTAATGCTATCATTTATTATACTAGGAAAGAAAAGTGTGACTTCAGATACAATCGATGCTTATCTAGAGCCATTATATGATGAGCTAATGGAATTGTAGAAAGGAATTGGAGCAATTCAATCTTTAAGGGATGGTCATTCAATCAAATTCACTTTAAGAGCTTCCTTATTGTTTACGATTCATAATCTTCCTACATATGGCACATTGTTTGGTCTCAGTGTTCATGGATACCATGGATGTCTTGCTTGTAACTTTAAGGATTTTGTGAGGCACTCAAGAAGTTTACGTAAGCGTATTTATTGTGAACATCATGCTTACCTTAAAATGGATCATCCATATTGTTGACAAAAAACACATTTCAATGGTCAAGAATAGAATCATGAAGCACCATTTCTAATAAGAGGTGATTACATTATTGAGAATGGACAAAAAAGAATGTCATTTATTGAAAATGATTGGATTGCTGGTAGTAGATATGATCCATGTAGTGAAAGCGGTGTAAAATGGTTGTGCATATTCTATAAGTTATCATACTTTAAGGATATAGCCATTAGGCATACTATTGACTTTATGCATACTGAGAAAAATATAGCCTATGCTATTATAGAAATTCTTTTTGGTGCTTTTGATACTATTTCATCTCATGAAGACTTTTGACAACTAAAGATTAATCAAAATCTTTGGATTGAAAAATATGCTAATGAAAAATATAGAAAATGATGCAGGAGCATCCTTGGATCAAGAGTAATCTTGCATCAACCAAAAAAAACATTTGCATTTCAGTTTGTTGGCATTTCAGTTCTTTCTATTTCTAGTTCAGTTCAGGCAGTTCAGTCAGTAGCAGTTTTCATCTTATGGTCTGGTTTTGGCATTTTACACCTTGTGGATCTAGACTTAACATCTAAATTCATTCATTTACATCATATCAAGAATTCAGAGCATTTGGATCAGTCATCAGAAAGATATCGCTATCAGAAGATCAATTGTTTCCTCAGAGCAGAGCATTCTAATAGTTCCTAATAAATCAATTGAAGGAGAAGGCTTGTGGATCATTCCTTGACTTATAGATCTCAATGACACATCATTCAATGTCCTGTGGTTCATGGCTGACCTTCCCCAAGGGTCTGGACATTGTTCCATTCATTTGAGGAAGTGTTCTATGCATTTAGGTCCAACCTATCTAAGAACACGTTACAACTCTTCATTGGAGTTTGTGATCTTCCTTAGCCGATGCGGAGGAATCTATTGGTCTGGATATGATATATATTGATGTAATAGATCCTTAGGAAAGTATCTATTCACATAAGACAGATCTAATAGTTAGATTTTGTGTGAAGGAGCTTCAAGGCTTTATCTTGCGCATGCATGTAATCAGGCCTGTGAGCTGAATTTGTAAGCCTGCATGTTGCCGACAGATCTCTATTTTGAATTCTTTGATATATTGAATGACTAAATCTGCATATGTTCTTAATTCTTGTGTTGTTTCCATTGTGTTTACTCTTGCTGCATGGTCTGGACAGTTCACTCTGTGAACCCTCCTACCGTGAATGTACCAAGTGGTATTAGAGTGAAAGTTTTGATTCTTTGGAATGAATTGGCAAATAGGATTCCATAAGATCTTGTTGTGAGTAGATCGCCGATCTAAGGTGGGTTACTTGTGCATAACCGATCGCCGATTGAGAGGCAGTTGTCGCTTGTAGCCCGATCACTAAACTTGAGGTAGTTTGCACTTGATCTTAGGAAAATGCCACCGTGAAGAGTTCCTCTTATTTGTACAATGGCTAATAGAATGAATGAGATGACAGAATTCATGAGAACAATGTGAATTCATTTGGATGCTATTGAAGAAGATAGGCGAAGAGGATTGACACCGAGACCTAATGTTGAAAGTGATGATGAGGAAGAATTTCAATCTGCTGAACAAATTGGCAAAACCCTAGAAGGTGATGAAGGAGAAGAATCAGATTAGATAAATATGTTGTGAGCTATTTCAAAGATTGGAAAGAGACCTAGAGTTAATGTTCTGAACTATATTGGTAATTTGAATCCTAAAGAATTGATTGACTGGATAAATGACATGGAAGAATATTTTGAATATGAGGAAATTGAAGATCCGGAGAAGGTGAAATTTGCAAAGACAAAGTTGAAAGGACATACTTCTATATGGTGGAAAGAAGTTCAGTTGGAAAGAAACAAAAGAGGAAAAGAAAAGATTACAAAGTGGGACTGGATGGTGACAAAGTTAAAGAATCAGTTCATACCTGTTGACTATGAGTTGGAATTGTTGAAAAGATTGCAAAACCTAAGACAAAAGGAGAAATTTGTGAAGGAATACATTGAAGAATTTCATAAGATGATCATAAGGATAGGACATAGTGAAGCAAGCAAGGAGAAAGTGGCAAGATACATCAATGGACTGAGATTGAACATTCAAGAAGAACTAAGCTTGGTAAGGATGACATCTTTAGAAGAAGCATATCAATTTGCCCTGAAAGTTGAAGAGAAGCTAAATAAGAAGCATGATCAGAGACAGAGAGTTAGAGGAGGTAAATTTTAGAGAGGTAAAACATTTTCCAGATGTGACAAATCATTTGTGGAGCAGAACAAGTTTGACAACCCATTGAAGAAGGATGACAGAGATAATAATACTTACCAGAGAGATGACATAAATTTTCACCAGAGAGGAAACCCTAGTGCATATCAGAATGATGGATACAGAAGAGAAGGAAGAGGATTTAATAAGAGGACATTCAGAGGTACTTGTTTCAAGTGTGGAGGTGAAGGACATAGAGCATTTGAATGTAATCATGGTAGTACAAGTAAGAGGACAGAGAATAGTGGAAGAGCAGCCTATTTTGAAGAACCTGTTGAATCACCTAGTTCAGTTGGCAAACCTGAGAAAGGAGAATCATTGGTGATGAGGAGAGCACTATTTCAAGTAGAGACAAATGAGGAACCACCGCAGAGGAAAAGTCTATTCAGAACTAGATGCAAATCTGGAGGTAAGTGTTGTAAAGTTGTAATTGATAGTGGTAGTTCAGATAACCTAGTTTGAGAGGAGATGGTGACTAAGCTGAAGTTGGAAAGATTAAAACACCCTAAGCCCTATCAGATAGCACAGATTTGAAATGATCATAAGGTACTGGTGAGTGAACAATGTTTGGTAAAATTTCATATTGGATCTTATCATGATGAAGTCTTGTGTGATATTATGCATATGGATGTTTGTCATATCTTGTTGGGTAGACCTTGGCAATATGATAGAAAAGCTATACATGATGGGAGAAAGAACACATATTCTATAACAACAAATGGAAAGAGAATTACTTTGATTCCTTTGGAGGATGATCCTAAGAGTGAAGTATGTGGGAATGCTAGAATCTATTTGGTAGATGGAAGGAAATTTTTGGATGGTTTGAAATAGGAAAGTATGTGTTATGCCTTGATTCCTAAAATGCCTGAATTAGTGAAGAAGGAAACTGAATCGGAGGAGATAAGAGAGTTGCTGACAAAATATGAAGACATCATATCAGATAATGTACCTGAAGGATTACCACCTATAAGGAGTATCAGTCATCACATGGATCTTATACCGGGAGCAAATTTGCCTAACAAAGCAGCACACCGGATGACACCAGTAGAGAATGAAGAATTGAATAGACAGATACAAGAATTGTTGAGGAAAGGTTTGATTAGAAAAAATTTGAGTCCTTGTACAGTACCTGCCATATTAGCACCAAAAAAGGATGGAGAATGGAGAATTTGTACTAATTTCAGAGCAATAAACAAGATCATAGTTAAGTATAGATTTCCTTTACCTAGGATCGATGATATTATGGATTGTTTGAGTGGAGCAAGATATTTCACAAAGATAGACTTGAAAAGTGAATACCATCATATTAGAATCAAAGAAGGAGATGAATGGAAGACTACTTTTAGGACAAATGAAGGATTGTATGAGTGGTTAGTGATGCCCTTTGGATTGACAAATGCACCAAGCACTTTCATGAGATTGATGAATGAAGTCTTGAAGAAATTCTTGGGTAAGTTTGTGATTGTATACCTGGATGATATTCTGATTTTTAGTAAAACAAAAGAATAACATTTGTGGCATATTAGACAAGTTTTGCAGAGATTGAGAGAAGAGAAATTGTTGATAAACATAAAAAAAATGTAGTTTCATGAAAGAAGAGTTGGTATATTTGGGATTTGCGATTTATGCGGAAGGATTGAAGATGGACCCTGAGAAAGTGAGAGCAATTGTTGAATGGCCTACACTGGAGAGCATTGGAGAGGTTAGATCATTTCATGGATTGGCTAGTTTCTACCGGAAGTTCATAAAAAAATTTAGTTCAGTTTGTAACCCCATGACAGAGACAATGAGAGGTGACAGAAGGGATTTCAAGTGGACATCTAGAGTAGATAAAAGTTTTGAACTATTGAAGCAAAAAGTGATAGAGAAATTTGTTTTGGCATTACCAGATTTCAATAAGGTATTTCAAGTTGATTGTGATGCTAGTGGAAATGCAATAGGAGCAGTGTTAAGTCAAGATGGTAGACCTATAGCATATTTCATTGAGAAGTTGAATGATGCAAGGAGAAGATATTCAGTTTATGATCGAGAGTTATATGCCATAATTCAAGCCTTGAAGAAGTCGAGACATTACTTGTTGCCTAAGGAGTTTGTGTTGTATACAGATCATCAAGCTTTGCAATATTTGAATTGTTAAGGTAAGTTGAATTAGAGACATATGAGATGGGTAGAGTTCATGTAGAGTTATACCTTTATGTTGAAGCATACGAGTGGCAAATCAAACAAAGTTACTGATGCCTTAAGTAGAAGAAGAAACTTGTTGACAGAGATGAGAGTTGAAGTGTTGGGTTTTGATGAACTGAAGAACATGTATAAGGGAGACACTTATTTTGCAGAACCTTGGAAAGCATGTAAGGAACCTATTGTGACAGATAGGAGTAAGTGGTTAGATTATTTTATTCAAAAAGATATGTTGTTCAAAAGAAGTCAGTTGTGCATACCTAGGAGTTCAATGAGGGATAATTTGATCAAGGAAAAGCATAATGGTGGATTGGCAGGACATTTTGGCATTGACAAGATAGTGGCTTTGGTAAGTGAAAATTACTTTTAGCCTTAGATACATAAGGATGTTAGGAGATTTGTGCAGAGTTGTAGAGTTTGTCAAGTTGCAAAAGGGAGTAGTCAGAACATTGGATTGTATAAACCTTTGACAATACTAGAGAAACCTTGGGAAGACATAAGCATGGATTTTGTAATGGGATTGCCTAAGACATAGAGAGGACATGATTCAATATTTGTAGTGGTTGACAAATTTTCAAAGATGGCTCATTTCATACCTTGTAAGAAGACAACTGATAGTGCATGTAGTTGACCTATTTTTCAAGGAGATTGTGAGATTGCATGGATTACCTAAGAGTATATTTTCAGACAGAGACACAAAGTTTGTTGGATACTTTTAGAGGACACTTTGGAAGAAGATGAAGATAGATTTTAAGTTCAATTCTACTTTTCACCCATAGATAGGTGGACAGATAGAGGTAGTGAATAGGAGTTTGGGAAACTTGCTAAGATGTTTGGTTGGAGACAAAGCTGGAAGTTGGGATTTGATTCTTTCACAAGAAGAGTTTTCTTACAACAATTCAGTAAACAGGAGTACTAGAAGAACACCTTTTGAGATTGTTATTGGAGTGAATCCTAGAGGAGTTGTAGAATTGAGAGATATCAGTACATAAGAAAAGAGGAGTGCAGAAGAAGAAGAATTTGTAGATCATATGAAGACAGTGCATAATCAGGTGAAGAAACATTTGGAGGATATGAATAGTAAGTACAAAGAGAAGGCTGATGAGAAGAGAAGACATAAGGAATTTGAGGTGGGAGATGAAGTGATGGTGTACTTGTGAAAAGAAAGATTTCCAGTTGGAACATGTAACAAGTTGAAGATGAAGAAGTTTGGACCTTGTAAGATACTCAAAAAATTTGATTCAGGAAATGCATATGAAGTGGAATTACTAGAGGCATTGGATATTTCACCTATTTTCAACATTGCAGATCTTTATTAGTATCATGAAGCAGAGTTCAGTAACAACATGGAAGAAGACTTGAAGAAGCAATTACCACAACAAGCACCAGAGTAGATAGAAGACATTTTGGACAACAGAGTTGGATGCAACACTAGAGGAAGACAATACAAAGAATATCTTGTGAAGTGGAAAGGCGGACCGGAAGAAGACTCATCATGGATTTCTCAAGCTGTGGTGGACCATCTTGGTTCTCCCCTAGCCCCAGTAAAGTGAGGGACTCACTTTTTTAATAACCCCAGATGTCTGATGCAAGAGCATCCTTGGTTCATGAGTAATCTTGCATCAACCAAAAAAAAATATTTACATTTCAGTTTGTTGGCATTTCAGTTCTTTCCGTTTCCAGTTTAGTTCAGGCAGTTCAGTCAGTAGCAGTTTTCAGCTTGTGGTCTAGTTTTGGCATTTCACACCTTATAGATCTGGACTTAGCATCTAAATTCATTCATTTACATCATGTCAAGAATTCAA
Source organism: Cunninghamia lanceolata (assembly GCA_027924645.1). Classification (NCBI taxonomy): domain Eukaryota; kingdom Viridiplantae; phylum Streptophyta; class Pinopsida; order Cupressales; family Cupressaceae; genus Cunninghamia; species Cunninghamia lanceolata. The sequence continues at coordinate 8,137,939 of BSBN01001001.1, read as the reverse complement.
AGCATTTGGATTAGTCATTAGAAAGATATCGCTATTAGAAGATCAACTGTTTCCTTAGAACAGAGCATTCTAATAGTTCTTGATAAATCAGCTAAAGGATAAGGCTTGCGGATCATTCCTTAACTTGCAGATCTCAATGACACATCATTCAACATCCTGTGGTTCATGGCCGACCTTCCCCAAGGGTCCACACATTGTTCCATTCATTTGAGGAAGTGTTCTATGCATTTAGGTTTGACCTATCTATGAACACATTACAACTCTTCATTGGAGTTTGTGATCTTCCTTAGCCAACGCGGAGGAATCTGTTGGTCTGGATATGATATATATTAATGTAATAGATCCTTAGGAAAGTATCTATTCACATAAGATAGATCTGATAGTTAGATTTTGTGCGAAGGAGCTTCAAAGCTTTATCTTGCACATGCATGTAATCAGGCATGTGAGCCAAATTTGTAATCCTGCATGTTGCCAGCGGATCTCTATTTTGAATTTTCTGATATACTGAATGACTGAATCTGCATATGTTCTATATTCTTGTGTTGTTTCTATTGTGTTTATTCTTATTGCACGGTCCGGACAGTTCACTTTGTGAAACCTCCTACTGTGACTGCACTAGAAAACCTAGTGCTCCTTATGTCTAGACAAAGGATCAATGTGCACAATTCTTATAGTTATTGTCTCAAACATGCTTTCCCACTGCATATGTAAGTAGTAGTATTAGAAGCTAAACTGACATTAATGGATTAAGAGGCTTCAAGACCCATGACTATCATGTCATAATCAAAAATATTTTACCTATTGTGGTAAATATATCAAGTTTGACAAAGGGGCCAAGATTAGCAGTTATAAGGTTGGGCCTAATATTAAAGAGAATGAGTTTACATGTATTAGATCCTTTGAACTTTGATAGTTTGAGGGAGGAGGTTGTTGAAGTCCTTTGTCTATTGGAATGGGAATTTCCATCAACAATCTTTAACATTTCTATGCATCTTTCGATACATCTAGAATATGAACTAGAGCATTGTGGCATAGTAAGAATGAGATGGATGTATCCTATAGAATGATATATGAAGGTTTTGAAAAAAATTGTTCGTATTAGGGCAAAACCAGAAGGTAGCATGTCTGAGGGATATTCAATGCAAGAGGCCATGGGATTTTGCATAGAATATATGACGAATTTTAAAAATGTCAATCGACATGTATGGGATGATGACAAAGATGATAGAGTTGCACGTGAAGTATTAGAAGGAAATGGATGTTGCTTCAAGCTATCACATCAAGAAAGAAGTGCAATACATGCCTATATTCTTCAAAACACATCTTCGTTCAATAAGTGGCATAGGTAAAAAAAATTTACACAATAATTTATTTACTCAATTGCATTTACACATTTATATTATTAATCTTACTATTTGTACGTTGATATTCTATGTAGAAAATATGAAGAAGAGAATCAAGCTTGGATGCAACATCGACCTCAAAAGCATAGATGTCATGATTTGATTGGAGGTGATTCTTTTCCAAAATTTGAAGAATGGATTGCTAATGCAGTCAGTGATGCAAAAGAAGAAGGTCAAGATATAACAATGGAGGAAAGTGAGCTTTCACAATCTCCACATTTATGGGCTGTGTTTTAGTGGAATGTGGGCCTATGGTAGTCATTTAAGAGTGGAAGAAAAAGATAAAGGAAAGACAAATTGTGATTGTGTTGTTAGTGCTAAATTTCTCCACGAAACTGAGAAGAAATTTTATGTTGGATTCATCCAAGAAATTATTCAAGTGGATATTGTTGAAAATAGTCCTATATTATTAAAATGTAAGTGGATCCGACCATCCGCAGTACAGTTTGATGAGTATGGATTTGTACGTGCAAATATAGGGCAATTTTTATCAGAGATGGATGAGCCATATGTTCCCCTCTTCAAATTAACCAATCATTTCTAATTGATGATGTAAGAAGCCCAGGATGGTCATATGTCATTCAAATAGAGTCTTGTTCCAAATGGAAATTCATGGAAGTTGTTGATATAATGCTTGATGGGCAATATGTTAATTTATAAGAAACTATTGGGATAAGGTGCCATTAACCTTGCAAATCCCATTATTGTATTATTCCATTTATTATTTATAATTACCCATAAGGGATGTACAAGTTTCACTGGCAATGGTAAAAATTATTTACTATCCACGGTAATTACGAAGTTACTGCATGGTAAGTCCCGGAGTTACCGGTAGTAGTTACGGGATGTCATTTACTATGGTAAATGGTAATTGGTCAAAGTGGGGTGCATATGTGGAGGAATAATCTATTTTTAGTGTTATGACACATGTCATAGATGCTGTAAGAAGGTGTAAGAGATTCTATGACAACTGTAAGTTGTCATAAGAATCTATGACACTTATAATAGCATATGATGCATCATAAGATGTTGTAAGTGGCTATTTTTAGCCCCAAGGCATTCAAGCTTGCATGGGCACCTTTTCCCAAGTGTAGGATGCATGTATGACAACATTTATGACCCCGTAAGAGCCTATTCTTGGCCATGGACGCCCAAGGTTGTATTGTTGACTCTTGACAAGTGTTATGAGCTTGTAAGAAGTTATTTAATGTCTTAAGGTTGTGTAAATTCTATATAAACCATATCATATTAGATGAGAGACATTTAACAGTTTATAGGTACCCAGGTTCTACCAGAGTGAAGGTTGGAGGACAGAGGAAGTGAATGTATTTGTAATCTCCTTTTGTGAAGATAATACAACTTGACCTCTTTTCTTGGTGGAGATTTTTTACCCAAAAGGGTTTTCTCCACATTAACCACTTGTGTTATATGCTTCATTCTGCTTCTGGTATATTTCTGTATTCTAGGTTTATGTTTTGTTACAATCTCTATTGTAAATAGCACACAATTAAAGATTGCTGAAATTTATCTCGAATCAGATTTCCATTGAAGTAGTGTTGCTTTCATTTCCAACATTTGGTATCAGAGTCTAGCTAGCTTTGACTCTTGGATGGTAGTGTGGAAGCTGTAGCTGTAGTGGGAGATTTGGTTGCATTTGTTTTGTAGATCTTGTGTTGATATTATGGATGCATCCACCATTGCATCAACCTCTTGAAGATTTGTAGCTGAAAATAGAAGATTTGTTGGAAGAAAGAAACCAATGGTTGGCTGTTCAAAAAGAGAAGAAACCCGATGATGTCTCTCAAGATGAGTGGGATAGACTAGATAAGAAGGCATGAGGAACCATCTGGTTGTGTCTTTTAGATTCTATCCTGTTGAATGTGGCAAAGGAAGAGACTGCATACAAGTTGTGGAAATGGTTGGGTGAGATCTATCAAGCCAACAGTATGGTAAATAAACTTTATTTAAAAATAAAATTGTTTTCCATGAAAATGTGAGAAGGTGAATCAATTGTAGAGCATTTAAATTCTTTTAATTTGTTAGTGAGTCATCTTGATTCAGTAGATGTTGAAGTTAGTGAGGAAAATAAATGTATCTTACTTCTTTGTTCTTTACCTGAGTCTTGGGAGAATGTTATCCTTGCTATCACTTCTAACCTTGCAGATCTGAAGTTGGATGCTCTTGTTTCAGTGCTACTATCACTGGAATTGAGGAAGAAGAGTTCAAATAGTTTAGGGGATGCTCTCAGTGTTAGGGGAAGGTCTAAGGAAAGAGGACCTAAAGGAGATCAGAAAGGGGCTAAGGACAAGTCCAAGGGCCGGTCTAAGACTCTTGGTAAAAAGAATAGAGTTAAGTGTTGGAACTGTGGTAAAAGGGGACATGTAGTGGGAGAGTGCTTTGGATAAGTCCTCGAATGTAGGTGAAGAAGTTTTACTTTCTGCATGTAATCTTGTTTCTAATGATAACTGGTTGGTTGACTCAGGATGCTCATTTCATATGACTTCGCATAAGGAATGGTTCTCCACATATGAAGATTATGATGGAGGTAATATCTACCCTGGTGACAACTCTACATATCTGATTGTTGGGAAATGAAAGGTATTGTTGTGTTTCAATGATGGGAGGATTAAAACCCTCCCTGGTGTTTTTTCATGTTTCTAGATTAGCTAGAAATCTAATTCTAGTTTTGAAGTTGAGTGATTTGGGAATGCATGTGACATTTGACAAGCATGGCTGCAGATTAGTGAGAGGGAACTTGGTGGTAGTGAAGGGGAAGAGATTCAGAAGCCTGCTCAAGCTTGAAGTGACTACAATTTATAATGTCTCCTATGTATTTGAGGCTAATACTAAAAATGCATGTATGTTGTGGCACCATAGATTGGGCCACACAAGCAATAATGTATCAAAAACTATTAAGAATAAAAATTTGTTGGATGGCTTCTCCTATTCTGATGAGCACTTTGATTTCTATGAGCATTGTGTGTTTGGTAAACAAAATACAAAATCATTTCCTTCAGGAAGCAATAGAGCAAAAGAGAAGTTAGAAATTATTCATATGGATGTGTTTAGACCCATGGATAATGAATCTATCAGAAAATCTCATTATTTTGTAACCTTCATTGATCATGTATCTAGATTCACATGGATTTATTTTATGAAGCATAAATATAAAGTTTTCACTAAGTTTAAGGAATTCAAAGTCTTAGTAGAGAACCAATCAGGTTTAAAGAGAAAAATATTAAGATTTGACAATGGAGGGGAATATTGCTCTAAGGAATTTGATGAGTTTTGCAAGCATGTATGTATAATCAGACAAAAGACAACTCTGTATACACCACAACAGAATGGTGTTGCAGAAAGGATGAACCAAACAATTATGGAAAGGGCCAGAAGTATGCTTAGTGATGCACAGTTGGATAAATGCTTTTGGGGAGAGGCTATGTGTACTGCTTGCTACTTGATAAATAGATCTCCTTGTAAGGCTTTTGATTCGACACCTTATGAAGTGTGTATAGCTAAGAAACCTTTTGTTTCACATTTAAGAGTTTTTGGTTGTGAGGTTTTGTTCATGTGCCTAAGGAAAAGTGATCTAAGTTGGATCCAAAAGCTGAAAAGTGTACATTCATTGGATATGGTGATAATGTGAAAGGTTATAAGCTTTGGAATCCACTAACCCACAAGATTATCTTTTCTAGAGATGTTATTTTTAGGGAACTTAGAGCTATTTCTAAACCTGAGTAGCCAAAAGAAAAAGATGAAAAGGTAAAGAAGGTGCACTTTGATTTAGAGTAGCAAGATGCACCTTAGGAAGAACAGAATGATGGATTGGGGGGTGAAGAAGAAGAAGAAGATTCAAGTAGTTCTGATCAAGATGAATCTTTGTTACAGAAGAAGTTGGTGCAGATGATCATGCAGAAGAACAAGTAAAGTCTCTTACTCCACCCTTGAGGAGATCCACAAGACAATAAAATCCAGTTGATAGGTATAGCCCACTAGATTTCTATTGTGTATATGCTTTATTAACTACTAATGATGAACCTAGATCCTACAGAGAAGCTATTTCTGTAGATGATAGTGAGTCTTGGCAGTTAGCCATGCAGGAGGAGATGATGACTTTAGACTCTTGTAACACCTGAGATCTTGTTCATTTGCCCAAAGGAAGAAAGGCCATAGGATGTAAGTGGGTCTTCAAGAAGAAGTTCGGAGCAGATGGGTCATTGGAGAAGTAGAAGGCTAGACTGGTAGCCAAGGGCTACTCCTAGAGAGAGAGAGTTGATTTTGGTGAGATATTCTCTCCTGTTGCTAAATTAACTTCTATTAGATTTCTCTTATCCATTGCTACAACTTATCATTGAGAGATTGAGCAAATGGATGTTAAGATTGCATTCTTACATGGAGATCTTGAAGAAGAAATTTATATGTAACAGCCTACAAGTTTTGAGGTAAAAGGAAAAGAACATTGAGTTTGCAGATTAAAGAGGTTTGTTTATGGTTTGAAATAGTCCCCCAGAATGTGGTACCAAAAGTTTGACTCATTTATTTTGAAATTGGGTTTTGTTAGAAGTGAGGAGGATCATTGTGTTTACATTCATTGTGTTGATGATTCTCTACTGGTTATTGCTTTGTATGTTGATGACATGTTTTTTAGCAATACTAAGGGTATGGTCAGTGAGCTTAAAGCCCAACTTTTAGGTGCATTTGGGATGAAAGATCTTGGTGCTGCAAGGTATATTTTGGGAATGGAGATCAGGAGGGACAAAGTTAATAGAAATCTTTGGTTGTCACAAAGTAAGTATGTGAATACTATTTTGCAGAGGTTTAGTTTGCAGGACTGTAACCCAGTTAGAGTTCCTTTACCCATTGTTATGAAGCTTTCATTAGATATGTGTCCAAAGACTGAGGATGATCTTGAGGATATGTCTAATGTGCCATATGATAGTGCTCTAGGGAGTTTGATGTATGCAATGGTTTGCACTAGACCAGATGCTGCCCAAGTAGTGGGAGTTTTGAGCAGATTTATGTCTAACCTTGGTGGACAGTGTTGGAACTATGTGAAGACGATGTTTAAATATCTTGCAGGTACTCCTGATCATTTTTTGGTTTATTCTGGTACTGATAGTGCTGATAAATCTTTGGACATACAGGGTTTTGTTGATGCAGATTGGGTAGGTGGCTTGGATAGTCGAAGGTCCACTAGTGGCTATGTGTTTACCCTATTTGGAGGTGCAGTGAGTTGGATGAGTAAGAGGTAGCCCACCATTGCTTTGTCCAACACAAAAAGTAGAGTATATGACTACTACTCATGTCTCTAAGGAGGTAGTTTGGTTGAGGAGACTGTGTATAGGTATTAGTTTTGATTGCAGGAACATTTAGATTGGTTGTGATAGCTAGAGTGTTATTTGTTTGGCTAAGAATCCCATGTATCATGCTCGGACTATGCATGTTGATGTTTAGTATCACTTTGTTTGAGAGTTGGTTGCAAATAGAGAAATTGAGCTAAAGAAGATAGACATTCAGAAGAATGTTATAGATTCATTGACCAATCCTGTGAGCATAGAGAAGTTCGTGTGGTGCAGAGAGGCCATGGGCCTTGTTTCTAGTGCCTGATTATTTTTTATTTGATTTCATATCGGTTGATTTACAATTTATAATGTCAATTGGGAGAATGTTGGGATAAGGTTCTGTTAACCTTGTAAATCCCATTATTGTGTTATTCCATTTATTATTTGTAATTACCCATAAGGGATGTACAAGTTTCATCGACAGTGGTAAAAATTATTTACTATCCACGGTAATTATAGAGTTACTGCACAGTAAGTCCTGGAGTTACCGGCGGTAGTTATGGGATGGCATTTACTATGGTAAATGGTAATTGATCAAAGTGGGGTGCATATGTGGAGGAATAATCTATTTTTAGTGTTATGACACATGTCATAGATGTTGTAAGAAGGTGTAAGAGATTCTATGATAGCTGTAAGTTGTCATAAGAATCTATGACACTTATAATAGCATATGACGCATTATAAGATGCTGTAAGTGGCTATTTTTAGCCCCAAGGAGTTTAATCTTGCATGGGCACTTTTTTCCAAGTGTAGGATGCATGTATGACAACATTTATGACCCCGTAAGAGCCTATTCTTGGCCATGGACACCCAAGGTTGTATTGTTGACTCTTGACAAGTGTTATGAGCTTGTAAGAAGTCATTTAATGTCTTAAGGTTGTGTAAATTCTATATAAACCATAGCATAGTAGATGAGAGGCACATAACAGTTTACAGGTACCTAGGTTCTATCAGAGTCAAGGTTGGAGGACAAAGGAAGTGAATGTATTTGTAATCTCCTTTTATGAAGTTAATACAACTTGATCTCTTTTCTTGGTGGAGATTTTTTACTCAAAAGGGTTTTCTCCACATTAACCATTTGTGTTATGTGCTTCATTCTACTTCTGGTATATTTTTGTATCGTGAGTTTATGTTTTGTTACAAGCTCTATTGTTAATAGCACACAGTTAAAGATTGCTGAAATTTATCTTAAATCAGATTTCCATTGAAGTAGTGTTGCTTTCATTTCTAACAGAAACATTCAAAGAAGTGGATGAAGATGATGATGGATTGTTTGAAGAAGAGATTTTGAATACCAATGATGAGATTAGGAGAGAGAATGAATAGCATGTCACATATGAGGATGAGGAAGAAAATCAAGCAGGAGCAGACATGAGTGATCAAGATTTTGATCTTGCTGGAAATGCAGATGATTATGATGATGTTTGTCACCTTAACTAGCATGTCACCTTAAGAGGTTAGCTTCTCACCTAAACTTTTGTTATATGTATGGTGTAATTTATTATTGAATGTAATAAAGATTTGAGTATAGGTATGCTTATTCACTATTGTTTTACTGATACATTTCTCAATGTAATCATCATTATTCTATTGGTACATTGTATACAAAACCTAAGATGTTCAATGCTGATTTGAAGTGCATTTAAAGTTAGGTTCAATCATTCTTCTTAGTTTTCTTACTTTGGTTGAAATTAATTTTGTTTAGCTAGAATATAATTTCTTGTATGTCGTATATGTTTTCTATTAGATTCAAGATAGACAACTAAGAGGCGGGGGGTTAATTAGTTGTCCCAAAACTTTCTCTTATTAACCACTTAAATCCTTCTTGTAATTCAACAGCATAATAATAAATCAATCATGGAAACATAATGCAATAATTCAAGAGCAGAAACACATTAACACATATGACATCAAGATTTTAATGTGGAAATCCTGGTTAAGGGAAAAACTACGGGGTGACTAACCCAAGATTGTATTCTCTGTTAAAAGAATAAGAAATATGGCACATGCCAATTAGGGCTCACTACCTGAGCACACTGCTCACAAGAGGCCCACTGCCTACAGGAGACACACTATCTATAGAATGATAAATATTACATACTTGAACTGAAGAATAGCATCTTCACCATACTTGAGTCAGTTCCATTTAAGCCCAATACTTCTTCTCTGCCTTTCACTCTTCTCCTTTCTACCACACTCTCATCTCCGCCAAGATACTTTTGAAATGACTTCACAACTTCTTACTTATACGAGACATTGACTTTGGGATAATCATCCAAGTCGGCATACTTTACAGAGAAAATACACAAATGCAACTTGACTAAATTACAAAAGACTTCATGTGGATCATCATACTATTGGCAACACAGATCTAGGAATTCAATCTTCTTTGAGGAACATGCCATGCTTCGTAGAACATCTTCAAGATCATCCATAAGATGTGTAACTCATCTGGTTGGCCAAACTTAGGAAGAACATCATCATCATCCGGAAGTAATCCTTCAATTACGAGCTTAATCTTCAATGTGGACCACCAATACAAACTAGACATAATCCAAAGACCTCCACAAGCTTGCCTGAATCACCAAGAGCATCCACACTACTTCTGATTACTGAAATCATTCTCTCCTTCATCTGAAACCTCAAGAACACAGTCTGTCATCACTATCATATTGGAATAGATGCTTGCAAACCTCTAGACCATGAACCAATTGAGTTGTCAATTCACATTAACTTCATAAACACTCCACCAAATCCATAGAACAAGATATTGTGTTTCTAGATCTCACCGGACCTATCTGTGTCACTCTATTACCTCTGAACATCTGTCAGAACTGGTTTTACTCAAGTGATCATAACTTCTTCAAATCTTCATGCAGATCTCTCAAATCTTTGTACAAACCCTTTGATGTGCATCCTTTGATCTTCATCTTAGCTGGGATCTTTACTTCACTGTATTCACCGTTCTTCTCTATTCTTGATAGGACTAATTTTCTCAATATCCTCAGTATACAACTCATCCAATCCTTGACATCAATGTAATAGGGGTATGTTGACATCAATGACAACACCGGTTAGGCCCATACTTGCAACAATCTCCCCCTTTGTCATTGATGGCAACATATGATGTGAAAAACTATTTTAACCAACAAGACAAGAACTTCTTTTCACTGATTGACATAACTTCCCCTATCAACAAAAACCATTCACATGTCTTCTCTTCCTTTACTGCTTCCCCTTTGATCAACAACCACTTTTTGTTTTTCACATACATCTTCTCTCCCCCTTTGACATCAATGGTAAAGGGCACATACTTGCATTACTCAGAATCATACCAACTGCTCCCCTTGAGTAGTAGTTTCCCATCATTAATCTAGACCATAAGATATGGCTATGAGGTCCACCGGACTGATGCACATCAGTGTACCTTAATTCAGAACTGGAGGGGTAATAACCCCTAACTTCTCCTTGAGATACTCAAAAGAGTCCTTAGGTAGAGGTTTAGTAAACATGTCTGTAATCTGATCCTTGGAGGGCACAAACTCCAATCTGACTTCATTCTTGTTCACTTGCTCTCTCAAAAAGTGAAACTTGATGGATATATGTTTTGTCTTTGAATACAACACCGGATTTTTTGATATATTTATTGCACTTGAATTATCACAGAAGATTGTGATAGGTTCCTCATACTCCACTCTGATGTCTCTTAGCATTTGTTTCATCTACAATACTTGAGTGCAACTACCTGTTGCTGCAATATATTTTGCTTCTATAGTGGATAGAGATATTGCCTCTTGTTTCTTGCTCAGCCAAGAAACCAATCTTGCCCCCAAAAAGAATGGTCCACCACTAGTTCTCTTCCGGTCATCCACATCTCCTGCCCAATCCACATCTGTATATGCATGAAGAGAGAAAACATGATCTCTAGGATACCATAAACCATACTCAACTATTCCTTTTAGATATCTAAGAATCATCTTGATTACCATGACATGAGATTCTCCAGGATTAGCTTAGAATCTAGTAAAAAGACCAACAACATTCATAATGTCAGGTCTAGTTTGAGTAAGATATAATAGTCCTCCAATCATTGACCTATACTTTTTCTAATCAGCCTTAGGAGAGTCATCATCTTTGCTCAATTTACATCTGGTTGCCATGGGAGTACTCATTGGTTTTAAGTCTTCCATTCCAAATTTCGTCAACAATTCTTTCACATATTTGGTCTATTAAATGAAGATTACTTTCTTTGTTTGAATGATTTGCAAACCCAAGAAGAAATTCATTTCCCCAAACATGGACATCTCAAATTCACTTTTCATTTGATTTGCAAAATTTTTGCACATACTATCTCTTCCTCCAAAAATGATATCATCAACAAATACTTCAACAATCAGTATATTTTCATGATCAATTTTAAAGTACAAATTACTGTAAGCAATACCTTTGTTGAAACCAATCTTCAAAAGATGCTTATCTAGTCTTTCATATCAGGCTCTTTGGGCTTGTTTGAGTCCATACAGTGCTTTCTTCAACTTGTAGACCATATCACCATGATCAAACAATTGAAATCCATCCGGTTGCTCAATATAAACTTCTTCTTCCAAGTCACCATTTAGGAAGGCAGAGTTGACATCCATCTGATATACTTTGAAGTCCCTGAAGGTAGCAAAAGCAAGAAATAATCTAACTGCTTCAATTCTTGCCACCAGAGTAAAAGTTTCTTCAAAATCAACTCCTTCTACTTGAGAATAACCCTTGCAGACCAATATGGCTTTGTTTCTGACTACTTCACCATCTTCATTCAATTTATTCCAAAAGATCCATTTGGTTCCAATCATATTCTTGTTTCTAGGTCTGGGAACAAGATCCCAAGTGTGATTTTTCTTAATTTGCATCAGCTCTTCCTTCATTGCTTTAGTCCAACTTTCATCATTGCATGCTTCATTCATAGTTTTTGGTTCAAACTTTGAAATCAGACAATACTTTTCTGAGTCTTGAGTAATCTTTCTTCTTGTTTGAACACCTTTGTTTTTATCACCTATGATCTGATCTTCAGAGTGATTCAGTCTTACATACCTGGGAGTTTTGGGAATTTCTTGTACTTTCATTTCTTGAATAGGCTCATCCAAACTTATCTCTTCTTCTTGATTCTCTGGATCAGTCTGGATTTGAATTTCAGAAGGGGCTTGGACTTCTTGGACCAAAACATCATTCTGATCATCTTCATCATATTCATAAAACCTTGAGGGTTTTTCAATACCTTCATCAACCTTCACATTTGTACTTTCTATAATCTTTCTCAATCTCTTGTTATAACACTGGTATGCTTTGCTTTGAGTAGAATAACCCAAGAATATTACTTCATCACTTCTAGCATCAAATTTTCCAAGGTCTTCATCTCTTTTAATATAACATTTGCTACCAAAGACTCAAATACTTCACAATGGGAGTGATGCCAAACCAGAGTTCATAAGGAGTCTTACCAGTATTGCTTTTGATTTGTACTTGATTAAGAGTATAGACAAAAATGCTTACAAGTTCTCTCCAGTAGATCTGAGGAACATTTGCTTCCATCATCATGGTTCTAGATGCTTCCTAGATGTTTCAGTTCTTTCTTTCCACTACTCCATTCTACTGTGGAGTCCTTGGAGCAGACAACTATCTTTTTATCCCATGTTTCTCACATAATTCTATGAACTCCCCAAATGTGAATTCTCCACCTCTGTCAGACCTAAGACATTTTATGTTTAATCTGGTTTCATTCTCTACCATAGCCTTGAATATTTTGAATTTCTCAAGAGCTTCAGATTTCTCTTTCAGATAAGTCACCCACATCGTCCGGGAGTGGTCATCAATTAATAACATGAAGTATCTATCACCTTGCAAACTCCTGATTCTTGCCAGACCACATAGATCAGTATGTACTAAGTCCAACAATCAGGTAGAAGATTGTTCCTTACTTTTGAATGTGACTCTGCTCTACTTACCCAACTGACATTCTTTGCACAAACTATTAGTAGGTTTCACCAGTCTTGGAAGATCTCTTATAGCTTGAGTGTTGCTTATCTTGATGATATTATCAAGATTCACATGACACATTCTCCTATGCCACAACAAACTCTGATCAATTTGAACAAATAAACAACTTTTACCAGTGCCAACCAAGTGGAAGATATTACCTTTTGTTTGAGTACCAGATGCAATCTCTGTTCTGAAACTTTCAAAGATCTTACATTTTCCATTTTTGAATCAGAGATCATAGCCTTTGTCCACCAACTATCCAACACTAAGAAGATTGTGCTTCAGACCTTCAACATATAGTACATTACCGGTTTTGTTCTTTCCATCAAAATAAATAGTTCCTCTACCTTTGATCTTGCCAGCAGAATTATCGCCAAATTTTACAACTCCTTCATATCTTTCCAAATCTATGAACTTATTTTTGTCACCTGTCATATGGTGGGAGCATCCACTGTCAATGACCCAGTCATCCTTTTCTTCAACTTGGGCAACCAGAGCTCTTTCTATTTTATGATTGATAGATTCAGAGGGCATTGGATCTTCTTCCTTGATGGCAATAATCTTGTCTCTGATTCATCATTTATTACTCCTTCATTATCATCTTCATGAACATAGTAACATTTCTTTTGGAATATTGATCTGTTTGGATTTGCCCTTGAAAATCTTTCCGGACACCTTGCGGCAAAATGACCAATCTTATTGCAGTTAAAACATTTAAAGGGTAATTTTCCTTCATACTTATCAGATCCTCTTGGCAGTCTTTTTGCAATAAGGGCTTCAAGTTGAGCATCTTCTGCTTCATCTTCTTCTAGATCTTTTCTTGCCTTTTCATACTATGATAGTTTTTTGAAGAGTTCTCTCCCGGATCAAACTTTTGTTTGCCTTTTACAGAGGCACTAGCTTTGAATACAGATTCAGTCATGGGGGGTGCATCTCCAGACTCAGCCAATTCAAATGCAGCTAATTTTCCAACCAATTGATCTCTTGTGATATTTGAAAAAGATCTAAATTCTTCAATAGCAGCAACCTTATATTTGTAAGAAGCAGGTAGGGATCTGAGAACTTTGGCAACAATCTCATCTTCATCCAAGATTCCACCAGCACATCTAATGCCACAAACAAGTTCATTTACTGTTGGCATAAATGTAGTGATATTTTCATCTTCACTCATCTTCAAGTTTTTGAATTTTCCTTTCAGACTTTGTAGCTTGGCACATTTAACATATTTGTCTCCTTTATGCAGAAGTTCTAGTTTTTCCCAAATCTCATATGCAGTTTTTAGATCTATAACATTTGTCAACTTTGAATCAAATAAGGCACTTAGTAAAGCTTCTTTAGCCTGAAGATTATTTTTAGCATCTCTGATTTCATCTATGGTTCTCGATCCATTCTGTGGAGGAACATACTTCTTTAAAGCCATGATCTAATATTGCATTCCCATACATTGCAAGTGACATTCCATGCAGCTTTTCCAAAGAGTGTAATTGGTTCCATCAAACCTTGGACTATCCTTCTTGTAGGAATACATCCTGGATCTCCTCAAGTGGTTAAGCTCTTTTAGAGGAACTTAGCTTTGATACCAATTGTTAGATTCAAGACAGACAACTAAGAGGGGGGGTGAATCAGTTGTCCCAAAACTTTCTCTTATTAACCACTTATATCCTTCTTGTAATTTAGCAGCATAATAATAAATCAATCATGGAAACATAATGCAATAATTCAAGATCAGAAACACATTAACACATATGACATCAAGATTTTAACGTGGAAAACCCAGTTAAGGGAAAAACCACGGTGTGACTAACCCAAGATTGTATTCTATGTTAAAAGAATAAGAAATATGGCACATGCCAATTAGGGCTCACTGCCCAAGCACACTGCTCACAAGAGGCCCACTACCTATAGGAGACACACTGTCTACAGAATGATAAATATTACATGCTTGAACTGAAGAATAGAATCTTCACCATGCTTGAGTCAGTTCCATTTAAGCCCAATACTTCTGCTCTACCTTTCGCTCTTCTCCTTTCTACCACACTCTCATCTCTACCAAGATACTTTTGAAATGACTTCACAACTTGTTATTTATACAAGACATTGACTTTGGGATAGTCATCCAAGTCAGCATACTTTACAGAGAAAATACACAATTATAACTTGACTAAATCACAAAAGAATTCATGCAGATCATCATACTATCAGCCACACAGATTTGGGACTTCAATCTTCTTTGAGGAACATGTCATGCTTCGCATAACATCTTCAAGATCATCCATAAGATGTGTAACTCATCCAGTCAACCAAACTTAGGAAGAACATCATCATCCAGAAGTAATCCTTCAATTACAAGCTCAATCTTCAATGTGGACCACCAACACAAACTGGACATAATCCAAAGACCTCCACAAGCTTGCCTGAATCACCAAGAACATCCACACTACTTATGATTATGGAAATCATTCTCTCCTTCATTCGGAACCTCAAGAACATAGTCTGTCATCACTGTCATATTGGAATAGATGCTTGTGGACCTCTAGACCATGAACCAATTGAGTTGTCAATTCACATTAACTTCATAAACACTCCACCAAATCCACAAAATAAGATATTGTGTTTCTAGATCTCACTGGACCTATTTGTGTCACTCTGTTACCTCTGAACATCTGCCAGAACCGGTTTTACTCAAGTGACCATAACTTCTTCAAATCTTTACTGGATCATATTAAGACACATATCTACAAACCCTTTGATGCGCATCCTCTGATCTTCATCTTAGCTGGGATCTTTACTTCACTATCTTCACTATTCTTCTTTGTTCCTAATAGGACTAATTTTCTCAATATCCTTAGCATACAACTCATCCAATCCTTGACATCAATGCAACAGGAGTATGTTGACATCAATGACAACACTAGTTAGGCCCATACTTGCAACAGTTTTCTAGATGCTAGACTTTTCTTGTATGTCCTAGATGATAGCTTTAGTTCATAATACAACTTTTAGCCTCCACATGCATTGAATATGCTTCTGTGAAGGAAACAATAATGAACATTTGTGATTTAATAATACACATAGATATCTTAACATTAGGTGAACTAAGCCTCCTCATTACAAAGAAAGAAATGATCTCTTAGATATCTTAACTAGAATTCGAGCACTAGATTAAATCTTCTTCTCCATTGATTTCTTCAAATAGATATTACAATATAACAAAAGTCTCCTCATATATGTTTCTATAAATTCCTATGATGATGATATCAAAATTCGGTCTTGGTTTCTCTTTTATAAGAGAAGCAA
Source organism: Cunninghamia lanceolata (assembly GCA_027924645.1). Lineage (NCBI taxonomy): Eukaryota > Viridiplantae > Streptophyta > Pinopsida > Cupressales > Cupressaceae > Cunninghamia > Cunninghamia lanceolata. Next base: position 8,121,873 of record BSBN01001001.1, on the reverse strand, counting down.
CAAGCTTCAGACCATTACAAAATATGGCATCTTTTCAAAATTCATGCCTCTTCGTATAAACTAAACATTAGTTTTTCTTAAAACATAATTAAGAGAAAATAGAGAAAGTAGACAATATTGATTGGAAGCCCGTAGCACTTGCAATACACTTGTAGTCCGTTAATCAACATAGGAGACTTGTGATCATCCTGATCTAGCAAAGTCCCCCTCTCCATGATAGAGTGTTTGAAGGCTTGGTTCTTCCACTGCAACATCTTCAAGGCCCTATTCTTCTAGAGGAGCCAAATACTTTTGCTCCCATTGGTCTACTATGTAGTCATGAGGCCATTTGTATTCTTGAATCTTTGATATATTTGTTAGGTGATTCCTCCATTTGTTGTTGGGTAACCTTCTACCATCTGTAATGAATTTAGAATATCTAGTATCCAAGGCTATTATTCCATCCATGATCAAATTGAGGCTTTGGTTATTCAATTCACCATCCTTTTGTACATGAACAATGTAATCAAGAACAATTTGGCCAAATTCCTTTCTCCATTCACTGAGATTTTTCAATTGGTCATCATCCTTTAATATCCTTGGCACAAACTATTGCTTCAATGTATGAAATGATTCCATCCTTGTTTTGATCTTATGATCTTCTTCATTTATATATTGAGATTCATCTATAACTATCTTAACCATCTGCTCAGTTGGCTTCAAAGCTGAAGGAGCTTCCACAGTTCTCTATAATACCCTGCATAAAGTCATCAAGATATGATTAATTGGCTGTCACTTCTTGAAAAGAGGATCTAGTATAAGTGCATGGGCTTTCATCTAGTCAATTGCTTGGGATAATGAAGTGTAGCAATCATACACACTTTCCAATTTGTCCTCAATCAGTTTGATTCTGTGATCCAAGATATTTTCCAAGACATTGATGATTTGGTCCCTCACTCCCTTGACCTTGGTTTCATTATTGCCTTTTTTCAACTCTTCAATCTCATGTCTTAGTACATTCATTTGTTCAAAGGATGCACTGTCTATATCGGTTGATTGGGTAGTAGGAGGTTGATACAATACTATTTATTTACTCTGTGAGGGCCTTGCTCCTTTCAATTGCTCTTTTAGTCTTACATTTTCTATGAACAGTTTATTTACCTCATCATTTAAGAATTTCTATTCCTTTTCATATTCTGTCAATTTGTTTTCCATTCCCTTAACAATAGCTCGAGTAAACATGGCCAAGTGCATTGTCAAGGTTGCAGCTTCTAAAGGAGATGTGTCCTACAATGTTTTAACCATAGCCATTCCTCTCATCTCTTGTACCACATCTAACAACCTTGGTTTTTGTGTATTTCTTTTCTTGGCCTAAAGTGCCAAGGTCTCAATCTTAGGGTTGTACCCTGTACCACTTATCCCCTCATCGGAATCAAATTTAGCAATCATCATTGGGTCTTCTTGTGCTCTTACTTGGTCAAGTAAGAATATCTTCTTTAGTTCCATACCTGGGATAATGAGTATATTACTCTTCAAAACCATATCCCTAGCTTCTTGTGGGCTAATATCAACATTATCAATTCTCAATTCATTTAAAGTTTTGGCTACAATCTGATTGTGCTGAGACTCTTCAGTACCCATCTTGTTTATCTCTACCCTTTCTTCAAACTCTCTCATTTTCATTTTAATCTAGAAATCCTTAAATTTAGGGGTCTTAATGAAATCATCTCTTCAATAAATCTTAGAGCTACAATTTCCCTTTCATCATCCTATATTTCCCTTTCTCCCCACATATGGATATCAATTCTAGCCTCTAGTTTATGAGATTCAGTTTCATGGGATGGTTGATCTACCTCAACATCCTCCTTCAAACTCCTGAGTACACTAACCACTTCTTCTGTATCTCCCACTCCTTCACTCATTACATAGGAGACCAATCCATATGGCTCATGTGTCCTCTGTTTCTTAGGAAGTGGCTGTTCAAGAGGTGATTCTTGAGGAACATGACATACTGAAATAGTGTCAGGAGATGGATCTAAAATTACAATACCACTTGGCCTCTTGGGAGATAATTTGGTGGGCCTCTCCTACTCTGCTACAAACTTATTATACAATTCTTCAAACTTATCAATTATCAAATTTATCCTCTTAAGAGGATCTGTTTCTTGTACAAAATACCCCAAGAAGTCATTGTTCTTCTTCTTCATTTCTTTCTCAAGCTTCATCATGATCTCCCATTTTCTTGTCCTCTGATATACCTCTTGGGGAGTGAAGCAGTTTCTAATCACATCCTCTTGATAATCCACTTGATGAGTGATTTTGGCCATTGTGAGGAGGTTTTATCTTATAAAATTCATATGGCCCTTAGGGTCAAAAACCCTTTCACTTCCAGGCCTCAGAGAATATCTTGTCTTAAGGTAATGTTGTAATTCTTCAAGGGTGTCAGATCCAATAGATAATTCTTCACCTGTTGTCAAGTTAGGTAGAAATGTACCCTTCTTTTGTTTGTGCATGCCATCCTTTTCCATCCACAACATCTGCAACATAAATTCTAAAAAGGCTAGCCGAAGAGGAACAAATTTTGGCAATATATGTGGGTCCTGTGGGCACCCATAAATCTTGATTATTGTGACATCTTGCAGAAAAAATGAATCACCAAAGTTATGAGTATGACCTTGTTTTGGTTTCAAAGCCAAGGGCCTCAATAGTTGTAGTATAGGTGTGTGTAATCTTGGTGATGAGTGGCCAAGAACTCTCGTAACTCTGTTCACAAAGTCATCATGAAACACTATATAATTGGAATTTTTGTATGTGCTATCCCATATATAACACCATCATTACACAGGCAATGACTTCCCTTGTTGATCAATCCTACCCAAGCACATCCTTTCTGTCCATCTGGTGCAGGAGCACCTACCTGACAGCTGGTCTGGATAAGGCAGTTAGTAGTTTAGGTCTTGTTTGTGTTTCCAAGAAGGTCTGTTAGACCAATTGCATGTAATAAGGTCACGCTGATCATGATAAGATCATGCTGACCAGGCTTTTGCTATTTTTAGCTAGTTAGTTATAACAGCTGTCATGATGTATGTTCGGTGGGATCTCCCAGCCGCTTGGAGAGTTCCCAGCCGCTTGGAGTCAGGTCAGTACTACTCGTAGGTAAATCTTTATAAGCATGAGATCGGTTGATTGGAGATCATCGATCGGCAGTGTAGTGTTGCATCAAGCAGAGGAGTTGAGTGTTCTGTGTGAGGAACATCATATTGTATTGCATCTTTGAATCAATAAAGATCCTATTTCGTTTTCTGTTGATCTCCTTTGTATAATCGATCTGCTGGTTTGCGTGGCTGCATGGATTTCCTGATCCATTCCACCGGTTGATCTGTCTGATCGGTGGAATGGTAATGTACATTAGGGTAGGTAGTAGTTTGTTTGTTTGCATGCAGGTGTGCAGGATCGCGGTCAAGAGATGTTGAAGACCCTAGCATCCTCATGTGCTAGGTCGAGTTGATAAGCTGACTGAGTTGGAAGATCACCCTGAGTTGGATCGGGTCATCCCTGGTGGATCGGTGAAGAGAGATTTCGCTAAGTGCAGAAGTTCGTGAAGACGGCATCATCAGGATATTTCTGCAAATATCCGGCAGTCGGGTTAGACATCATCATCCGGATAAGTGGAGGAGATCGGCATGATGTTGTCGATTGCATGAAGTGTGAGGTCGTCGGGGTGATCATCAGCAGAAGGAGCCGAGGAGGAGTGCATCGGCATCAGGTAGAAGATCGGGTCATGAAACTGTTGGAGTTTTCATGTTGCGAGTGCATCAGGATGTTTTGAGTCGGACATAGACTAAGTGCATGTATCGGCATCAGGATCATCATATTGGGAGTGCCAACCATCTGCGTATCGTGAGTAGATGCGGGAGAGAAAGTTTGGATTTTTTTTACTAAGTGTTGAAGAGGTCATCAGGATATTGGGTGACGTCATCGTCATCAGGATATGACGTCATCGTCATCAGGATATTGAGATATCCCCTTGTGCGAGTTCATCCTGCTGTCGTTAAGTGCTTGGGTATCGGCGGAAGTCCGTGGCAGGAAGTTGTGTTAACATCGTCATCAGGAGGTTTCGAAGAGAACCGGATAAAGTAGATCATGATGCTGTTGCTTGTATCGTCGGGTAGCGGAGCGTCGAAGGTAAGCTGCTGAAGGTGATCGTCATCAGGATATTTGGAGCAACTGGATGTTGAATATCCTGCTGACGAAGGTAGTGTCGAAGGTCGTGATGATGACGATAGTGTCTCGAGCCCGATGAACAGTGGAACAGGAGGATGTGTGCGCCCGCTGAACATCATGATGATGATGTTAGAAGGAAAGCGGAGATGAACAGTAGTCGGCAGGCGGATGTTTGCGATCGTCCGAAATATGATGATGCTGACTGTGTAACGCAGAACATGATGATGCTGTTGGTAGTTTTAGGGAATATGATGATGATGGCGAAGATGATGATGATGAGGTTGGTCTGCAGACATTCATGCTATATGCGAAGGTTATAGTGTGGATGCCTCTGCATCATAGTGGTATCAGAGCTCAGCAAAAGGTCTGGGCTGTTGTGTGTTGATTCTGTCACTGAAAGGGCAGAGGTAAGAGATAGAGTTGATTGTGTTGTGATTGAGAGGTTGACAAAATGCCTCCTAAAGGTAATGGTACTGCAAGGGAATTGCAGGAAATGAAGGAGAAACATGCTAGAGAGATGAGGAAGATGAAGGAGCTTGCTGAAGCACTTCAAGCCAGGCTGACAGCCCTGGAAAAGAACAAAAAGAGGGAGGTGGAAGACAGTGAGTCTGAAGAAGATGCAGATACTGTTGAAGAGTATGAAGAGGTAGCTGAAGATCTGGATGCTGAAGACCAGAGATTGGCAAAACTGTTAAAGGCAGTACAGAGTGAAAAACCTAAGGTAAAGGTTGATGTTTCCAAGTATACTGGAAGCTTGAATGAAGATGAGTTGTTAGATTGGATTGCTGCACTAGATAATCACTTTGAATGTGAAGATGTTGCTGAGGATCAGAAGGTAAAGATTGCAAAGACCAAGTTAGGAGGTCATGCTTTGGTTTGGTGGGATTATGTACAATCTGAGAGAAGGAAACAAGGGAAGTCTAAGATCACTTCTTGGGATAAGATGGTAGCAAGGATAAAGGGTAAATTCTTGCCAAGGGATTATGAAATCCAGATGTTTAAGAAGCTGCAATTTTTAAAGCAGAAAGACAGGGATGTGAAAGCCTATACTGAGGAATTTTATCTGTTGAGTATGAGATCTGGTCATCATGAGAATGAGGTAGAAAAGGTGGCTAGGTACTTGGCTGGTTTGAGGTTTAACATACAGGATGAGTTAGTTTTAGCTAACCCTAAGAATGTGGAGGATTGTTATCAAATGGCAATCAGGATTGAAGAAAAGCTGAATAGAGGACATGATAAGTCCATGAGAGGAAGAGGAAACAACAAGGGAAGAGGAGAAGCCCCTGCACAAAAGCAAACCAATGAGGTTCAAGAAGACACTGGTAAAGGACAAGGACAGTCTGATTTCAGAGGTGGATGGAAAGGTACTAGAGGAAGATTTGGAGGTGGTAGAGGTTCTACTACATTTTCAGGAAAATGTTACACCTGTGGAGAGTTTGGTCATCCATCCTTCAAATGTCCAGAAAACAAGGGTTCATCATCTAGAAATGATAGAACTAGTGACAAGAGAGTACAACTTGTACAAGAAGAGAAAGAAGAAGAAAGTGCACGGAGTTCAAACAGAGGTCCTGAGAATTTTGGCTATCCAGAGAGTGGAGAATCATTGATGTTAAGGAGAATTAGTTTGCAGGCATCACAGGATCTGATGCAAAGAAGAGCTCTTTTCAAAACCACATGTAAGAGCAAAGGTAAGGTATGTAAAGTTGTCATTGATACTGGTTCAACAGACAACATGGTATCTCAGGAAATGGTGGATAAACTGAAGCTGGAAAGGATTCCACATCCACACCCTTACAAGGCATCTTGGGTGAGTGATAGGCAATCACTTTTTGTCTCTGAACAGGCATATGTGGATTTCCAGATTGGGCCATATCAGGATAGAATTTTGTGTGATATATTGCCTATGGAATGTTGTCACCTACTGTTAGGTAGACCATGGCAATTTGACAGAAGGGTACTGTATGATGGGTATGCTAATACCTACACCATCAAGAAGGATGGGAAGATTATTAAGTTGATGCCATTGCAGGCAAAAGCTGCAGTACAGAAGGTAGCTCAAATCATTTTAATGGGAAAGAAGGAGTATGTGCAGATGCCTAGAGGAGCAGGCATGAAGGCAGTTCAGGACACTGCAGGGAAAGGAGTTGTTACAGACAACAAGCTGAAGACAGTTTCAGTTGTGACTGACAGAGGTCAACAGCAGGTTCAGAAACAGGGGTGCAAACAGCAACCAGTTCAGAGGATTGACAAGGATGTTGTCATAGTTGGGACTATTGTTTGTCCTATAAGAGTTGAAAGGAAGATAGACTTGAACACTTCAGAAGTTCAAGAGGTAGTTCAGCCAGAGGTTCTGGTTAGGCAACCTGACAAACATAGGGTATGTGAGAAGAAGGCCTACATCAACAGGCATGATGATTTACTTGCCAGAAAGCAAGTTACAGTGCAGAAGTCTTGGAGCAGCCAAGAGACCGCAGCAGACAAAGCTGGAGCAGGTCAGAAGACTGACAAAGCAAAGTGTAACGGTGGAGGACTTCCACATGCTAAACTCATGGGACATGAGTTCTTTTCTTTTGGGGAGTATGGTGCAGGAGCACCTACCTGACAGCTGGTCTGGATAAGGCAGTTAGTAGTTTAGGTCTTGTTTGTGTTTCCAAGAAGGTCTGTTAGACCAATTGCATGTAATAAGGTCACGCTGATCATGATAAGATCATGCTGACCAGGCTTTTGCTATTTTTAGCTAGTTAGTTATAACAGCTGTCATGATGTATGTTCGGTGGGATCTCCCAGCCGCTTGGAGAGTTCCCAGCCGCTTGGAGTCGGGTCAGTAGTACTCATAGGCAAATCTTTATAAGCATGAGATCGGTTGATTGGAGATCATCGATCGGCAGTGTAGTGTTGCATCAAGCAGAGGAGTTGAGTGTTCTGTGTGAGGAACATCATATTGTATTGCATCTTTGAATCAATAAAGATCCTGTTTCATTTTCTGTTGATCTCCTTTGTATAATCGATCTGCTGGTTTGCGTGGCTGCATGGATTTCCTGATCCATTCCACCGGTTGATCTGTCTGATCGGTGGAATGGTAATGTACATTAGGGTAGGTAGTAGTTTGTTTGTTTGCATGCAGGTGTGCAGGATCGCGGTCAAGAGATGTTGAAGACCCTAGCATCCTCATGTGCTAGGTCGAGTTGATAAGCTGACTGAGTTGGAAGATCACCCTGAGTTGGATCGGGTCATCCCTGGTGGATCGGCGAAGAGAGATTTCGCTAAGTGCAGAAGTTCGTGAAGACGGCATCATCAGGATATTTCTGCAAATATCCGGCAGTCGGGTTAGACATCATCATCCGGATAAGTGGAGGAGATCGGCATGATGTTGTCGATTGCATGAAGTGTGAGGTCGTCGGGGTGATCATCAGCAGAAGGAGCCGAGGAGGAGTGCATCGGCATCAGGTAGAAGATCGGGTCATGAAACTGTTGGAGTTTTCATGTTGCGAGTGCATCAGGATGTTTTGAGTCGGACATAGACTAAGTGCATGTATCGGCATCAGGATCATCATATTGGGAGTGCCAACCATCCGCGTATCGCGAGTAGATGCGGGAGAGAAAGTTCAGATTTTTTTGACTAAGTGTTGAAGAGGTCATCAGGATATTGGGTGACGTCATCGTCATCAGGATATGACGTCATCGTCATCAGGATATTGAGATATCCCCTTGTGCGAGTTCATCCTGCTGTCCTTAAGTGCTTGGGTATCGGCGGAAGTCCGTGGCAGGAAGTTGTGTTAACATCGTCATCAGGAGGTTTCGAAGAGAACCGGATAAAGTAGATCATGATGCTATTGCTTGTATCGTCGGGTAGCGGAGCGTCGAAGGTAAGCTGCTGAAGGTGATCGTCATCAGGATATTTGGAGCAACCGGATGTTGAATATCCTGCTGACGAAGGTAGTGTCGAAGGTCGTGATGATGACGATAGTGTCTCGAGCCCGATGAACAGTGGAACAGGAGGATGTGTGCGCCCGCTGAACATCATGATGATGATGTTAGAAGGAAAGCGGAGATGAACAGTAGTCGGCAGGCGGATGTTTGCGATCGTCTGAAATATGATGATGCTGACTGTGTAACGCAGAACATGATGATGCTGTTGGTAGTTTTAGGGAATATGATGATGATGGCGAAGATGATGATGATGAGGTTGGTCTGCAGACATTCATGCTATATGCGAAGGTTATAGTGTGGATGCCTCTGCATCACCATCTATCTTTGTTCTAGTCCAATATCAAGTGACATAGTAAATAATATTGCCTAAATGTTATAGGGGCCCTGTTCTCTCTTACTTGCAAGAAGCCTTCATGCAATTCCTTCTCAAGATATGAGGCAAAGTCATATTCAATGTTTGTCTTGGGGTTCTAAATTCTCATAGCCATCATCATCAAACTAATTGGCATTTTTTCTTTTGCATCTATCCTAAGTACTTGACACAAAGAAAAGTGGGTTTTCTTGAAATAAGTTTGAAAATCTTCTACATCAAATGGTTCAGTGGAGAGGGGGAGATAGGTATCACCTTGTTGTTAACACCTCTTTTCATGTATATGGGGAGTTCATCACTTCTGTGTGTTCTCCTTAACCTAGTATATTCTTCCTCACTCTTTTGCAAGTCAACCTTAGTGAGGGCCTATTTGTTTAGATTGAAGCATTCAATGATTGTAGCTTTTGTTAATATTACCAATGGTGACCCATCTGTTATCCTCATGGTCCTGGTAGCAGGGTGGTAATTTTGGGCTAGAACTCTAATGAACTCCACATCTATGAAGACATTCATGACAATTAGTCTAGCTAAGTCTAATGTCCACGGATTTGATACTGAAATTCTCCCTTCCCTCTTTTGATAGAAATACCAAAATAATTCCCACCCTGAAATAGGAATAATGGCATTCCTACAACCATGAGTTGTATCCAAGAAAACCTTCTTGTATCCTCTCTCAGTTGAGTTAGGAAAGATATCTAAGATAGATTGATGTAATGATCTCTTTTTACCCTTAGGCTCTTCCTTCTTAGTCTCAGGTTCTTTCTTTTTATGCAGCATGATATCTAATGTCAACCTCTACTCAAGCTTTCTAAGTGTTTGAATGTAGGATTTCAAACAATTCTATGCTTGTAAAGCTTCTTTAGTAAGTTCAGTGTACTTACCCGGTATGTGATAGTTACAGAACTTCACCCTGTTGAACTCCTAGCTGAACTCCTAGCTTCTCACATGACAATCCTTACAAATGAATGCCAAAACAATGTTGAGTTATCAATTTTAATGGCTTATGAGTTCAGTCATGTCATCATTAATATCAACCTTATGCTCATATTTCAAGTTTGAATGTGCACCATTGATTTTTACAAGATCTAAGGGTTGTTAAGAGTTATGCATTTAATACCACAACTAGTAATAATGCCTTGACAGTCTGTACCGCAACATTGCCACCTCTTTCTTTAACTAGTGTGAGATAGTGGGGTGTATACCGCTATACCACAAGCTTCCTTATACTTCATCGTGGGGCAGTGGGACTCTTACCGCTATACCGCATGTCTTAGAAGTCTTCTTTGTGGTACTGCAGTTCTTACCGCATTACCACTCTTTATTATCTCCTTCCTTGCAGGGTGGTGGGTTGTTCCCCACTGTACCACAAGGTTCCTTATGCTTCATTGCAGGGTAGCGGGACTCTTACCGCTATACTACATGTCTTAGTAGTCTTCTTCGTGGTATTGCAGTTCTTATTGCACTACTGCTCTTTATTATCTCCTTCCTTACAGGGTGGCAAGTTGTTCCCTACTATACCGTATTGTTCACTTTTCCTTGCCATAGTAATACGATTATAATGTAATTAATCTCTTTTGTACCACCCAACCACACCTTTATTATAATACCCCGCGGTATTGCGGTGAATACTTTTATGTTGTCTGTTATATACTGCCAGCCCACTAAGGGTTCAAATTGTTGCTGTGGGATTACGATAAAGGACTTTTATGGATGTAAAATAGCTAGACATGTTTTTTCTTAAGTATTTATAATGAATTTTTGGTTTTGTATAGGTCTTTAAGTGTCAGTCATACCTAAAAAATTTATATGTTTGTTTATAGTGGGGAGGCTCAGTAAAAAATAAAAAGGAATATAAGGGTCAAGGTTCAGGTCATGGAGCTCAAGGTTAGTTGTGATGATGGAACTAGGCAAAATTATAAGGTTCTAACACACTTCATGATGAACTAGACTATGTTTTTCCTTCATCCTACTTGTGTTATGTTTTTATGAGTTCTTTTCTTGTGAATATATCCCTAAGGAAAATTTGTTTGATCCCTATAATTGTAAACATCTTCTTGGTTTTTGACTAAAAAATATTTTTAATCTGTAAACTGAATTCTATTTTAAGTTTTCATTTGTAGTTATCAGTAGATTGGAAAGTCAACCATTATCAACTTATGAACTCAATAAAGTTTTACTGATTCAAGTTGTTGATTTATACATTATTGTTTATTTGGACTTTAGGAAATGAAGACAAGGGATGTAAGGCACAAATTAGATGATAGTGATCATAATGCTGAAACTTCAGTGACATATTATGAGTGCATTTGTAGAGAAAAAGTGGCCAAGAATAATGAATATTTATTGAGTCTTGGTTTGACAAATAGGCAAGTTGTAAATCCACTAAGTAGTATATTATTTGGTTAATAGTGTTTAATGAAATTTTATAGGCAAGAGCTTTATGTATATAAGACATAATATGATATTTTTTTTTATAGGTAACAAAAAGAGTGCAAAGAAAATGTGGAGAAAAAACAAAAGGAAAGAAAAGATACAGTGTCGCCATCTCATAGAAGCCTACGCTTTTGTGGTTCAACAACCTGATATAGCATATGCTGATGTGCAGCCTGATATAGCACATGGTGATGTGCAACATTATGATGATCTCTTGGCACAAAGTCTAAGAGAGATTATTGCAAAAACATCAGAGCAAAGGAACAACAGGTCTGTAGATGATTTATTCAAGATTAAAGGATGTGTTCGAAGTGAAATCTACGAAGACTGGTACTCATGATCTACCTACTCATGCCACACCTAATGTGGCCAAGGAGCACAGAGTTCTGGTTAATGAAAGTCATGAAGAGAGATTGCTTGCATCTGTTGTGCCTCATAGTGCACCTATTGCATCTAGAACTTTTGATGGAACTAGTGGATCAGCTAGAAATACTGGTAGTGGTTTAATAGAAGATGTGGATGCTTTTGTCAAAAGACAAAGATTGAGTCAACATTTGTACAGATCTATAGAGAGGAATGCAAAAGAAAGAAAATTAGAAGGCAAGAAGCCATTCTTGCTTGAGGTATTGAGAGATGGTGAGCCCATTGGGCCAAATGCTGCAAAGTGGGCCTCTAAGTTGGGTGTAAGATGTAGGGCCCATTTAGATATTTGCAAATCAAGTTTTGTAGAGCAAGATCCATGAACTATGGAAAATGTTATACAAAAAATGGAAAATGCTTTTGAGACTACTGGTGGATAAATCTCTAGAAAATATTACAAGCAAAGAATGAGAATTTTGATGAACAATTTTAGATACAATTGTAGAAAAACAATCATGGAGGGAAAAGAGAAGTTAGACTCCACTCTATCTCCCATACAATAGGAGGCATTGAAAGAAAATATGTATTCCGAAGAATATTTGGCAAAGAGTAACAGAGGCAAGAAAGCAAGAGATAATTTGAGGGCTGGATATACATTTGGTCAAGGTGGGTTGCAGGCCAAAATGGACAAATTTGGAGTAAGTGTATGGCTTTTTGGTTTAATTTACATTTTGTTATTTATTTTAATTTTTTATTGAACTGACTGTATGTTGAAATTGACATTGTATTTTAGGTGGAAAATAGTAATAGAGAAGTAGGTGCAGAAGATATTGTCAATTATATGGCAACACTAGATCCTAGTAAATCTAAGAGTAGGATGAAGTGGAAATCTAGTTCATCTACAGAGATTTCATAGCCATCTATTACATGCCTAGTAGGATCAACCTCTCCAAATCATGTCAACTCAAATGAAGGGTACCAACATGTAGTGAATTGCATATACAGTCTCAATCAACAAGTTTCGTAGTTGGTTCCCTTCATTAACCCTATAGTTTATGTATGGAATGAGCATAAATCCATGGATTCAGATGAGGTAAGAGGCTCTATTGATCTCATTTCTTCTTGTTTGGCAATTCTGTATACAAATGCCTCTTAATATGTAGATTATTGAAATCTGAGCGTAGGAGAATCCAACCTAGTTTCTTTATTGTTGGAGTGATCCAGAAAATGTTCTTTTGGATAAATTTATAGCTTGCATTATTTACTTGACTATTGGATGCTTTGTATATTTTTTTGCATGATGGTTAACCACATGCAAAGCAATTTTATCGAAGCAGTAGGAAAATGAAAACACCATGATGTCAACAGAGCTACTGATATTGATAGTGATCATGATGAACTGGACAAGAATGTGCAACACAGTCATCATAGTTATGCTAAAGTTGAGGTAATATAATAGTTGTCAGTTATCTATCCCAATGTTTTGTCATTAATTCTTCATGCTTAAAATGTTCTTTTGGATAAAAATTTATAGCTTTGGCATTCTTTACTTGACTTATATTAATTTTTGCATGATGATTAAACCACATGCAAAGCAATTATATGAAAGCAGAATGAAAAGAAAACGGCCCTGTCAATAGAGCTCTCTACAAAACTATACAACTTCATGTCAATGTTGATAGTGATAATTATGATGATGAACTCGATGAGAATGCACATGATATTCATAGTAGTAGTCATGCTAAACTCGAGGTGAGTGCTATGAAACCACATGCAAGTAAGTACTATTCAAGTAAGTAATGGTTGTTTTATTATGTAAATAAGGGTAATCATTACCTATTTGATAGAAGTTGGTTAGAATAGTAGTGAAGTGTAATTAGATAGTATACATAGATTATAGAAATAAGGGAAAACATATAACTTACATATGGAAGCTTAGAGCTTAGTTGTAATAGAGTGCACACATAGATTTTGACAATGCATTAGTGTATTGTGTTCAGGGATGTCATGGTCCTTAGTTAAGGGGACTTCATTGCCAATCCATGTCTCTTTTTGGAGTACTCGTACAGTCTAGCACTATTGTAGTCTTGCCCTCCATTTGTTTGTACCTTGCAATGGGTTAGTTTTTTTTTTTCAGAGTAAAAAGTTGCTTCTTTTTTATTCAATAGAATAAAAAAAACACATATAAAAACTGATTTATTCCAAGACATAAGACATTACATACAACTGTCAAAAACAATATAATGTGTATTTTTTTTTGGTAGACATTTAATATTGATAAACTCCAAGAAGGGGATAAATTTGGGGTGTTGGATCTATTTGATGGTGCTACTATGGGCATTGGGTGGATTTACTCACCATCTATTGTACATGGAGTCGAATTGAAAGGAACAGGAGATGCAAATGTAAATATTTTAAAGGTCACAAGTAACATACCCCTTGCTTATGAAGACAAAATAGATGGAGTTGTCCATCTGAAAGAGAAAAAAGGGACCTTCACATGGTGGCCACTAAAATATTTGAAAAAGATGACATAGTTGATGTTTATCATGTACTAGCTATTAGACAGCTTGGCCCACTACTTTATGCAATAGTTTGAATGTGTTGTTTAGGGATCTTAGTGTTTTTTGTTTGTTTTGGAGCTGTATAAGCAAAAAAAGGCATTGTAACTTAGTTTTCTCAGTCACAACACTAAGAAACACACTTTGTAACACATTTTTCAAAGTAAAGACACATATTTAAGTCTTAAGGATTTTTTGGACTTGATTTTATGTTACTTTTCCTCCCTAAATGTTCAACATCACTTCCTTATATGCCTTTATGAAAAGATTCTAGGGTTATTGTTGGCTACATTGAAGGAGAGAGCTTCATATATGGGACATGATCAACACTCAGTCATGAAGACTCAAGGAGCATAAATGAGAGAGCTTCATAAAGGAGAGAGATTCATATATGAGATGTCATGAAGACTTAAGGAGCATAAATGACAGTGAGCAAGAGATAAAGTACACAGTTCATGCCATAGACAAAGTGAGATGAGTCTTAAGCTGTTGTGATCAAGGGTGGTGTGTTAGTTTTTGAGAAAGGAAGGGTAGTTGGTAATGCACAAAGATCAATAAAGAAGATTACAATCATAAGGTGATGATGTTAGCATTTCAACTTTGGAAGAAACTAGTAGACAAATCTATAGAAGTCTTAAATAGCAAAAAGGACAGCCACTAATAATTCTATTATTACAAGGTATTCATTCTACATGGCAGTATAGTTGTAGGAATATGACAGTTTCATAAACCTATGTGGTGCAGGAGCACCTACCTGACAGCTGGCCTTCATGAGGCAGTTAGTTAGTTTGAGTCTTGTTAATGTTTCCAAGAAGGTCTGATAAGACCAATGCATGTAATAAGGTCATGTTGACCATACTTTGCTATTTTTAGCTAGTTTGTTAAGACAGCTATTATGCTGTAGGTCCGGTTGGATCTCCCAGCCGCCTGGAGAGATTTCCCAGCCGCTTGGAGTCGAGTGGTAGTACTCGCAGGAGATCCTATTTATGCATTAGGATCGGTTGAGTTTAGACATTGCATTAAGAAGTTAGATTGCAGGAAGTGAGACAGAGGACTGTATTTGCATCTTTTGAAATCAATAAAGATCCTGTTTAAGTTCATTTTCTATTTGATCTCCATTGTGAAATCATGTGGCTGTTTTGGTGGTTTCATGGATTCGCTGATCCATTCCATCGGTTGATTCGTCGAATCGGTGGAATGGCCATGTACAGTAGTGTAGGATTTAGTTTGCATTTTGTGGTTGTTCATGTGCATGTTTGCAGGATCACGATCGAAAGGTGTTGAGAACCCTAGCATGGGTATGTGCTAGGTCATGCTGGTTGTTAGAGTTTGGAAGATCACCCTGAAAGTGGATCGGGTCATCCCAGGAGGTTCGACGGATTGAATTTCGCTAAGGCTAGAAAATCCATCGCAACGGCATCATCAGGATATTTCTGCGTATATCCTGCAGGTACTTCGGGCGTCATCCGGATAAGTGGAGATGAGCATGATGCAGTCGGTTGCATAAAGTGAAAGTGCATTAGGGTGATCATCATCAGGTGTTGCCGAGGAGGAGCGTATCGGCATAAGGTAGAAGATCGGGTTGATCGTGGGCCGAAAATGTTAAGTTTGGCCGACAGCAGGATATTGAAGGAACTGCATGTGACGTCATCGTCATCAGGATAAACGTCATCAGGATATCGGAGCAGCAGGATATTAGAGGAGCTGCATGTGACGTCATCATCATCAGGATAATCGTCATCAGGATATCGGGGTGACGTAAGCATCGGAGGAAAGGTGCGTGAGTTGAGTATCGTCATCAGGATATATGGGAGGAACCGGATGTTCTATATCCTGCTGATGAACATGATGTTGAACATCATGAAGATGAAGAAAGAGGTTGGCGGTAAGATGAACAGTGAATGTCAGGAGGATGTTTGCGCTTGCCGAATATGATGATGTTGCCAATAGTCGGATATGATGATGCTGCTGACAGGCGAAAGGTTGAAGGTTTGTTTGCAGGAGGATATCAGTCGGCGAGAGAAAATATGATGATGCTGACAGTGTTAGCAAGAAATATGATGATGATGAAGGGTTGCGGACATCCATGCTGTATGTCAGGGTTTTAGTGTGGATGCCTCTGCATCACTATGACAGTCTACAAATGAAAGTCTAAATTCTGTATACTTATGGGTGATTGTTCTATAATAGAGAGATAATGAGTGCATAGAGGTAAGATGTTCATGGTGAGTGGCAATGGTCAATGGTTCCTAGGGATACAGGCATAGTACACATGGTTTTAGTGGCATGAGCAAAGGAACAGAGGACTACAGTGTTAGCATTAAAAGGCAAGTATATGAAGCAAGTATGCACAGTTCAGTCACCACAATGAGTGAAGACCAAGGACACTAAATATGACTACCTACCAAGTGTCCAATGTAATAGAGGCAGGGTAAGTGAATGATTTAGACTCAAAAAGAGGCTTTTGAAGATGCATTAATGAAGGAAGATTATGATTCCATGCCCTAAGAGGACCTGATATCTTCAAGATCAATAAAAACATGTCCCATAAGTAGTGTTGATGACAGTATAAGGCATAAGAATACAGTGATTTTCATTAAGGAAGCCTGATCTAGTCCATGTTTCACATTATGAATATCCTATCATAAACCTGACTACATATGACAGTGCATTTCCTTTGGTTGTAGTCTGCAAGAAGGACAAGTGCTAGACTGATGGGGCAGATTAGAAGACCTATGGCAGTAGTTAGGCTAGTTGAGAATTAGTTACTAACAGTTCACTTTTTGGTAAAGTATCGTAAACTTGGAGAAGTTTCTTTCTTGTCATTTCTATGCATTGTAACTCAGATTTTTAGTCTTGTGACTGAAAATAAACATTGTAATACTCTATTTCTAAGCATTTTTCAAGCAAAATAGATATTTTAGACTTATGCAAGCTGTAAGAACACCTTTGTTTTAATAAAGTTCAGTGATTTTGCCTTCTCAATGGTTGTCTTTATATTGTGTGTAATTGATGATTGATGTGTATTTCTATGTTTTATGTTTAAATCCTCAAATATTAGTTAATTAAAATGACTAAATATACTACTAATTGACATTAATTAATAATTAAATTGACTAAATATACTACCAATTGATAGAAATCAGTGAACAGTGAATAAATATAACTAAGTATACTACCAATTGACAGAAATCAATGAATAGTGAATAAATATGACTAAATATACTACCAATTGATAGAAATCAGTGAACAATGAATAAATATGACTAAATATATAACCAATGTTAAATCAATGAATAAAAATGACTAAATATACTACCAAATTGATCAAAATGATGATTAAAATTAATCACTAAATACACTACCAATGGATAGAAATTGGTGAATAAAAATCACTAAATAAGTGACTAGTTAAGAACAATCAATGACTAAATTAATGACTAAATATATCAATGAATAAAAAATGACTAAATAAGAGACCAGATTACAGCAATCAATGACTAAATATACTACCAAATCGATCAATCAAAACAGCCTATAAATGACTAAAAATGGTTTAGTCATCAATTTGGTCGCGTTATAAATGACTGGCAATAAACTACTAATGGTCACGTGACCATGTTTGGTCATTTATAAGTAGTTTTTAGTAGTTTTTTCAGTCATATATTGTTGTTTCTCTACTAGTGGTAGCTTCATTGGGAGTGACCCTAAATCAAAGTTTTTAGGGAGTAGTAGCTTCCTTGGGTTGTAGCCCTAAAACAAAGTTGTTATTTTGAGTTTCATATATTGTGAGTTAATCCTCACTGTATTTTTTCCCTTCTTGGGTTTTCTACGTATATCTAGTGTTATGTGTTGATGTGCATTGTGATGATCTTTCATGTTTATGTTAATGCTGTAATGCTTAAGTTTTAATCTACTCTAGAGAAGTCAAAGTTTGTTTAGACACTAATTCACCCCCCAACCTCTTAGTATCCTGGTGTGTTCAACACGGTAGTAGGATTGGGATGGAGACAAGTCTCCATTCCTCTTCTCGAAACCCTATCTCGCCACTTTTATTCTATGGCCTTTTGGAGGGGTCATATCTTGCCCAAAGTCCAAGATTTGAGTCCTCAAAGGTACCTATACCATAGGTACCTAACCTAGGGTCCCTAAACCCACACAAAAATCAATAAAAAGCTTTAAAAATACATTTTAAAATGCCCCAAAAGCCCATGAACGAAAATGGACATGCGGATGACAACTCATCATCCACCTCACTACTTGACAACCTTAGAAGGCTCATAAATCAAAGTGTACAAATAACACAAATTACAACCATTCCAATTTAAATAAAAACCTTAATCCACCTTAGGGATTAGGTTGGCATTATTGGTTAAATACATGAGTTACTTAGTGTACCTCTGAGTTTCCATTGGCTATGGGATGCCTGCACACTTCAACACACACATTAATATGTCCAACATCTATATAGCCGAAATGATAAGAATTAAACACACAGATTCACATAATAACCAATTCTTTCAAACACAATACAGTGACTTTCAAATATCAATACATAATCTTATTTCAACCTTTTCACGATTCTCTTTCTAATCATCAAAATTAGGTGTTCTAATAACCATTGCAACAATTCTATATTAGAATATTATAATTTAATTACAAATCATTTTGACTGCAATAATCAAGAAGTATAATATTCATTCATTAACATAATCAACCACATTACAAACTTATCCCTATGCTCATAGATATAATCCTTTCCAATTTACCTATACCACTAAAATCCATTCACATTCGTAATTGAAACAATCAAAGGCAAAGAAAAGCATCTTTCATCTATAATTGAGAATTAAAATAATCACTTCTAACTAATTCATCATCATCATAGTCGAACAACATATGATTTACCAAGTCAAGACATGTATCTCTCATACACAATTGAGTCATAACACAACTAACTCTTAATATAAACCTCATCTGCATATGCAGTTGGACCAACTACTTTAATTCAACCTTAAAACCAATATAGTCTGAAGAATATGACCTTAAGTCCATATACCACATACTACTTCTAAGTGTATCAATCACAATTAGGTCTAAAAGTGTGACTAACCCTGTCATACAAGGGTGGGCCTCACATCCTCCCCACCTAGGACTAAACTTCCTCCTAGAAGTTAACAAGGAGGTAAGGTAGAGTATCCCACCTTCAAGTGATGCAGGAGCATCCAGTGGTGTAAGGACAATCTTGCATCACCCAAAAAGAAGTTAATTCAAAATCATTGTAGTTGTTTTCATTTCTTTCCATAATTAGTGTTTTTGGTTCCATAATATCCAGAATAATGATGTAGGACTTTCAGTTTTTCCAAAACTACTAAAAATAACAACCTGCCTGTTTTGCAAAGTGTACCTGCTATTTTAGGAAAGTTTGCATTTGGGCACAGATTGAAGCAAAAACTTACAGAAAGTTGTATAATGGAAATATAAGACCTTTGGCGAAGGAATCAGGCAAAGATCATTCATGAGCTGAAAGATATTAAAGTTTTTGTTTTATAAAAAAACCCCTGAAATTTTTTGAAATGAGATATGAGGCACTAAAACATCCCATAACATCCTAAAAAGTTGAAAAAAATTTGTTTATAGATTTCTAGCATGATAGTTCACATCATGAGATTTTTGACGCTTAAAACGGTTCATTAATCGGACACCCGGATCAAAAGTTATGCTTCCCGGAAGTTGACCTACTTTTGGAGGGAGTTACAAATTTTGAAATTTAGTTGGAGGCTGCCAAAAAGTGCTATTTATGACTATTTTGGGAACCCTAGGCAGTAGTAGAGTTAAGGGGGCAAGTGTGGAGTCAAGAATAGGTGGGAAAACAGAAACCCTAGCTAATTTGGGGTTATAGAAGGTAGGAGATTCTAGAGCCTGGTGAGGTGTAGCTGTAGTGTGTTACACCCTGTGGAGGATTGATTCCTTGGATTGTAATTGAGCTTCTATAATGTAATAAGTTGCCTAGATCAATAAAGAAATATTCTATTTTCTATATTCTATTTCTATTTTTGTGTGTTTTATGATTTACCCCCCCTTCATCATCAAGCCATGACTACATGGCAAGAATGACAAATTATTCGACTACACAAACAACAAGGGACAAAAAAAACTTACAAGGTAGTTCTTTCTAAAAAACAACTAGACGAAAAACCTTCTCCAAGATAGGTGAGACCAAGTATAAAAGAGAAATCACTTGCTCCAAAAAACTCCAAAGAAGTTTCCTATCAAGACAAGGGATTAGATCCTCTAAATACATTCATTCTGCTTGTTTAGTTGTCACAAAGAAGAAGATACACCAATGGTAGTTAAAACAATAAAAATCATCTTGTTATCACCTAACAAAGTCATTAGCTTCCTATCCTCTCCTAACCACCCAAGACTCACTTAGATTACCAAATGTATAGCCAAAAATGAAGTTGTACAAGCCAACAAGTCATCAACTATGACAATCCAACAAAACCTTAAACAAGCATTTAACTCATTGTACCATTGATGCAAAACTGCAACTCTAAAGCTCTCTAGCAATACACACAATACTCGCAAGTTTAATTCACTTCCTCTATCGAAAGGTAAGCAATAAACTAATTAGGTGAGATAGTGGAATTAAATAAGATCCAAACAAGCTCATGCCTTTTTAGAGTCAAGAGGTGAACCAAAAGCACACATATCACCATAAGAACTCTCAAGTCAAACTCATAGTGATTACACAATTTCAAACAACCTTCACCACCACAAAGCCCATATCTCATGGGTACAAGATATTCAAGACAAAAGGATGGCCTTAGGGTCCATTATTGCAACCCTCACTTCATGCTATTCATATCATGCTTCTCTTGGTATTTAAGAAGGTACAACGTCACAATGAGGAAGGGGACCAGAGGATTACTTACAAGACCCAAGGATAAGGAAGGAATTCTAGTAATCCATTTAATAGTCCTAAAGATTAATTTTCAACCTTACGTGACCCTAACTCTTAACCATCTACTCCCCTTTTTATATTCTACCCAATACCTCTTATTGGTAGTATAGATCGCATAAGTCACATTACAACACATGCACCAGTAGTGGCAAATAAAACAAAGACCCTCAAAATAAGAAGCTCACAAAAGATAAGATTTTAAATCAAATAAGAGAATAAGATTCAAAAGAAAGATCAAATTAAAAAATGGCCACAAATTCAATATTCAAAAATTTAAATCAAAACAAGATTAAAAAAGTCCTTGAGGTAAGAGGACTATTTAAAATAAATGTGGCTGAGTAGCCCAAGAAAAGAATTTTAGCACTACTAGTTTCTCAATTAAGAAGACGTGAAATTTTTATCAATAAATAATTAAATAAATAACATTTAAACAAATTTTCAAAATTGTACATTACAACACCACACATATATAACATATTCACAAAAGGGAGAAGATGTATAGGGGTCATGTTTGGCTAAGATTATGATACCTCCTATCTATAATGATCACTCGCATGCCCCACACAATCCTAGGATAAATACTAAAGTGGTATACCAAAAGTCACATAACCCAAGAATCAGATTTATAATAATGGTTTTAATTCCTCCTACTAAGGAATATGACAAATCCCTTCAAGGGTTAAACAACATCATCCCAAAACTTATAAGTCACCTTAATAACTAGCGAAGTCACAAAGTTGTTTATGAACACATCAATTTACCTTACTATTGTTACCAAATCACTAGAGTAGAAGTCATTCCATACAAACCCTAGTTATGTCAAGAATTCACTCTATCATTTTAAGGAAATTCCATGTGACAAGTTAGCTATTCACCCAACTAAAGTGTTGCAATCAAACTCCATCTTCAAAACCATTTTAATTGTAATTCCCCACCATGCAACCCTAAAGATAAGTTTAACTAAGCAATAAAAAGGGTGAAATATTTTTTTTTTACATAGAAGTAATGATAACAAAACATAACATAGACTAATAGCAACAAAGTTAAACTATCATGTCTAGGGATTACATAGCTGCATTATAGCAATTATTGTAATTTAATAACAGTCAACAACATACATGATTTAACCAATTAAAATTAAATGAATCTAAACCAACATCTTGGATTACAACATCAGATAATACATCAAATTTTGCATTAAAGATTATAAGTACAAAATAGTTTATCGTACAAGAGGAATTACATAGTTTCATAGTTACGAAAACTCTTTCTTTTTGAATATATCAATTTACATAATGAATTCCACTAATACACAGATCTAGATGTGAATAGTACAAATATCTATCTTCAAATACAGGTACAAATCTAGAAACATGAGAGATACAACTTCTTTACATACGAGCCACGATGCCAGAAAACTAATGGAAGAATGCACAACCACCCGACCATGTGAAACCCTGAGGTCCACCCCCCTGTGCTAGGAAATAACAATAAGGTCCCACTAAGCAAACACACAAGAAGTCAATAGGCTAATAGGTACAAGGACTACACATGACTCCAATACAACACTGGTTGGAATGAACACCACAAGCAACTCAAACAACACTTCCAGAGGCAAATACATAATGAAAGAGGAAAACACAATTAGGGAGTGATAGGCTGCAGTAGGGAGAGTGTCATCGCATGGTCCTAGCATGGGTTATCTAGGCTATCTCTCTCTAGAAACTGGCCTCTATCTATGGTTACCCTAGCAGCCTCTCTCTAGGCACTGGCTCTATAGGGTGACACATGCGGAACCGACACATCCTCTCACGGAGACAAGGAGGTCGATCATGCCAACCACGGCCTTCTCATCCCATCGTTAGCTTGAACGAGCACTACAGGCATGGGTGAGGCATCCAATTATCTTATTTAGTGTGGAAACTACCCAACCCTCTAAGTTTATTATTAAGTTATCACTGGATTACAAACTTTCAATGGGTTATCCTGGCAGCCACTTTGGGCACCGACCCCACATTGAAAGCCACTCCCCTGCCTGCATCTAGAAGACCCTAAAACATCAAACAAGACAATTACCATCACAATGACAAATAGCATATACAATGCAAGGTATTTACCTTCTTGTATACAAAACATAATCACGGGGACCAATTCTTATATCCTTGGCCCAAAACATAAACCAAGCATGAACTATCACATTCTCATCATGATTCATTTACAACACAAAATACACATCATTTCACATCACACAGAGTAAGGCATTATCCATCTTGCATAGTCATCATAACCACATGAATAGGTACACTGATTAAGGCATTATCCATTTTGCATAGTCATCATAAACACATGAATATGAGGCAACATTTCAAGCATGTAATTCATTCAATTTACATGATGCATACATAATCAACCCCCACACAATCACACCCTCCTAGGCTTCTGGAAACAACTTCCCCAAATGACACAAACACTTGACACCACTAAACACAATGGGCTCACGTCACATTCACTCTCAGATGCACATCATAAACTAAGACCCTTCATCAATATTTTCATGATCAATTATCTAACAAATATAAAGTGAATCTATCTCAACAATATAGAACTATAGCTAATAATTATCAAGACTTATTTTAATTTCATTTAATTAAAATGAAGTGAACAACATGCAAATAACCCTAAGACATACAAATTAAGCACAACAATTATTTACACTATTTACAACTGATGTAGATTTCATTAATAATCTAGACAATTTTGTAAATACTATTAAATATAACTATATAAGCAAGGCTAAAAGCCTATGATATTATAATGTTATAAATATCTTACAAGATACAAAACCTAAAGCTACAATGAAAGAACCTTGTTCTAAGGTTATCTTGGGAGGAAAGGAATACAGAACAATAAAACATTCCTATAGATCTAACATCTTCATCAAATCTACCACACTTTAACCACATGCATAAGATAGGATTATCACAAAATGAATTTGTTGAGAAGGCTTTAGAAGCTACCAACAATGTAAAATGTGAAAGCATAGACAGAGAATGCAAATTGATTGATGGAATGCCTCAAAGAGAGTCATATGATGGAAAGCAATGATCGTAGGATATGCACAAAATGAATTTGTTGAAAAATCTTAGAGAAACCCAATTTGAAAATATAAAGTTATTGGTGACGCAACTAACTATTTTAACAGAGACAAAATAGGTGAGAGGTAGGCAGTTACAAAATATTCATATCTCCAAAAAGACAAACTAGGTATAGACAATTTTCAGATATTATTTAGATAATAGGTAATACACCATATATAAAAAACTTAGAGAAACCCAGTTTGTAAAACTAAAGTTATGGCTAACGTAACAGACTTCTAAAATAGAGACAAAATGGTTGAGAGGTAGACAGTCACAAAATAATCATATCTCCAAAATGACAAACTGGGTATGGATTATTTTTGGATATGATTTAGATAATTAGGTCATACACCATATATCAAAAATATAAAGGAACCCAGTTCATAAAAATAAATTTATATCTAATACAATAGACTACTAAAACAAAGATGAAATGGCTGAGAGATAGACAATCACTTCAATCAGTGATTCCCAGAAATGCAATGATACAGGCATGCACAATTGGATCTGATAACAAGGATTCTAATCTCTCAAGAAAATTACAATCAACAAGAAAAATCATAAATCAAACATTGGCTTCAATCAAAAAATGAGACAAAAATTAGAACCAAAGGAACCTGATTTCGCTTGCTTGACTGGGCTGAAGATTAGATGTCGGGTTCAACTGCTGCAGCCACAAACTAGTCTCTCCCCCAAAAGTTCCATTTTCTGAAGATTATTATGAGACAGAAATCCCCCCATAAATACAAGCCAAAAACTCCCTATTATTAGAGAAAGAAATCCCCTAAAATCTTCCATAAGATTCCCCCCACCAGAGGCAATAACTCCTGCATGAACAATATCTTACAATTTGCTATTTTTTAACATTTTACAACCAGATCAAGATAAATATATTTTATGGCAACACATAAATATTATTTATTTATTTATCTCTAGTTTCAATTACATTTATTACTACTATTATTATTATTATTATTTATTAACTTAACTTCTAGAATAATATGTTTTTCATAAACTAAATTTACATAAGGAGATTTATATATTTATTTATTTAACAAAAATGCTTCATAACTAATTATTTTATTTTAAGACAACAATAACTAAAACAACACCAACAAAATAACCCAACTGTCAAACCATACCTGATTACTATGCAAGATCAGAAAGCAAGACCACCACAACAATGACAGGGTACACAACTGGATACTCATCCTCTTCAAGGATGATGGCTAGGCTAGGGGACCATATGTTATCTCCATTCAACAACTTCCATTGGTATGATTGCACGCTCAGACCTGCCAATTCAGGTGGAGTCAGTGTCTGGTACCTGCAACCTGTAGCAACCAAAAGTGTTGAATGCATACATATAATCATCCAAGCAGGCACATAGTGACAGGGAATCGCAGCATAGTAGGGTACTCATTATGAGTAATACTACACTGTCCCTTCACAAAACACATCACAAGTATCCATATTAAACAAATTCATTAGTAACTAAACAACCAAATAACACATAGACAGATAATTGCATTAATCACTTAGTAAAACTAATCTACATAATCAATTAACCTATAACTGATCACAACATAAGCATAATGTATTAATCATAAAGTATCAACAGTGTCATCATAAGAAACATCAATGGGTGTCATCAACTACATCATAACAGTAAGCTTACCATCAAGATGTCTATCATACCCTACGTATTCTGAGTATTTGACCTTCTTCTTCATGCTCCTTAGCCAGACCACTTGCTCATCCAGGGTGAGAATGGAGGGGCACTATATTAATGATTCTTATAACCCCATGCAATGCTAAGAATCCAAAAGTGATATAAGTTACAGGGCTAGTACCCATAAGGACTCAGGTACATATAGACCCAAAGAGTGGCACCAAACAAGGAGGAATTAAAATGCATAGAGAGATCACATGCATTTCTTCAATAGCACACCCATGCAATTCAGGTTTCAATGAATCCAACATTTTCTAAAGGCACCTAAATGACTCGCATGTGCCAACAAGCACACTACTCCACTAGATGTCTAAAGTTATGACACTAAGACAACAATTAATCAAATCCACATCCTACATCCCAACTCAACTCTAAAAATTTAATCTCTTCTAAGATAGGTTTCTCAAGTGGCTACTTGTATACAAAATTCAAATAAGGGGGTTTGAATCCCCTAGATTGATCCAACACCTAGATCATTATTGCATTCAAGAACAACACTCTGTCATATCCATTATGATCAAGGAGTGGAATCATGCAACCAAGGCACAAGGGACTCATTCCAAGACCCTTCTACAAACCTTAATACCTAGGTTCAAAATATAAGGGTCAACATAAACTTATCTTATCACATTATTCAACTAATCACACTAAGCCTTACCAAGAGTCCTTTCATTTTATACAACAAGGAGGTTCTTCAAGAGGGGTTTTCACAACAACCCAACATTACTAAGCCAAAGATGAGATCAAGGAATTTGAGTTGAACATAAAAGCCAAAGATGCCTTGGTGAGTACCTTATCCGATGTCGAAGTAACAAGGATCATGGAGCTAGAAACTTCTTATGAAATCTAGGATAAGCTGAAGAATCTATATGAAGGAGATGAATCTGTGAAGAGCACCAAGTTGCAGAGTTTGAAGGAAAAATATGAATGTTTGAAGATGAGAGAAGATGACAACATAACATCCTTCATGCAAAAGGTCGATGAACTTGTGAGTAGCATTAGAAGTGTAGGAGGAAAAATTGAGGTTATTGAAGTTGTGAACAAAATTCTTAGATCACTGCCTAAATCTTATTGTCATAAAGTGGCCACAATTGAAGAAATAATAACAATAACAAAGATTACAAAAGATTAGTTGCTAGGGAAGCTAACAGCCTTTGAAATGAGAGAACTTGGTGATTCACTTCCAAAGACAGAGACTGCTTTCAAGGCTAGCACTTCAGAAAGAACCCCCAGATCTAAAAAGTACAAGGTGGAACTAGATTATGAGCTTGAAGAAATTGAAGCCAACTTTGTTAACAGGTAAGTTCAAAGGCAAATTACCTTTCAAATGCTTTAATTGTTGTAAAGTTGGTCATTATGCTTTTGGGTGCCCCACAAGAGTTCCCAAGCCAAGACCAAATAGACCTAGGATTCTAAAGAAATGTTATTATGTTGAAGATCTTGATGATGATGGAGTATCAAATGGTGAACCAAATAATGCTAGTACTTCTAGAAATGAATTCTTGTTTATTTCTATTAAAGAAGAACTCGTGACTACTAATCCTGCTAGCTGTGTGAAGGAAGAAAAACCAGTGGAAAGTGCCTTGGCTGCTTAGGTTGTTGAAGACAAAGATGAATGGGTTATTGATAGTGGATGCTCTCATCACATGACTGGTGACAAAATTAAGTTCATAAGTTTGGAAAGATATGATGGAGGACTGGTTAGGTTTGGTGATGATACAGCTAGTAAGATTTGTGGAAAAGGATCCATTTCTTTTGATGGAAAGCACAACACTAATGATGTCTTATATGTGAAGGGATTAAAGCACAATCTCTTGAGTGTTGGTCAGATGTGTGGGAAAGGTTATGATCTTAGATTCAAGGACAATGTATGCAAGATCTTGGAAAGCTTCAAAACAGTGATTGCAACTAGTAAGAAAACAAGAGGTAACATTTATCATTTGAAAGGGACTAATGAATATTGTTTGTTGGCTCAGAATGATGAAAGTTGGTTGTGGCATAGAAGGTTGTGTCATCAATTTTGACAACATTGTGAAGATAAGTTCCACTCAAGCTATAAGAGATTTGCCTAATCTTGTGAAGCTTGCTGATACTTTGTGCAAGGAGTGCTAATTTGGAAAATAGACAAGAATAAGTTTCAAGAGCAAGGATCAATCTATTGATGGACTACTAAAATTAGTGCATACAGTTCTATGTGGACCTACTAGAGTAAGAAGTCTACAAGGAGATAGGTATTTCATGTTGCTAATTAATGATTATTCTAGAATGACTTGGGTTACCTTCTTAAAAGAAAAAGTAGAAGCCCTAGAAAAGTTCAAAGCATTCAAGGCAATGGTTCAGAATGAGCTAGATTTGAAGATAAAGTGCTTGAGGTTTGATAGAGGTGGAGAGTTTACATCAAATAAGTTCAACTTCTTTTGTGAAGAACAAGGGATAAAGAGACAATTATTTGCACCTAGGACTCCACAACAAAATGGAGTAGTTGAAAGGAAAAATAGGATAGTTCAAGAGGTTGATAGAACAATGATGAAGGAGGCTGACCTACTGGAAGTATATTGGAGAGAGGCAATTCACACTATTGTATACATCCTAAATAGAGTCCAAGTAAAAGGTAACAGTTCTAAGACTCCTTATGAGTTGTGGTATGGTAAAGTTCCTATTGTCAAATATCTCAAAGTTTTTGGTAGTAAGTGTTATATCAGAAGAGATGAAGATCTAGGTAAGTTTGATGTAAGATGTGATTAAGGTATCTTCCTTAGATATTCTACCAAGAACAAGGCCTATCAGTGCTACAATAACAGGTTGAAGAAGATCATTGAGAGTGTAAATGTCAAAGTTGATGAAACCAAGGAAAAGATATCAGGTGGATATAAATTTGATGAACCAGATGTCCCTTTAGTAGTGCAGCGAGAAGAAAACTCAGAGGAAGAAGAAGAACAAGCTCCTGAAATCATCATTAAGCCACCCAGGTATGTGAAGTTAAATCACTCTGAAGATCAAATCATAGGAGATAAGAGTAAAGGAGTTCATACTAGAAGAAGAGTTGTTGATGAATAGGTTAATTATTGTTTGATTTCTCAAGTGGAACCTAAAAATGTAAATGAAGCTTGTAATGATGAAAATTAGGTAAAGGCTATGGAAGAAGAACTGATGCAGATAGAGAAGAATTTGACTTGGGATCTTGTTCCCAGACCAATAGATAAAAATGTAATTGGCACCAAATGGGTCTTCAGGAACAAAATGAATGAGAATGGTGAGGTGGTAAGAAACAAAGCAAGGTTGGTATGCAAAGGATACTCTCAAGTTGAAGGAATAGATTTTGAGGAAACATTGCACCAGTGGCAAGGATTGAAGCAATAAGAATGTTTTTAGCATTTGCACCCTACAAAGATTTCAAGGTATATCAAATGGATGTAAAGTCTGCATTCTTGAATGGAGAATTGGAAGAAGAAATCTATATTGAACAACTGGAAGGATTCCAGTCATCAGATCAGGGTGACATGGTGTGCAAATTGAAGAAGCATTGTATGGACTAAAACAAGCCCCTAAGACTTGGTATGCAAGTTTGGATAAGTATCTGACATAGATAGGATTCAGTAAGGGTACTACTGACAGTAATCTCTATTTCAAGATCAATAATGAACAAATCCTAATTGTTGTAGCCTTTATTGATGATATTATCTTTGGAGGCAATGAAGGTATGTGCATGGTTTTTGCTAGGGAAATGCAAAATGAATTTGAAATGTCCATGTTTGGTGAATTTATTTTTAGGTCGGCAAATCAATCAATCAGATAAAGGTATCTTCATTTCTCAATTGAAGTATGTGAAAGAGTTGTTAAAGAAGTTTGGGATGGAGGACTCTAAACTGGTAAGCACTCCCATGGCAACTGGTTGTAAGTTGATTAAAAATGATGACTCACCTATGGCAGATTAGAAAAGATATAGATCTATGATTGGAGGATTACTTTATCTAACCCAAACTAGACCTAACATAATGCATGCAATTTGTCTTGTGGAAAGATTTCAAGAAGAACCTAAAGAGTCACATGTGATGGCAGTCAAGAGAATACTGGGATACTTGAAAGGCACAATGGAATATGGTTTGTGGTATCCAAAAGACAATGATTTCACTCTCAGTGCATACACTGATGCAGATTGCACTGAAGATATGGATGATAGGAAAAGTACAAGTGGAGGTGCATTCTTCTTGGGAAAAAGGCTGGTATCCTGGTTAAACAAGAAATAAGATTCAATAACTTTGTCTACTGCAGAAGCAGAATACATTGCAGCAGCATGTAATTGCACTCAAGTGTTATGGATGAAGCAGACATTTAACGACATCCGAGTTGTGTATGAAGATTCAATTGCAATCTTTTGTGACAATACAAGTGCCATAAACATATCAAAGAATCCAGTAATGCATTCAAGGACAAAGCACATATCCATAAGATATCACTTTCCAAGAGAAAAGGTGATAGAGAATGAAGTCAAGTTGGAATATGTATCTATAAAAGATTATATTGCAGACATTTTCACTAAGCCTCTGCCTAAGGATACTTTTGAGTTTTGTAGAGAAAAGTTAGGGGTTATCACCCGTCCTTCTCTAAACTAAGATGCACAGAAGTGCATCAGTCTGGAGGTACCTAAAAATCCATCTCCAAATCTGGATTGATGCTTCCAAGGGCTACTTCTAAGGGGGAGTAGTCAGATGAAGAGAGTTCAAAAGAGATATTGGATCAGAGCAGCAGAGTGCAAGTATGTGCCCTTTGCCATTGATGTCAAATGGGGAGAGAAATCATGTGAAAAACTTAGAGAGAAAGAGTGTAGATGTGTAAAGAGATAGGGGGAGAATCTTGTCTTGATGGTTCTTGCAGTTTTCACATCATATGTTGCCATCAATGACAAAGAGGGAAATTGTTGCAAGTATGTGCCTAATTGGTGTTATCATTGATGTCAACATATCTTTGTTGTCATTGATGTCATCATATCTTTGTTGTCATTGATGTCATCATATCTTTTTTGTCATTGATGTCAACTGTATCTTATGTTGTTATTTGGTTAGAAGCTTTATATGTTGAGGATATTGAGAAAATTAGCCCCTCCGGAAGAATCAGAAAGGAAATAGTGAATCATAGTGAAGACAGTGTGTTGCATACTAAAGAACAGTCCAGAAGACTACTCTGCATTTCTTGGAAAGTGAAGATCTTGGTCTATAGATTGGAAGTTATTTAGAGGCATGTCTGAAGATTCTAAATCCTAAGTTTGAGCCTCCGATATGAAGAATTGAGTGAGTTACATTCACCAAAGTAATACCTACTTTTTTTGATTATTCACTGGTGATAGGGAGAAAGTATTTTGCTCTGCATTTCTCCGCATTGAAGTGTTTTTCTCTACGGTTCTAGAGGGAATTCTAGGATGATGATAAGTGCTTACAACTACAATGGTTCATGATTTGGTGGTCCACAAGCTATCTTTCTTTTCTAACAGTTGAAGACAATGAAGTTCATGTGCTCCGGTGTGAAGAATCTCATGTATAAAGTGGTTAGAATTTGTGCGGTTGCTCTTGGTGATTACAACATGCTTCTGGATGCCTCCTAATCATGTTCATGCATTTACATGGGTCCACATTAAGGAATTGAGATCATGTTTGAAGTTTGTTCCTAGATAACGTAGCGTGTAACTAGTCCTAGACAACTTGGTTAATTCCAATAATTGCAGAGATGTATTGAAGATTGTAAAAGCATATAGTGGCGTAGAAGATTGTGTTTGAGTCCCAGCTAAGGCATGGAGTGATCTGCATACATCTTTACTACATTTCCTTATCTAATTCTTATTAGGTCCAGACCTATTTTATGTATGTTTGTAATGTCGACCTTAGAGAATGATCCAACGATTGATGATTGTAATGCCAACCTTGATGAACATTCCAAGGTTGATGTAGTGTATAAATACTTGCAATTAAGTGGAGGAATGGTGCAGTAGCACCTACCTGACAGCTGGCCTCCATGAGGCAGTTAGTTTGTTTTAGGTCTTGTTAATGTTTCCAAGAAGGTCTGATAAGACCAATGCATGTAATAAGGTCATGTTGACCATACTTTGCTATTTTTAGCTAGTTTGTTAGGACAGTTGTATGCTGTAGGTCCGGTTGGATCTCCCAGCCGCCAGGAGAGATTTCCCAGCCGCTTGGAGTCGGTCAGTAGTACTCGCAGGAAACCTATTTATGCATGAGGATCGGTTGGTATTGCATATCATTGATCAGACTTTGCGAGAGAGAGACAGAGTATTGTAATAGCATCTTTTTGAAATCGAATAAGAGATCCTGTTGTGTTCATTTTCTGTTTGGTCTCCACTGTGTGATCGATTTGCTGTTTTGGGTGGTTTCATGGATTCGCTGATCCATTCCACCGGTTGATTCGTCGGATCGGTGGAATGGTGATGTACAGTAGGTTAGGTTTTAGTTTGCTTTCTGTTTGCATGCAGGTGTGCAGGATCACCGTCGAGAGATGTTGAGAACCCTAGCATGGGTATGTGCTAGGTCGAGCTGATAGTGAGAGTTTGGAAGATCACCCTGAAAGTGGATCAGGTCATCCCAGGAGGATCGGCGAATTGAACATTCGCTAAGGGTCAAAAATTCGTTAAAACGACATCATCAGGATATTTCTGCGTATATCCTGCAGTCACTTTGGGCATCGTCATCCGGGTAGATGGAGATGAGCATGATGCTATCGATTACATGAAGTGAATGTGTTTTGGGGGTGATCATCATCAGGTGTTGTTGAGGAGGAGCGTATCGGCATAAGGTAGAAGATCAGGTTGATTGCGGGCCGAAAAAGTTAAGTTTGGCCAACAGCAGGATATGACGTCATCATCATCAGGATATACGTCATCAGGATATTGCGGAGCAGCAGGATATTGAGAAGCTGCATGTGACGTCATTGTCATTAGGATAATCGTCATCAGGATATCGGGGTGACATAAGCATCGAAGGGACGGTGCGTGGAGTTGAGGGTCATCATCAGGATATATGAAGAGAACTGGATGTTCTTTATCCTGCTGATGAACATGATGTTGAACATCATGATGCTGAAGATAGTGAAGGTAGAGTTTGGCAGTGAGGTGAACAGTGAACGTCAGGAGGATGTTCGCGCTTGCCGAATATGATGATGCTGCTGACATGCGAAAGGGGTGAAGGCTTGTCTGCAGAAGGATATCGGTCGGCAGAGTAAATATGATGATGCTGACAGTGTAAAGGAAAATATGATGATGATGATGAAGGGTTGCGGACATCCATGCTGTATGTTAAGGTTTTAGTGTGGATGCCTCTGCATCATAGTGGTATCAGAGCTCAGCAAAAGGTCTGGGCTGTTGTGTGTTGATTATGTCACCAAAAGGGCAGAGGTAGAGTTGATTGTGTGTTGTGTGTTGATTGAGAGGTTGACAAAATGCCTCCGAAAGGTAGTGGTACTGCAAGGGAATTGCAGGAGATGAAGGAAAAACATGCCAGAGAGATGAGGAAGATGAAGGAGGTTGCTGAAGCACTTCAAGCCAGGCTTGTAGCCCTGGAAAAGAACAAAAAGAGGGAAGTGGAAGACAGTGAGTCTGAAGAAGATGAAGATGCTGTTGAAGAGTATGAAGAGGTAGCTGAAGATCTGGATGTTGAAGACCAGAGATTGGCAAAATTGTTAAAGGCAGTGCAGAGTGATAAACCTAAGGTAAAGGTTGATGTTTCCAAGTATAATGGAAGTTTGAATGAAGATGAGTTACTGGATTGGATTGCTGCACTTGATAATCACTTTGAATGTGAAGATGTTGCTGAGGATCAGAAGGTAAAGATTGCAAAGACCAAGTTAGGAGGTCATGCTTTGGTATGGTGGGATTATGTACAATCTGAGAGAAGGAAACAAGGGAAGTCAAAGATCACTTCATGGGATAAGATGGTAGCAAGGATCAAAGGTAAATTCTTGCCAAGGGATTATGAAATTCAGATGTTTAAGAAACTGCAATTTTTAAGGCAGAAGGAAATGGATGTGAAGGCATATACTGAGGAGTTTTATAAGTTGAGTATGAGATCTGGTCCTCATGAGAATGAGGTAGAAAAGGTGGCTAGGTACTTGGCTGGTTTGAGATTGAACATACAGGATGAGTTAGTTTTAGCTAACCCTAAGAATGTGGAGGATTGTTAGCAAATGGCAATCAGAATTGAAGAAAAGATGAATAGAGGACAAGATAAGTCCATGAGAGGAAGAGGAAACAATATGAGGGGAAGAGGAGCAGCCCCTACACAAAGGCAAACCAATGAGGGTCAAGAAGACACTGGTAAAGGACAGGGACAGTCTGATTTCAGAGGTGGATGGAAAGGTAATAGAGGAAGGTTTGGAGGTGGTAGAGGTTCTACTACATTTTCAGGAAAGTGTTACACCTGTGGTGAGTTTGGTCATCCATCTTTCAAATGTCCAGAAAACAAAGGTTCATCATCCAGAAATGATAGAACAAATGATAAGAGAGTACAACTGGTGCAAGAAGAGAAAGTAGAGCAAAGTGTGCAGAGTTCAAACACTTATCAAAGAGATAGGGAGCCTGACAATTATGCATATCCTGAGAAGGGAGAAGCATTGATGCTTAGGAGAATTAGTTTGCAGGCATCAAAGGATCTGATGCAAAGAAGAGTTCTTTTCAAGACCACATGCAAGAGCAAAGGTAAAATATGTAGGGTTGTCATTGATACTGGTTCAACAGACAACATGGTATCTCAGGAAATGGTGGATAAACTGAATTTGGAAAGGATTCCACACCAACACCCTTACAAGGCATCTTGGGTGAGTGATAGTCAATCACTTTTTGTCTATGAACAGGCATATGTGGATTTTCAGATTGGGGCATATCATGATAGAGTTTTGTGTGACATTTTGCCCATGGAATGTTGTCACCTACTGTTGGGTAGACCATGGCAATTTGATAGAAGGGTACTGTATGATGGGTATGCTAATACCTACACCATCAAGAAAGATGGGAAAACTATTATGCTGATGCCATTGCAGGAAGATGCTGCAGCACAGGGGGCAGCCAAAATCATTTTAATGGGAAAGAAGGAGTATGTGCAGATGCCTATAGGAGCAGGCATAAAGGCAGTTAAGGACACTACAGGGAAAGGAGTTGTTAAGGACAACAGGTTGAAGAAAGTTTTGGTTTTGACTGACAGAGGTCAGCAGCAGGTGCAGAAACAGGTTTGCACACAGCAACCAGTTGTGAGGAATGACAAGGATGTTGTCATAGTTGGGACTATTGTTTGTCCTATAAAGGTTGAAAGAGAGATAGAGTTGAACATTGCAGAAGTTCAAGAGGCAGTTCAGACAGAGGTTCTGGTCAGACAACCTGACAAACACAAGGTGTGTAAGAGAAAGGCCTACATTGACAGGCATGAGGGTTTACTTGCAGAAAAGCAAGTTATAGTTCAGGAGTCTTGGAGCAGCCAAGAGCCAGCAGAAGACAAAGCTGGAACAGATCAGCATATTGCAAAGGCAAAGTGTAAAGGTGGAGGACTTCCACATACTAAACTCATGGGACATGAGTTCTTTTCTGTTGGGGAGTATGGTGCAGTAGCACCTACCTGACAGCTGGCCTCCATGAGGCAGTTAGTTTGTTTTAGGTCTTGTTAATGTTTCCAAGAAGGTCTGATAAGACCAATGCATGTAATAAGGTCATGTTGACCATACTTTGCTATTTTTAGCTAGTTTGTTAGGATAGCTGTATGCTGTAGGTCCGGTTGGATCTCCCAGCCGCCAGGAGAGATTTCCCAGCCGCTTGGAGTCGGGTCAGTAGTACTCGCAGGAAAACCTATTTATGCATGAGGATTGGTTGGTATTGCATATCATCGATCAGACTTTGCGAGAGAGAGACAGAGTATTGTAATAGCATCTTTTTGAAATCGAATAAGAGATCCTGTTGTGTTCATTTTCTGTTTGGTCTCCACTGTGTGATCGATTTGCTGTTTTGGGTGGTTTCATGGATTCGCTGATCCATTCCACCGGTTGATTCGTCGGATCGGTGGAATGGTGATGTACAGTAGGTTAGGTTTTAGTTTGCTTTTTGTTTGCATGCAGGTGTGCAGGATCGCCGTCGAGAGATGTTGAGAACCCTAGCATGGGTATGTGGTAGGTCGAGCTGATAGTGAGAGTTTGGAAGATCACCCTGAAAGTGGATCGGGTCATCCCAGGAGGATCGGCGAATTGAACATTCGCTAAGGGTCAAAAATTTGTTAAAACGGCATCATCAGGATATTTCTGCGTATATCCTGCAGTCACTTCGGGCATCGTCATTCGGGTAGATGGAGATGAGCATGATGCTATCGATTACATGAAGTGAATGTGTTTTGGGGGTGATCATCATCAGGTGTTGCCAAGGAGGAGCGTATCGGCATAAGGTAGAAGATCAGGTTGATCGCGGGCTGAAAAAGTTAAGTTTGGCCAACAGCAGGATATGACGTCATCATCATCAGGATATACATCATCAGGATATTGCGGAGCAGCAGGATATTGAGAAGCTGCATGTGACGTCATCGTCATCAGGATAATTGTCATCAGGATATCGGGGTGACGTAAGCATCGAAGGGATGGTGCGTGGAGTTGAGGGTCATCATCAGGATATATGGAGAGAATCGGATGTTCTTTATCCTGCTGATGAACATGATGTTGAACATCATGATGCTGAAGATAGTGAAGGTAGAGTTTGGCGGTGAGGTGAATAGTGAACATCAGGAGGATGTTCGCGCTTGCTGAATATGATGATGCTGCCGATAGTCGAATATGATGATGCTGCTGACATGCGAAAGGGGCGAAGGCTTGTCTGCAGGAGGATATCGGTCGGCAGAGTAAATAGGATGATGCTGACAGTGTAAAGGAAAATATGATGATGATGATGAAGGGTTGCGGACATCCATGCTGTATGTTAAGGTTTTAGTGTGGATGCCTCTGCATCAAGGAATGTGTGTCCTTGTGTGGAAAATATGAAGATAAGTAAGGAAAAGAAAAGGTAAAGTAGAGCAGAAGAGTATTGCGCTTCAATGGAATTGAATTCAGGCATGGAGTAGATGCTAACATCTCAGTTCAAAACCCTTGGTAGTGAGCCACCCCTTAGTAGTGAGCCTTTTTCTGGGTAGTGAGCCCTGTTAGTAGTGAGCCTCTAATTTTTGATATTGTGCTTTACATATATATCTTGTGGGTTAACCCCCACCGTGGTTTTTCCCTTAACAAGGTTTTCCACATAAAAATCTGGTGTCTCTTGTGTATGATCTTTGCAATTTTGTTTATGTTTCTGAGTTTATGCTTTCATGACTTAATCATAACAAACAGTGGACAAGTGTTTAATGTTTTAAGGTGTAGAATTGTTTAAATAATAAGACAACTGATTCACCCCCCCTCTTAGTTGTCTAGTTCATTTCAACATCCTCATCATCAGAGACAACATCCACTCAACACCAACTACTCATACTCTTGCAACATCTCTTACTCATATAGTTGAAACTAATGACAACACAAGCTTGTTGACATCAATGACAACATCGACGACACATACTTCCAATAGAGTATTACTTACCCAACTCACGAGGGTTCACTAAATTATAAAAGCAACTCACAAGGGTTCACTAAATTATAAAAGCAAAAGACTTATATAAAAAAACCTATTCCTTTCCATATATCTATTCCCTTCTCTCTGATGATGCTCTCCCTCTCTGTTTTTAGAGGGTGAAAACATGTTTCCTGGTTACAACTTACAATCACCAAACTGGGATTAGTATACCATTAGATAATCCACATACATTTTAAATAATTAATCATGATAACATATAATCACATGTCTAAATTCTATGCATAAAAACATAAAATTTATGAAATCATTGATTTATCCTGGCAATTTCTTAATTGTCAAATCATTATTCCATGCAAAATTATCTACTAATTACATACTAGTAAAAAGTAAAACTTAGTAAAAAATTAGGGATGTGACAATTTAATTTAGGGTTCACTATATTTAAATGTACAAGGGTAGGGATAAAAATAGTTTTCTTTCCATAACTTAAATTTATTTCCTTCTATAATCACACTAAGCATATTAGTTCAAGGTACAAGGGAGAGAGAGAGAGAGTACAATGAAACTTCTTGCCAAGAATAAGAAAAGTAGGAGAGAGAGATATACATGATACACTCATTTTCTCTTTTCTTTTCAAATCAACTCAATGTTAAATAAATCAAATACTTTATTTCCTTTCAATCATTCATAAATACATTAACATCCCTCAATGCATGAATAACAAACTTAACATTACAATGAGATATTACATTTCTTCCTTCCCTTTTACAAGAGCACTCAAGGCTCAAGGCTTTACACATAGTCTTACAATAAGAGAACATTTCTCTTAGACAACACTAAAATAAGCCAAGGAGACTCTTCTCCTCATTCCTCTTCAACTAGCCCAAATCTTGCAAAAGACATAATAACACAGCAATGCCAATGGAAGTGCTCACCACCCAACCATAGGCTTTCACAAGCCTCCCTTGAGCTAGGAGGTCTACAAGTAACCCTAAAATACACACATATACAAGGGATGCAACCACACACTCAACAAACAAGCACATTCCAAACTAAGGTCATTCACAAAACAAAATCCATAGACCATGGATTTGAACAAGGGGGAGAGAGTGGACTACTCTCCTCAAGGGGAAAGACATCAAATACCAACTTGAGATAACAATCCTTTCTCATAACTCAACTTAAATATCTTCTCATCAATATCATCTCATATTTCAATATTAACCACCTTATAACTCCAATAATCACAAGGAGGGCACTCTTTCCTCTCAAATGTATCCATAACTCAAATAAGGCCTTAAGCCAATCAACTCCTCTCAAGGAGTGAGATTCCCCCAAGGAGGTTCTCACCTCTCTCGAAACTCCAAATATAATGCAAGCTCTTATGCACAAGTGGTAAGAATTTGCCTTAACAACCCATCCCAAAAAATAGAATAATCAAATTAGAACATACAATACATGCATTACATAAAAAAATAAATAAACTACTAAAAGCTTGAAGACTCTTGAGAGGTTACCTCTCAAGTTCTCCAAGTATGAAGGAGTTGAAGAAGATCTACTCAAGAGTGTTCCAACACTTCAAAAATCCTCTCCAAAACCCAAGCTCTTCCCCAAAATCCAAAAAGATAAAAATCCCTTTCTCCTCTGCAAAGGGAGAGATAAATAGATATGAAAAACCAATTCCCTTGAATGGGGAGATGACACTTGTCACCTTCCCATTCACTCTCACAAGCACTCTTTCCCACAAGTTCTCTCACACATGTGTGAGACCTTGGGGAAAGGGAAGTACTTGGGGTTCTCTTCCCAAAATCTCTTACATTGTGTTCTAACACATGTGAGGCCTTTGGGATTCCCCCAAGTCCACTCAAGAACTTAGGGTAGTGGGATTGGGATGGAGACAAGTCTCCATTCCTCTTCCCAAAACCCTAGCTTGCCAATTTTCTTCTATGGCCTTTTTGAGGGATCATAAAGGTACCTATACCATAGGTACCTAACCTAGGGTCCCTAAACCCACACAAAAATCAATAAAAATCTTTAAAAACACATTTTAAAATGCCCCAAAAGCCCATGAACTAAAATGGACATGTGGATGACAACTCATCATCCACCTCACTACTTGACAACCTTAGAAGACTCATAAATTGAAGTGTACAAATAAAACATATTACAACCATTCCAATTTAAATAAAAACCTTAATCCACCTTAGGGCTTAGGTTGGCATTATTGGTTAAAAACATGAGTTACTAAGTAGACCTCTAAGTTTCTATTGGCTATGGGAATCCCTGCACACTTCAACACACACATTAATATGTCCAACATATATATAGCTGAAGTGACAAGAATTAAACACACACAGAGTCACTCAATAACCAAGTGTTTCAAACACAATACAGTCACTTTCAAATATCAATGCATAATATTATTTCGACCTTTTCACAATTCTTTTTCTAATCATCAAATTCAGGTGTTCTAATAACCAATGCAACAATTCTATCTTACTTAGAATATTATAATTTAATTACAAATCATTTCACAATAATCAAGAAGTATAATATTCATTCATTAACATAATCAACCACATTACAAACTTATCCCTATGTTCATAGATATAATCCTTTCCAATTTATCTATACCACTGAAATCCAGTCACATTCGTAATTGAAACAATCAAAGGCAAAGAAAAGCATCTTTCATCTATAATTGAGAATTAACATAATCAATTCTAACTAATTCATCATCATCATAGTCAAACAACATATGATTTACCAATTCAAGACATGTATCTCGCATACACAATTGAGTCATAACACAACTAACTCTTAATACAATCCTCTTCTGCATATATAGTTAGATCAACTAAATTTTAATTCAATCTTAAAATCAATATGGTCTAAAGAATCTAATGTTAAGTCTATATACCACATATCACTTTCAAGTGTATCAATCACAATTAGGTCTAAAAGTGTGACTAATCCTGT
This sequence comes from Cunninghamia lanceolata, assembly GCA_027924645.1. Taxonomy (NCBI): domain Eukaryota; kingdom Viridiplantae; phylum Streptophyta; class Pinopsida; order Cupressales; family Cupressaceae; genus Cunninghamia; species Cunninghamia lanceolata. The sequence goes on along the minus strand of BSBN01001001.1, from coordinate 8,081,614 downwards.
CACACAAGGGTTGGCCTCACACCATGCAAACACCTATTCCCTAAGAAAGGATGGAGTTCATCATAAGTTGAAGCCCTTAAAGGAGGTGGAAGAAAAGGTATGTAGCACTGCTATAATTTGTTTGGTATATGGTAGGAAATTTTTGGATGGTATGAAGCACAAGTGTCATTATTTTGCATTGATTCCTGCAATCAGCCAGGAGAAGTGAAGATGTACCAGTAGAAGCCTCAAATCTATTTGAAGAATTTCATAACATTATTTCTAATAATGTACCTGAAGGTTTACCACCGATGAGGAAGATAAGTCACCAAATTAATTTTATACCAGGAGCCAATTTGTTGAATAAGGTAGCCCATAGAATCTCTTGTAGAGATTGAAGAGCTAAATAGACAAGTTCATGAGCTATTATGGAAAGGACTGATAAGGGAGAGCCTAAGTCCATGTGTGATACCTACAGTACTAGCACTAAAGAAAGATGGAGAGTAGAGAATGTGTATAGATTCTTGAGACATCAACAAGATCATGATCAAGTATAGATTTCCATTGCCCATAATGAATGACATAATGGATTGCCTGAGTGGATCCAAGTACTTTATGAAGATTGATCTCAAGATTGGATATCACTAGATCCAAATCAAAGAAGGAGATGAATTGAAGACAACCTTCAAGACTAAGGAGGGCCTGTATGAATGGTTAGTCATGCCATTTGGGCTAACCAATGCACTGGCACATCCATGCGGCTCATGAATGAGGTACTAAAAGAGTTTTTGGGCAGATTTGTTATTGTTTATTTAGATGATATTTTGATTTTTAGTAAGACTTTGGAGGAGCACATGATGCATGTTCAAATTTTTTTTAGAAGTTGAGGGAAGAAAAGTTGTTGATTAATCTAAAGAATTGTAGTTTCACGAAGGAGTTGGTGTACCTGGGATTTGTTTTCTCAGATGAGGGTCTTAAAATGGATCCAAAGAAGATGAGGGCTATCATTGAATGGCCTACCCCAAGGAGTGTTTCAAAGGTATGATCTTTTTAGTTTTACAAGTTTTTATAGAAAATTTATCAAAAATTTTAGTAGCATTTGTGCACCATAACTACGACAATGAGGGGATAGAAAAGAGTTTAAATGGACTACAAGAGCAGTGAAGAGTTTTGATACATTGTAGCAAAAAGTCATAGAGAAACCTATTTTGGCACTTCTAGATTTCAATAAGGTATTTCAGGTAGATTGTGATGCTAGTGGCAATGCTATAGGAGCTATTTTAAGTCAAGAAGGTAAGCTCATTGCCTATTTTAGTGAGAAGCTTAATGATGCAAATAAAAAGTATTATGTTTATGATTAGGAGTTTTATGCTATAGTTCAGGCTTTGAAGAAATGGAGACATTATTTATTACCAAAAGAGTTTGTTTTATATACTAATCATCATGCTTTATAGTATCTTAATAATCAAGGGAAGTTAAATCAGAGGCACTTAAAATTAGTTGATTTTTTGTAGAGTTATACTTTTGTTTTGAAGCATAGGAGTGGGAAGTCCAACAGAGTTACAGACACCTTAAACAGAAGGCATAATTTATTGATAGAAATGAAGATAAAGGTTGTTGGGTTCAATGAACTCAAGGATTTGTACTATGAAGATCTAAACTTTGCAGAGGCCTAGAAATCTTGTTTGGAGACTATTACCCTAGATAGGATGAGATGGTTGGATTACATAATCCAAGATGATATGTTGTTCAGAGGAAGCCAGTTGTACATTTAGAGGTCCTCCATGAGAGAGAACTTGATTAAGGAGAAGTATAGTGGAGGGTTGGTAGGACACTTTGGTTGAGATAAGACCATTGCTCTTGTTAGTAATAATTATTACTGACCACAATTTCACTAGGATGTGAAGAAATTTGTGCAAAGTTGCAGAGTATGCTAGATGACCCAAGCAGTGAGTAAGAATACTGGGTTATATCATCCATTACTTATACTAGATGGTCCATGAGAGGATATTAGCATGTAATTTGTTCTTGGTTTATCGAGGACATAGAGAGGGCATGATTCAATATGTGTGGTGGTTAACAAATTTTTAAAGATGGTGTTTTCATCACATGTTAGAGAACTAGTGATGTTGTTCACATTACAGAGTTATTTTTTAGAGAGGTGGTTAGACTACATGGTCTACCAAGGAATATAGTTTCAGATAGAGATACCAGGTTTTTTTGGGTATTTCTAGAGGACCTTATGGAAAAATTTGAAGATTGATTTAAAGTTTAGTTTTGCACATCATTCGCAGACTGATGGACAGATAGAGGTAGTGAATCAAAGTTTGGGCAACCTGCTAAGATGCTTAGTAGGAGATAAGACCAAGGGATGGGATTTGATATTACCACAGGAGGATTTTGTATATAATAATTCTATCAATAAGATTACTAGTAAATCCCCATTCTAGATTGTATATGGGAGTATTCTAAGAAATACTTCTAATTTGAGAAAGATAGATATAGGAGAGAAGAGTAGTGTCGAGGCTAAAGACTTTGCAGAGCACCTAAAGAGCTTGGATAAAGAGGTACACCAGTATATTAATAAAATGAATTCTTAGTACAAGGCTAAGGTAGATCAAAAGTGAAAGTTTAAGGAATTCAAGGTTGGTGATGAAGTTATGGTTCACCTAAGAAAAATAAAGGTTCCCAATGGGGACATACAATAAGTTGAAGATGAAGAAATTTGGGCAATGCAAGATCCTGAAGATGCATTATTCAGGAAATACATATGAGGTAGAACTACTGAATGGAATCAATATTTCCCTTGTGTTCAACATCACTAATTTAATAGAGTATCATGAAGGTGGCACAAAGGATGGACCGACAGAAGAACAATGGAGTATCCCAACATCTACTTCAAAGGAGAAGATAGAAGAGATCTTAGATAGTTGTGTGGCAAGTACTCAGAACATGAAATGTGAAGAATATATGGTGAAGTGGAAAGGAAGGCCTGTCAAAGATTCTTGTTGGTTGTCTAAGGTAGAGGTTGACTATTTGGGTTTTTCTCAAACACTTAAGATGTGACAAGGTCACTTCTCAAATTATCTTGGGTGTTTGATGCAAGATCATCTAGTGGTGTAAGGGTAATCTTGCATCACCCAAAGATAATGATGATTTTGTTTTTTGTTCTTTTAAAATTTACTCAAAGCTTTAGAATTGAAAAAAATGACCTTTGGTGAAGGAATTGGCCAAAGATCACTTGTGGGATGAAAGATATTAAAGTTTATGTGTCTTTAAAAACCCCTAAAAAAGTTTCAAAGTCAAATATGAGGCACTTAGAGGCCTTGTAAGATCCTAAAGATGGGTGGAATTGATAGAGAGGATTTTTAGTTCATAGAGCACTTCATGAGCTTTCCAACACATCAAATAGTTTGTTAATCAGACACCTAGATCAAAAGTTATGGCTCTCGGAAGTTGACCTATTTTTGGAGGGAGTTACAAGTTTGAAAAATTTGGCCAAAAGGCACCAAAAAGGGATGTTTATGACCTTTTTTGGGAATCCTTTGGGTAGTAGAGAAAGGGGGAAAGTGGTGAGTCAAGAAAAGGAGGGAAAATATGAACACTAGCAAATTTTAAGGTATAGAAGGTAGAAGGTTCCAAAAACTAGAGAAAGGAAGTTGTAATGTATTGTAGCTTGTTGAGGCTTCATCCTTTGATTTGATTTCAATTTATGTAATGTAATGTGTTGTACAAATCAATAAAAGAACATTCCTATTTTTTGTGTGTAATCTATGTTATTGTGTGTTCTAGGATTGCCCCCCTCATCAACTATGTTGTTAAAGGCAAGGAATTTTTGGTTTGTAGATCAAAAAAATATGTGTGTCATATCAAACAATCTCCTAAAATGTGGTACTTAAAATTTGATTCATTCATGTTGAGCTTGGGATTTTTGAGATGCAAATCAGATCATTGTGTTTATTATAAAATATATGGTGTTTGATTCATTATTATAACATTGTATGCAGTTTATATGTTATTTTTTTATAATAGTAATGATGTGATTTGTGATTTGAAGTTTTAGCTTTCAACATGGTTTGAAATGAAGGACTTGGGGGGATTACAAGTATATCTTCAGTATGGATATTAGAAGAGATAGAATGAACAAAAACTTTGGTTAGGATACAGTAAGTATGTGAACTCTATACTATAGCATTTCAACATGACAGATAATAGGCCATTGAGTGTTCCTTTTTCTATGGAACCTAAGCCTTTGGTTGAGCAATGTCCTATGAAATCCACATAGATGGAGAATATGGTTTGTGTTCCTTATGCCAGTGTAGTTAGGAGTTTGATGTATGCTATAGTTTGTATTAGACCAGAGATTTCCTAAGAAGTGGGAGTCTTGAGCCACTTTATGGATAATCCTTGATGAGATTATTGGGGTGTAGTTAAGAGGGTCTTTAGATATTTGTAGGTACCTTTGAGTACTCTATTTGTTATCATGGTGATTCTATAAGGGACCAACACTCAATGGATATTTGTAGATTCATGGATTTAGATTGGGGAGGAGATGTTGATAGAAAAGATCCGCCAATGGATATGTGTTTACTTTATTTGGTTGTGCTATTAGCTAGTTAAGTGACATGCTATGGTTGCTTTGTCCACTATAGAGGATGAGCACATGGAAGATACTAATTCCTATAAGGATTTCATATGGGTTAAGAGATTGCATTTAGATGTGGAGCTAAGTTAGAGAGTTATCAAAGTTATTTATGATAGTGAGAGTGCCATATGTCTGGCAAAGAACTTGACCTTTTTGTTTCAAGTATGTGCAGTTAGTGTTGTCATTGGTGTCAACTGTATGAGCAAAGGAATATGCAAGAGTGTGAGAAATTGGTAATTATTTGATGATGATAAAGTGTTGAAGATGTTGATATATTTCTGGTGCTTGGTTTCCAAGTGCTTTTGAGAAAATTTGAATAATAAAGGAAATGGTGTGTTGTAAAGCTGTTCTGGCATACAGAGTGGTGTTCTGGTTTTGCTCCACATTTCTTCTATGTTGAGGATTTGCTCATGCAGTTTGGATATGTTGTTCAAAAGTGTTTAGAGGTGTTACATTCTAACTTTGATGTGTTGGATCATTTTACAGAGGTAGGTGTGTTCACTAGTGTGTGAACTATGTATTGCAAAGGTGTCTGGGAGAAAGCTTTTTGCTCTGCATTTCTCCGTAAAGTTATTTATGGTCTTGCAGTTATGGAAGTGTGTTTATAAGGTTCATATCTACTTTCAGTTCAATTTATTCATGGTTTGGTGCTCTACAAGTTGACTTGAGTTGCAGTGTGTGACAGAGATGTTTGAGTATGTTGGGTAAACAGGATAAGTTTGTTTGGCAAGTGAAAGTTGTTGCAAAGGAATTTGTTGGATCTTAGGGTGTTTGTGGAATATTCTAGATCATGTTCAAGCATGATGTGTGGTTTGTGAGTCATCTTTGTCTTTGAGGAAGTGTGTACTTAAAATATTATGGTGTTAACACAGGTTCGACCGACCTTGGGTGTTTACACTAATTTTGGATGTGCTTTGGTGTTTGTGGAAGCATGGTCTGGTGTGAATGAATGGATTTAGGTCCAAGCTAAAGTTTGTTGTGGTCCACCTTCATTCCTTTCCAACACAAGAATGTTTTGGCTCTGACCTAATTTGAATTTACATGGTGAAGGTGTATTTCTAACCTTAGAGAATGTTTTCAAGGTTGAAGATGGTATAAATAAGTGTTGAGTTGTTGAGGTAGGTGTGTATGCGTATGAGATGTGAATAATAGTGTGGTAAAGTGTGAAGTGCAATGCAAGCTTTCATGTGTTAGATTACTAGATGCAATGAGCAGAAGGTGCCTACAATTCTTCAGTATGATTGTGAAGGTGTTGGTGACATTGTGGTGTACTTCTCTATTGCATTGAGATGATTTTCTCATTGTAACATTCTTCTCTATCTTCTTTTTTGTTCTGGCAGTGAGCCTTTCTTTTGGGTAGTGAGCCCTATTGTATTTGGTATTGATATTACTTTATATTGTGAGCTAATCCTCACCATGGTTTTTCCCTTCTTGGGCTTTCCATGTAAATTTGGTGTTCTCTTGTGTATGATGTTGATTTCATTCATTTTTTGTTATTTATTTCCATGCTTAATCATCTCAACAGTTTAAGGGCTAATTGAATTAATGTGGATTTGAATATGTGTGAGGGTTTTGGAATTATAAGTTAAACTAATTCACCCCCCTCTCAGTTGTCATGTGCATTCAACAATTGGTATCAATGCAAGGTTCCGTGGAAGAAAGCTTAATTGCTTGAGGTAGATCTGGGATGGCACACAAGAAAGATGTCCCCTATTTGATGGATCGGACTATGCATTTTGGAAAATAAGGACAAAAGGTTATTTGATTTATCTTGGATATGAAATCTAGAGGTCTGCTGAGTCTACATACACTATACCTGAGAATGGTCTGAGCACTGCTAATGAGATCAAGGCTTATGAAAACAATGGTAAAGAAAGGTATGCTCTTTTAAGTGGTCATACTAATTCTAAATTGGTGAAAGTTATGAATTTGAAAACTGCTAATGAAATTTGGAAAAAGTTAAAAAGCATTTATGAAGGAGATGACAAGGTCAAGCAAGCCAAGATGCAAAATCTGAAGATCATGTTTGAGACCATGTGAATGTCTAAAGATGAAAACATCACAAGCTACTTGCAGAAGGTGGATGAAGTTGTCAGTAGCATCAGAGGTCTTGCTTGTGAACTAGAAGAAAAAGAAGTGGTAATGAAGGTACTTAGAACTCTTCCCAAAACTTATAGTCATTAAGTTTTTGCTATTGAAGAGTTACAAAATATGGATCAATTTACCAGAGATCAGTTGTATGGTACTTTAACTTCTTTTGAAATGAGAGAATTTGGTACAAGTAGTGTAAAAGTTGAAACTGCTTTTAAGGTTGGTAAATCAGAGAAGACTATGGAATCAGATCAAGAGGATTCTGATAATATGGAAGCCAACTTTGTGAGAAGAATGAAAAAGGGTACTAGTAAGTATAGTGGTAAGTTACCTTTTAAGTATTTTAGTTGTGGTAAGATAGGTCATTATGCTTCAAGATGTCCAAACAGAATTTGAAAAGCAAAAATAGGGAGAACAAAGGTAAGGTGATTAAGAAAAGTTATTATGTTAGAGAAGATGCAAGTATATATGATGATGAATCTGATTATGAAGATGATGAGGATAGTGAATGCTTGTTCATAGCCTTAAAAGATGATACTATTTCTACTAACTCTGAGGCATGTGTGAAGGAAAGGGATCCGGAAGTAAGTATTAATGTTGAAGACACCTTGATATCTGCTTTTCATGCTAGATAGGAAAAGAACTACTAGATCATTGACAACGAATACTCAAATCATATGATCAGTGATAAGAGTAAGTTTGTTAAAATTAAAAAATATGATGGAGGACTAGTTAGATTTGGTGATGATATATCTGCCAAGATTTATGGAAAAGGTTCAATCAGTTTTGATGGAAAGCATAACACAGATGATGTTCTTTATGTTAAGGGTTTAAGACATAGCCTATTGAGTGTTGGACAAATGTGTAGCAAAGGATACAATCTTATGTTTCATGATGGTGGCTGTGAGATCAAAAAAGATTCCATAACTGTGATAGCTACTGGAAGGAGGACTGATGGAAATGTTTATCAACTCAAAGGTGTTGATGGTCATTGTTTCATTACAAAGATCAGTGAGAGTTGGCTATGGCATAGAATACTATGTCACATCAATTATGATAGCCTAGTGAGAATAAGTTTAGTTCAAGCTATGAGAGATCTGCCAAAGATTACAAAGCCTATCAATGTTGTTCGTAAGGAGTGTCAAGTTGGAAAGCAAGCAAGAAGAAGTTTCAAAGTCAAAGATCAATCTTCTACTAGACTATTGGAATTAGTGCATACAGATCTTTGTGGCCCTACTAGAGTAAGGAGTTTTCAAGGTGATAGGTATTTCATGCTATTAATTGATGATTGTTCTAGAATGACATGGGTTACTTTTCTTAAAGAAAAATTAGAGGCCCTAGATACGTTTAAAGCATTCAAAGCAATGGTTGAGAATGAAATGGATATGAAAATCAAATGTTTGAGGTCTAATGGAGGTGGAGAATTCACCTGCAATGAGTTTAACATGTTTTGTGAGAATCATGGAATAAAGAGGCATTTATCTACACCTAGGACCCCTCAGTAGAATGGAGTGGTTGAAAGAAAGAATAGGACTATTCAAGAAGCTGCAAGTACAATGATAAAAGAAGAAAATCTACTAGAAGTCTACTAGAGAGAAGCAATTCATACTATTGTCTATATACTAAATAGAGTACAAGCAAGAGCAAATAGCACAAAGAATTCTTATGAATTATGGTATGGAAGGATTCCTACTATCAAATACTTCAGAGTGTTTGGAAGCAAATGCTACATCAAAAGAGATGAAGAAAACTTGGGAAAGTTTGATGCAAGATTTGAAGAAGGTATCTTTCTTGGATATTCTAATAAAATAAAAGCTTATCGGTGCTACAACAAGAGGCTAAAAAAGATTTTTGAAAGTGCAAATGTCAAGGTTGATGAAGACCTACAGATGAATTCATAGGTGAATGGATATGAATTAGACGAGTCTTCTTGCAGTGAAGAAAAATCCAAAGATAAGGAAGTGTAGTTTGAAGAGGTAGAAGCTCTAGAAAAGATTCCTAAAACTCCAAAGTATGTGTGGAAGCATCATTTTGAAGACCATATCATTGGTGACAAGAGAAAAGGTATACTGACAAGAAGGAAATTTGCTAAGGAATAGGTAAATCTATGTTTACTTTTTGAAGTTAAACCCAAAATAGTGATTGAAGCATGCAAGGATGAGTATTGGATCAAGGCTATGGAAGAAAAACTAATGCAGATTGAAAAGAATCAGACTTGGGAACTTGTCCCAAGACTAGCAAACAAAAATGTGATTGGAACTAAGTGGGTATACTGGAACAAGTTGAATGAGAATGGTGAAGTGGTAAGAAACAAGGCAAGGCTTGTGTGTAAAGGCTATTCACAAATAGAAGGAATAGACTATGGGGAAACATATGCTCTGGTGGCAAGAATGGGAGCCATTAGGATGTTTTTGGCTTTCACAGCACATAAGGATTTCAAAGTATATCAAATGGATGTGAAGTTTGCTTTCTTGAATGGTGAGTTAGAAGAAGAAGTATACATAGAACAATCGAAAGGATCTCAGCTATCAGATAACCCAGATATGGTTTGCAGACTAAAGAAGGCACTATATGGATTGAAGCAAGCTCTCAGAGCTTGCTATGCAAGGTTAGACAGGTATCTATTATAGCTAGGATTCAATAAAGGTACCGCAGATAGTAATCTTTACTTCAAAGTTGAAAATGATCAAATCCTACTTGTAGTTGTGCTTGTTGATGGCATTATTTTTGGAGGATATGAAGCTATGTGTAAGAAATTTGCAGAGGAGATGTAGAAATAATTTTAAATGTCAATGTTTGGTGAGATGAACTTCTTCCTTGGGCTTTAAATCAATTAGACAGATAAAGGTTTTTCATTTCACAATCAAAGTATGTCAAGGAAATGTTGAAAAAGTTTGGAATGGAAGGTTCCAAACTATTATGTACCCCTATGGTTACTGGTTGCAAGCTAAGAAATAATTATGAAACTCCTAAGGCTGATCATAGTAGATATAGATCAATGATTGGAGGATTGTTATATTTAACTACTACTAGACTAGATATTATGCATGTAGTTTGTCTCGTGGCTAGATTTCAAGAAGATCCTAGAGAGTCAAATGTTGTAGTAGTAAAGAGGATATTTAGATATTTGAAGGGCACTCTAGGTCATGGCTTGTGGTATCCAAAGGATACTAACTTTACTCTAAGTGCTTACACAGATCAGATTGGGTTGGTTGTGTAGATGACAGGAAAAGTACAAGTGGTGGTGCATTCTTTCTTGGATACAAATTGGTGTCATGGATAAGCAAGAAACAAGATTTAGTATCTTTATCTACTGCAGAGGAAGAATACATTGCAACAACATCTTGCTTCACACATGTGTAGTGGATGAGGCAAACCTTGAAAGATATCAGAGTTGTATATGATGAACCAATTCCTATCTTCTATGATAATACAAGTTCTATTAACATTTCAAAGAATCTATTGATGCACTCAAGGACTAAACATATCTCAATCCGGTATCATTTTTTGAGAGAAAAGGTTGTAGAGAATGAAGTGAAGCTTGAGTATGTGCCTACAAAGGATCAGGTTGTTGATATATTCAGTAAGGCTCTTCCTAAGGATACTTTTGAGTATCTCCAAGAGAAGTTAGGGGTTATTTCCCCTCCCTCTTTAAACTAGATGCATAAGGAGATGCATCAATCTAGTGGATTTCAAGATTCATTCTTTTTTCTGGACTGATATTGGAGGCTACCTCTCAAGGGGAGTAGGTAGTGGCTTTGTGGGTTGTTGTAGTCAGGGGGAGTATGTAGAGTAGTAAAATAAAAGATGTTGCAAAGTAGTAGGGAGAAGGTACATGTATGATTTATGTCAAAAAAGGAGAGTGAGAGAGAGTTGTGTCACCCTTTGCCATTGATGTCAAAGGGGGAGAGAGATTAATGTGAAAGAGGAAAGACTCAGTTGATAAGAAGAGAGTAGTAAGATGAGGGGGAGAGAAAGAGAAAGGAAAAAGAGTTGATATTGAGGATGTTGTTGTGTTGATGGTTTTTCACAACATGTGTTGCCATCAATGACAAAGGGGGGATTGTTGCAAGTATGTGCAGTTAGTGTTGTCATTGGTGCCAACTGTATGAGCAAAGGAATATGCAAGAGTGTGAGTAGTTGGTAATGAGTTGATGATGAGAAAGTGCTGAATATGTTGATATATTTCTAGTGCTTAGTTCCTAAGTGCTTTTGAGAAAATTTGAATAATAAAGGAAACAGTGTGTTGTAAAGGTGTTTTGGCATACAGAGTGGTGTTCTAGTTTTGCTCCACATTTCTTCTATGTTGAGGATCTACTCATGTTGTTTGGATATGTTGTTTAGAAGTGTTTAGAGGTGTTGTATTCTTACTTTGGCATGTTGGATTGTTCTACAGAGGTAGGTGTGTTCACTAGTGCATGAACTGTGTATTGTAGAGGTGTCTGAGAGAAAGCTTTTTGCTCCACATTTCTCCGCAGAGTAATTTCTGGCCTTGCGGTTCTGGAAGTGTGTTTTTAAGGTTCATATCTACCTTAATTTCAAGTTGTTCATGGTTTGATACTCTGCAAGTTGACTTCTTGAGTTGTAGTACATGACAGATATGTTTGAGTATGTTGGGTAAACACGATAAGTTTATTTGGCAGGTGAAAGTTGTTGCGAAGGAATTCATTGGATCTCAAGGTGTTTCTACAATATTCTAGATTATGTTCAAGCATGATGTTGTAGGAGTCAAGGACAACACTGAGAGGGGGGATGAATCAGTGTTGTGTGAATTTGTAAATCTTTTTCAAACTTTACCTTGCAGAGCATAAAGATGATAAAGTTATCATTGAATTGTCAAACACATAAATAAAACTCATGATTAAAACATACAATCATAGAGAGATGATCAATATGAATCAAGACACAAGAATTGCACGAGTGGAAAACCCTCCAGGGGTAGAAAAACCACTCCAGAACTGCCTCACTGGCTACAATACTTGTCTCACTAACAAATGTTAAGGTCTCACTGACCTGTAAGCCTCACTGGCATACTGTTTAGAAGCACCAGCTTCAAGGAGCACCAACCCCTAATACAGAACAAACTGAAAACAAGAATTCAGAGGGTTTCTCTGTTTCAATACAAAACATTTCTTCTCTCATGTGTCTGTCAAATGTCCATTCTGATCAAAATCAATCCTACATCCGGATACACTCAACAACCCCTTTTTCTAATCTGCATCACCACACACTTACTTTAATCCATCTGCCAAGCCAATTTCATATTCTACACAAGATAATTCAGAGATCTTCAATATTGCTTCTATCAAAAAATAAAATCATTTTGCCCGTGCAAATTCAATCTGCAAAAATAATTCCACCAATTTGTCAATCAAACTTCTCTGCAAGATCATTTCATATTCTCTATCATTTCAATCAGGACTTGTAAGAGAAAAATAAAAACTCTTTGAATATTTAGTCTTTTCATTTTCATCTCCTTTTCTGCAAACAAATTTTCATAATATAACTTCTCAAAAATATAATCACTCTGCATTATTTTTATATTCTCTGTCAAATAAAACATTTCACCTTCTCTCTGTAAATTACAAAACCATTTTGTATTATCCTCTTTTTCAAAACCTCTTGATCTTCCATCTCTGCATCAAATTTCTTTCAAAATAACTGATCAACATTGATATTCTTATGTGAGCAATTTTATCTTCATCTGTAAAAAAAATGACTCTTCAAAAACTAATATCTTTCAAATTCTTCATAATCCTTGTGCAAAAAATCCTTGATCCAATTTTTCTTTTCTCTCTATATATTCATCTACTCAATCTGCAAGAGACCAATCTATCTCTAAAAAAAAATTCATTAGGATCCTTACAAAACTCTTAAAGTTCCACAAATGTCTCTCTTAAACTTCTCTCAAGAAGAATTTTTAACACTGCCCATTATAGAGAGAAAAAAAAACAAAAAAGCTTCCTTCTTTACCTTTTTAATGCACGAGTTAAGATGATTAAAATAGAAGGAATCTCATTAAAAATCTCACACAAAAACTTCTGAAAGAAAGATCTTAAAAAACACCAAAAAAAATGCCTTTATATCGGGCTAAACTTAGCCTCAGAAAAATACTTTCCAAATGGTCACACACAGTGACATTCATTTGCATGTCAAAGTGCATACACATAAAGAGAGGGCTCAATTGAATGCCGACCGTTGATTTGACCATACCCGCCCAAACTTCATTCAAATACATCCTTTGATTGGTTTTTGGCACCCATCCGCTTCACCATGCCACCGATGGAGCTAGTCTCACTAGGAATAGGGGCCGGTTAGAGAACGTGGCTAACACCCTTTAGTTGTCACTTAAGTGACAATGACCATTTCAGCCGGTCAATAGATAAATAAAACAAAAGTGTATGATGCTCTATTCATAGATTATAAAGGGTAATTTAGAACTATGTGAACATAGACTTCTAGGTCTTTAACTCTTAGGTTTGCCATAAGACCTTAGGATTTTAAAGCCTTCAAAAATCTATGATCAGAGAAGTAAAACCAAGCATAGACAGAAATGTGAACAAATGTAAAAACTCATAGAAGAGTCAAGAACATAATTAAGATATGGCTATACTATAACAACTAAAGAACATTATGAGATAAAGACTTCTCGACACTTGATCTAGCTCATGACCCTTGATAAAATCCTAAGAGGACATTTTGGTTCACATGCCACTGTAAGAGTCTTGTCAACAGAAATTGTCAAGAGACATAGATGAACACTATATGAATACTTTGCAGGAGACAATGAAATCCAACATCACAACTGTCACAATTGAAACCAAGATCAAATGTAGACCATACTATCAAACTGTCATTATGAAGAACATGCCACTGAATATTATGCCATTTGCTACTGATCTGTATTGCTTCTTGCATTACTGAAGCATGTCTATTTGTCATACCAAGATCAAGAAATCATCTCTATTTGTGGCAAACACAAACCAAACAGCCTGTAACATTCTGATCAGCCATGCTTTACCAAACTAATACAACATCATACCAAGACCTAACATCTTCAAGACACCATCACGGAATGTGAACATTGTCATGACATGAAGTAACTGAACTCAACACCAAGTAACATGAACTCAAAAAAACATAAGAAGACACATTGAAGGCCAAACCTGATCAACCAAGTCCTGATGACATCAAACACACTAAGGACACCTTTTTGACATCAATGACAACCTGACTCCATCAATCTCCCCCTTTGTCATTGATGGCAAAACCACCTGATGCAATTTATCTTTCTCCCCCTTTTTGACATCTGATGACAAAAAATTTCTCCCCCTGTGTTGAATACCACAAACAAATCATTATTCATAAATGTCACTAGCAATTGTCCTGACAAGAATAACCATTACTTCTTGACACAATACCAATATGAGGATGAAGAAAACATATCTCTGTAACCAAATACCAACTTTATAAACACATCAATACACTTGATGAACCATATTGCAACCAAAAATCATGAAGATTCCTTAACAAACAGTTCCCAACTCAAAAAGACATGATGATCACTTTTGATAAGATCTTTTCAAATCTCCCATGATAGAGACAACTCAATCCTCTGATTAACTCCCCCTTTAACTTCCTCTGAAGAAATACAAGATATCACCATCAATATCATAGCTTGAAGAACACTGTCTAAAACAAATTAGAGAGGAAGATCATCAATGAAACATTAGAAACTCCTTAATATATCTAGTTTATCATCTTCTTTTGATATTATCTTCAAACCACCTGAAATCTCCAAGACACATGTCATAACTCAGCAAAGTAATAGATATAATCATCAAATTATCATCCTGCAACCAAACTATTCTGACACCTTTTCTGTCATGGCAAAGAATGAAGACCATCTGAACTAACCTCTTGTTCTACACAAGACACTTGTCAATTCTGATACAAAACCACATCTGATGAGAGTTCCTTGAGAACACCTTTACTGAAGCAACATGACAACTCAACCATGTAAGTATGATATGAACAATATACAAAATAGGATCAAGTCACAACATCACCAAACTCTTTGAGGAACAAATTTACAGGCAAAAATCATGAAGACTCCTTATGACACAGTTCTCAACACAAGATGCCAAGAATACCATTTTTTATAAGACTTTTACTTGCCTCTGATACAAGATTCACCATCAATGTCAAAAGAAACACTTGATTGTCATAACTTGAAGCTCATACCTGAAACCACCACATACTTTGAACAAACCTTTCTAAACCATATTAATGAAGAAGAACATGTCAAATTATTATACCAATGATCACTTCTAAATGAATATTCATTCTGCAACCAAGATTTAATGCACATCCTTTTGACATGAAAAGAATGAAGACCATCCTGCTGATCCTGCACATCTCTTTACAACACACTGTTAAATCTGATGAAACATACTGCAATCAACAAGAACTCTTGCCTCTTGATTTTATCATTCAAAACAAGATATTATTGTAACAACACTTTCTGAAACACTTTGGATTGCAATACCATGACAATTCAATCTTTGAAATTAGGATCATTTGTCTAACAATTTGTGCATTTGAACTCCTGAAACACCTTTTCAATATCTTGAAAGCATAATAAGTCAATGATTACCTGTTTCACTGTCAAACATTATCAAAGATGATTTCAAAAAAAAACAAGATCATCAAATTGATAAACATCAAATGATCTTCTTCCTGGAACCCTTTGGGGATACTTGATAGAACATGAATAACTCCCCCTCACTTCATGCTATCTGTTATGCAACTGATGAAGTGACTTGTGCAAGATGCACAAGCATAAATTCTGGCTTCTCTTTACTTTCTTTCTGCTTCCAAATTTTAACAGGCTCTTTCTTCCTCCAAACCTTTTCTGTCCTTTTCTTTTCCCAACCTTTCAAATTAGGTGGAGCTCTCCTGCAACTGTGTGCTTTATGACCAAGAGAGTTGCATTTATAACAAATTATGTTGTAATCAAAATCAATTGACTGATAATACCTTAGAGCACTCATATTAAGCTTCCATGAAGGATCATACACTCTGTTCATTTTGTAGTTTCTTTGAATATGTCCAACATTATTGCACTTGTAACATACAAGGTTAGTATTCCTTTTGCAATCAACTGCTTTATGACCAAAATGATTACAAGTATAACAGTAACCATTAAATGAATAGTTATACTTGTATATGTAAGCTTGTCTTATAGATGCAGGTTTTCTGAAATTTCTTCTTTGATTGTGCACAAATTCATCTCTGGTTTTCTGTTCTGTTTCATTCTTCCTTTTACTTTCTCTGGCAGCAACATGATGACTTGAATCAATTTTCCTTCTAGGAGTCTCTCTTGCTTTTGAACATTCTCCTTCTTCAAAACCAAGTCCAGTAGTGTCTCCATATAGTTTTTGTTTACCAGGCATCTCTTGTAGCTTGCTTGTGCTTTCTTCAAATTCCTTATACTTCTTAAGACCATCATACTCTTTTCTCAGATTGATAATTTCACCTTCCAGTTTTAGATTCTCAATCCTTGAAACTTCAAGATTAGAAATTGAGACATCAGCTATTCTCTTAGCTTCAACAATTTCTGATTTCAAACTGACAAATCAATTTATTTGATTCACTTGCTTGATTCTTCAAGTCTACAATTAGGTTTCTAGCATCTTCAAGATCTGTAAGAGCTTTATCTTTTAAATCTCTTTCTTGCTGCAACTGCATCATTAATTTATTGTTCTCCTTCTTATAATTCTTGAGCTCACTCAGAGCATATATGAGCTCTCCTTCCAAATCAATCTCACAATCTTGTTCATTATAATCCTGATCATCATTACTTGTGATGCTAGCTTTTTCTGAATTTGATTGTGATTGAACTTCAACTTCTTCATTTGAAAGTCTCTTTTCTTTGCTACTTTCTTCACACACTGATGCAGAGGAAAAACCAGTTACAGATAAAACAGGTTGTGGAATCTTTTGAAAGCCCACAAAATAGCCATTTGAGAGTATATCGGCAAGACAAGGTAGAAGTCACACCAAAATATCCATATTCTTTTACTATCGGCAAGACATACATTATAGTTTCCCCGAAATATGCTTTCCCTTGCTTATCGGCTTGACCTTATACTATCGGTCACCTTCAATATTCTTCCGCCGATATGTCATCTCACTCCGATGAGTCTTCCATCGGCTAGACCTCGTCACACTCACACCGACGATAATGTTTATGCCGATGTACTCCTGCTATCGGTGTGACCCATACTATCGGCGAAGCTTCTAACACTTCTCCCGACGGTGTGTTTCACACTGATATCTCTTGCCAGCGACACCTCACCACGGTCTCCCCGATCGGTGAGACCTTCCGCATCGGGCTAGCACAAATCTTCTTCACCGATAAGTCTCCTCTCCCTGATGGTTAGAACCATCGGCTAGACCGATACTGTCGGCCTAACTTTTAGTGAGTCTCCTGATGTGGTTACTCTTGCCGATGCGTCTAACAATCCCTTCCATCAATAAGACTTTCGCTATCGGAAACACACAAATGCCTCCACCCGATGGTCAAACTCTCTCCGATGAATAGGGTCCGTCGCCCAGACTTACACCATCGGTGTAGCCTTTTCCTTGTTCGCCGAACTACAAACTCATACTGATATGCCTTCCATCGACGAGACTTCTTAGTTCTCACCCTGAAATACTTAATATCAATTTCTCCATCAGTCAGACTTCAACCGTCGGTGGAACTCGTTTGTTCTTTTCCGATGGCTCTCTCTATACCGATGACTCCACCCTATACATACAGTGTCGTTATGAGTTCACCATATACAGTCGATAGACTCGATACGATGTATCTACTCCGCATACATTTGTATACACATGAAGTGCTAATTCCTTCTCTGCACATTGTAACCGAACGGACAACACACAGAAACTACAGAAAGCTATAGAACAGAAATAAATCTAACTACATGGAGGTCATTCCACTGATTTCAAAGAAATCCACCAGTGGAATGACTCCAAACGATATCTCTGTAGTTTGACCAGAAAACACAGAATTTCTTTATTCCTTCTGCTTCAGAATAAAATACAATTTCTCTCGACTCTGTTCTATATCTATCTCTCCCTATCTACACAAATAGAGACCAACTATATAAAGACTCTTATCTTGACAGTTACACACGGTGGAAGGTGAATCACCTATAACCACCCTGCCAATCGGTTACAAACCTTTCAGACATTCAGCTTGGTTACAAATGGTAATGACACGTATACAAGCTACTCAACATTATGCTGTTACTTGGCCATGTATGACTCCATGGGCACGAAGGCCTTACAATATTACACTTTGGACATAACATAAAATGTAGGGAATCTTCCAGATTCTTAATGGCTTCGAGGTGCTTCTGCACCATACTCCCAGACTTGAAAATTTTCCATGTCCCATGGAAATGCTCGGTGAAAAGCCTGCAATATCTTTTGGCGGTCTCGATGTCTTCAATACTAACTGGATGCCTCTGCTGCTTCCTCTTTACCTTCTAACTGTGCCTTCTATCAATGGCTACCTCCGAAATGCAACAACTGAAATCCACTCCTTCATGCTACACCAACACATCTCTGTCCCTCACCTAGGAGTCCTCTCTTGCCTCTCTCCCCAGGACTTTTGGCGACACCAACTGGACCTCCTTCTCAGGCCCATGACAGATCTCTCATCTGCCTACTGTAGCGAGTGAATCTGCACCTACAATCGGAAGTCAGCAAAATTCTTTTCTAGCACACTTTGTTTCAGCTTCTTGCTTCTTCTGCCTATTTAGTGACAGAATACCAATACAACATCTCCTCCCAGAGCTTTTACTAGCTCTGATACCAATTTGATGCAGAGGAAAAACCAGTTACAGATAAAACAGGTTGTGGAATCCTTTGAAAGCCCACAAAATAGCCATTTGAGAGTATATCGGCAAGACAAGGTAGAAGTCACACCGAAATATCCATATTCTTTTACTATTGGCAAGACATACATTATAGTTTCCCCGAAATATGCTTTCCCTTGCTTATCGGCTTGACCTTATACTATCGGTCACCTTCAATATTCTTCCGCCGATATGTCATCTCACTCCGATTAGTCTTCCATCGGCTAGACCTCGTCACACTCACGCCGACGATAATGTTTATGCCGATGTACTCCTGCTATCGGTGTGACCCATACTATCGGCGAAGCTTCTAACACTTCTCCTAACGGTGTGTTTCACACCGATATCTCTTGTCAGCGACACCTCACCACGGTCTCCCCGATCGGTGAGACCTTCCACATCGGGCTAGCACAAATCTTCTTCACCGATAAGTCTCCTCTCCTCGATGGTTAGAACCATCGGCTAGACCGATACTGTCGGCCTAACTTTTAGTGAGTCTCCCGATGTGGTTACTCTTGCCGATGCGTCTAACAATCCCTTCCATCGATAAGACTTTCGCTATCGGAAACACACAAATGCCTCCACCTGATGGTCAAACTCTCTCCGATGAATAGGGTCCGTCGCCCAGACTTACACCATCGGTGTAGCCTTTTCCTTGTTCGCCGAACTACAAACTCATACCGATATGCCTTCCATCGGCGAGACTTCTTAGTTCTCACCCCGAAATACTTAATATCAATTTCTCCATCGGTCAGACTTCAACCGTCGGTGGAACTCGTTCGTTCTTTTCCGATGGCTCTCTCTATACCGATGACTCCACCCTATACATACAGTGTCGTTATGAGTTCACCATATACAGTCGATAGACTCGATACGATGTATCTACTCCGCATACATTTGTATACACATGAAGTGCTAATTCCTTCTCTGCACATTGTAACCGAACGGACAACACACAGAAACTACAGAAAGCTATAGAACAAAAATAAATCTAACTACATGGAGGTCATTCCACTGATTTCAAAGAAATCCACCAGTGGAATGACTCCAAACGGTATCTCTGTAGTTTGACCAGAAAACACAGAATTTCTTTATTCCTTCTGCTTCAGAATAAAATACAATTTCTCTCGACTCTGTTCTATATCTATCTCTCCCTGTCTACACGAATAGAGACCAACTATATAAAGACTCTTATCTTGACAGTTACACACGGTGGAAGGTGAATCACCTATAACCACCCTGCCAATCGGTTACAAACCTTTCAGACATTCAGTTCGGTTACAAATGGTAATGACACGTATACAAGCTACTCAACATTATGCCGTTACTTGGCCATGTATGACTCCATGGGAACGAAGGCCTTACAATATTACACTTTGGACATAACATAAAATGTAGGGAATCTTCCAGATTCTTAATGGCTTTGAGGTGCTTCTGCACCACACACCAGAGTGTCCCCTTCTATATCATTATCTTGATAAATCCTTTTCAATTCCCTCCACATATCCTGAGCTGTAACACAATCCATAACTTTACAAATAACATCATTAGATAGAGCAGATAATATAGCCTTCTTTGCAATATCATTATATTCAAGAACTTCTTTGTTATTTGCAGAAATACCATTTTCAACTGACATTAAAACATCATATCCTAAGTAGGATAAATATACTTGCATTCTAACATACCAAACTGAAAAATTTGAACCATCAAACTGAGGAACATCTGAAACAATTTTAGATTCAACTTGGACAACATCTTTATCCACTGTCTTTATATCAACATCTGGATTTGATATGAATAATGTCTTTTGAACCTTTTGACTAGAATGAAGCTTGACATTTTTATTCTTATTTCTTCTGCACTTACCCATTGAACTCCACACACAGGACCTACCCAAGCTGATTAAGCTTCAAAAGGGGAACCTTGCTCTGATACCAATTGTAGGAGTCAAGGACAACACTGAGAGGGGGGGTGAATCAATGTTGTGTGAATTTGTAAATCTTTTTCAAACTTTAACTTGCAGAGCATAAAGATGATAAAGTTATCATTGAATTGTCAAACACATAAATAAAACTCGTGATTAAAACATACAATCATAGAGAGATGATCAATATGAATCAAGACACAAGAATTGCACGAGTGGAAAACCCTCCAGGGGTAGAAAAACCACTCCAGAACTGCCTCACTGGCTTAATTGGTAAAACATGCCTCACTGACTACAATACTTGTCTCACTGACAAATGTTAAGGTCTCACTGACCTGTAAGCCTCACTGGCATACTGTTTAGAAGCACCAGCTTCAAGGAGCACCAACCCCTAATACAGAACAAACTAAAAACAAGAATTCAGAGGGTTTCTTTGTTTCAATACAAAACATTTCTTCTCTCATGTGTCTGTCAAATGTCCATTCTGATCAAAATCAATCCTACATCCGGATACACTCAACAACCCCTTTTTTTGATCTGCATCACCACACACTTACTTTAATCCATCTGCTAAGCCAATATATACAAGATGAAAAACCTTTCATATTCTGCACAAGATAATTCAGAGATCTTCAATATTGCTTCTATCAAAAAATAAAATCATTTTGCCCGTGCAAATTCAATCTACAAAAATAACTCCACCAATTTGTCAATCAAACTTCTCTGCAAGATCATTTCATATTCTCTATCATTTCAATCAGGACTTGTAAGAGAAAAATAAAAAACTCTTTGAATATTTAGTCTTTTCATTTTCATCTTCTTTTCTACAAACAAATTTTCATAATATAACTTCTCAAAAATATAATCACTCTGCATTATTTTTATATTCTCTGTCAAATAAAACATTTCACCTTCTCTCTGTAAATTACAAAACCATTTTGTATTATCCTCTTTTTCAAAACCTCTTGATCTTCCATCTCTACATCAAATTTCTTTCAAAATAATTGATCAACATTGATATTCTTATGTGAGCAATTTTATCTTCATCTGTAAAAAAAATGACTCTTCAAAAACTAATATCTTTCAAATTCTTCAGAATCCTTATGCAAAAAATCCTTGATCCAATTTTTCTTTTCTCTCTATATATTCATCTACTCAATCTGCAAGAGACCAATCTATCTCTGAAAAAAAATTCATTAGGATCCTTACAAAACTCTTAAAGTTCCACAAATGTCTCTCTTAAACTTCTCTCAAGAAGAATTTTTAACACTGCCCATTATAGAGAGAAAAAAAAAACAAAAAAGCTTCCTTCTTTACCTTTTTAATGCACGAGTTAAGATGATTAAAATAGAAGGAATCTCATTAAAAATCTCACACAAAAACTTCTAAAAGAAAGATCTTAAAAAACACCAAAAAAAATGCCTTTATATTGGGCTAAACTTAGCCTCAGAAAAATACTTTCCAAATGGTCACACACAGTGACATTCATTTGCACATCAAAGTGCATACACATAAAGAGAGGGCTCAATTTGAATGCCGACCGTTGATTTGACCATACCCACCCAAACTTCATTCAAATACATCCTTTGATTGGTTTTTGGCGCCCATCCGCTTCACCATGCCACCAATGGAGCTGGTCTCACTAGGAATAGGGGCCGGTTAGAGAACGTGGCTAACACCCTTTAGTTGTCACTTAAGTGACAATGACCATTTCAGCCGGTCAATAGATAAATAAAACCAAAGTGTATGATGCTCTATTCATAGATTATAAAGGGTAATTTAGAACTATGTGAACATAGACTTCTAGGTCTTTAACTCTTAGGTTTGCCATAAGACCTTAGGATTTTAAAGCCTTCAAAAATCTATGATTAGAGAAGTAAAACCTAGCATAGACAGAAATGTGAACAAATGTAAAAACTCATAGAAGAGTCAAGAACATAATTAAGATATGGCTATACTATAACAACTAAAGAACATTATGAGATAAAGACTTCTCGACACTTGATCTAGCTCATGACCCTTGATAAAATCCTAAGAGGACATTTTGGTTCACATGCCACTGTAAGAGTCTTGTCAACATAAATTTTCAAGAGACATAGATGAACACTATATGAATACTTTGTAGGAGACAATGAAATCCAACATCACAACTATCACAACTGAAACCAAGATCAAATGAAGACCATACTATCAAACTGTCATTATGAAGAACATGCCACTGAATATTATGCCATTTGCTACTGATTTGTATTGCTTCTTGCATTACTGAAGCATGTCTATTTGTCATACCAAGATCAAGAAATCATCTCTATTTGTGGCAAACACAAACTAAACAGCCTGTAACATTCTGATCAGCCATGCTTTACCAAACTAATACAACATCATACCAAGACCCAACATCTTCAAGACACCATCACAGAATGTGAACATTGTCATGACATGAAGTAACTGAACTCAACACCAAGTAACATGAACTCGAAAAAACATAAGAAGACACATTGAAGGCCAAACCTGATCAACCAAGTCCTGATGACATCAAACACACTGAGGACACCTTTTTGATATCAATGACAACCTGACTCCATCAGATGTGTGGCAAGTGAGTCATCTTTGTATTTGAGGAAGTGTGTACTTAAAAGATTATGGTGTTAACACAAGTCCGACCGAACTTGGGTGTTTACACTAATTTTAGATGTTCTTTGGTGTTTGTGGAAGTGTGGCATGGCGTGCATGAATGGATTTAAGTCCAAGATAAGGTGTGTTGTGTCCTACCTTTATTCCTTTTCACCACGGGAATGTTTTGGTTCTAACCTTATTTGAATTTACATGGTGAAGGTGTATTTCCAACTTTAGAGAATGTTTTCAAGGTTGAAGATGGTATAAATAAGTGTTGATTTGTTGAGGTAGGTGTGTATGCATATGAGATGTGAATAACAGTGTGGCAAAGTGTGAAGTGCAGTGCAAGCTTTCATGTGTTAGATTATTTGATGTAGTGAGCAGAAGGTGTCTATAATTCTTCAGTATGACTACGAAGGTGTTGGTGACATTGTGGTTGACTTCTCTATTGCATTGGGATGATTTTCTCATTGTAACATTCTTCTCTATCTTCTTTTATATTTTGGTAGTGAGCCTTTGTAGTGAGCCTTTCCTTTGGCAGTGAGCCTTTCTTTTGGGCAGTGAGCTTTTCGGTAGTGAGCCCTATTCTATTCAATGTTGATATTACTTTATATTGTGAGCTAATCCTCACCATGGTTTTTCCCTTCTTGGGTTTTCCACATAAATTTAATGTTCTCTTGTGTATGATGTTGATTTCATTCAGTTTTTGTTATTTTTTTCCATGCTTAATCATCTCAACATTTTAAGGGTTAATTGAATTAACGTGGATCTGAATATGTGTGAGGGTTTTAGAATTATATGTTTCAACTAATTCATCCCCTTTCTCAGTTGTCATGTACATTCAACACTTTCATCCAAGGATGAAGCACATAGATGTCTAGTACCATTTTTATGAAATGGTAGACAATAGGAGGGTGATGTTGGAGAAATTTGACACTTTGCAGAATGTTGTAGATGCATTGACAAAGCTAGACATCATAGAGAAGTTTAGGTGGTGTAGTAAGTCTGTGGGCCTCTTGGCCCCTAGTAGATAGTTGGTAGTGTTGGTATTCCCTTTTCTCCTACAAGGTGTTCAAGAAGTGGGAGAGTGTTGGGAAAGGTTTCTCAACCTTGCATCCTAGTCTTAAGAACAAAAAGTGCATTTTTGGGGCTATAGAATGAAAAATGCAATTTTTAAGGATCTAAACGTTGATTTTGGCCTCGAAAAATGCCAAAACAAGTCTTAACTAGAGTAGAAGGGTGACAAGATGGAACTCTTTTGAGATCTTTAGTTTAGAAAAATAGGTACAATCATCTTCCTAGATTAAAGTTTATGGCCTCTAGAAGTTGAGACTCCCATATCACAAATGTAAGAGCATCTATGATGCATAAGAGAGCTATAAGAGGGAGTTGCACTTGTTGGCCAACTTATGACACATGTTATGACATGTCATAAGGCATATTTGAATGGAGATAATGGATACAAAATGGAGCACCCAAGTTGGTGAGTGGATTATAACAGGTGTAAGGAATATGATATTTTAGCTTGTGGGCTCATCTTGGGATTTGGGCACCACATTTTGGGTGGTTTTAGCTCATGGTTTCCTAATTACCATTTGATGGTTTCATGTATAGATTCTCCTATTTTTTGGATGATTGAGATGGAGATTTGATAGTGAGTTTTGTAGGTACTATTATGCTTCCTAATTTTCTTCAAATCTCTTGTTGGTGATACTATTGTAAAGGATTAGACTTTGAAAGTGTTTTATAACCATTTGATTACTAAATAATACATTAATTCACTGTGTTATGGTATATTTTTTTTTGATATTATATCCTTGTAAGTGTATGATCAGTTTGTTTTTTGCACATACCACCTCTCATAGATTAGTGTAGGAAGTGTATTCAATGTGCCTCTACTTACTTTAATTCAATTGATAACTTTGATCCCATAGAAAGAGGAACACTTACTAGTTTGTAATTTTCCATGCTAAAATGCTACAAAATAGAGTCAACATACTTCCTCTAGCTTATCGAATTTTTTTTTAGCTATATCCCATCTAACCTCCATTCCTAAGATAAAATTAGAAGTCCCAAAGTCCTTCATAATAAACTAATTAAAAAGTATGATTTAAGTCCCTAATCACATCATTACTATTACCAAAAATAGCATATCACTAACATACAAATAGATTTAATAATAAACTGGTCAACATCCTACTTACAATAAACATAGTGATATGATTTGGACCTCACAAATCCCAACTTTAATACAAAAGAATCAAATTTTTGATACCACATTATGGGTGACTATTTGAGACCCTAAAGAGATTTCTTGAATTTACATAGCATTGATTCCTTATCCTTTATCACACAGTGTTTTGGTTATGTCATGTAGATCTCTCCTCCAAGTCACCATGTAGGAAAACTATCTTCATAGCCATCTAGTCAATCTCAAGGTCAAAAGATACAAAAATAGATAATAAAAATTTGATGGATGCCATCTTAGAAACTAGAGAAAAATCTCACCAAAATCAACTCCCTCTACCTGGGAATATCCTTTCACAACCAAGATTGCATTGTACTTCTTAACACTACCATCTAAAGTGAACTTCTTGAAAATCCATTTGCATCCAATAGGTTTTTGACCCTCAAACAAATGAACCAAATCCCATGTACTATTTATTTTTAGTGTAGTGATCTCCTTATCCATGGTCATCTTCTAGGACCCATTATCATTTATTTCCATTACATCCTTCATAGTTCTAGGCTCATCAATATTAGTGGACAAAGCAATAATACATTTGAAATTAGGTTGGATATGCCTCTCTAGTTGCCTCCTCTATAGAGTGGATCTCCTCCCAAGTAGAGGTGGAGGTTCTTCCTCCTCAGTGCTCTCAAATCTCTCAACACTATCATCCTCATCCAATCCATCTTGAACCTTTGGTTTAGTCTCAAGTGTAACTTCATTGATCTTTGGTTGTAGCTACATGAATAACTTCACATTCTCCTTTCATTTTTTGATTGTAGGAGAAGGATTGATCTCCTTGAAAATCACTTTCCAACTACATAAATTCTTATTAGTCACAAGATCTCAAATCTTTTATCCCTTTGTACTGTCACTATTGTTGATGAAAATACACTTAACAACCTTGAAATCCAACTTAGACCACTTATCCTTCGGTGCATGAACATATGCCTCACAACCATAAACTTGAATATGCTAAAGTGAGAGCTTCTTTCATGTCCAAAACTCCATGGGGATTTTATTAAGTGTTGATGTAAGAGACTTATTAATTAACACGTAGTGTTAACCACTTGTGTAGATTTTTTTAATCCAAATTGACTCTGGTGAGCATACTCTTAGCCCTTTCCATCAATGTTCTATTCATCCTCTCCTTAACTCCATTTTGTTGAGGATTGTATGGAGTTATCTTGTGTTGTGCAATGCCATTTTCCTTATAAAATCTATTAAAGATATTCTCCAACATTTTTCATTCTCAACATCTTGATCTTTATTTCAATCTGATTCTCCACAAGAGCCTTATAATCTTTTAACTAACTGAATACCTCATATTTATGCTTCAAAATACATGCCCATGTCCTGCTAGATAAATCATTAATAAAATACACATAATACATGGATTTTGCAAGTGAAGGTACATCAACTAGACCAAAATCATCACTATGAATAAGATCCAAAATCCCTATAGATTTTTGAGATCTCAAATAAAACTAAACATGATTTTTTCCCATATATATAATTTTCACAAAAATCAAAATCCACAAAAAAATCAACCAACCCCTTTACAAGATTTTTATTTTTCAAGTTCATAAGACCTTTCTCACCAATGTGGCATATACACTAATGCCACAACATAGTCTTCTTAGTACGTAGCTTGCTCTCTGAGGCAAGATCATGCTTTGGTACCCATGGTTCATGGCTAGTAGAATTAGATACATTAGATCTTTTTTCTATAAGTTTTGATGCCACAAGCATACATGTAATTCTCTTCACAACATGTGCAATGAAATTGTTACACTAAATTTATATGTTGGCATCAAGGTGGAAAATATTTATAATTTGAACTTCCTTTGTGAGTACCATAGCTCAAAGAACCATCTTGCACCCTTCCTTGCTAAGGACCACCTAAACTCCCACATCATTCATCTTACTAACAAATAATAGAATTAATGTGAAGCCTAAGATGTGAAGAAATCTATAGATATGTTTGATCCTCCCATTAGAGAATCTAATCTTGAATCTACCACAACCAACAATACTAAGAAAATAGTTGTCACCAAGGTAAAAATTTCCACCATTGAAGCCATCATAATTAAAAAAAACACTCCTTGTAGGGATTCATTTAGAAAGATGCTCTAGATTTGATCATCCATGCATCCCCAAATGCATGCATAGCCAAAGCTACAAAAAACACACCACCAACATCATCCTAAGAAGTCTTTGAATATGAATTGTCATCTCATTTGCCCTTGCCATTTTTCTTCTTCTTCTTTTTGTGGTTTTTTGATGTGGCATGTGTTGCCATATTTCCAACATTTTACTTTAGACTTCCTAGAGGACTTAGATCTATCTCGATATTTGGATTTTTGGTCTATCTCCTTATTCTTTCCCTTTTATTTTTCCTTCAATCTTTTGTGAACAATCAATGCATCTTTTGTAGCTTCAGAAGTATTCCATCTTAGCTCCTCTAAGAGAAGATCACCCACCACCTCTTCAAGTGTTATCTTAGTGGTAGTAGTATTGATATCCATCACCAAGTTATCCCAAGAATTTAGAAAAGAACACAATAGAGTAATACTCTAATAGTCATCATATATTCACACATTAATGGTTTTTAACTATGTAACATTGGCATTTAAGGTATTCTTGTGTTTAGAAATAAAGTCACCGTCACCCATGTTCAAGAAATCTGACTTTTTTCACAAAAAAAGAGCTTATTCACAAGAATTTATCCTGGTATAATTTACCCAACTTCTTCCAAAAGGCTTCCATGATGGCTTATCCTAAGAGATTCAAGAGAATTGAATCTACAACACATGATCTAATCAAGCTTCTTTCATTTCTTTCAATTATCACCCAATCATTCACTAATAATGCCATAGGTTTGTTTCCTAAGACAATATCTCATAGATCTTGGTCTATGAACAAGTCCTCCATTTTAAGCTTCCATAGCTCAATTCAAACTCTTGAATTTTTCCATCTTCAACTATGATGTAGCTCACCATTTTTCTTGAAAATAAAATCTTCTCTATACACAACCCCTACTCAAATTGACATTAATAGATCAAAAATTCTTTTCCCTAACCTAGGATCTCATGAGCTAGCAAGGATTTGATACCAAATGAAAGGAATCCAGATAAAACTTCCTAATTAATATATGAGAGAAGTAATGCTAAATAGAAAAGATTTACACAACTTGTAGAAAGAAATTAAAAACACACAACACATTACATAATGTTTATCCTAGGAAAACCATTTTAGAAAAAGATTAGCCTCCAAAACTTTGAACCAATTGCATGTTTAGTAAAAATACTCACAGGCTCAAGTCTTTACAAGAGAACATACTAACAATAATTCTAGAGATATTTTGGTAGCATAACGGTACTTAAAAATACATATGATAATACCTCCATCTCGAGCATTCAATATATAGCCAAGACCAAAACCATAAACTGCAAGTAGTTTCTAAACCCATTTACTAAAAACTATGGGCTAAATTAGGCATTCAAATCATGCCCAAAATCCAACACCCAAAATCATAGTTAAATAGAAAATTCATTTTCTAACTTGGGCACTTAATTTTGGTTTTATCCACTTTTTTAGAAAGATACTTCTTGATTTTCTCCCAGTTCACAAAACTTTAGTGCAACTAAAGAAGGAAAAGTTGTGCATAAACTAAACTTTTTCAAGTTTACACAACTTCTCCTACTTTAGTTGCACTAAAAATTGCCATAGTATCTGTACAATATGTTCCTCTTTTATCTTGGTAAACACCAAATTATCGACCAAATACGAGAAAACAAACTTACCCATGAAAGGTTTCAAAACTTCATTCATTAACCTCATAAAGGTACTTGGTGCATTAGTAAATCCAAAGGACATGATCAACCACTCATACAATCCATCCTTAGTTGTGGAAGTTTTCTTCCATTCATCTCCTTCACAGACTATATTTTGATGGTAATCACTCTTAAGATCAATCTTGGAAAAGTAGTGTGCTCCACTCAAAAAATCCATTAAGTTGTTAGGATGGTGTGATATTTAATTACATTCCTAATGTGTTATTTTATGCATCTCCAAAAATCATGGAATGGGTACTTGGACACCCATGTTGTGGAGAGATTTTTTTTTTTTTCCTTGGTGATTTGGAATATTAGTTGTAATGGAATTCATGAAGGAGGTGGAGTTGACAGTGATTCCTCAAATTGGGCCCTAGAATGGAGTTATGGAGCATATTTTGCATTATTGTTGGGTCTCATATGAGTTGGGTGGTGAATTTAGATTCCTACCTTGAGATGTGAGCCATTATGGAGAAGTTACAACTCAAAGATGTCTATTATTACTGCAAGAGTTATACTTTCTATATTTGACACTCTAGGAATTACATCTACTAATCTTGAAAGATCCTTTTCATTTTTCACATGGTGTTTTTGCATTTTACCATAATTTTGATGATACATTGTTTTGAGAAACCATTTGTGGTATTCCTCTACCTTTTGACTATAAATTGGAGGTATGAGATAGTAGTTTCATGAGTTATTTTATAGATACATAAGTACTATCAGAATGTTAACAAATTGAAGGGAGAAGAGAGTTGCATATGTATTCTATTGTTGAAGATTAATGCATTCTTGTGCCTCTCTTTGATGGTGAATTTTTTTCCAAAAAGGGTTTCTCCACATACATCTAATGTCATGTGTTGAATTATTATGGTTTGTTAATTTTATTACTTGTTGATTTATGCTTCACACTTAATCTTTTATGGGTAATCCAATGTTGCATGATTAAAATTAGATTTACATCTCTTTGAAAAGTTTTTATTGCAATCTTTCTTCACCTTGATTTAACAACATAAGTCATCCATGCATGACAATGGAAACCTATACTTGATGGTGACCTTGTTGATAGAGCAAGTCACTATACATCCTCCATTCTCCTCCCTTCTTTGATGCAAGCACTATAGGTATAGTGAAAATGATTATTTTTTTCCTAGTTAGACCTCTCTTCAACAACTCTTCATTTTGTCTATTCAACCCTATGCTCATATCAGGACTCATCTTGTGTGGTGCCTTATTAAGAAAATTCAATCTTGGGATCAAATCTATGCAACGTGAAGTACCACATATAGGCATCAAGCCTTCAAGTATTCCACTATCCATGATATCTTTGAATTCCTTTAACAATGAGTCCAACTCTAGTTCCTTAGACTTGTGTTGTTTGTTTTCTTCCACTAGAATAGGATTCACAACTAATGCATAACATTCTTACAAAACTTACCTTACTCTTTGCAGTTTCTTACTCAACTTTCATTAGCAATAGCCCAAACTTATTTTCACCTTTGGTGATGGTGAAAGAGTTCTTTCTCCCATTATGCATGGCATGCGCATCATATTACCATGTTCTACCCAAAAACACATCACAAGCATACATACAAATCACGTCACACCAAACCCCATGTAATTAACCTCTAATATGAAATGCAACTATGTGTTTCTCCTTCATAGTCATCCGTTGACCCTTCTATAGCCATGAAACATGGTAAGGGTTAGGATGTAATACTAATTTTAGGTTCAATTTATCCACCATCTTAGTAAACACCAATTTATATGTGCTTACTCCATTTATGATCATCTTACAACACTTTCTTGCTGATTTACATAGTGTGGAAGATACTTTCTCAACCATGGATTTCTATGTTCTTTAGTAGGCTTAAGCAAGTCTTTGTACAACTTTAGGTTTTCTCCACATTCTCGAGTTACACTCTCTATCTCACTTTCTAATTCTTCATTTCCTTATTTAATGTGAACTCTCTTCTTAATGTGGCATTGTTTTTTTGCCACTTATAGACATTAAATGCCCTATGGCCTACATCTCCACATTTATAACAAGTACCAATGAAAGTATTTCCACAATATCATCTACATTCCACTTCCTTTTTCTTAGAACTTTTTTCCTCTCTATAGTTGGTGCAAGTCTAAATTCAAGGGTCTTATCAAACTACCAAATTAAGAAACAAAATGAAATCCACACAAAAGACAACTCCATGCCCACAAACTCTTTTTATTTATTCAACAACAACAATGAATTATAGGCGTACAATTTTGAGTTCTACAGTCATGCTTCAAAATAAAAATATCTGCCTCTTTATAGAGTGCTCTACATCATTTACAATCACTAGGAAAAATTGAACCAGGAACAATCTAATTGAACTCCTCTCACAAGTAGAAGAAGGTATTTATGAAACTCTGCCCAAAATAGTTTAACTACCCTATTCGTTAGGAAACTGAATAAACTATCATAACAGAAAATGAATTGTCAGATCAATTGAATAGTTTTAATGCTAAGACATCATCATTAAATCCCTTCATGAGCATACAACAATTACCACTAGGTGCACACAATTGTTGATACAAATCCAGGCTCTAAACAGTGAGTGGTAGAATTCCCTTTCCATGAACCATAGAGTCATGTATCAGCTTTTGTTTAAGTTCACAAACTTCAATATTCTCTGACACATCAAGAGGGGAATTTTATTGGCAAATGGAGTCTTTCACTAACTTAGAAGTTCTCCATCATATAATATCAACAAAGTAATGATTTCACAAACTAACTACTTGCCAATGTAAACCTTTAGTTATCAGAAAATTGTAACTTCCTCAAACCTTGGATGACATATCGACAAATTTTGGGAATCAAAAACTAGTTTGAAAACAAGAAAGTTTGTCAATTAAGTGATCCACTCCTATCGGAAAAAGTGACCTCTCCCATCCCTTTATTGGCTTATCAGCCATTTTCAGAACACACAAACTAGACAAAGTCATCTTCTATAAGAAATTTCACCTCTACATGAACCAATGGACTTTGACTTCAACTTTGTAAGGCTTGTCAATGAAATGAACCATCGAAAAACTGAAGAGTTCACAAACTAGTGATTTTGCCAACAAAGTTCTTAAACTTCAAACTTTGTCGATCAAGGTTCCCTTCAACAAATGGGAGACAAATGTGAACTTTCCTTCAAGCTTAGTCGATGAAAGTTCCCATCGGTGAACTAAGTCATCGACGAACTTAAGAGTTTGTGAACTCAAGATTTTACTGACTAAAAGGATTCCCTTGGAAAACTTGAAAATTGAACTTGTATAAAGGCTTGTCGGTGAAATTGCCCATCAGCAAAATAGGATGTTGGTGAACTGATCCGCTGGTGAACTTAACATTTCGCGAACTGGCAAATTCTCTGACTAGCTCTAACTTAGCCATTTTTGCCCAATCTTCACCAAAATGAAACTGGAGATACCCAATTGGGTCTTTGACAAGATGATGTCCTGAAATTGACCAAATAAATTTGAAATTTCTCCCGAAACACAAAAACCAACTTTGCAAGGAAACAAAGCCAAAACAACTTAGGAAATAAAACATATTTTAGTGACACAAGATTGCCAATGAACCTGGATACTCCTGCATCAGACAAGCCGGGTAAGAGAAATGTTCCTTAAGGCTACAACTCAAGAAAATTTTGGCAAGTCTGGATTAGAAATCCCATACTTAGCCAATTCATAAGCTTACATCTAAGAGGCTTCATTAACTGATTTACCCTTCCACTAGACAAGATACTCCATGTATTCTTTTCCTCTTGTTCGTTTAGCCACACAAGAATCAATCACTTGATCAACCTATTCAAACTATTTTTTAGGCAACTAATCTATCCATGCACATTTATCCTAAACATCTGAACTAAATTCCTCTAGTGTGCGTGACTCCCCTTCCTAATAGCGATACAAATATGCCACATGGAAAATGGGTGAAATATCTACACCTAATGGAAGTTCTATTTCATAAGCATTGGATGAAAACTTACACAATACCTTACAAGGTCCAATCTTCTTCTATTTTAGTTTATTGCATGATCCCTGCAGGAACCTCTCCTTTCACAAGTATGCCAAATCCAAATCTCCAACCTGAAACTCTTGCTCTGTCCTGTGAATATTAGCACACTTCGTGTATTTGGTGGCACTTCTCTCCAAATCTTCATTCACCTATTTATGCAAATCATGGATATATTATGCAAAATCTTCAGTTACATCACTCTTACGAGTCAAATCAACACTATCTCGCAATTCATCTACCCCTCTTGGACTGTAACCATATACAATGTGAAATGGAATTTTCCCTACACTCCTATTGACTAAATTATTATAGGTAAATTCTGCCTGAGCCAAAATCAAGTCCCACTGGTTAGGCTTATTCCCTACCAAACATCTTAATAAATTTCCCAAACTTCTATTTACAACTTCAGTTTGACCATCACTCTGAGGATGGTACATTGAACTAAAACCCAACTATGTACCCATTTTCTTCCACAAGGCATGCCAAAAATGACCAACAAATTTCACATCCTGATCTGAAACTGCACTTAGGAAAACCATGTAATCTAAGTACCTCCTTGAAAAATAAGGTAGCAATGTGGGAAGCATCATTACTCTTTTTGGCATGGAATAAAATGAACCATTTTAGAAAATCTGTCAACAACAACAAAGATAGAATCATTACCTCTCTGTGTGTGGGGCAATCCCAAAACAAAATCCATACTTATGTGTTCCCACGATCTCTCTGATATAGGCAATGGTTGATATAAACCAATATCCTGCCTAACTCCTTTAGCATATTGACAAACTCTACAACCTTGTACCAACGTCTTCACATCTGCATCCATACCAGGCTAGAAATAACATTCACTCAATTGTGCCAACATTTTGTCAACACCAAAGTGTCCACTTAAACCACCACTATGCTTTTATTTCAGAAAATTATCCCCCATTGACCCTTGAGGTATACACAATTTCTGCCCTTTGAACAACAAACCTTCCTCAATAAAATATTCCAACTAGGGTGTTCTATGTTTATCTACTAGATTCATACAACAAGCCCATGCTTCCTTGAAATCAACATCATCCTTATATAATTCTCTCATAGAATCAAAACCAACCACACTCACCCTCATTTCATTCAACAATAGACATATCCTACTCAATGCACCAGCTACCTTATTATATTTTCCAGTTCTATGTTTCAAAACAAAAAAATAACTCTATAGAAATCCAACCCATTTTATGTGTCTCTGATTCAACTTACCTTGGCTATTAATGAATTGCAAAGCATGATGATCAGTATACAATACAAATTCCTTCCATAGCAAATAATGTCTCCACTTCTTGAGTGCATATACAATTGCATAGAATTATTGATCATACACAGAATATTTCTTCTTTGTTTCATTCAACTTCTCACTAAAGTATGCAATTGGTTTCCCCTTTGACTAAGGACACCTCCAATCATTGTTCCACTTGCATCACAATCTACTTGAAAAACTTTCCCAAAATCAAGAAGTGTCAAAACTATTTTTTTAGTTACTTTACTCTTCAAAATTCTAAAACTCTTCTCAGTTGCCATTGTCGACACAAACTCCTTCCTATTACCCTTCATTGTCTCAGTAATAGGTGCACAAATCCCACTAAAATTTTGAATGAACTTCCTATAGAAGCTCACCAAGCTATGAAAACTTCTGGCTTCAAACATACTGCAAGGTGAAGGCCAATCCACAATTGCCTTGACCTTCTTTGGATCCATCTTTAGACTATCACTAGAAACTACAAATCCCAAATAAACTAATTCCTTCTTCATGAAACTACACTTCTTCAAATTGACTAATAATTTCTTTTCTCTCACCTCTGCAATACTACACTAACATGTAGCAAATGTTCTTCCTTTGTCTTACTGAAAATCAAAATATCATCAAGATATGTATAATAACAAAATTCCAAGAAATGGATTCAACATTTCATTCATCAATCTCATGAAAGTGTTGGGAGCATTCATCAACCCAAAAGGCATCACTAACCACTCATACAATCCATCTTTTGTCTTGAAGGTTGTCTTCCACTCGTCCCCTTCTTTGATTCTAATCTAATGATACCCACTCTTCAAATCAATCTTCATGAAATATTTTGCTCCACTTAGGCAATCCATCATATCATCCATCTGTGGCAATGGGAATCTATATTTGATTGTTATTTTGTTAATGACCCTTGAATTTGTACACATTCATCATTCTCCATCCTTCTTTGGTGTCAATACTACTGGTACTGAACATGGACTGAGACTTTCCTTGATTAGCCCCTTATTGGTGCAGGGGCACCATAGTAAAATCTACTATGTTGAAATAAGACCTATTTGGCCATGTCATCTTGTTCATGTTTTGTTTTCTAAAAACCTAGAAGTCTTTCTATTCCATTTGGCAAATAATGGACATATTTTGTATCTAATAGAATCTGAAAAGGTCAACAGGAGTCAGTTGGGATTCAGGGCAGTTGGCCTTCCCTAACTGTTGAGAAACCATTGATCTTCCAACTCTGGTGTAATAAAAGCACAGAGGAGCAACCAAGAGGGGGGTTCTATAGATTCAAAGATTGTGATTCAAAAATCAACTGAGTAATAATAACTTTTGTCCATCATCTTCTGTGTTTGATCTATGTCGTAAATATTTCCTAACTATTCATAATAGCTCTCTGTTCTCTGCAATTGAAATAGTTTAGTCTAAATTGTCGAAGATGATTCAATAACCATTCCACTGGTGGATTTCCAAAGAAATTAGTGGAATGGCATCAGTCTGTACATATTTCTATTTGTTTTTGCTTTCATTTACCTGTTTGGCGGGGTAGATGTTCCAGATTGAGGAGTGTGCACAGTAGCATGCCCTAGCATCTCTATGTGCTAGGCGTAGAGTGTAGATCAGACTATGTGAGAGTTGACAACCCTATGGGCGTATTGTTGTATCACAGAGTCATGGCCACAAATGGTCACTAACTGCTAGTGGTGTCATTGGATTGGGCCAACGAAGAGACAAGTTCTAGCGACCTAAAGGACTTTGGCCGATAGAAAAGAGAGGATGTTATCGGAGTATCGAGTTGACAATTTTTGGCTCCACCAATAGGCATATGTCTTGCTGAAACCATGACGACAAATGCTAATTTGTCGTAGTTACATCAGGGTGATAAGGGATAATTGATATCGATGGAGATCCATTGGGAGAAATCAGCTAGCGGCAAGAGATCTTAAGGTTTGGCCGATAGCATTTGTCTAGCCGATGAGTGATCGGAGTGACTAACGTATCAGAGACAAAAAGGTAGTTCGCCGAATGTTGAAGTCACGCCGAAGAGTGGTTGGTCCATTAGCGTATCGGCCTAAGTTTATAAGTGTTCACCGATGACAAGGGTCACAACGAAGAAGATAGTGATCACATATCAGAATAAACAAAATGATGGTTGTCGATAGTGTAGAGTCTCACCGATGACAAAAGTCATCGACGTATCGACGAAGCAAATTCTAATGTGGTTGATAGTAATTGTCTTGCCAACAAGTGAAAATCAAAGGTGACATTGGAGTGATCGGTGTATCGGTGAAGTAGAATCTAAAGTAGCTGATAGCACTTGTCTTGTCGATAGCCTCCTCATCACTTATCCAACAATTCTTAAACTGGCCTATTTATCTCTTCATTCTCCATAGGTGTCATCCTATATGGTGCCTTGTTTGGTAAACTTACACCAGGTATCAAATCCATACAGTGACTAATATTTTTCATAGCTGGCAATCCATCTGATAACTCCATCATTATATCTGAGTATTCTTCCATCATCTATTGAATTTCTATGGGTGGCTCTTCTTGTTTTTCTGTTGTCATCACCACTTCAGGCTTAGGAATAAAAGCAAAATACGACCCTCCTTTCTTCAATTCTTTCAAGAATTTCTTCCCAGAAATTAAACAAACTCTAGGATTACTTTCTACTTCATCTTCCTTCTCCTTCATAGGATTTAAAGTATAGTCTTTCCCATCCTTCTTTATCCTATATGTATTTGTTCTCCCATCATGAACAACTTTTCTATCAAATTGTAATGGTCTACCCAGCAAAATATGACATGCATCCACCGAGATTATATCACACAAAATTTCATCCTTATAACTAGGCATTGTTTGCTTACCACCAATTGATGCTCTTTCTGCAACCAAGAAACTTTGTAAGGACTAGGATGCTTCAACTGATTCAACTTTAGTTTATTAACCATTTCTTTAGACACAATATTGTTTGTGCTACCACTATCTACTATCACTTTACAACACTTACCACCCAACTTACATTTGGTTCAAAACAAGTTTCTCCTCTGAATAGGTTTAGATTTCTCCTTCTTTAGGTTCAACAAAATCCTCCTCAACATCAAGGATTCTCCATCCTTAGGATCTTCTCC
Organism: Cunninghamia lanceolata; assembly: GCA_027924645.1. Classification (NCBI taxonomy): domain Eukaryota; kingdom Viridiplantae; phylum Streptophyta; class Pinopsida; order Cupressales; family Cupressaceae; genus Cunninghamia; species Cunninghamia lanceolata. The sequence continues at coordinate 8,043,908 of BSBN01001001.1, read as the reverse complement.
ATACTTTGGTGAAGCCACACTTTCACATTTTGCTTGTGCCACATTAACTCTCGCTTCCTTTCCTTTTCCAGTACTCTGCTGGATCTTAGGGCACTCAAATTCCCTATGTCCAATTTCTCCACATTAAAAATAAGTACCACTAAATCCTCTTCCTCTGCCTCTATCAAAAGATCCTCTTCTTTTGAAATACTCACCTCTTCCTCTTGAGGAATCTCCTCTTCCTTTACTTTCCTGGGTATTAGTTTGTGATGAACTGGCCTCTCCTTGCTTATTTTAATATCCTCTTCCACCACTAGACTAGCCTCTTCCACGTGAAAATTTACCCCTACCTCTAGAATTATTTTGCTTTCTAGAAAGCTTATCTTCAGCCTTCAAGGCATATTGGTAGGCTTCCTCAACACTGGTGATTCGCACCATGCTTAATTCATCTTGAATGGTATAGTGCAATCCATTGATATATCTAGAAACCTTCTCAGCATCATCATCAACATGACTAGCCCATATATTCAATCTATAAAACTCCTCAGTATATTCTTGCATATTCTTCTCCTTTTGCTTCAAATTCTATAATTTCTTGAACAAACTAATTTGATAGTCTTTAGGCAAAAACTTGGCCTTCAATTTGGTTATCATTCTCTCCCATGTTTGAATTTTCTCCTTTCCCTTTCTCTGTCATTCTGTCTGAACATGTTCCCACCATAGGGAATCATGACCCTTCAACTTTGTGTAGGCAAACTTCACTTTCTTGGGGTCTTCAATCGATTTGAAGTCAAAATATTTCTCCATCTCTGATATCCAGTTGATTAATACTTCTAGATTCAAACTACCATTATAACTAGGAGGATCTAAATGAGGCTTACTACTTATTTTGGACATTGCCCTCAAAAATCTTCTTTCTTGTTTATCTCCTTCATTTGCATCATCTTCTCTCTTGTCAACTTCTTCTTCATCCTCACTCACATCTTCAACATGTACTCCTCTACGCTACACCATCTTTATAGCATCTAATTGTGTGGTTATTCCTCTCAACATTTTTACAATCGCCATATCTCCTTGTGGTCCTCTTCTATCACATCCTCTATGTGCCATGTCTTCTTCAGATTCTCTGCAGTTGCAGATCTACATTCACTCTCCTTTACCCACAACAAAAATATTAGAATCTCTTCTTTGATACATCCATCGTCTACTCAGTTTAACCCACTCTGATACCACTTGGTGTAGGTCTAAATTTAGGGGTCTTATTAGACTACCAAATTAAGCAGCAAAATGAAATCCACACAAAAGACAACTCCACACCCACAAACTCATATTATTTATTCAGCAGCAATAATGAATTACAAGAGTACAATTTTGAGTTCTATAGTCATGCTTCAAAATCAAAATATCTACCTCTTTATAGAGTGCTCTGCAACATCTAGAATCACCAGGAAAAATTAAACCAAGAACAATCTAACTGAACTCCTCTCACAAGTAGAAGGTATTTATGAGAGTCTACCCAAAATAGTTTAACTACCCTATTCATTAGGAAACAAAATAAAATATCATAACATAAAATGAATTGTCAGATCAATTGAATACTTTCAATGCTAAACCATCGTCATTAAATCCCTTCGTGAGCATACAAAAGTCACCATGAGGTGCACACAACCGTTGTACAAATCTGGGCTCTAAACAGTGAGCGGCAAAATGTTCTTTCCACAAACCATAGAGTCTTGTATCAGCTTGTGTTTAAGTTCACAAACTTCAATATTCCTTGACACATCAAGAGGGGGATTTTATTAGAAAATGGAGTCTTTCACTAACTTGGAAGTTCTCCATCATATGCGATCGGCAAAGTAATGATTTTACAAACTAACTACTTGCTAGTGTAAACCTTTAGTTATTAGCAAATTGTAACTTCCTCGAACCTTGGATGACATATCGGTAAATTTTGGGAATCACAAACTAGTTTGAAAAAAATAAAGTTAGTTGATTAAGTGATCCACTCCTATCAGCAAAAGTGATCTCTCTTGTCCCTTTATCAACTTATTGGCTATTTTTGGAACACGCAAACTAACCAAAGTCATCTTCTATCAGCAATTTCACCTCTCCATGAACCAATGGACTTTGACTTCAACTTTGTAAGGCTTGTTGGTAAAATAAACCATTGAAAAACTTAAGAGTTCGCGAACTAGTGATGTTGTAGACAAAGTTATTAAACTTCAAACTTTTCTTATCAAGGTTCCCTTTAACAACTGGGAGACAAATGTAAACTTTCCTTCAAGGTTAGTCAGCAAAAGTTCCCATCGGTGAACTAAACCGTTGGGGAACTTAAGAGTTCGTGAACTCAGGATTTTTATGACTAAAAGGCTTCCCTTGGAAAAATTGAAAAGTGAACTTGTATAAAGGCTTTTCAATGAAATTGCCCATCGGTGAAATAGGTTGTCGATGAACTGATCCGTCGGTGAACTTAATAGTTTGCAAATTGGGAAATTATCTGACTTGCTCTAACTTAGCCAATTTTTGCCCAATCTTCACCAAAATGAAACTAGTGATACCCAATTGGGTCTTCTACAAGATGATGTCCTAAAATTGACCATATAAATCCAAAATTTCTCCTGAAACACAAAAACCAACTTTGTAAGGAAACAAAGCCAAAACAACTTAGGATAAAACATATTTTGGTGATACAAGATTGCCAGTGAACTCAGATGCTCCTACATCAATAGTCTTTTGTGTTACTACTAGATGTTGAAATCCCCCCTAGGCATATCCCTACTTACTATTATGTTTACCTTTTACACCTTTTCCCTTACCCTTCATTTTCTATAGCTTTCTAGATAGCTTCTCTTTTGTCCTTAGTGTGAGTTGGTAAGCACACTCATTGGACTAAATCAATAACAAAAAATTATCATCTTGGATTGTAGTTAAAAAATCATTCACATATTGAGACACCTTCTCCATGTAATCTTCCACATGACCTACATGGATGCTAAGTCTATAAATTCTTGAGAGAACTCCTTCATAGATAATTCTCTCTATCATAAATTTTGGAACTTCTTGGACAACTCCAAATTGTAATTAGTATGTAAAAACTTATCTTCCAATTGTATAAACATTTGGTCCCACTTAGAGATATTAAACTTATTATTTGTCACCCTATCTTTTTGCACATAATTCTACCATAAGGAAACATGTCCCTTCAACTCAGTGGTTGCATACTTCACTCTCCCAGGGTCTTCAATAGATTTAAATTCAAAATGCTTTTCTAAATCACTAATCTAATCTAGCAAATATTTAGCATTCAACCTCCTAAATAATAAGGGAGATCAAATCTTGGCTTGCATCTTGCTCTCACCAATGCCATAACAAATTTATTTTTTGCGCTTAGTTCCTCATTTAAACTTGAAGCATCTTTAGCATTTGGTTTCTAAATTGTTAGGAAAGGTGTCTCAACTTTGCACCTAGTTGAACCCACAATAGTGTGTCCTACTTGTGGGACAGGGAAAAAATGAGCCCAAGGCACCAAAAAATGAAAACACCTTTGAATGAAGGTGAAGGTCCCTTTTTAATTTTTTTAATGCTTTCATGATTAAACAAGGAAGGTACCTTTGAATGAAGGTACTTTAAAATGAAGGTCCTTGAGATGCCATTGTCCTTCCACTCACTTGTTCTCTGTAGAAATTTCTATTTCGAAGCATGGGTTGGACCATCAAAATGAGTCATTGGGACATGAAATTTTGAAATGCTTTCCAAAAAGTATAATTTTGAATATATATTTAATTTAATTATTATATTTATTTTCTATTTTCTAGTGAACATAAGTTTTTCACTAAACATCAAGGTCTCTATTCCACACACATGAAAAAATTAAAAAATAGAGATTTTTTTTTTAAAATATATGTGCACTAGGTATTGATGTCATTGTTTTTTAAAAAAAGGTTAATTTGGATATATACAGAAAAATTTATATGTTATGGAATACAACTATGTCCAAATTATAATTAATTTCACATACAAAATTAATAATAAATAAATATGCAACAAAAATATATGAAAAAATATGTGTGCACTAGATATTGGTGTTAAGAATATATGTTTAAAAATTTATAATTTTATCCTTTTTGTGAAAAAAGTTATGCATTATGGAATAAATGTCACTTTTAAAAAATATTGTTAACTATAAAAAACAAGTTAATAAAAATTATACAAAAAATTTCACAAATTATTTTTTTTATTTTTTTAAAAAATATATATTTAGAATCTACACAAAATCTCAAAAATCACTAGTTCACGTTATCTTCAAATTCTTAACGATTTAGTTGCTATATGTAACAAAAAGTGAAAATTTGGGTAAAAATGTTGATTTTAATGTCCCACTTTGGCCAAAAAGTGGGACACTCTATTGTGGGATCACCCACCTAATTCTAATATTACAAACAATGTGATTTTTAGGTTAAAAATAGAAAAAACTCAATTTCTAGATGATAGATTTGGTTTTTGGCCAAAATTAAAAAAATTATAGGTTGTTTAGCACTATTTCCCAGGTTCTTATCACATGGACCTCTTTGAGCTCTACAATTTGAAATAAAATGGGCCCAATCAGCCTCCTGGATCAAAAGTTATGGCCTCTAGAAGTTGGGTCTCTTGCATTAGAATTGTAAAAATGTCTAGGACACATAAAAGAGTTGTAAGGGGGAGTTACACTTGTTGACCAACATGTCATAAGGCATCTTTGGATGGGGATAATGGAGCCAAAATGAAATATCCAATTTGGTGAGTGGATTATAATGAGGTTATGATAGGTGAAAGGAATATACTATTTTTAGCCTATATGGCTACTCATCTTAGAATTTGGGTGTTGGAATTCTAACTAAGGATTTGGGCACAACTATTTTGGGTAGTTTTAACTCATGATTTTCTAATTACCATTTAATGGTTTCATGTATTGTATCTCCTATTTATTGGGCAATTGAGATGGAGGTTTGATAGTGAATTTGTAGGTATTATTATGCTTATATAATTCCTCTAGATCTTTGGTTGGTGATACTCCTGTGAAGACTTTCTTTGCAAGTGTATTGTAACTATGTTGTTTACTGAATAATATATTGAGGTACTTTGGAGTGTGGTGTGTAGTGCTCCTCCATTCTCATCTTGGATGTGCAAATAGTCTGGCGAAAGGTGCATGAAGATGAAAGTAAAATAATAGGAATATTTAGGGTATGTTAGACAGTTGATGTTATACATTATATGATGTTGGTAGATGCTACATTCATGTTGGTGACATTCCTGATTATCCTCATGTATGGTTTCATACGACAGTTAGCATGTTTTATTGATAATCCTTGTTGCGACACTGATAATTCATATGCTTTGACATTGTTTTACATTTAGGTGATTATGATGTTGATCTTACTATGATTGTTATAAGTTAGAATTAATTTTTATGCGACTGATTTTGTATTATAGGATGATCTGATTACTGTGTGGTGTGAAAAGAGACAATGTCGTACCACTCATTCGTGAGCGTCCAGTGACATTGCGATTCTCTTTCACTCTGTGATTGTTTGATATTTATTATAATTGTGCATAGACCGTGTTGTGTACTGCAAGTTGCAAGTATCAGGTATCGACTCCACCTGAATTAACAGGTCTGAGCGTACCTTAAAACCAATGGAACTATTGAACAGAGATAACATATGGTCCCCTAGTTAGCCATCATCCTTGAAAAGGATGAGTATACTGTTTTGCACCCAGTTAGTGTTGTCTGTATGGGCATGATAGTCAGTCGCTATCATTGTGGTCATTCTTTTCGATCGTGCATAGTGTCAGGTATTGTTTGGCATTTGGGTTATTTTGTTTGGAATTTTTTGATTAATGATTTAGTTAATTGTTGCATTAAAATAAAATTAGTAAGTTAAGAAGGCACTTTTGTTAAATAAATAAATATAGATGTTATTATGTAAATTTAAGTTTATGGGAAATTATATCATATTGTATTTTACGGTCAATAAATAATAATAATTATAATGAGGAAAAATAAAGTGTTGTTAAAATGGGAATATAATTGATAAAATTAAAATTAAAATATTTTATAAACAAGTAAATGTTTTGTTAGTGGAAATAAAAATAAATTTATAATATTTATGAGTTGTCATAAAAACTTATATATATATAACAAATTATAAAATAAATAAAATCAGAAAGAGATTATTGTCTGGTTAAAATAGCATGTTGTCAGAAAGTATTAAAGGCAGAATTTATTGCCTTTAATAAGGTGAATCTTCTGGAAGAAATCATGGGGGTGGTTATGCATGCTCAACTTTATTTTTGAAATCTCGAGACATAATTTGGGTGGGACTGTGCATTTCAAATAGCAGAATATGTTTTATGTTTTCAGGATCTCTCTCTTTCTCAGGAAGTTTTCATTTTTCTTTTGGCACCATAAACCATAGCTTCTAGAAGAAAAGACTTGGGGGGAAAATGGATGCGAGCTAAGAATTTTGTGAAGATGTGATAGAAGTAATATTCTAGGTATGGACTGAGATATGAATCTGATTTATTGTTGCATTATATTTAGTGAAATGAATTTGTAATATGCAAGCTTTATATTATTCTGTGAATTCTTTTCTACATATTTTGAACCCATTCTATTGTGTTAGCCATAACTTTATTTTTACAAATTGGGTTTCTCTAAAGTCTTTATATATGGTGCACAACCTAGTTATCTAAATCATATCCAAAATTCAGCCTTACCCAATTTGTCATTTTGGAGATATGAATATTTTGTTACTATCTATCTCTCACTGATTTCATCTCTATTTTTATAGTCTGTTACGTTAGCCACAACTTTATTTTCACGAACTGGGTTCCTCTAAATCTTTTATATGTGATGCATAACCTAGTTAGCTGAATCATATCCAAAAATAAGCCTTACCTAGTTTGGTATTTTAGAGATATCAATATTTTGTGACTGTCTATCTCTCACCAATTTTATCTTTGTTTTTACAGTCTGTTGCGTTAGCCATAACTTTATTTTTTATGAACTGAGTTCCTCAAAAGTTTTTATATATGGAGCATAACCTAGTTATTTAAATCATATCCAAAAAATAGTCTTACCTAGTTTGTTATTTTGGAGATATGAATATTTTGTGACTATCTACCTCTCACCCGTTTCATCTCTATTAAAACAATTAGTTGCGTCATCAATAACTCTACCTATTTTGGTTGTTTGTTAGGTTATAAGAAGGCTATTAAATCTATATAGGATAGAAGTAGATGAATTCAATTTGGATAGAGTGATTGTATATTAATGTTGATAAATTTACTTTAAATTGATATTGATTTTATTACGATTTATTAGTAGAAATGTGATAAGTAGGTTTGGAATTTATGTTTGTAAACAATGTATTTAAGATTTGATTTATAAGTTTATTTTATAAATTAGTTGATTACAAGTGGAATTATGTAAGGTAAATGGAAATTGTGTAAATTATATCAGTGGTTGTAATAGGGTCATGTTGTCGAGGTTTATTTTTCCTGAGGTATAGATTAGTATGCCCTGATTTCTTGTGTATGCGATGTTGAAAGTGAATTTTGATGCGATGATAAAGTCTTTTACAGATGTGGTGGTTCATTAGTTGTATAGAGCATGTTTATTACTTGTGCTTAAGAAATTTCACATTCTTATTAACCTTGTTGTTGAGAAAATGTTTGTATCATATTATGTCTTGAACTCAATCAACCCTTTTCTATTCCTAGACTTGTTAAGTTAGCAGGTTAGAATGCTTTGTATTGGTTTATTCCATTAATACTAATGTTGGGTAAGGGATTTTGGCAAGCTTGGTAATCATTATAAGGTGTAGACACCTCTAGGAGAATTATGTATTAGGTATGATCATTTTGATATTCATAGGACCTATGTAATAGTGGTTTATAGAAGATTGATCAAGTTGACAATTAAGCTTTCCCATAGCAACCTGAGCTTCTCTTCCTATTCATGTGTTGAACAGAATTTGGTAAAACCTAGAAAAAGATTATTCTTTTACTTGTGCCCTCTTAGTGTTCACTCTTGGGTCTCTTTAGCCATGATACTTATACTTGATTTGAACCATCCTTTAATTGTGTTATGATCCTATCATATGCATGTGGTTAAAAGTGAGATAGTTTTGATGAAGATGTTAGATCTATAGGAATGTTTTGTTGTTCTGTATTTCTTTCCTCTCAAGCTAACCTTATAACAAGGTTATTTTATTATAGCTTCAGGTTTTGTACCTTGTGATTCTAACTAGTACAAGAGATTTATAGCATTCTAATATTATAGGCTTTTAGTCTTGCTCATATAGTTGTATTTAATAGTATTTACAAAATTGTCTAGATTATTAATGAAATCTACATCAATGTAAATAGTGGATTTTGTAGCCATTGATATAGCATTAATACTCTATTGTATGATTTTAACTATGGTGGTAGTCCCTCACTACAATAAGGATTGCATTTAAATAATTGTTATGTTTAATTTGTATGCCTTAGGGTTATTTGCATGTTGTTCGCAATTGTTACTCGTGGACTCTTATATCATATGATCACAGTAGTTAGAATATTATTGTTCTGTATTATAGAGATAGATTCACTTTGTGTTTGGTAGATGATTGATCATGGTTGGATTAATGTTATATTCTTTAGGACCTATAATTTAGTTCATCATATTATAAGTTGCATTTGTGGTATTGTAATTGAAATATTGAGGAAGGATCTTAGTTTATGATGTGCATTTAAGAGTGAATGTGATCTGAGACCATAGTGTTTAGTGTGTCAAGTGTTTATGTCATTTGGGAAAGTTGATTCCAAAGGCCAAGAGGTGTACTCGTGTGTATGACTCTTGTGATTATGTAATCTTGTTAATGGTTGAATATGTATTGGTTATATGTTGACTCCCCTCTATTTATGGATTCATGTGGTTATGATGATTGTGCAAGATGGACAATGCTTTGATCAGTGTACCTATTCATGTGGTTATGATGATTGTACAAGATATATAATGCCTTGCTCAGTGTACCTATTCATGTGTTTATGATAACTATACAAGATGGGTAATGCCTTGCTCTGTGTAATGTGAAATGATGTATATTTTGTGTTGTAAATGTATCATGATGAGAAATGTGATAGTTCATGCTTGGGTTTTGTTTTGGGCTTTAAGAATCTAGATGTAGTGAAGGGGGAGTGGCTTTCAATGTGGGGTTGGCACCCAAAGTGGCTTATCAAGGTAACCCATTGGAAGTTGTTAATCCAATGATAACTTAATAATAAATTTAGAGGGTTGGGTAGTTTTCACACTAATCAAGATAATTGGATGCCTCACTAATGCATGTAGTGCTCGTTTAGTCTAAGGATGAGATGAGACTACCATGGTTGGCAAAATCAACTTCCCTGTTCTCATGAAAGGAATGTTGGTTCTGCATGTGTTACCCTATGGGGCCAGCATCTAGTGAGAGACTGTTAGGGTAACCATAGATGGGGGCCAGTGCCTAGAGAGAGACTATCAGGGTAACCCATGGATGGGAGCCGACATCTAGCTAGAGACTGTTAGGGTAACCCATGCTAGGACTATGTGATGACACTCATCCCTACTGTACTCTAGCATTCTCTAATTGTGTTCTCCTCTTTGTTTTGTGAATGCCTCTGGAAGTGATGTTTGAGTGACTTGTGATGTCCTTATTGATTGGTGTTGTTTTGGAGTCATGTGTAGTCCTTGCACCTATTAGTATATTGTCTTTTTGACTGCTGAAGGAAGTGGTGACTATGTTGTGAATGTCATATCTACTTGTATGTTGGAGTCATGCTAGCCTTTTATGTTGTGGTCCTATCTTCTTAATTGTTTCATGTTGTGGGACCTTATTGTTATCTCCTAGCATGGGGGGTGGACCTTAGGGTTCTACATGGTCGGTGGTTGTGCTTATATCTCCATTGGTTTCCCTCGATATTTTTCATGTGTGAGAAGGATGTACCTTATGTGGCAAATTTTAGATCTTGTTCTAGCTTGAGGAGACATAAACTTATGTTCATGTTCCAGTTTTGTACATTAGTAGAATCATGTACTGTTATCTTGATGTATGTACTCCAATGTAATTAGGAAAGTGATATTGTAAGAAATGTAATGGTGTACCCTCATGTAAAGGGAATTGTATACATACTTGTAATCCTTTATAATAGGACCTTAATGATTACTTATCTGATGTTATAATATGGAAATGTATGTGTCTGTTCAATTGATGCAGTTAGATTTAGAATGAACTATGGTTGAAAGTTAATTCATAATGTTGGTTAGATCTTGTTAATAGTTTGTTAGTAATGCAGTCGTGGAACCTTAGAGGATAAAGCTTAACTTATGTTAGGAGTAAATATGATTTACATTTCGTTGTTATTTCCTTCTTAAAAAAAAATTGTCCTTTTTGTATAGCATAGTTGAGTTGTTATTTGGGGTTTCCTGGCGAGGCATTACATTTGGTATCAGAGCTAGGTTGCAACACTGAGACCTCTGGATTGTTGTTGTTACTCTAGGTTAAGCATTTTTCTCCTTGTGGCGAGTTGGTAATAATACCTCTCACCTATGTGCCTTAATATGACATTAGAAGGTTGATAAATTTACAGACTTGTTCTTTGATTCTGGAAGAAATAAATTCTGTATGCCTTGTTTTACTTATGTGTCTGCTATATGTTCTCCCTCCTTCTTTTCTAAAAATATGATGATGTATTTGATAATGTGTTTCATAAATGTTAGTGCTTGTTGACTTGTTGAGGCCTTGAGTTCCTCTTGTGGTCTCTAGTGCTTTAGAAGAAAGAAGCATGATTACTATTAGTGCATGTAAGTAGGAGTGTGGTATTTTCCCCCTCTAGTGATGTGAATGTTCTATACCCATTCTGTGTGGGGTGTTGTGAAAGGCCAGTGGTGTATTGAGTTCCCTGGTTTGGTGAAGTAATCATACTTGGTGGTTATGTTTAGCTATGGTTGTAGAAGCACCATACCATCTTTATGTTAATTACATTATTTTTGTATATGTGTAAGTATTGGAATGATTTAATTATTCAGTGGCATCATGCATCGTGAGTCATGTGGTTATGTGGTGTTGTCATGTGTGGGGTATCTTCACATGGTTGATTGATAATCTGATATCTATCTCCTTGTTGTCCATGACCTCATGTGGAAGTTTTGTTGTGGAAGTTATCATTGTGTATGCCTGTGTAAGAATCATGTGTAGGAGATCAAATTAGAGCTTGTGTTGGACCCATGAGATCATGAATGTGATACTATAAGTCAATTAGAGTTTTGAATTATTCTTGTGTGTGATATCATACATTTCCTCTGTAAATATCTTCTTACATAAGGAAGTAATTGCATTTGTTCATAGCTTGGTAAAAAAGAAAAAGAAATTGTACTGCATTAATGATAGAAAATTTTTGCATATAAGTAGCGACTATGTTACCTTAAATTTTTGTATAAAAGTTTCTTAGATATGAAGATGTGGAAAACTTAGTTGTCTGTGTGTTTGGTGTACATTCTCTAACACATTCTAGACTTTGAGTCCTAGGATGTTGTGTAGCGGATACTCCCTTTTGTGGCTAAAATTAGTCACACTGTGATGTGGATTTGTTTTTGATATTATAAGGCGGCTAAAAAAAGGGGCTAAACCCTTTCAATACAGCAAAAGGAAACCCCAGAGGCAAAAGAACAAAAGAGCCTCGAAACAGTTATAGCATAACTCGCTTAACCAGCATAAACAGCATAGACAACATAACCAGTCTAAAGACAGTAGATATAAAGTAGCAGAGAACAGACAACATAATATAAAATAGAACTAGGGAGAAACATTCTACCATATTTTAGCTAGAGATTCAATAAATTCATCCAACTTTTTGAAATTCTCCTCTTTGTCATCAGTAGCAGTAGTCCCAATATCCTGCAACACAGAAAGATTAAGCAACACTGTATGCCTGAGCACATTGCTTATTAACTATTCCAGCTTCTCCACATGACCCCTTAAGACAGCAATCTCATGCCTGTGGCCATCACCTTCCTTAGTCTCATCAGCAGCTTCCTCCACAAACATCTTCCCCCCTTCGTCAGCATTGTCCTTAGAGTCAGTGAAAGTACATCCTGAAACATCAGTCAGTTTATCCACATTCTTGCCCTCAGCATCTTCGGAGATCTCTTGAACTTCAAGGTCCTTAGTATCATCCCCCTGAGTGGAGGCATCAGAAGCACTCTCAGAATAATCAATAAGTTTAGCTTTGGGCATAGGGTTACTAGCAATCCTACCTGACCTCCTAATCCTAGAAGAGAAACCTTCCTTTTCTTTAGCAGAAAGAGTAGATTTACTGCCAGGTCCCACAGGAGTACTGCTAAGATTTATAGGGGTCCCCACAGTATCCTCTTCTATCTCCCTTATTTTCCTCTTCTTACTTTTCACACTCCCTTTAGAGGTTGGAGTGTGCATAATGGTCACCATGGCAGTCTCCTCATTGGACAGAGAAAAAGAAACCCCTTTCAATTTATGACAAAATAGGGGAAGGGCAAGGCTCAGGTTCTTTAGAGATGGCAGTATCATCAGGATTGGCAGAAATTTCACTGCTATGGGTCTGGATAGAGGATAAGACCTTGGTGCAGGGGCATGGGCTTCTTGGAGGGTTTCTTAGCCAACTTAGCAGTAGCCCTAAAGACCGAATGCTGAAGAGAAGACAATAAATAGAACGGGAAACTATTGTGAGCATTGTGTCTAAAATGATTAAGCAAAGGAAGGTGGTAATTGTAAAACTAGAAATTCGCAGAGTAATTGTGAAAGGTAAAAGTATCAGCTGGATAAGGAATTATGATAATAGGGCTGCATGAATTATCATTAATTAGAGCCAATTTTTGAAAAACCAATTGAAGCCTACCCTTCCCATGCTCGAACATAATAATCAAGAATTCGCTATAATTAGCAAATAAGCAACTCACCTTAACACAAGGGAGTAATAATGCTGAAATGACATTGAGAAATGAAGTATGTAAAAGCACGTACTTCAAGATACACATCAGTATCTTCCAACAAAACTGACGGAACAAACTATCTCTCTTAGTATGATAGTCATCCTTAACAAGTCGGCTCCTTTTGAATTAAATCCCTTATGTTTAAAGGAATGTTTTTAACTTGGTGCCAACATCGTCAATTTGAAAATTGTTGGCCATAGTCAGCAAGGGCATCAGCAACCCTATTTCCCTCTCTATATGAGAGATATCAACTCTAGAGATCCGTTGCATAAGGATCTGGATATCAACTATAATATCTTTTAGTTTCTAGCCACAAGTCAACATGTTAGTAATAGCATCAATAATCAATTTAGAATCCCCCTGAATATATAATTGCTGGATATCGAGTGAAATAGCCAACTTCACCCCCTATAAAAGAGTAGCAGCTTCAACAAAATTATTGTTTTGAAAACCTATCCCACCAGCATAGGCAGCAACTAGCCATCGTTTGTCATCTCTTATAATTCCGCCACCACTAGCCTTACCATCAGCCTTAGATGCCCCATCAAAGTTTAATTTGAGCCAATGGGGCTTCGGGGGAATCCATCTGGTATTTAATCACTGCAACTGTTTGGAATTATCATGAGCTGGAATTTAGTTTAGAATTCTCCAATTGGTTGCAATTTGCTCTTCTTCTTGAGAAAGAGGTTTTTCCACAATTTTGATGTGGGAATTGATCACACTTTCCATAAGGATATTAGAAAAAGAATGAAGGACTTGAGAGGTATCCCTGGCAGTCTCCCTAAAAATTCTATTATTACGCTCCTTCCATAAAGTCCAACCAAGACAAGGCAGAGTTTGATTCCAAAGCTCAACAAGCCAAGGATGAGAGAAATTAGGGCACTAGTTTGCAATGACTTCCTTAACATTAGGATTACAAACCCATTGAATGCCAAAATTCCTTAAAATAGTATTCCAGATTTCCCGGGCAAAATCACAGTGGAGGAATAAATGAGAGACTGTTTGCTTCTTCTCAAAACACAAAAAACACCTATTTACCAAAGTGAATCCCCTCCTCTGTAAATTATCTTGATTTAATCTTTTGTTATGAACAGTAGCCCACCAAAACATATTAATTTTAGGGATAAATTTATGATTCCAAAATTTCCTCCAAAGTTCATTTTTATGCACATCAGGGATCAGCAGATGGTAAGCAGACTTAATAGAAAACTGACCTTTCTTATCCAGCCACCAATACAACTCATCTTCCCTAGGAAAGAGAGGGATTCTAACCCCCATCATCAAATGTTGGATAGATCGCATCCTAGGAGTGAGCTCAAGGCATTGAGCACAACAATCCAGGAGAATTTGTTTTAGAATTTTTGATAGTTGCTTCATGTGTTGTTGGTGGGCTAACAGTGAATTTGTTTTCTTTGAACTCTCTTATGATAGAAGTGGTCACCAAAACTCTTTTCTTTATACTTGAATTATTGTTGAAAATTGTTGGCATTTTATGACTTAAGATTGAATTTGATTATTTCCCCACTTGGGTTTGCATTTTTTTTAATTTCTATAGTGGCTATTCCGGATGTTTGTTTTTGTTGGCCCCGTTTCATGTTAAGTGTTGTTTCTATCATGTTCATTTCAAGCCTCTGATAGTATGTACAAGGGAAGACTCCATAGAGAATGGTACTTGCATGTTTGGTAATTAGTTGGAACCATAGTAGAAATAAGAGATGAGATGTATTTTTCCTTGTTAATATGTGAATGTAATTCCCTAAATAGTTTGAAATTGTCAAAATATGTGTGATTGGTTATAAGTAGATCACATGATACATCTTAAGGTGAGAAATTGATGTTCTTCTTGTCTTTATTGAATGATTGTGCCTGTCTTATGAACAATTGCTTAATATGGATGCGTATGTTGGCAATAGAAAATTGCAATACTTATATGTTATGTTTCCACCCTAGTCTGTGACTTCCAGGAGTAAGTCAAGTTTTAGGGGGGGAGGATGTAGTGCCCCTCCATTCTCATCTTGGATGTGTAGATAGTCTGGCTAAGATGCATGAAGATGAAGGTAAAATAATAGGAATATTTAGGGTATGTTAGACAGTTGATGTTGTATATTATATGATGTTGGTAGATGCTACATTCATGTTGGTGACATTCCTGATTATCCTCATGTGTGGTTTCATACAATAGTTAGCATATTTTATTAATAATCCTTGTTGTGACACTGATAATTCATATGCTTTGACATTGTTTTACATTTAGGTGATTATGATGTTGATCTTACTATGATTGTTATAAGTTAGAATTGATTTTTATGCAACTGATTTTGTATTATAGGATGATCTGATTATTGTGTGGTGTGAAAAGAGGCAATGTCATACCACTCATTTGTGAGTATCCAGCGACGTTGCAATTCTCTTTCACTCCATGATTGTTTGATATTTATTATACTTGTGCATAGATTGTATTGTGTGTTGTAGGTTGTAGGTATCAAGCATCGACTCCACCTGAATTGATAGGTCTGGGCATGCCTCAAAACTAATGGAATTGTTGAACGAAGATAACATATGGTTCCCTAGTTAGCCATCATCCTTGAAAAGGATGAGTATCTAGTTTTGCACCTAGTCAATGTTGTCTGTATGGGCATGATAGTCAATCGCTGTCGTTGTGGTCATTCTTTTCGATCGTGCATAGTGTTAGGTATCGTTTGGCATTTGGGTTATTTTGTTTGGAATTGTTTGATTAATGCTTTAGTTAATTATTGCATTAAAATAAAATTAGTAAGTTAAGAAGGCACTTTTGATAAATAAATAAATATAGATGCTTTTATGTAAATTTAAGTTTATGGAAAATTATATTATATTGTATTTTATGGTCAATAGATAATAATAATTATAATGAGAAAAAATAAAGTGTCATTAAAACGGGAATATAATTGATAAAATTAAAATGAAAATATTTTATAAACAAGTAAATGTTTTGTTAGTGGCAATAAAAATAAATTTATAATATTTATGAGTTGTCATAAAAACTTATATATATAGCAAATTCTAAAATAAATAAATCAGAGAGAGATTATTGTCTAGTTAAAATAGCATGTTGTAAGAAAGTATTAAAGACATAATTTATTGCCATTATAGAGGGAATCTTATAAATAATTGCTTCTTTTGAGTAAGAGACTAATTTTAGTAAGTAGAAAGAAATTGTTTTTTTGAGAGGAAGTAATAAAGGCAGAATTTATTGCCTTTAATAAGGAGAATCTTCTAGAAGAAATCATGGGGATGGTTATGCATGCTCAACTTTATTTTTGAAATCTCAAGACATAATTTGGGTGGGACCGTGCATTTCAAATAGCAGAATATGTTTTCAATATTCAGGATCTCTCTCTCTCTCTTAGGAAGTTTTCATTTTTCTTTTGGCACCATAAACCATATCTTCTAGAAGAAAAGACTTGGGGGGAAAATGGATGCGAGATGAGAATTTTGTGAAGATGTGATAGAAGTAATATTCCAGGTATGGATTGAGATATGAATCTAATTTATTGTTGCATTAGATTTAGTGAAATGAATTTGTAATATGCAAGCTTTATATTATTCTGTGAATTATTTTCTACATATTTTGAACCCAGTCTGTTGCATTAGCCATAACTTTATTTTTACGAACTGGGTTCCTCTAAATTTTTTATATATGGTGCATGACCTAGTGTTATAGGGAAAAAGTGGTATATATCATTAAAGAATATAAAAACCCAATAACTCAATGGAATATGTAAATAATAAATCTTTTAAATAGAGAAATGATACTTACAACCTCTATTACCTCATGGTTTCCATTGCTTGCCTAGTCTCGATCGATCTTTGTTGTGAAGAATATGGCCCTTAGGAAACGCAATTCCTTGCACTTCTTCAAGATGGCAGTAGAGAGGTGACTAGGATACTTTTTGCATTGAATATGAACTTCAAATACAAATGAGGATGGTCACAAGCTATAGATTGGTATGGAATGATATGAATTCTGCAAAGTAACGATATTGAAAGCTTTGTTATTGTAGAAATGGAAGAAGAGGGTTGTATCTATAGACTCATGAGACAGAGGATCAACGGTGTAGAAGAAATAAGATCAACGGAGGAGAAGACTTGATAGGATGTGCACGACTAGAAAGAAGACAAGTGTCATAAAAAAAGCTATTCTCTTTGAGTTAATTACTTTCATGACAAAGATACGATTTGCTTTCACAAAATTAGAATGTTTTATTCTAATTTAAGAGTTTGTTGATAAAAACAAGGCTATTTTAAATCAATAACTCAACTTTTGCTTTTGCATGACAAGGAAGATTTATTTTTAGAAGATTTGGAAGATAAGAAAGCGAATTAAATAAATAAATTTATTTAATTACTTGCACATGATTTGGAAGAATAAATAAAATATTTTATTATATTTTATTTTTGGAGAGTGAGAGGATTTAAATAAATTTAAATGATTTATTTAAATTTGGAGGAATAGACTTGACTTAATTAAATAATTTAGAATTATTTAATTGTTTGGAAGAATTTAATTAAATAAAGGATTTTGTTTAATTTTGACTTTAGAAGAGATAATTAAATGTTTTGATATTTAATTAACTTAGAGGAATATGAATCGAATAAATAAATTCAATTATTTATTTATTGATAGAGGAAGGTAGACTTAAATAAATATTAAAAATATTTATTTAGACAGAGTCGTGTCATTTTTAGGTGTATACATTTTTCCCCTCTTTGATGCAATGTGTTTTATCACATTGTTTCAAAGAATAAGATTGTCTGAAAATGATGCATGCCCCAGTTTGCCCTGGTACAAGTTTAATGATGATAGGATGCCCTTAGGGAGATTGGATGGGAAGAAGGCAGAAGACGTGAGATGGACAATCTCACGAAGAAGGTGGAAGATAGGCTAGGATGAAGAAAAAATGGTTTGAAGAAAGAGTTGAATGATACGTGATGCAAGATAAAATGATAACACATACAAGCAAGTAAGCAAGTATGCACAAATGATACAAGAACGAACAAGGTATTTCCCATGTCAAGCAGTAAACCAATGATATACTGATAACAATATACAACAGTGTTGTCATGGTGGGGAACGATAGATCCCTAGAGCAACATGAAGGATAGTGTTTGGTTTTAGGAAATGAAGCATGTCATGTAAGACACATGTATTGGTCTGATTTTGACAGTGCTACATCCTGTATAAGACAAATGTTTGATTATAACTGATCAAGTTGGTTTTCGACCAGACAAGGATCAAGACCACTGATTGTGATGGGATCATTTGACAATATTGACTTGACTTGATTGGTATGGATTTAAGTATAGACTTGCATTTTGATCACTGCTCAGATTGACAGCTAGAACTGTTGACGAGAGATATGAAGACAGATACAAATTTGATCGATACAAGAATGACTCGACAAAAGAAATCACAAGCTTTTATTTGTAAACATTGATTCTCTGCATAGAATTTTATTGCATGGGATATGGATATGGATATAGATATAGATATGAGATGTAATTGGATACGTTATGGATATGGATAAAGAATGCTTTCTGGATATGTTATGGATATGGATATTTACTATCTTGATATTGCAAGTATTTTGAAGTGCTTATTTCATGATCAGGCATTTATTATGTTGTAAGAAAATACAAGCATCTAGGTATAATTAAACCAAGATGACCTGAGTATTACTTACATGATTTTGATATAGCAAGTTAATACAAGCATCTAGTCAAAATTGATCTAGATGACCTAAGTACTTCTTGTGTTTAAACAGACAAGGATTGCCCCTTTTCATGTTTAGACCTCTGAAGTCCTCGATGATCTTTTGTTGATCATGTCATTAGACAAAAGTCATCACATTACTAAAGATTAATCCACAAACAGTAGACAAAGAAAAATGATTACGCCCCCATCATTGCATCTCTAGCTTTTGGCATCCTCGAGTAGCATAGAAAGACATAATAATGAAAATCAAGACCCTTTAACTTAACCTTTTCACAAAACATTCTTGCATTAGATGTGCTTTCTTGCCATAGTATTAATAAAATCATTTTGATGGTTTTGGTCTTTGTTTGTTTTGCTTTGGATACGTTGATGTTTTTGCATCAAGATTTCTATTTGGAAGCAGGATTTTGCTTGTGCTTGTGTCTAGTGAAAAGTATCACAATCCTTACTTGGGGAATGGACCCTAAAGGACTGACCTAGTGCCTTGGAGGCGCATTGCTAAATGGCCTTTCCTACTTGATGAAGCAGAGGCAACGTAGTTCGAGAAGAACCTTGATGGACCTAAGATATGGATCAAATGAGACATGATATGGAACAAATATGGATCAGATATGGAACAGCTATGGATCATATATGAAACAGATATGGATCAGATATGGAACAGATATGGATCAGATATGGAATAGATATTGATCGGATATGGAACAACTATGGATCAGATATGGAACAGATAACATTGATGACAGAGGCTATGATAGGCTGGCTCTGTGGACAGGATATGGATAGCCTTAATGTTAGATACTCATGACAAGGGAAACACCACAGATAGGTAGATGTATGGGTGATAAAGAATGGAATGGGTATGTATGGGGATGGGCAATAGTGGATAGAAGGAATCAAGGATGTGATCTCCAAGGACTATGTCACATAGGAATAACTCAAAGCTTACGACGAAGGACGATGAGAGGATAATAAAGGATTTGTGTGGTTTTGGAGGGATAATGTATGTCAAGAGACATCTAAAACATTTGTCAACATTGTACCCCCAATCTTTATCAAGATCAAGAAAAATAGAGGAATGGAAGATTAGGATGGATGGACTGGACAGTATAGGTATGTAATGGATAGATGAATAGGATAGGAAATGGTATGAAAGGAAACTGGTAGGAGAAAAGTGATATGCTGATGAGACAAGGTGCCCCCAAGTGTAGGTGACATAGGAGATCAACTTACACATGATGTCTGTTTGCCAGGTTTTCATCATGGTACTTATCTAAGGCGCTTGTTTGCCAAGTTTTCACCATTGGATGAAAGGATTTTTCTTTACTCTTTTTTTTTTGTTTTTTTTTTTTAATATTTAGATAGGAGAAGGTGGATATGGATAAGGAGATACTCAAGTATCTAGTTCATTGAAAGGTGATAGTCTCAATGGATGTCATCACATGGACTAAGTCAAGTGTTCTCACAGATTTTGGTATGGAATTGCATGAAAGTGAGATGGAGAATGGTAGATAGTGGATTATGGAAGGTGTGATAGTGGATTATGATGTGAATTATGGATGGAAGGCTTATGTAAAAGTATGGACCATGGGAGTAGGAAGGGGAAGATATGTAGGATAAGAGGTGAAGGAAGGGGAGATGGAGGTATGTGGAAATGCTGTGGAATGGAAGGGAACTATGACCAACGGTTGCACATACTATGATAAACATTGAAGCTTATGATAGGAAGGTGGTGTGGGGAGCAATGGAAATTTTTGCTTGGTGGATGAATGATTTAGGAATTTAGGGACCCACATAGACTTAGTATTTTTCTGATTTTTGCTTGTCTTGTGGGATGGAGGAATTGGATACTTTTGGATGGAATGGGAGAAAGTGAATGGTTGGAATTCTTGAGAGGTGGATGCCTCAAGTAACTTTAGGGCTTTTTGCTTGGGTACCCAAACCATTTTGCTTTTAGATTTTACTTGTGAAGGTATGGGCTTGGGTATATGCAGCATTTGTGCAGCTTCAGAGGTAATTAGTTGTTGCTTGGGGACCCACACCTTTTTTAGGTTGGCATTGAGGTGTATGGGTGTATGCAGCTTTTGATATGGATAATTCTTTGATTCTTGGCTTTTGTATCCTAGGTCATGAGGATGCTTAGGATCTTTGACTTGAAAGGTAGAGGCATCCAAATTTTTGCTGTTGAATTCTCTTGGGATGGTGGAAGTGGGGTAGGTGCAAGCTCTTTGTTTAGACAACATGCGCATTTGTTGGCCATGATTGGGATTGTTAGAGGATTTATAGATGGATGAATAAGGTGTTGGAAGAAGTGATGGTAGGATGCACGGAGGGCTATTAGGAGTTAGAAGTAGTGGAGGTAGATTGGATGGTGGAAGGTGTATGGTCACATGTCTGACAATTGTAGGATGATGGAGGTGGAATGGCGACATATGTTTTGGGGATATGATAGGATGTACGATGGAAAGTGGTGGACTGAGGAGGAGTGGAGGAAGTACCAACATCTATGGATTGTTCATCTTGGGGTATGTATCCAAGGTCATATGAAGGTGGAGGAACTTTGACATGGATAGGTTCCAAAATACCTTGTTCATGAAGGCCTAAGCCTTTACCTTGATAGTTCATATGTTGGAGTATGCGATGGACAATGGGATTATGTATAGGTGGAACACTAGACACGAGTTCTTTATTGCATGGAGAAGGCGAGATAGCAGATAATGGTTGTTGGTGTTCTAAGGAAGAACATTCATGCATGAAGGTAGTAAGCCCAAGGATATAAGACGATGGATTTGTAGCTTGGTCAATAATGGATGGTGAAGGATCACTAGAAGCTTGATCATCATTATACTCTTTAGGATCTAATTTATTGGGTTGATCATTCATGTGCACTTGGGAGGCAAGTGTCTCATCAGAGGAAGTGAAAGTTGTTGGATCATGGATGGGATTAGATGGAAGAGGGATAGAAGAAATGGAGGTTTCTTGCTCACGGATGGGTATGGGATCAAGTTGTTCAAGGACATCTTCTTCATAGGGAATATCTTGATCATAGAACAGATAAAGGTTATGGATGGGTTGGAGTTGGATTTCCTTCTCATGTATAGGATCAAGTTGCTCATGGATAGCTTCTTCATCAAAGATAGTATCTTGATTATAGAAAAGATAAAGGTTATGCATGGGATGGAATTGGATCTCTTGCTCATGTATAGTTGTTGGGAGATGGATAGGTTCATTATTATGGATATCATCTTAATCATGGAAAAGATACATGTTATGGATAGGTTGCATGAAAGTGATTTGATCTTGACTTAGACTAGGGCTTAATGTTTCCACATGCTCTAAGGTGTGCTCTTGACATAACTCTTGGGTTGTTTGAATGAAAGTGGATAGCTTTTGACTTGGGTTCATGGTAGGAGACTCTTCAATAAGATCAAGGGGTTGAGGATCACATGAAGGGGTTGAAGTATTTGACATGTTATTGGAAGAATCTTTTGTAAGGTCAAGGACTAGATTTTGGGGACATGGTTGACTCTCTGCTGGTAGTCCTTGGATCACATCCTTCATAGGTGTATGGGTAGATGAATGAGGTAATGGATGAGTTGATTTGGCTTTCTCCATAGCTCTTACTTTGCTGTATAAATTTGGAAAACATTTTTCCCAAAACTCATCTGATTCTTTTTTGGTTGCCCATTTAGAGTTTGAGGAACTAGATGGTAGTCTTGGTTTAGAACCGGTATGCTTTGGGATATGTGTCTTAGAAGATAGCAAAGGAGGACTAGTAGACATGATGGTATATGATTTCTGACTTGAGGTGGTGCTTGCCTTGTCAATAGTATCATTAAGACGGGAAAAGAAGGTATGATTTTGGTGCAAGGTGTAGCTTGTACTGTTAAGTTCAGCTTGTAAGATTGCCATTTCTTGTTGTAAGACTTGGATTTGTTGAGCAATTGCTATACAATCTTGGGGCGAGAGACCTAAGTTTATTTATAATTGTAGATATTGGAGTGTTTGAGAAATATATTCTAATTGGTTTTCCATCTCTATAGAAATTGACACAAGACTAGAAAAGCTTACTATGATAGATGTGCAGCTACAAATGTGTGGTTTCATAATGTTTTTGTAAAAATTTTGACACGTTTTGCAGTTTTTTTTGGTTTGCAGGTTGGTCTTTTAATCTAATTTTATCAATTTTTAGCAAGAAGACACAACAAACATATAGAATGATTTTAAGTTTTTTGATTTTTTTTTGTAAATTTTGGACTCTTTTTGGACACAAACACAATTACAATCCTAGGCTGGTAAAGACAGTATTTGTTAGATCCCATAGTTGTGCATATTCAAAGCATGTAGCTTCAGGATTTGGTAACACCGGCTCCCCTCCATGGCACTCACTTCTCATGCATACCAGATATGGGTTTCCTTAGGCATGTCCCCTAACTGAACCTTAGGATTGTCCCCACTACCTCTACTAAGAGTCACATGAATCGGGGCCGCTTCAAAGGTCCCACCTTTTGTGCCAACAAATAGAAGGATTTTGGTATACTAGACAATGGCTAAGTAGTTAGGGAAACTATTCGAGTGGTTGTACGTGCAGTAGCGCTACTCTCTGTTATGGAGTCTCCCAGCCTTCAAGGTAAATCACATCTGAAAATCAGCCTTACCCGGTTTGTCATTTTGGAGATATGAATATTTTGTGACTGTCTATCTCTCACCAATTTCATCTCTATTTTCATAGTTTGTTGTGTTAGCCATAACTTTATTTTTACAAACTAGATTCCTCTAATTTTTTTATATATGGTGTACAATCTAGATATCTAAATCATATCCAAGAATAAGCCTTACCCAGTTTGGTATTTTCGAGGTATGAATATTTTGTGACTGTCTATCTCTCACCGATTTTATCTCTATTTTTACAGTCTGTTGCATTAGCCATGACTTTATTTTACAAACTGTGTTCCTCTAAATGTTTTATATATGGTGCATGACCTAGTTATCTAAATCATATCCAAAAATCAGCCTTACCCAATTTGCCATTTTGGAGATATGAATATTTTGTGACTGTCTGCCTCTCACCCGTTTCATCTCTGTTAAAATAGTTAGTTGCATCATCAATAACTCTACTTATTTGGTTGTTTGTTAGGTTATAAGAAGGCTATTAAATATATATAGGATAGAAGTAGAAGAATTCAATTTGGATAGAGTGATTGTATATTAATGTTGATAAATTTACTTTAAATTGATATTGATTTTATTACGATTTATTAGTAGAAATGTGATAAGTAGGTTTGGAATTTATGTTTGTAAACAATGTATTTAAGATTTGATTTATAAGTTTATTTTATAAATTAGTTGATTATGAGTGGAATTGTATAAGGTAAATGGAACTTGTGTAAATTGTATCAGTGGTCATAATAGGGTCATGTTGTCAAGGTTTAGTTTTCCTGAGGCATAGATTAGTATGTCCTGATTTCTTGTGTATGAGATGTTGTAAATGAATTTTGATGTGATAATAAAGTCTTTTACAGATGTGGCGGTTCATTAGTTGTATAGAGCATGTTTTATTACTTGTGCTTAAGAAATGTCACGTTCTTATTAACCTTGTTGTTGAGAAAATGTTTGTATCATATTTATGTCTTGAACTCAATCAACCCTTTTCTATTCCTAGACTTGGTAACTTAGCAAGTTAGAATGCTTTGTATTGGTTTATTCCATTAATACTAATGTTGGGTAAGGGATTTTAGTAAGCTTAGTAATCATTATAAGGTGTAGACACCTCTAGAAGAATTATGTATTAGGTATGATCATTTTGATATTCATAAGACCTATATGTAGTAGTGGTTTATAGAAGATTGATCAAGTTGACGCTTAAGCTTTCCAATAGCAACCTGAGCTTCTCTTCCTATTTGTGTGTTGAATAGAATTTGCTAAAACCTAGAAAAAGATTGCTCTTTTACTTGTGCCCTCTTAGTGTTCACTCTTGGGTCACTTTAGCCATGATACCTCTACTTGGTTTGAACCATCCTTTAATTGTGTTATGATCCTATCATATGCATGTGGTTAAAAGTGAGATAGTTTTGATGATGTTAGATCTATAGGAATGTTTTGTTGTTCTGTATTTCTTTCCTCTCAAGCTAACCTTATAACAAGGTTCTTTTATTACAGCTTCGGGTTTTGTACCTTGTGATTCTAACTAGTGCAAGAGATTTATAGCATTCTAATAGTATAGGCTTTCAGTCTTGCTCATACAGTTGTATTTAATAGTATTTACAAAATTGTCTAGATTATTAATGAAATCTACATCAATGTAAATAGTGGATTTTGTAGCCATCGGTATAGCATTAATACTCTATTGTATGATTTTAACTGCCGTGGTAGTCCCTCACTGTGATAAAGATTGTATTTAAATAATTGTTGTGTTTAATTTGTATGCCTTAGGGTTATTTACATGTTTGCAATCATTTTAATTAAATGAAAATAAAATAAATCTTGGGAACTATTAGTTAAAATATTGTTACTCATGGACTCTTATATCATATGATCACAGTAGTTAGAATAATATTGTTCTACATTATAGAGATAGATTCACTTTGTGTTTTGTAGATGATTGATCATGGTTGGATTAATGTTACATTCTTTAAGACCTATAATTTAAGGCATCATATTATATGTTGCATTTGTGGTATTGTAATTAAAATATTGAGGAAGGATCTTAGTTTATGATGTGCTTTTGAGAGTGAATGTGATGTGATACCATAGTGTTTAGTGTGTCAAGTATTTGTGTCATTTGGGAAAGTTGATTCCAAAGGCCAAGAGGTGTAGTCGTGTGTATGACTCTTGTGATTATGTAATCTTGCTAATGGTTGAATATGTATTGGTTATATGTTAACACCTCTCTGTTTATGGATTCATGTGGTTATGATGACTATGCAAGATGGATAATGCCTTGCTCAATGTACCTATTCATGTGGTTATGATGACTGTGCAAGATGGATAATGCCTTTCTCAGTGTACCTATTCATGTGGTTATGATAACTATGCAAGATGGGTAATGCCTTGCTCTGTGTAATGTGAAATGATTTATATTTGGTGTTGTAAATGTATCATGATGAGAAATGTGATAGTTTGTGCTTGGGTTTTGTTTTGGGCTTTAAGAATCTAGATTTAGTGAAGGGGGGTGGCTTTCAATGTGGGGCCCGTGCCCAAAGTGTCTTATCAGGGTAACCCATTGGAAGTTGTTAATCCAATGATAACTTAATAATAAATTTAGAGGGTTGGGTAGTTTTCACACTAATCAAGATAATTGGATGCCTCACTCATGCCTGTAGTGCTTGTTCAGGCTAAGGATGAGATGAGAAGGCCGTGGTTGACAAAATCAACTTCCTTGTCCTCACAAAAGGAATGTTGGTTTCGCATGTGTCATCCTATGGGGCTAGCATCTAGTGAGAGACTGTCAGGGTAACCATAGATGGGGGCCAGCGCCTAGCGATAAACTGTCAGGGTAACCCATGGATGGGTTCCGGCGTCTAGCTAGAGAGTATCAGGGTAACCCATGCTAGGACCATGCGATGACACTCATCCCTATTGCAGTCTAGCATTCTCTAGTTGTGTTCTCCCCTTTGTTTTATGAATGCCTCTAGAAGTGATGTTTGAGTGACTTGTGATGTCCTTAGTCACTGGTGTTTTTTTGGAGTCATGTGTAGTCCTTGTACCTATTAGTCTATTTTCTTTTTTACTATTAGAGGAAGTGGTGACTCATTGTGAATGTCATGTGTACTTGTATGTTGGAGTCATGCTAGCCTTTTGTGTTGTGTTCCTATCTTCTTAACTGTTTCATGTTGTGGGACCTTATTTTTATCTCCTAGCATGGGGGTGGACCTTAGGGTTCCACATGGTCGGGTGGTTGTGCTTATATCTCCATTGGTTTCCCTTATTGTTTTTCATGTGCGAGAAGGATGTACCTTATGTGGCATATTTCAGATCTTGTTCTAGCTTGAGGAGGCATAAACTTATGTTCATGTTCTAGTTTTGTATATTAGTAGAATCATGTACTGTTATCTTGATGTATGTACTCCAATGTAATTAGAAAAGTGATATTGTAAGCAATGTAACGATGTACCCTCATGTAAAGGGAATTGAATATATACTTGTAATCCTTTATAAAGGACCTTAATGATTACTTATCTGATGTTATAATATGGCAATGTATGTGTCTATTCAATTGATGCAATTAGATTTAGAATGAACTATGGTTGATAGTTAATTCATAATGTTGGTTAGATCTTGTTAATAGTTTGTTAGTAATGCAGCTGTGGAACCCTAGAGGATAAAGCTTAACTTATGTTAGGAGTAAATATGATTTACATTGTGTTGTTATTTCCTTTAAAAAAAATTGTCCTTTTTGTATAGCATAGTTGAGCCGTTATCTGGGGTTTCCTGGCGAGGTGTTACAGGTGTCATGACCCTCCTCCTTTGAAAAACTGGAACCCTATATAGTTAATACTTGTGAAAAATATTTGGGATTAATAAAATTATGAAAAATAATAATAGATATAATCTCACATTTTCCCATTTACTTTTTAAAACACACACACACATATATATAGAGAGAGAGAGAGAGTAAAATATAAATAAATGAAGTATGAACATGTCAAGTGGACATGTCTCTTTAAATATAATTGTGTTAAAGTATGGTTCTTGATGTGCACGTATGTAACACACAACATATAGAGAGTGAGTAACATAAAATCTAGATAACATAAAGTAATATAAAAGATATATAGAATTGTACATACAATAGACAATGTAAAGAATGAATTTATGATGAGTTAAATATGACATTGCAAACGACAATGTATATTGATTGAGAAATATAACAAAGAGAAAGAGAAAGAAAATAAAATAAGGGAATCCTATGAGAAAAAAGGGATCAAATGCATGCATGAAGTTGGTGGTTGGAGATAGAGAATATTGGAGAGAGTTGGTAGTTAAGGGGGGTGGAGTTGATATTCATGGAATGTGAAGGAGGAGATGTAGATAATATGGAGAAAGAGCTCAGAGGTAAAAGAAGAAGTTAATTGCAAGGAGACTCAAGTATGAAATTATTAATGTTTTTGAAAGATTGTTGTTTCCAAATAGTATATTTTACACTTGTAGGCTTATAGTAGTATGGCAAAGTAGTTAACTGATTTATAATTTGGTTAAAAAGAATGCATGCCTGCTTCTAAATCCTTACTATGATATTTATGCAATAATTACAATACTACGATAATTAAATTGATGGTGTGTTGTTGTACAAAATGTGGGGACTAGTTTGTTGTTTTAAATGTCTATTTGTTGTAATGGTTTGAGTAAGATACTATAGATTTTCTATGCATATTTTTTCCAAAAATTGAAACTATAGGAACTTTAGGTCTCATCTTTAGTTCTTACACCTATGTGCTGTGCAATTTATTGTTTCACTTTGCATCCATAACTATTTATTCCCTAATCTCTTCCATTCATTAGTTCAATATCCACCATCTATCATTAAGCTTCCTAGCTCATCTAACTATACACTAATCTCTTCAGTAGATTTGTGCCAACTCTTTGCAATAAGAAGCCAAAAATAATAAAAAATACATACTTGAATACCATTGCCTACCGACAAGTAAACATGTTTCATATGAATATAATACGTTAAAAATTCCTGGTGCATAAATAAACACTTTCCTTGCCTAGAAGAAAATGAAATTGAACCCAAGCTCCTCAAAAGAATAAATGGAAGTATATTTGAGTTGGCGCCCTACACAACATTACAATAATTTTAGTGTTCAAACTACAAATGAGAAAGCGATTTCTTGATCACCCATTAAAAACTCATAAAGACTATTTACCATTGATTCAAGACAAGTTCTATCTGGACTCAATGTAAATGTGCCACCCTCTGCTATAGGAAACATTGCATGTGAAGTTTTGGAATAAAAAAATAAACTAACATGAGCATAGTCATATTCTAGTTTTGTTGTCTTGTCATATTATAGTTTTCTTTGCCATGAGTGAGTATCAAAGTGTTAGTGTGAACATGGGTATTTCCTATCCGCTTTCCCCTTTGTGTTGTGAACAAGGCACATTATCTAACTAGTTATTAGTTAGGACCTATTCACACATGTTCACATGTTAAGTTGACTTAAGGCTCTAGGAATCTTTCTCATAGTTTCTAGTTGTCATGTGATATTATCCTATAGTTGTCATCTTATCCTCTAGTTGTCACATGTCATAGGATTAAGACACTTGTCATCATCCTAGTTAGTCCTATCTTACCACCTTGCCTTTATAATCAAGGCATATCATGTACATTATAAAAATTTGCATTCTTTGATAGAATAGAATTATTCTCTCATTTTGGATCTCTCTTGTGCTTTCTTTGAAGCTCCTAGATCTTGGGTGGCTACCTTCATAGCCAACTCTTACATGGTATCAAAAATATTAGGATTGATTTATGTTAGTCTATTTTTGAGAGATCTAGGATGCAAATCATGGTATATCTTGAAAACATGAGTATTGGTGCAGTCTTGGATGGAGGGTCTAGAGAATGGACTATCCAACCATGTAGCTAGAGTAAACAAAACAGAAACAACACAAGAATAACACAAAAGTAGAATGTAATGGAAGATTCATTAATTCAATATCTCAAAATGTTACAATGTTCATATGTCGGTAACATGCGGACTGATATGGGCTCATAGGCCTATCCTCCGGTAGAATACAATTTACATGAAAAATATAGCTTTGAAATGCCTTCTGAAAATCAACATCTAAAGACTAAGAACTTTATATCATATTCAATATCTTCCTAATACATCAAATGAATGCTTATATATCATATTATAGCTTAAAGAATGCACAATGTTTGCCTCAAGAGGTCTCAAACCCCAATGCATGATGAAACGTGTAGGAAATGTGTAGGTCAGCCTACAACTCATGGTAATGCTCCACAAATGGATGAAACATGTTGCGGCTCTTAATGAAGGTCTATCCAGTCCTTTACTACCTTGTGTGATGTTCCATTTAGTTCCACAAGTCATGGAAATGCTCCACAAACCTTGTATGCTCAAACTAAATGCTAATTGCTCTGTTATGTAAATGTTGATGATCTTCTGATAGTGATAACTCTCCATAGACAACTCCAAATCTCATGAAATCTTAATATGATGTAGATGACATAGTGTAGAATGTAAATCCTACTCTACAAGTTTTGAAATGATGATGCATTCAAATGTGGTGGAAAATTCTGAATTACAACTGAACTGCAAGAAAATTAAAGAAAGCAAATATTTTTGGTTGATGCAAGATTGCTCTTCAACTTGGGATGCTCCAACATCAAGTATGCTCTTCTATTGCATCATATGATGACTTAAAGAATCAGAAAATTTTGATAGAAATACCAGATTTGGGAAGGTTTCCTCTTTTTCAAGTCAACCACTACCGAAAATTTTCAAAACAACTCCAGTGCCTGAAAACCACCAAAACTATGTCATAAAGTGGTTTATATACAATGTTCGATGGTTTTGATCTTCAAATGAGCATTTTTGTAGGTCACAGGGTGGTTTTAGAATTCCAGAAGTGGTTTTGGGCATCAGAAGCATATTTTGAGAAAAGAAGGTGTATTTTATTTGCCAATTTGTTGATGTTAGCATGACATCATCATCCTTTTTTCAAATTTGGCTCCCCCTCCAATGCAGTTTTGGACCTTTTGGTTTTGACAGTCAGACTTTGGAGGCCATTTTATTAGTCATTCAGTCTCCTATTTGGAAGCAATGTTTTTTTAATTTGGGCTAGAATTTCATAGGCTTCATAGTGTGCAATCAAATTTTGATTTTCGTGCTTGAATTTTCCAAGAATCACATATTTTCATCACTGTTGCTAAGTAGTTATCATTTTGAGAACTTCCAGGACTTCATTGGTCTCATATGGTAACATTTTTTGGTGACTTTTTTTTGAAAGAGCATAATTTTCCAAGTACTTCTCAGATCTATAATCAGTTTGATCTAATTTTGCTTAGAAAATGTACTTTCAGTTATGCCTAATTTTGGCATTTGCATTGTACCAAAATCAAAGACCACTTTGTTGTTTTGGCTTGTGGCAATTCTAATTACACTGAGTATAAAGTTCCATGATCATATTTTGTTGGGGGTTTCTCATGATTGAGTGAAATTGAGGGTCAATCTTGTGAGTTTTGATCTCTAATCATTTGAGGAGATATCATGGGTTTTTCTATTCATCCTTATGTGGTAAAATTGAAAAAGGATAATTATGAGTCTTGGAAAAAGGCATCCTCACACATTGCAGGTTGCTCAATCTTTTGCCTTATCTTTATGGACTCATACCTAGACTAGATACACTTCATAAGAAATATGCATGGGGAAATAGGATTGATCATATCATAGGATTGATTGGTACAACTATTGGTGTTGACATTTTTTGGGAGATCTTAGAGACTGAGTGCCCATGCACACTTTGAACCAAGATTTGGGAGACCTTTGGAGACCCACATATCTCTCCATTCCTAGTTCATCTTGCAATGGATTTTCTCATACCCATTGATGATGTAGATAATACACCATTTGATGATGATACAAAAGAGGAGCTTGAATATTTAGCAAGTCTTGAATGTTGTGATGACACAAAGACTTCTCTTGCTTCTCTTACTCCTCCTATATAGATCATTACTCCACCATCAACTGTTTCTACTTCAGAGTTTAGACTTGCTTCTTTGAGAGCTTCCAGTGATTCTTTGTGGTAGGATCATCTTAGTCTTCTTGATTCACCTCATTAGGATTCCTATTTATCATACATTACATTCTTGTTTGTAGAGTCTCATATTGTTAATTTGGAGGACACATTTTAGGGGTTATCTCTCCTCTTTGATAGTCATGGTGTCATCACATCTTTAGTGTTTTTAGATGCAATTCACTATCCTTCCTTTCTTGGTATTACTTCTTTGATTGGGCATTATATTCCTGATTTGGAGAAGTCATCATTTTCAGCATGAGGACACTCGAGTTGTATTCTGAGGCACACATTTGGATTTGGATTCCCTTTTCATCTAGCTTGTGGGAGTTTATTCTACATCCACCATTGGATTTGTTTCTTCCCAATGGGGAGAAATGTTGTTTGCAAGAAGTGGATTGTTTTTTGTCTTCAAGCATTCATTAACATAGGAGCTACTTCTTTGTGGGGGGATCTATCATCTCCTTCTTTCTCTCCTATGGGGGGATATTTGATTGTACATTGGTGACAAAAGTAGTCATTAGGAGGCCATGTTGAGTCATCTTTCCTTCTTTCACTTTCTTATTTTCTCTCTTTTGGAGAGGGGTTTTTCCCAATGGGTTTTTCTCCTTTACTTCATTTATGAGAGATTGTTTGATGCAGAAGCATTTGGAAGTCATTTAAATAACTTGGGATAATTAATGTTTAGTTGTAGAGTTCCAGGAAGAGACATTGGAGATTACTACATTTCACTGCATTTGCACATCAGAGCTTGTGGAGATGGATTTAGTTTCTATGACATGATATCATCATATTCAAAATTCAAGTCATTTGGATTTGTCTACTAAGAGATATCACTATCAGAAGGTTACTTGTTTTCATAGAGCAGAGTAGTTAGTGTTCAGTTGAAGCCTAATGGGTTTATGGAGAAATTATGTGGCTTGCAAAGCTTAATGGAACATCATTCAAGGTAATATGGGACCAAATGGAACCGCATTGAGTTTCATTCATTTATGAAGCAATACCATATGTTTTGGTCTAACCTATTTGTTTCTACACGTTTCATACTAGACATTACAATTGGGATGACTTGATAACATTTTAAATGCTTGCAAAGGATATAAATGAAGAATAGAATATTGTTTCAAAGAAGCAAAGGAAGTGTGTAAAGATATGAAGCATGAAGATGAATTGTTTTGATCTAGAGAAGATAGCAGAGTAGAAGTAGAAGATAGACCAAAGAGCAAAAGAAGATATAGAGCAAAGGATTGAGAAGGAGAAGAAAAGAGACATAGAAGAATGATGTTGTGTTGTATGAATCTTTTGTAAACCTGGGTTGTGGCCTAGCATCTGAGAATCCCTAGAGGCATATGTAATGAGATTTGAAATTCTAATATAATGAGAAGTGATCTTTGAAGGTTGGGTTTTTCCCTTTGAGGGTTTTCCCAGGATATGTCTTGTGTCATGTGTTTATGAAAATCTCTTTTCATTCTATTGTTAGTTGTATGTTTCTGTTGCATCTTTGTTATGATCATGGTGTTGATTGATTAAGGTTGCAAGGTTAGATAGTCCTTCATTGGACCCTCCTACCTTGACTGCATCAAGTGGTATCAGATTTGGTTGTGAATCTGTTGGGATGGTTGTGAATCTATTGGGATGGTTGTGGATTTGTTGGAAAAATAGAAAGTGTTGGAAGAAGTGTGAAACCCTAGAGTGCAGTAAGTGCTACCAAAAGTAGAAGAATCACCGAAGAATAAAGATCAAGGCGTGAAAGATCTGGGTAAGATTTTCATATTAAGTTGTTTGTATGATTTGTTTCAATAGGGAAGACTGGAAAGAGAATGAAGAAAGAAAATGAAAACCTACTATGCGAGAAGGATGTTCTGGAAGAAGAATTGTGTGAAATCAAAAGATACAACTTAGAGTTGATAGAGAAGATAAGGGAACTAGGAGAAGACAAATATGATAATCTTGAAGAAGAATTAGAAAATGTAAAAAGGAGGAATGAAGAATTAGAAGAAGAGCTCAAGTTGTTTGAATATGTCAAAAAGAGTTTTGAAGAATTGGAAGAAGGATTCAAGTTGTTTGGGAAGGTGGAAAAGAGGAACAGAGATCTGGAGGAAAATGGAAGAGTTGAAAAAAGAAAACAATCTACAAAAGAGTGAAATATCATGATTGAAAGAATAGTTTAATCAGTTAGAGTAGTCACTTGTAGCATGCAAGGTGTAGACACCCAAAATTGTCCCAACTTTGTCCATGTCTAGCAACACCTTGTAAACATTATCCTAGACATCTTGTAGCATTTTGTCCTAATTTCCCTAATCCATTAAGCTAATTAATTAAATAAATTTGATTTATTTAATTAAAATCCCATTTAATCCCATCCTCATCCTACTTAGCTAATTAATTAAATAAATTTTATTTATTTAATTAATTCCACATGCATAATCCCATTTACCCTATCCTCATCCTAATTAATTAAATAAATTTAATTTATTTAATTAATTTCCACATCATATCTTATCTCATCCTATTCAATTTCTTAATTATTAAATAAATTTTATTTATTTAATTAATATCCAACTCATATCCCAACTAATTCAAATATTTTATTTGAATTAAACACTCATCTTTTATCAGATTCCAACACTTGTCTAGTCAATCATGTGTTACAACTTTTATCCTTCACATGCACAACTAATGGGACCTAATTTTAGTATTTATCTACACAAGCACACTTAAGCCTCATCTTCCCTTGCCACATGTCAATTGACTACAATTTCTTAATGTGCAAGGAAACCTAACTTAATCCTATCCATCCATTTCATCTAAAGCCCTAATTGATCCTAGCCATCCATTTGAACTAAGTCAAGCCTATAAATCAAACCCCTCACAAGCCATTAGGATGCATTGAGCCTTAAGCACCCTTATTCTGTCAAATTTTCTAAAAGGGCATTGATCCTCAAGTATCCACATGCTATTGAAATATTATTAGAGCCTTTGCATCCATCATCTATCTCCTTATCAACGTTATGCTGCGGAATCGAGCAATCAACACAACAAAGCGATCAATCAATCAAGCTCATTTTGCATCTTCGAGGTATTGAATTATTTGGGTTTAGGTTATGCATTTCAATTGTTTGATCATTTCCATTTATAAATCCAAATTTTTCGATATACATTTTGGCACGCCCGGTGGGACTCATGTCCCTGATTAACCCTCTTGTTTGAGTTGTTTTTATGAATATCAGATTTCTTGGAGCGTCAATCATTCATTTTTGCAGGTTTATGCACTTTGATTTGTAGGTTGAAGATATTTTATATTGCTGATTTTTTTTAATTTAGGACCAGATCTGTTGCAGAGGGTTTTTTGTTTTACACAGGTCCTGCAAAAAGGAGATCTTAGATTTGTTGGAAAGAGGACTTCGAGAGCTTTCCGAAAAGTGGTTACATTAAAGATTTGGCTCAGTATTCAAAGAGTTATGACGATTTGAAGTTGACCCTGCGATTCTAATTTTTTAGAAATTTTTGACGCGCGACTTTTTGCTGATTTTTTTAATTTATGACCAAATTTGTTGCAGAGGGTTTTTTGTTTTACACTGGTCCTGAAAAAAAAGAGATCTTAGATTTGTTGGAAAGAGGACTTCAAGAGCTTTCCGAAAAGTGGTTACATTAAAGATTTGGCTCAGTATTCAAAGAGTTATGATGATTTGAAGTTGACCCTGTGATTCTGATTTTTCAGAAATTTTTGACGCGCGACTTTTTGCTGATTTTTTTTATTTATGACCAGATCTGTTGCAGAGGGTTTTTTGTTTCACACAGGTCCTGAAAAAAAAAGATCTTAGATTTGTTGGAAAGAGGACTTCGAGAGCTTTCCAAAAAGTGGTTACATTAAAGATTTGGCTCAGTATTCAAAGAGTTATGGCGATTTGAAGTTGACCCTGCGATTCTAATTTTTCAGAAATTTTTGACGCGCGACTTTTAGAAAAAAAATCATATCTTCCAATCTAGCGAACCAAATCACATTTTATTTTTTGCAGTGACTTGTAAGTGAATCAAAGGAGCTGGAGCAACATTTGGATCAATCATAATAGCAACTTGGAAAGCAATTTTTATGAGGTGCACTCATTCTAATCTCTCATCTCTAATCATTATTTGATCACACATTTGGATTTTGGGCATAAAACAAACAACTTGTTTGCCATCACACTTGGATTTGGGCTTTAAAATAAACAATTGTTTGCAAATTCACATCAAAAAATTGGGCTAAAACAAACCATTGTCTTCCATCACATTTGGATTTGGGTCTAAAAAGAACAAGTGCTTGAACTGTTTGTTACATATTTCAAGTTTCTAAGGGGAAATTAACAACTGCGAGTGTGAATCAAGTGACAGCTCACTTGGTTTGCTTTTGTCATACCCTTCTTAGGAGGCCTGCTTGGAGACACACCACTCCAAGGGACGACCTCAATCGAGGCTGAATCGAAAGACACCCTCATTGAGAGTTGGAATCTTGTCACTCTTGGCTAAGCCCCAAAGA
Source organism: Cunninghamia lanceolata (assembly GCA_027924645.1). Taxonomy (NCBI): domain Eukaryota; kingdom Viridiplantae; phylum Streptophyta; class Pinopsida; order Cupressales; family Cupressaceae; genus Cunninghamia; species Cunninghamia lanceolata. Next base: position 8,007,863 of record BSBN01001001.1, on the reverse strand, counting down.
ACTTTATACATTTGGGAAGTGAAGGTGAAGGGTGGATTACCCCTTTCTCCTGGCTGTGTGGCAGGATTTCACTTTCAATTCCATAGTCAACCTTGTGCAATAGATAGCCTAAGACCTAATTGGCTATACCCACTTGACTACACATTAGGCTTGCTGATGTGTCTTCCATGTGTGCTTGCATAATCATCACATTTTATTTTCAAAGTCAACAACTTGCTTATGTGTCTTGCGTGAGTGATTCATGTGTGTATATGCATAATCATTTATTTGAATATTGCCATATCAAGCTCTAAACACCCAAACACATAAACAAATCAATCTAAACACATCATCTAAACATTCCACATCATCATCCAAATCCCTAAGCAAGCACTTGCTAAAAGGACTTAAACAAACACGTGGTGACAACATGTCTACACTAGAGGACCTAGAAATCAAATTCCAAAGATTCCTCCAAAATCTTTATCAAGGATTACAACCCCTAAACCAAGACGCCATTGAAATATTACAATTCTTCATCCAAAAAGCTCAACCCCACGCAAGCCAATCACCTCAACTACAACACTCCATAGCCCAAGTCCAACACCTTTTAGCCACTAGTCAAGCTCGACAAGTACAATAATCCTTAGCTACTTCCTATCAACCTAATCCACCTTATAGCCACATGTCATATCCATCCACTTCCTATCGACTTAATCCACCTATCCACCAAGTCAATGCCACATCAACCTATCAACCTCCACCTCAAGCTTATCCAATCCCTCATACCACCATTCCAATGCACTACCAAGCCCATCCACAAGGCAATCAAGTGATATCACAAGAACAACATGCAAGTCCAAATAGCCCTTTGTACATAAATCAATCAGGTCCAAGTACACCTTTTCAACAAGACCACCAAGCACCATTGATAGACCTAAGTCCACCTTTGCAACAAGAAGCACATCCAAGTCCAAGTAATCCCTTGTACATAAATCAAACAAGCCCAAGTTATCCTATGCAAGACTTAATTACCTTTGACAAGGGAGATACCAATCTAGCAAATGCATCTTATGAGTGGCCTTCATCATCTAATCACCCGCCAACACATGAGCCAACTAATCCTATCCCAACACCACCATGTGATCCCAATCATAGTCCATTGATCCCTTTACCTTCTAAACCACCAAGCCCCTCATTACCTTCCTCACCATATCATTCTAATCGTTCACCAAAGGATGCGGCTGAGAGAGTTTTACAAAGGATGCTTGAAGAAAAACTCATTGAACTTCCTAAAGTCAAACCATGTGAAGAAAGTCCATATGATGAACATGATTATTGTGCATACCATAGGACCAAAGGCCATAATACAAATCAATGTCCAATATTTGTCTCAATTGTTTACAAGGTGTACCCACCTATAATGGGAAATCGTGCCACATCATCACCCCCATCTAGTCCAAATCCTAATCCATCCAATCCAATTAGGTCTCAACCTAATCCTAGTCCTAATCCTAATCCAACACCAACTACCATTATCATACATCCATTATATTTTCCATCCACCCATACACTTGCAAAGGATGTGATCCATTGGCTACTAGCTAGGAATAAACTACCTCCATGTCAAACACTAATTCATGAGCCTACCAATGAACTTCCAAAGGTCATGTCCAATCCTATAATCTCATCATGTGGTTCACATATCCTTGAGCCTCTTCAAGAGGCTTCCATTAACATACCTAGCCCTTTAAGCCCATCATGTGACCTACAAGCCAACAAGTCTATTCAAGAGTCTCCAACCACAAGCCTAAATCAAGAGCCATCATGCCTTCATGTTGATAACTATCAAGAGCCTATCAAGTCCACTCAAGAACCTTCCACTTCCATCCAAAGTCAAGAGGTATGTCAAGAGCATAATCTTAAACATGTGGAAACATTAAGCCCTAGTCCAACTCAAGATCAAAACACTTCCATGCAACCCATCCATAACATTTACCTTCTTTATGATCAAGATGATACCTATGAAGAAGCTATCCATGAGCACCTTGATCCTATCCATAATCCTATATCTATCCATGACCAAGATATCCACATTGCTCCTAGTCATCTACCATCTAGCCCTATCCATAATGAGCAAACATCAACTTGTCATGATGAGACACTTGTCCCCCAAGTAAGCATAAAAGATCATACCAATAACTTGGATCAACATGAACATAAGCAAGATCCTAATGATCCTCCTTTCACATTGACCATCGATTCCACTTCAAGTCCACCATCATGTCCTATTGGTTTTACCACCTTTGTCCATGAATGTTCTTCCTTAAGACAACAACGACCTTTATCCACTTCACCTTCTTCATCCAATAATGAGCTCAAGTCTAATGTTCACAGCACACCTAGTCCCATTGTCCATCGCATACTCCAAAAAATGAACTACCAAGGCAAAGGTCTAGGCCTTTATGAACAAGGTATTTTGGAGCCAAACCATGTCAAAATCCCTCCATGCTCATATGGCCTTGGATACACACCCCAAGGTAAACAAGGCCAAGATGTTGGTAATCCTTTCATGCATCCTAAACCTACCACTTTCCATCACACCCCCCATCATATACCCAAAACATATGTAGCCATTCCATCTCCATCATCCTATAAATGTCAAAAGCATGTGACCATACACCTTCCACCATCCACTTTGCCTCCACTTTTACCAACCCCAAATATCCCTCCATCCACCTTGCCACCATTACTTCCAACACCTAACATACCTATCATTCCTAAGTATCCTTACATCCCTAATCATGGCCAACAAATGCACACATCGTTTAAGCATAAAGCCTCTAATCATTCCATCCACTCCACCCACCCCATGGGATTCAAAAGCAAAAATTTTGATGCCTTTATCTATAAAGCTAAAAATCCAACTAAAACTCCTAAGGACCCTCATGCCTTAGGGTATCAATGTGAAAAGTCTCTAAATCATCCATCTTCTAATCAAAGCAATCCAAAAAGCCATCCAAGCCCATACCTCCAAAAGCAAAGCCCAAAAGCAAAATGGTTTGGGTTCCTAAGCAAACAGCTAGCAAAGCGAATGAGGCATCCTCATCCACATCTAAGCAACCATCCAAACCCTTACCTCCAAAAGCAAAGCCCAAAAGCAAAATGGTTTGGGTTCCTAAGCAAATAGCTAGCAAGTCAAATAAGGCATCCTCCTCCACATCTCAAGAATCCCAATCACCTACCTCCATCCAAGAGCCTATCCAAAACTTTCAAAACTCCCACAAGAAAAGCAAAAGCACTAAAAGTACTAAATCTATGTGGGTTCCTAAATCACTTCATCAACCATCTCCTAAGCAAACATCTCCATTGCTTCCTACACCACTATCTCATCAAAAGCTTCAATGTTTATCACGGTGTGTGCAACCATTGGTCATGGTTCCCTTCCACTTCGCAACACCTCCACACAACTACATCTCCCCATCTTCCATCCATTATCCTACATATCTCCCCCATGCTATCCCTATGGTCCATGCTTTGGCATAAACTTTTCGTCCATCTTCATTCCATAAGCCTATATAAATCCACACCATAAGCCACTAGCCTACCCTACCATAATTCCACATCATCATCCACTATCTACCTAATCCATCTCCCATCCATGCAATCCCTTATCAACATCAATGAGCACACTTGACATGGTCCATGTGATGACATCCATCTCTAATGGGACTACCAACATCCATTGAACTAGCCACTTGAGTCCCTCCTATCCATTACCATGGTGAAAACCTGGCAAACAGGCGCCATGTGTAATTGTCATCCCATCTAAAAAAAAAAAAGCAAAAAAAGCAAAAAAAAATAAAAAAATCAAAAAAGTAAAGAGAAATCCCTTCGTCCAATGGTGAAAACCTGGTAAACAGGCACCTTGGATAAGTACCATGATGAAAACCTGGCAAACAGGCATCATGTGTAGGTTGATCTTCTATGCCACTTACACTTAGGGGCACATTGTCTCATCCAACCTATCATTTTCCATCTTATCATGTCCTATCTTGCCATATCCTATCCTACCATCATTAGCCATTACATCCATGCCTATCCTATTGAACCCATTTATCCATTCATCCATCCTTCTGCCTTTTGATTTTGATGAAGACATAGGGGCAAAATCTTGAAACATGCTTTGGATATCTCTTCGTATACCTCATACCTTCCTCATCAATCCATATTATCATTATCCACCTATCATACACCTTGTCATGTAAAACCTATCATGTCATCCCATGGTCATGAACTTTGTCATGTAAAAATACTAAGCATTACCACCTAGAATGGGGGCAAGTTTTTCCTATGCAACATAGCCTTTGAAGATCACATCCTAGCTCCCTTATGATCCATCCACTATGGCATATCCTTATCATAAGCTTTCCATCTTATAGCTTATCCCCATCCATTTATCATGAGCTTTCCACTATAGCCTACCTATTTGTTCATCATGAGGCATGCATCCATCCCTTTTATGGCCTATCTTTTTATCCATCCATATATCATGAGCCTTCCATCCCTTATTGCCCATCCTTTTATCCATCCAATCCCATTCATCCATCTTTGCACCTAGACTTGGTTTTCCCTTGTCATTGGTATCTAGCACAACAGCTACCTAAATTGTAAATCCATTGACATCCCAAAACATTTCAAAAACTACAAAAAAAAATCAAATATGTCAAAAAATCCAAAAAAATCAAATATCCAACAAAAAATCCAAGCAATAAGATCAATTCAATCATCATCCAAAACAATCCACTCCATCAACATCAATCAAAATCAAAATTATCATCATCAATTCTTCTTATCAATAACATTCATTCATCCATTTCAATCAATCACTTCTTCTAGTCATATCAATCAAATCAATCTAAGCAATGATCTTAAATCCATGTCACACTAATCCATATCAAGCAAGCTAATGAATCAAGGAATATTATCCAATCAAATCAACAGGTTTTGATCCTAATCTTGTCATGAGCCCAATCAATCATCATCAATCATCATCAATCATCATCAATGGGATATAGCGTTCCCACATCCTTGTGTTGATCTAGGGATATAGCTTTCCCCACAATGACAACACTATCTATCTTTATCAATGAAACAATCAATCATTGGTTTATGACTTGACAAGGGCAATACCTTGTTTATTTTATATCCTTTGTGCACACTAAGAACACTTGCTTATACTTAGATTGAGTGGACACTCTTATCATCACACCATCACTATCATCATTCTAAACAAATCCAATCATCAAAACAATCAACCCAGCAATAGCAACCATCACAACCAAAGCACATCAAGCCAACCATCACAACAAATCCTATCAATTATCAGCATTAACACCAAAGAAAATCAACTCAAAGCACATCAATCCAACCATCAAAATAAATCCTATCAATCATCAACATCAACACCAAAACAAATCAACTCAATCACATCAACTCCAATCGGAACAAATCCAGCCACTCCAACAAATTAAAAGTAGCTCAATCCCCCACATATCATCTAATCATCCATTCATCAAATCAAATCATATCAATCTAATCATCCATCATTTCATCATCTTCAAGTCATTCTAAGCAAAGATCCAAATGCAAGCCCATCCTTAATCCATACCAATCAAGTTAATCAATCAAGCCAAATTATCCAATCGCAATCCATGGTCTTGATCCTAGCCTTGTTGTAAGCCAAATCAATTAGCCAATTAGCCAACCAACTTAGAAAACAACCTTGTGTTGATCTAGGGATATAGCTTTCCCCGCAATGACAACACTCTCAACTATCATCAACAAAACAATCAGCAATTAATCTTTGGTTTACAACTTGACAGGGGCAATACCTTGTTTATTTTTGTATCATTTACGCATGCTTGCTTGTTTGCTTGTATGTGTTATCATTTTATCTTGCATCTGTATCATATCGATATCATTTCCAGCTAATATTCATATCTTGTGTATGTTGGAATAGCTTTTTGCACTATCCTTTGCATCTGAGGTCATATCATACCTTTTGTGCATTAGGACTTTAATGCTCTAAGTTTACTTCCTCATACGTTAGACAAGGTTGTATTACGCTGGGGCACAAGACACATCGTCACCCTGGTCCTTATACCTTGGTGCATAACGTCTAGTGCTATATCAAACATCATGGTTGCTCACTTTCATTGCAGCATAACGCATCATTCATTTCTTCTATCCATTCCCTTAGCTATCTTTCTTAGTCAAGCCATTTCTTTTCGAGAGCCTACTCGTGTTTATCCAACCCGCCTAACCTCTCGAGGGGGCATCATCATCTTATCTTTCCATCATCATCATCATCTTCATCATATCCTTAGATCATCATCCCATATCCTTTTCCTCTATCCATATCTTAACTTCTTTGAAATGATGTTACTTGACATAAATCTTATCATCTCGAACATCATCTCAAAGAGGGGCAAAATGTAGACACCCAAAATTGTCCCAACTTTGTCCATGTCTAGCAACACCTTGTAAACATTATCCTAGACATCTTGTAGCATTTTGTCCTAATTTCCCTAATCCATTAAGCTAATTAATTAAATAAATTTGATTTATTTAATTAAAATCCCATTTAATCCCATCCTCATCCTACTTAGCCAATTAATTAAATAAATTTTATTTATTTAATTAATTCCACATGCATAATCTCATTTACCCTATCCTCATCCTAATTAATTAAATAAATTTAATTTATTTAATTAATTTCCACATCATATCTTATCTCATCCTATTCAACTTCTTAATTAATTAAATAAATTTTATTTATTTAATTAATATCCAACTCATATCCCAACTAATTCAAATATTTTATTTGAATTAAACACTCATCTTTTATCAGATTCCAACACTTGTCTAGTCAATCATGTGTTACAACTTTTATCCTTCACATGCACAACTAATGGGACCTAATTTTAGTATTTATCTACACAAGCACACCTAAGCCTCATCTTCCCTTGCCACATGTCAATTGACTACAATTTCTTAATATGCAAGGAAACCTAACTTAATCCTATCCATCCATTTCATCTAAAGCCCTAATTGATCCTAGCCATCCATTTGAACTAAGCCAAGCCTATAAATCAAACCCCTCACAAGCCATTAGGATGCATTGAGCCTTAAGCACCCTTATTCTGTCAAATTTTCTAAAAGGGCATTGATCCTCAAGTATCCACATGCTGTTGAAATATTATTAGAGCATTTGCATCCATCATCTATCTCCTTATCAACGTTATGCTGCGGAATCGAGCAATCAACACAACAAAGCGATCAATCAATCAAGCTCATTTTGCATCTTCGAGGTATTGAATTATTTGGGTTTAGGTTATGCATTTCAATTGTTTGATCATTTCTATTTATAAATCCAAATTTTTTGATATATTTTTTGATATACACAAGGGAGAAAATGAAAGTCTAAGATCTAAGCCTAAACTTTGTGGTGTTTCTTGTGATACTAATGACTTGTGTGATACTACAGAAGCTTCTTTAGAAGGTGATATTGAAGATAACAATGTAACTAAATTTAGAGTTGTTGGTGATGGTATTGGTTTCAAAATCATGCAAAGAATGGGATATGAAGGAAAAAGATTGGGAAAGCATCAGCAAGGAATTAGAGAGCCTATTGAGCTGGTAATGAGATCAAGAAATGAAGACCTTAGATATATCAGAGGTAAGGATGTTGTCACAAGTTCAAACAAATCAACTCAGGGAAGGAAAGGTATGCATTGTTCTTATGATAATAGACATGGGCATGAAAAGGAATTTTGTTGAGATCTATACCCTTGTAAGTTTTGTGGATTAAGGAATCACTTTGAAAAGATGTGTTGGAATAAAATGCGAAAGAGAAAGCCTATGATAGATTGTATGCAAATGGATTATGGATGGATTGATGGATCAAAATGGAAATATGTTACTTGTATGTTCAAAAGGTTGTATAGATTAAAGCATTCATGTGTTGGAGAGAAAAGAGGATATGGATCAAGATGAGGAGAGAGAGGACCACATGCGGAGCAAAACAAGGACAGTAATTCATACCATAGAGGGAGAAATGATAGGAGTCATAATTCTTACTACAATGAAGGATACAGAGGATTTGCAAGGAGAGGAACCTGTTTTCAAGTTTGGAGGCAAAAACATCAAGTGTTGAATTTCACCAAGAACCTATTACCAGAGAGGCTAATGATGGGGAAGCAGTAAATAATGCAGAGGTAGTTTATGCAGAGGAAGAAGAACCTATTGAATCATCAAGTTCAACAGAGAAGCTGGAAGAGGGTGAGACATTGATCTTAAGGAGAATTTTGTTGTAGACTAATCATCTGTGGAACTAGTTTAAGAGAACGTTTATGTCCAAAGCATAAGAGAAAAGAGAATTTCTTATTGTAGAGAAAGAAGGGATAACAAGGAATTCTACCAGAAGAAGAAGTAACTTACATCGGAGCAAAAGAATTATGGATAAAGAAATAGAGAGAAGTATAGGATCAGTGTGTGCAGAGAAGAAACTATAAGATTTTGATGTGTGCAGAAGGAACTGTATCTAGAACCAGAGGTTAGAAAGTGTTGCAGAGAGAATTCAAGGATGTATTGATAGAATCAAGGAAGAAAATGATTGTTCCAAAGGATGCTAAGGTTATTTGACTCTTGATTGATTGAAGTTGGTATTGAATTGAGGAATCCTACTAGTGTTTGACAATAGAGTGCTGAACTAAGAGGCAGTTGAAACATTGTAGCCAGACCGCTAAACCTAGACCACCATAAAATGAAGAATTTGAGACATCTTGTGGAGAAGACTTGCTCAAACCATTGATCATTGAGGCAATGCATAGGTTTGCAAGTAGAACTCTAAATTTAGATCACTAGAAGTGAGAAGAACTAGAGACAATTTACATGGAGGACCTGTACAGACCATCGACCATGTGGCAGTGCAATGATTTGTGAACAGATACCGAACTTGAGGTAGTTTGCATGGATGGCTAGAATAGAATGCCGACCTTGAGGCAGTTGCAAGTACCTATGAACAGAGCGTTGAACATATCCTAAGAGACATCATTGATTCTGATAGAATATAGACCAAAGTGAAAAGGCTCACTTTTCAATTAACCCTGAGAGTCTAATTCAGGAGCATCCAAAAGACATTTAAGTAACTTGGGACAGTTAATGTTTAGTTGCAGAGTGTCATGAAGAGACATTTGAGATTACTACATTTCACCACATTTAAACATCAAAGCTTGTAGGGTAGATTTAGTTTCTATGACATGACATTTTCATCATATTCAAAATTTAGGTCATTTGGATTTGTCTGCTAAGAGATATCGCTATCAGAAGGTTACCTATTTTCACATAGCAGAGCAGTCAGTGTTCAGTTGAAGCCTAATGGGTTTGCAGAGCCTAATGGAACATCATTCAAGGTAATATGGGACCAGATGGACCTTCATGGAGAACCACATCTAGTTTCATTCATTTGTGGAGCAATACCATATGTTTTGGGCTGACCTATTTGTTTCTACACATTTCATAAGTTAGCTGTTACAATTGGGCCAACTTGATAATGTTTTGAAGGCTTGCAGAGGATATAAATGAAGAATAGAAGATTGTTTCAAAGAAATAGAGGAAGTGTGTGAAGATATGAAGCATGAAGATGAATTGTTTTGATTTGGAGAAGATAGTAGAGTAGAAGTAGAAGACAGAGAAGAGAGAAGATGTTACATCCCTATTTTCTAACTTGCTTTACTTTTACTTTTTACTTGGGCATAAGTAATTTTTTTGAGATGTTATAGATTTATGACAGGAAATGACATGGAATTATATTGAATATCAATTATGAAATCAGGGAAATGATTATGTTATGGTCGATTTAATAACTGTGATATAAGATTTGATTTATTAGTTGAATTTATCGAATAAAGATGCACTGATCTCTTATTGTTTGATGACAAGTGAAACAGGATTACAGGGTATCGACTCTCAGAGAGGAGAGAGAGAGTATCTTTCGATAAGAGAGAGATAGACCTTGGATTATGAGTGGTCAATTTGCCAAACAAGTCTAGTGTTAAACGATAATGTGAACCAATGAGTCGTATGAGGTAAGTCTTATCTTGCCAGTTTTCTTTCGAATCTAAATCGACAGGTAGTCGATATCCTGATTATCATTTAGTCAAGTTGATGGTGAGTCGGCATAGTCGTTTGCGAAGTAAACAACGTCATTGACGTAGAACGGTTGTTTTTATCTCCTTGAGTCACTTGAGGCTTTATTGTCGCCTCTTAGACGTTAAGATGTTCCCATCAAGTTGGATGATGCCGATATTGTCATCGTTTAACGTCAATAGTTGAACCTATTTTGTGGCGGATTCGTGAATCCCGTCTCGTAGTTGAAAGATGTGAGAAGTCAACTTTGTGCATCTAACGGTGTAGGAAACTTGTTTTGTGTTACGCTCAATCCGTCGTGATTGCCGTAAAACGCATTGAACTTGTGTTGCGTTACGCCCAATCCGTCATGATTGTCGTAAAATGCTTTGAGCATTTGTTGTAAACTCCTTTTGCGAAAATCGACAGACGTCAAATTAGAGACTTGGGTGTGTTTTAACCTTTGTCGTAATGTAAAGGAATATGCTAAATTAAATAGTTATATTTCTGTAGACATTGAGGAACTCCTTTATTCTTGTCTGTTGACAGAATCGATTCGAAGTTCAAGAAGGGAATCTTTTATGCTATTAGGAGGTAGTAACTGCCCACACTTTCTTCATATGTAATTCATGCCTTTAATTGTTTTGAAGTCCATGATTTGAGGGTGTCAGTCAGTATAATGAGTTCTTCACCACCTTTGAACAGTGGTTGTAAATTTAAACCAATATAAATTCCTTTTCCATCACCCTTTAAACAGCTACCTATCCTCGCACCAATCCATCAAACATGTCTTCATCTTATTACCACTGCCATATATTAAGAAAAGATTTATTTTGTGTTTTAAACCACATTTTCCCTTCTCATGATGAGAGTGATCCTCATTTTTCTTCGACAGTTGTAAACTTTGCAACTTAAGTGGGATTGGTTGCAACTTACGAAGTCATGGAGTTATTTTTGCATGCTGTGAAGGTTCCATTTTAATAGGCATGGCAGGAGTTTGCTGTTGTTAAAGAAACTAAAAACCAGGAGGAAAGGGCATTAATCCCCTTGTGTGCAGAGAGTGGGAACATAGCGGTTTCTTCCGAGTGGTAGAATCTACGAACTTTAAGGAGTTGGTTTTAACAAATTTCAATAGGAGGACAATCACTGTTGAGACGGGGAGAGTTTTGGCGAATGGTTAAAAGCCAACCATACATGCCATAAGATTGGGCATCTTAGGAGGCATGGCGGACAGTTGTGGGGGGGTGACAGAGCTCGCCGTGGGAAGGTGGTACGCTGCCAATAAGTTGCAGAGATAGTATTTACCAATGGATCTCCGGGGATGAGGGTTCTTTGATGTGTTCATATAGGATCATAAAATTCTGTCAGAGTTGCATATATATGCCCGTGTGGGTTCAAACACTCCACGGGTTCTGATGAATGCAAAGGCAATGATTGCTGAAGGTGGTAGAGCGGGGGTTTTTGGAGTGAGTTTGGGGTGGTCTTCGAGGAGGAGAGGACGTTAGATAGACGAGAGTAAGGAACGGTGCAGAGAGGGGTATAACATTACTTTTGGCAAGAAATAGAGGGGCAGGAAGATATGAGGATACGAGTAGAGGATAGAGCATAAAGTAGAAGGAAGGGATAATGAGCATCAGCATAAGCTTGAGATCACGGGGAATGTACATAATCTTCCATAGGATCTTTAGAAGCTTGTCTAAATAGGTTCTTTTCCTTACATAAAGTTTTTGCATAGATTTTGCTATACTGGTTTTGATATTGTAGTCTTCTTTCAAACTCAGAATCACTGCTCTTATCTTGTAAGGTCGATGTCCATGGATGACAAAATAGATGAAGTTTTGAGGTCTAGCATGTGCTGGTAACTTTGATTAATGAAGTTAACTATGTTTAGAGTCATTTTGACCAATAGGAGTCATTGTTTCTTGTTATTTCGAATGATGGTTAGACTGGTATCATATCAAAAATCATGGGATAAATATAGACAGTGATATAGGTAGGAATGTTTATTTCGTGAGAACTTCTGCTAATCATTACAAATATATTATATTTTTGTTTGTGTATACATTCCAAAGACTCTATTCAAATAGATTTGAAAACGTCTCCATTCTCGTTATCATATCGAAGACCTCTTTTTGAACAATGTAATCAATTCAGATTTACGCCAGTATTAGGATGCTTTGGTTAATGATTTCATATGAACTAATAAGCTCGAGACTATTGCATTCACTCTAGGATAGAGTCATCATGTTGATTAGTAAAAATCATGCTATGAGTATCGTAGAACAACTAACGAAACAGTAGGTAACAGTTGTGAAAAAGACATCTGTTTATAATTTATGGCTACATTAGATATATTTTTTTTGTATGTGGAAAACAACTTAGACAATAAACTTAAGTTGATGGCAATGATAAATAAGTCTTATAGATCTTGTGATCAAGACGATCATAGTTGATATTTTAAAGTTGAGGTGGAACCTTTTGGTTAGTGATAACTAAGGTTTCCTTGTAAATGGAAATACTCTTGTTTAAAAAGATTGTAACGACCTCTTAGTCACGAAGACTGGAAAATAATCATTCCTTATGATATTCTTGCTTTCTAGAATATGTATGATTTCTACTCCTTTGTGTGGGAATAGGATTTATAGAAACCTAGTTCAACCTAGGGGGTGGATAAAGATTATTGGATGACACTTGTATGGAACTTTAACTCGTTTTAGTTATCTTATGAGGAAATAGGAACTCAAGATACATTTGACTCTCGTCATATGGGAAATTTTATCTCAGCATAATAACATATTGAGTTGGGTTGAAAACCTATTAGTATTGAATAAAACAACTTAAAGTTGTAAGTATGGAAGTATTGATAATCCAACCATAGATGGAAAGATATATTTAACTCTTTTGTTGAAAGAAGACTAATAGATAATTGTTATTACAATTTTCTTACTTCTTAGAATATGTATATTTGTTATTCCATTGGATTGAAAAAGGATAATTAAAACCCTAGTATAACCTCGAAGGATTAAGAATTACCCTCAAACACTTCTCTAGTTATAAACCATTTTAAGTACTCTATGTGGGAAGTCATTAAAGGGCAGAGAGCCCTAATCTAGTAATGTTCATGTCTCTCTTATTGAAAAGAGGTATGTTAGTAGTCGGGAATGTTTAACCGTAGGTTAGGGAAAACTACTTGTTGGGATACAAGTCAACTGGAAATGCAAGTCATAAGCCTCGAGTTTTGCAAGCATGCAAGAGGTGCCATTAAATGGTTAAGTCAAATATTATTCATGATACCTTCTTATCACAATTTCTCTTAAGCTATTACTTGTCGACAAGGGGGATAAATCTCAATGTTGCAAAGATGCAATGAAAGAAACCTTAGAATGGATAGTCAATCCATAATGATTATGAGAGCAACGACAGTGTCTTGTGAATGTACCTAAGTCAGAAAGACTAGGTTCGAGTTAAACCAAAACTCATCAGTTAAATCTAAACCCTAGAGATGGTAATTATTAAATTAAGGCTTTGAGAGCATTATTTAGATCGAGATTGAAGGGTCTTGTGCCTTGATTATGTGTAAGGAGTCTTACTTGCAAGAAGGGGAATTAGTTCCAAGCCTATACTGCTTAACCTAGGTAAGGTTATCATCTTACTCGTAATTAGTCTATCTATATTTATTATGAGACAAAAGTCATGGACCTCGGGAATTGTGATGAAGCAACGAGAGTCCTAAAAAGGAAAGAAAGTTGAACAGGACTATGGATTTTAGACAGTGTAAGAAAACATGTATGGGTCGGGAAGACTCAATTGTTCAAACATCATACGTCTTAAGTTAAACAAAGATGACCAAGTCAAACTGTAGGAATAGATAGTATCCAAGTCGAGTTGGAGTGGGTGAACAATACGACATCGTTCTTTGTGAACGTCAATTTATATTGAAACTATGGCCATAGTAATGCATATGTCTCTACGTGCATTTGTCAGTTCATTGTATCTGGATTGCACATCCTATCGGGAATCATACTTAGCTAGAGGGTATCTAGGGTTGTATGATAGATAGAGTTGTGTAAGATACAACACTATGTACTCGGAAAGGCAAATTACCACTGGTCACCTTGGTCTATACTTCTCGTGAAGGGAAGAGCCACTTCCGGTTAGGAAGAAGTGCGGGAGACCGACGGTCTGTGGTTGGAGGTAAATCACTGGGAAGATACTCTCTCTCTCTAGCAGAAGACATGCCGAGGCTTGCGATAAAGATGTCAGATTTCCGGATGCAGTATATCTCTGAGACTTGTGTTTATTGAGACTAAGTAAAATATTATCTATTCCAGGTATTTATAATTGATTTATTTTTGTAAACATTGTACTTAAGAAAGTCAGTATGGTTTATTGAATTTGTAATGAGATATTTTGTAATTGTAGTTACTCGACTTTAGGTTGAATAAAAGAAAAATTTTCTCTATCCCATTTTACCTTGTAAAGTTACTTTATGGTGTAATTATTTTTGGTTTTTTCTATGTTTTAAGAATGCGGTTGCTACAGAAGAAGATACAAAGTAGAGGATTGAGGAGAAGAAAAGAGACATAGAAGAATGATGTTGTGTTGTATGAATCTTCTGTAAACCTAGGCTGTGGCCTAGCATCTGAGAAGCCCTAGAGGCATATGTAATGAGATTTGAAATTCTAATATAATGAGAAGTGATCTTTGAAGGCTGGGTTTTTCCTAAGATATATCTTGTGTCATGTGTTTATTAAAATATCTTTTCATTCTATTGTTAGTTGTATGTTTCCGTTGCATATTTTGTATGATCATGGTTTTGATTGATTAAGGTTGCAAGGCTGGACAGTCCTTCATTGGACCCTCCTACCTTGACTGCATCATTATTTGTACATGGGTACCTCACATGGCCTAGCAGCCGAGATCCATCTTTGCATTTGTTTGCTTCTCCCTCAGTTGCACTTAAGGGGGGTGTTGGTGTGAACAGGGGTATTTCCTATCAAATTTCCCCTTTGTAGTGTGCACAAGGCACATTATCTAACTAGTCATTAGTTAGGACCTATTCACACATTTTCATGTTGAGTTGACTTAGGGCTCTAGGAATCTTTCTAGTAGTTTCTAGTTGTCATGTGATCTTATCCTACAGTTTTCATCTTATCCTCTAGTTGTCACATGTCATAGGATTAAGACACTTGTCATCATCCTAGTTAGTCCTATCTTACCACCTTGCCTTTATAAGCAAGGCATATCATGTACATTATGAAAATTTGCATCCTTTGATAGAATAGAATTATTCTCTCATCTTGGATCTCTCGTGTTCTTTCAATGAATCTCTTATATCTTAGGTGGATACCTTCATAGCCTAATCTTACACAAAGTTGCACGACTATCATCTAGGTTTGAACTTGCCTTTATAATAAACTCAACTAGTGGTGGTCTACCATTATTAGTAAACCACTTCAAACTCTTCCTTGTGGAAAAAAATGTTGCATTCCATTTAATATATATTTTTAAATCCATTCCAAGAGAAGGCACAAATAAGTAGTTAATGTATTCCTATAAATAACAAGCTCTAGTTACTATTTTATTGTGTAATACTTTCCAATTTTGAAATTTCATTTTAATGTGGTATGTACAAATGTTTGACAGTGTACATATGAAAAGTTTCTACTCAAAAGGTGGTGTTATATTTATCACCTTAAATTTTATTTGGCTTTCTATGAATAACAAGAGACTATGAAATAAATACTCAATATTTCTATATTAAATATGACCATTATCTACCTTTATGCTATTATGGACTAGTTTCCTTATACCCTTGGCAATTATACAATATTATTTGTATTTAGATAGAAGTAATAAAAAAATGAATATTTATTAATGGTTTCTATTGTTTGAACTTACCCTTGTTTGTTGCAATCCATCTTCACTGAAGGTTTGCCATTTTTTTTATAATGATAAATTAGTCTCTTATAGTGTAATGAAGCCAAGGAATTCTTTGTAGTAGTTAGTACTAGCAGTATAAATATCTTGTTTTTTGACATGATTAACCCAAACTCTATAAAATATTAGGAAATAAATCACTTGCAATTGTGTGTGTTCTCACCTAAGTATTTTTGCATCCATCCTATGTGATTAGAAATTATAGATATTATAGATTTAATATCTTATGTGCACACATATCAATTATAATGTGCAATTATATAATGTTATTACAAGAAGCAATTTGGCACTCAGTGGATAATATGGGATAGCTTAAAGTTGTAAAATTTGTTATGAATATTCCTCTCATGTTGTAAGTTATCTTGGCTTAACTATGTGATATTAATGATTTGAGGATATGTGAATCTTGTGATTAATTAGTTGATCATTTTATTAGTCTAACCATTCATTTTATTAGTGTTTGGTGAGAAAATATATGAATGCGATAGATTGATGTTATCATGCATGATAGTATGTTCATATTCCTTTTAACAATTATACTTAGATAAGTGAAGATTATGGTAATGATAGTTTATGTTCGATTAAAAAATGTTAGGTTCTACCTTATTCACAAATGAATTTTAGAATTAAGGGATATATATTGCTAAATCAAATTTTTCCTTAGGTTCCTATCATTGGTAGCAATTTTGAATTGTAGATTTTGTTTCAATTACGATTTTGAAAATAGGTAGTATAATTATAGTACTGAAGCATTTATAGAAATTTGGTAAACATTGAAAATCATTAAACATTTTTTATATTTTTAAATAGGAAGCTATTTTATTTCATACATGTACTCAGAGAAGACTTATTTACCATATGCTCTCACATTGCCCACTTGGGATCTTGGTGATCAAAAAGGAATAAGATTCTATCAAATAATTAGTGAAATGCTATTTTAAGAATTATCTCATTTTAATTGCACTATTTTAAACAAGTCATGTAAAACAAACCCTTTTGCAGTGTTCGATATTAATGGTGCCTCTAGTTCATGTTTATGGGTCAATCTATTGTGAGTGAACTACTATATCTAATGCATAACATAGCTACAAAAATAATGTTTGTGGCTCCACCCATATAAATCACTAGGGAGTAATAAGGACACTATTATTTTAACTAAATTTGAGTGATAGAGAAATATTCATTAGACTATAATCAATAGTGGATAAGAATCAAGTGAATTATTACCATAGGTTTCCAAGAAATTTTTTCTTTCACTCGGCCATGGGTGTGAGTTTAAGACAAATAGTAAACATAGTCTTAGATAATATGACAAGAGTTATTAAGTCAATGCTTCCCTTGGTGGGTGGTAGTCGATGAGGAACTATTTAGGGACAAGGGGCCCTACCCACTTTTTATCGTTAACATTAAAATTAAAACAAAACTAGAACTACATATATTATACCTTGGGGATATAGGTATGTAGGCAGTCTGGGTAAATGAAGGAGGTTCCCAGTACACAGGTTTTCATGTGCATTGTTGGTAAGTTCTATCAAAATTGAATGGAACAACAAGTGTTAACCAATTATAAGAAAATAAGAAGAAAAAGTCATAAATTATATACTCTGATACTTAGAAGAGTTTTGAGTGAACTATACATCTTTGGCTAGAGCAATATGTTTGCTTGTCCCATTTGGATAGGTGTATTTATCTATCTCATTTGGATAGATATATTTGCATATCCTATTTGGACAAATCTATTTGTTTGTCCCACTTGGATAGATGTGTTTGCTTGTCATGTATCAACAAAAGAATCATTTGAATAGCCTTTCTTGAGTATTCATTTAGTAATTATAATGTAAACTAAACTTGATTAATAAAAGAAAAAAATAATGAAGTTTTTAATCATAATATGTGTTTAAGCCCTAGCAACCTAGTTGGGTTCTTACATGTGGGGTTTTACTCTCGAAAGGGTTTTCTCCATGTACACCTATATTATGACATATTGTTTAATTTGTGTTTATATGTGTTTCTACTTTTTTTAATTGTTAAAATATTGAAAATTTACACAAAACTCTCCTCATTAGATTAGTGTAGGAAGCATTTTTTCATACCTTTCTTCCTTTCACAAACTAGCATCTCATCATCACTAATGTCTTCAACTATGACCATTCCTTTCCTTTACATGGTTTCAAGGGCTTCCAACCTTACTTGTATAGCTCTCAACATGTTATCTAGTTCATTATCATTCCACCCCCTTTGATCATCCTACTCATCATCAATTATCCCCTTTGATTTTTTCCACTCTTCTTATATAAGACATTTTCTCCTATGGATCACCTACAATGCAACAATGCACAAACTTTTGTTGTGGGATTACCACTAATCCTTCCAATAACGTAGAAACAAACTCGGGTCTAATACTAATTGATGTAGTCATAGTTATAGGGGCTAATGAAAGATAGGCTATTCATATAGCCCAACACAAGAACTAAAAATTCAATATAAGAGTGCAAAAAAAAATTTGGATTCTTAGAAATATTATAATAAGAAGATGGTGTAAAAATAATATTTTATATAGATATTTTTATATGATAGAAGTATATAATAAATTCAAGAACAAGAGTAAATGCCACCCTAGAACATGTTGATAAAGTATAGACCAAGATTTCAATGTTTTGGATATTAGATCTTCTAATTAGTTCTATCTTTCTTCTTTGCTTTACCCTTCTTCAATGAATTTGTTACCTTTTTACATAGAGTTCTAAGTTTAGTAATGTAATGTTGACCAAAACATAGCACAATGCCCTATGTATCAAGATATTATCCTTGAAACTCTCCTATTAGCCTCTCTAGGACCAATATCCAAATATAGAACATTACAGATGGCATGTCCTAAAATAGTTCCCTTTTGGCATAAGAACACACCACAATTTGCAATAAGGGAACCAAATATAACATTTGACACATGAATATATTCAAAGCCTCAATATAAAGTTGTGATTACAATTTGGAGGCTTTGCGATCAATATGTGTTATTGTACAATAAAAATATAATTCATGACTTTATTGTGTTAAGCTATGATAGTAGCTAGAATGAACCCTTGTAGTGAGAATCAACCTCTATGGTAAGAATTGGATGAATTTGACACTCCAAAGTGCATGTAGAAGGAAACAAACAAGAAATAAATATGATGTTTTTATCAAGATTGAACTGCATAATTTTTTAGTCAAACTCATTGACCTCATACTTGTTGAGAAATAAATATTTTTGGGTGATGGAAGATTTCTCACCCCTTGAGATGTTCTTTCATCATAGATTCATACAATGTTGAAGTCATTCTTAACTGGCTAAATCCCCCTATCATAAGTGAGGCTTGGAGCTTCATAGGTGCAACACAATACCTCTAAAATTTTGTGAAGAACTTCTCATATAATGTTGCCTCGCTACATGAATTCATGTGCAAAGGAAGAAAGTTCCATTGGGGAAATAAACAAGCATTTAGTATTTGAGGAGTTGAAGAAAATAAGTATGACATCAATCCTAGCCTCACCTAATTTGTAAGTAAAATTTGAGTTAGAGATAAATACAGACGATTATGTTATGGGTGCATTGCTTTTGTAGGGAGGTGGGAATGTTTGTTATCACTCAAAAACATTTAGAGGGCTCATGTTAAACTAAAATACCTATGAAAATGAATTATATGCTCTGGTTTCTACAGTGAAGAAGTGGAAACATCACCTCATGGGAAAGGAAATTGTAGTACACAGATCATAAGCCCTTGCAAAACTTCCAAGCACAAGTAAAATTGCAACATTATAAACATTAAAAATGAATGGGATCTCTTCATCAATTCTATCTCATGGTCAAGTATAAATGTGGTGTAACAAATAAGGTGGCTGACATGCTCTTTAGACTACCTCTTTTATCTATGGTAAGTAGCTTGTCTTTGTTGGAGACATTTTCTTGTGAAGTGTATGTGTAAGATTATAATCATGACATATTTTTACAAGGTATATCAACCCATACATAGTGGGAAACATGCAGGTTTTAAGCCTCATCATTACCAATACCTTCGAGAAGGACTCCTATACAAGGTGGGTAAACTTTGTGTGCTAAAGGATTAAAGAGTTTTTCTTGTACCCTAAACCCTAAACTGTATATTATATTAAACTAATAAACTTTGAATGCTAAAACCCTAACTCAAAATGTAAACCCCAAATCATAAACTCTACATCCCAAATTATAAACCCTAAAAGTCCTAAACACTACATCCTAAACTCCAAACCTCAAATCCTAAACCCATAGGTAACTTAGAACCTTAAACCCCAAATTCTAAACCCTACATACTAAATTGTAAGCTTCAAATGCTAGAAACCCTAAACCCTACACCTAAAACATAAATCCTAAGGTTTAATGTAAAATCTAAAAATTGAAACCCTATAATCTAAATCCTAAACCCCAATACTTGCATCCTAAACCAAGTAAAACCCAAAACCTAAGCTAGGTAAATTATACATACCAAACCTAGATAAAACCCAAACCCTACATCACAAACCTCAATCCTAAAACCTTAAATCAATATCACCAATCCCTAAATGCAAAACCCTATACATTATAAACCCTAAACCCAAATCCTAGAAACCCCAAACTCATCTTAAATGCAAACCTTAAACACTACACCTCTAGGTAACGTAACACAACACTTGAAACCTAAAACCCTATATCCAAAAAAGGTAACCCAAAGCTTACATTCTAAACCCTAAATACCAAAAACTAAACCAAGTACAAACCCTAAACCCTAAACCTACATCCCAAACCTAGGTAAAATCCAAATCTTGCATCATAAAGCCCAACCCTTAAACCCAATTTCCCCTTACAACAAATAATAAATTGATAAAATCCTAAATGTTAAACAATACATCCTAAATCCTAAACTCAAACCCTATATCCTATTAAACTAATGAACCTTAAAGTCTAAACCTCTAACTTGAAATCAAAAACCCTAAACTCCAAATCATAGACCTACATCTTAAACCCTAAACCCTAAACTTGAAACCCTAGAAACCCCAAACCCTGCATACTAAACTACACCTAAAACTTAAATTTCATTTAGCACATAACTAAAACTAATTTATCTTTATGTCTCCCAGAAGAAACCCTTATCACTCCAATATACCAAAACCACTCTATATACCAAACCTTTCAATATATGAAACTTCTGAAAGGAAGCTAGGTGTGCGGAAATCGCTTCCTACACTAATCTAAAGAGGAGAGAAGACAACAAATTCATTTTAATCTCTATAGTTACAACAATGTTAACCCACTAATAGAGATATTGTAGCAAACACATACACAAGAGTGTAAGATAGAAGAAGAGAGAGACAAGATATACGAGGGGAAAACCCTTATGGGTGAAAAATCCCACACTCCAAAACACAAATCAAATGTATTATCTAAACAATGAGGTTTACAATATAGTTACAAAGCCAATGCTCTTGCAAGAGTCTTTGACACTCATATCTGGAGATAATCCGGTAGCATAACAGTACATGTTAATCACATAATGCATCACCTCTCTAAAGTACATGTTTATATAGAATATACAAGGCAAAAATGGCTCCACATTGAGATGGGCATCCAACATGGCCTCATAGCCCAAAACCAATGCCTATGGACACTTCTCCAACACTATAGAATGTTCCTGACACTTGTCAAGTCACCCCATCCTAAAGAGGTTGCCTATTCTAAAAATGGGTAATGACAGATGCTCCTACGACTCTTACAACTGTCATAGAATCTATCATAGCTGTCATAACTTACAAGTGTAAGAGAATCTATCATACACAAGCTATAAATAACATATTCTCTTACAACATGTCATAACCCACCTTGGGGTGCCCAAAGATGCTTTTTTCAAAGATGCTTCTTGGCACATGTCCATACCTGTCATAGGATCTTCTATTTCTGACTCTTACATGTCATAACTTTGTCATAGGAATCTGTCATGACCGTTTTGGTCAATATTCCCTTACACACAAGTCAATATGCTGACACATGGCAAAATATTCCTACCACTAAGTGGGATGCCTATCTCCTCATGTGAGGACAAATTTACATGTGGTCATATGCCATGTAGGATGACACATCACTGTGCCAACTCCCACAAGATGACAACATAGGATTTGCATCCTAATTATACAATAGGCAATAAATAAATAAATACAATGAAATGATACAAGGAATTACCAAGGTTGAGATACCTTAATTCCCAAAATTCTCCCACTTGTCAAACACCTTGTAAGAGCCAATAGAATTAATAGGATTTAACTGCTATAGGCCGAGAGGCCCATTGACTCCGAACACCATTTGAACTTCTCTGTGCCCACTGGTTTTGTCAATGCATCTGCAACATTCTTCAAAGTATCTACCTTCTCCAAATTCACCTTCCCATCCTCTACCATGTCTCACACGAAGTGAAACTATACATAAATATGCTTTGTTCTGGCATGGAAAGTTGGATTCTTCACAAGGCAAATTGCACTATGACTGTCACAACAAATCGTAATCTGTCCTGCATCAACACCAATATCTAAACACAATCTCTTAAGCCAAATGGCTTCCTTGCAAGCATGAGTTTCTACCATGTACTTAGCTTCTGTCATGGACAAAGCAACCACAGGTTATCGCTTACTCATCCAACTAATTGCACCACCAAACATAGTGAACACATAGGCACTGGTGGATCTCCTGTTGTCAATGTCACATGCCTAATTAGAATCCACGAATCTATGAATACAAACTAAATGTGGATGTCCTGTAGCATTACTATGATAGCACATGGAATACTTGGAAGTACCCCTCAAATATCTGAACACTCGCTTAACTGCATACCAATGTACCTATCCAAGATTAGCCATAAATTGACTAAGGACTCCCACTACTTGGGCAATGTCTAGTCTTGTGCAGACTATAGCATACATTAAACTGCCAATAGTACTAGCATAAGATACTCTGCTCATGTCCTCCACCTCACTAGGAGAATTTGGACAATCATTAACAAACAACTTTGTCCCCAATGAAACAGGAACACACAATGGTCTATAATCTACCATGCTGAACCTATCCAACACGGTCTTCACATACTTACTCTGGCTTAACCAAAGTTCTATGTTAGCTCTATCTCTTCTAATCTCCATTCCTAGAATGTACCTGGCTGCCCCTATATTTTTCATCTCAAATTGTGCTAACAACTGAGACTTCAAATTAGAAATCATATTCTTACCATTCCCAATAAATAGCATATCATCAACATACAATGCAATAATGAGAATGCAATCATTGTCAAACTTGTAATACACACAATGATCATATTTTGATCTCAGAAATCCAATGGACAACACAAAGGCATCAAATTTCATATACCACATCCTAGGAGACTGCTTCAAACCATACAAAGACTTCTTTAACTTGCAAACCAATTTTTCTTTACCTTTCTCTATGTAATGCTCTGTCTGTGACATGCAAATCTCTTCCTCCAAATCACCATGAAGGAAAGTTGTCTTCACATCCATCTGTTCTACATCCAAGTCATAAGCAGCTACAAGAGATAATAGGAATTGAATGGATGTCATCTTTGTAATGGGAGAGAAAATTTCACCATAATCAATTCCCTCCACTTGTGAGTACCCCTTCTCTGTTGGGAATTAAGGTGTCTCAACCTTGATAATTCTTTGCATTTGTAATGTTTGTATTTATTATTTAATTTCCTATGTTGTAAATATTTAGAAATTCCATATTGTCATGTTGTGGGATGTGGCACGGTGATGTGTCAATCCTACATGGAATATGACAACTTGTTATTTTGTCCTCACATGAGGAGATAGGCATCCCAATTAGTGGTAGGAATATTCTTCCATGTGTCAGCATCCTCTATGTTGTGTAAGGAATGTTTGACCAAAACGGTTATGACAGATTCCTATGATGAATCTATGACATGTAAGAGTCAAAAATAGAAGGTTGTAAGACAGGTGATGACATGTGTCATGAAACATCTTTGAATAAGGCATATTTGGGTGTCCCAAGGTGGAATATGACATGTTGTAAGAGAATATGCTATTTATAGCATGTGTATGATAGATTCTCTTACAGTTGTAAGTTGTAACCGTTGTGATAGATTCTATGATGGTCGTAAGTGTCGTAAGAGCATCTGCCATAGCCCATTTTGGAAATAGGTAACCCCTTTGGGATGGGAGCTGTGGACAAGTGTCAGGCACATTTTGCAATGTTGACTAATTGTCCTTGGGTATGGGTTTTGGTCCATGAAGCCATGTTGGACGCCTATTCCAAGAAAGGTCCAATATTACCTTGTATTTCCTATTTAAATAGGTGCTTGGAAATGGAGTTTGTATCACAAGTTTACAAGTACTGTTATGCTGCTGGATTGACTCCAGAAATGAGTGTCGAAGATCATTGAAGCTTGCATTATAAGTATATTGTAAACATTCTTTCAGATTTGTTAATACATTGTGTAGGTTTCTAAGTGTGGGGTTTTTCACTTGATAAGGGTTTTCCCCACCATAAATCTTTGTCTCTCTTCTTCTGTCTACTTTTTGTCTCTTGTTTTTTGCTGTAATATCTCATGTTAATGGTTTAACATTCCTGTAATAGTGAGGATAAATTTCAATTTGCATAGCCCTCTCCTCAATAGATCAGTGTAGGAAGTGATTTCCACATACCTAGCTTCCTTTCAGTTGGTATCAGAGCTTGATCACCATTTGTCCTAGTTGTTGGGTAGGGGTTTTTTGAGCTAATCTTAGGTTGAGTGGGAGTCTATGTAGAGCATTCTGTATCTTATTGTAGCAAGGAGATGGCAGGCACATTAGGAAGGTCTGAAGTAGAGAAGTTCAATGGCAGTAATTTTGAGCTGTGGAAGCTCAAGATGGAAGACATGTTAGTTGAATGAGACCTTTGGGATAGTGCGAATGGAACCAAACCAGTTGTAATGTCACAAGATGACTGGGATCTCAAGGATCAGAAGGCTAAGGGTCTCATAAGACTTAGTCTTGCCAATTCTGTGTTGTTAAATGTCCATGAGGAGACTACTGCAAAATTCCTTTGGAAAAAGTTGGGAGATGTGTATCAAGCCAAATCCCTAGTTAATAATTTTTTTCTGAGAAAGAAGTTGTATTCTCTTCAAATGGAGGATGGAGGATCTGTTGCTGAACATATGAATGCTTTCAACATGCTGGTTGTACAATTGACATCTATTGGTGTAAAGATGGAGGAGGAGGATCAATGTATGACCCTGCTTTGTTCTCTACTAGACTCATGGGATCATCTTGTCATGGCAATCAGAAGCACCATATCCACATTCAAAATGGAAGAGGTGGTTTCTTCGCTATTTTCTGAAGAGATGCGGAGAAAGTCTTCTGAGGTAGCCAAAGAGGCCCTTGTAGTTCATGGAAGACCCAAGGAGAAAGGTAAGAAGAAGGACAAGAAAGCTGAGAAGGGTAGATCCAAATCCCGTGGGAGATCCAAATCTCTTGGAAAGTCCAAGGCTCTTTGTTGGAACTATGGCAAGACTGGGCATTTCTGAAAGGAATGCAAAGAGGAGAAGAAGAAAAAGAAGAAAGCTCCTGATTTAGATTCTGACAAATCACAAGATGACGGTGATGCTTTCATCATAGCCCTAGCAACCCATGCATCTAATGATGTGTGGCTAATCAACTTTGGTGCATCATTCCACATGACCTCACATCGAGACTGGTTCACTAAGTATGAGGAGTTCGATGGTGGAAAGGTGTATTTGGGTGATGACTCTCATCTGAAGATCGTTGGTCATGAAAGAGTCTCTATCCAATTCCCTAATGGTCAAGTGAAGGGGATCTCTGGGGTTATGCACATCCTAGGCTTAGCACAGAACCTGCTTTCTATAAATAGTTTGAATGATGCAGGTGTGCAGGTTGTCTTTTCAAAAGAAGGATGCAAGATGACTAGAGGATCTATGGTGCTTGCTAAGGGTACTCGGAGAGGTACTCTGTTTCATTCGGAAGCATGCATTTCACAATGCAATAGTTCTTCTGACTTAAGGAAGAGGGCAGCAGTCACTTCATCCCCACCATCTAAACAAGCAGTGAAGAAAGCTATTGTTTCTAATCTTAATGGCATCATAAGTTAAACTTCTTGCTGAAAAGACAATGTTATGGCATAAGAGATTTGGCCACATTGGTGAGAAGGGTCTGCGTACCCTAAAAAATAAGAACATCATAGAGGGGTTAGATGATTGTAATCTTGAGTTTGACTTTTGCAAACATTGCATTTATGGAAAACAAAACTGTGTTCAGTTTTACTCGTGTTCTCATAAGTCTTCTGGTGTGTTGGACCTCATTCATTCTGATGTGTTTGGTCCTATTAATGTTCCTTCATTATCAAAATCTATATTCTTTGTATCTTTTATAGATGATTACAGTAGAAGGACATGGATTTATTTTCTCAGAAGCAAATCTAAAGTCTATAGCAAGTTTAAGGAGTTTAAAGCCTTTGCTAAAAATCAGACTGGTAAAAAGATTAAATGTTTGAGAACTAACAATGGTGGTGAGTTCTGTTCTACAAAATTTGATAAGTATTGCAAGGAACTTGGGATTAAAAGGCATAAGACAATTCCATACACCCCATACCAAAATGGAGTTGTAGAGAGGATGAATAGGACATTGATGGAGAAGGCTAGGAGTATGCTTAGTGGAGCTAGCCTAGAACAAAAGTTTTGGGCTGAAGGTGTTGCCACTGCTTGCTATCTAGTAAATAGATCTCCTACATCAGCTCTTGTTGGAAAGACACCCATGGAGGTGTGGTCTGGTAGAAAACCTTTAATAAGGGATCTTCGTGTTTTTGGTTGTGAGGCATATGCACATGTGCCTAGGGAGAAGCAGTCAAAGTTGGAGAACAAAGCTGTTAAGTGTATCTTCATCGGCTATGGTGTTGGTGTGAAAGGATACAAGCTTTGGGACCTCGTGGCTTAAAAAGTGTTGTTTAGTAGAAGTGTCATCTTCAAAGAGCTTACACCTTCTTCCACTATTTTACAGCCAGAAGAAAAAGAAAAGAAAGAGGATGTTGTTCAGTTTCCTCTCACCCCTAAGAAGACTGAACAGAAAGACAATGTTGGACTTGATGATGAGGAGAACTCTAGCAACTTTGAAAGCTTACATGAAGAAGCTGAACCTCAACCTTAGCTATTGAGGAGGTCTGTTGATAACTGGGAGGGGGGGTGAATCAATTATCTTAATTATTTCTGCTCCCTGAACTTTCTTAATAATTAATACAGCATCAATTCAAATAAGCAAACATAACCATGAAATGGAAATACACATGACACAATATTTTTGACGTGGAAACCCTGTTAAGGGAGAAAACCATGGGGTGATTAACCCAAGATTGTATTCTTTGTTAGAAGAATAGAAATACAAAATGGCACTCGCCAATTAGGGCTCACTGCCCGAGCACACTACTCACAAGAGGCTCACTGCCTATAAGAGACTCACTGTCTACAAGTTGTAAGAAGAATAACAAGATCTTTGAACTAATGAGAAGCATCCACATATGCTGAGGTTCAATTTCGGTTAGGCTCAATACACTAATCTGTTGCACTTCATACTTCCTCTTCTTTGGTGTTGTTGACCTATCACATAGCGAACTTGTCTTTATACTTTCACACTATTCTTCTGCTTTTCTTCACACACACAACAACTCACCACAACAACAACTCTCATTGAAATCCATTTGGTATATATATCCGCATAAAGGATTTCATCCTCTTTCTAGTCAGCATCCAGAATGGTCAGTATTTCCCAAACTTTAGTCTGTCAGCTGAATCCTTGCTTACCAAGTGATGCGGATCAAAGAGATACTTATAGAAGTCATCTAACAAGTTGGCCAATCTTGAATGATACCTTAATAATCTTGATCACCATCAACATCTCATCCGGAATAGTGTCTGATACTCTGTCGGTCAGTTCTTCCTCTGTCTGCTCTGCCAAACAAGACCCCAATACTTGAATGCTTATATCTCTTTACTCTTTTATCACCGGAGGCTCAAATCCTAGAATCTACTAGTCAAGGTATTCCTCTTGACTTCCCCAAGTCCGCACTTTCCAAAGATACTTCCTCTTAGAGATCCGGACCTAACTGTCAGACCTTGCCACAACACTCTGTTCTTGCTTACCGAACCACAACACTCTTCAATCTGACTTCCGGTATAGGCACACTATGTCCTACGGGTGTGTGGGATGAACTTTGTTGCCATCAATGACAACAATCATGAAGCTCTAATGTGTCTCTTGCCAACAATCTCCCCCTTTGGCATTGATGGCAACACTTAGTGAAAAATGACTAAGTGTTATACTATACTCCCCCTTGGTTGATGCTCTCTTCTAATGTACATTTTTCCGGAGCTCCCCCTTAGCTAGATTCCACATTTTTCACTATTCCTCACTCCCCCTTTGACATCAATGGCAAAGGGTAGGGTCCGCACACCAAAATTCCCAAAAGTTCAACTATACTTAGCCGCATAAGTATATAAACAGGTTATACTTGCATATATTGTAGTATGTCTAAAAAAGTTGTCTTCAATTGTACAAGTTCTGTTGCCCAACTCTGCTTCATCCTATCCAAAATTGAGATGTGACCACTCAACAGGAATGCAAGAGCTTCTACCGTCTTGAGATCTATCGGATCACTGGTCCGAGCTGTGGCTTAAGCATCAGTTAGGGCTTCATGCATGGCCTCTAACTTAGGGATAATCATCCCTCTAAGTTCACCCATTCTGCTTAATATGTTCTTCCTCTCTTTCTCAAGCTTCTTAATCTCATTCATGATTACAATAGTTTGACGTTCCTGGCTTATTATGGATACAGTGAGAGGATCAAAATTCTAAGAGAGGTTTGACAGTTTATCCTCTTGTTCTTTCACTTTCTTCTCAATATCCTTTGTTACTTTAGTCCAGGATATACAAAATTTATATACTTCTCCTCCATCCTTAAGAGCATTTTCTAAGCTCTTCATCCCAATGTCCATATTTCTCCTATCATTGGTTATAAGCCCTTGTAACTCCGAGAATCTCTTATCCAAAAACTCTTTCCAGACTTTCTCTTCTGGTGCTTTCTCTAAAGAATCAAAATGTGTATTAATAGAATTTACAAGAGATTTTAGATTACCAGTTGTGGATGCTGTAGGATCCTTTTGGAAGGATGGCATGATCTTTTCCAGTACACCGGATGCAGTTTCAATGAGTTCACAGTCTTCCATGTGAGACTTTAGCATTTTCTCTTTTGCCTTAGCTTGAGTGAAGGAAGCTAGTTTCATGGTTTGGACCGAAGAGAGGGAATCAAAATTGAATGGACCTTGAAGCAATTCCGGTTCATCAAATTCCATCATTTCTTTGGTCAAGAACTCTTTGACTACTTCTATTATGTCTCTTGCCAGAGACAAAACTTTCTCCTCTTCTGTAGCCTTATTACTGTCATCTTGTTTTTCCTTTTCCTTTGCTTCTTTTTCTTCTACTCTTTCCTCTTCTTTAGGTGCAGAGTCAGCAGTGGAAACCGGAGGAGAGATGTCTGCTTGATCATGGGCCTCCTCTTCTGAAGCAGAGGAATCTAAGTCCTTGTCTTTTTCTTCACCTATCTCCTTTACCTCTTCTATGACTATCTCAGTAGATTCTTCTTTGTTATCCATTCCTGAGGGATCATCACTTAAATCCTCTACAACAGGAATGTTGAATCTTTTATAGACTTTCCAGAGGATTTCTTCTGTTTCTTTTGCTACTTTATCAGTTTCTCCAAGCATGAGCTGATTCATTCTAGCCTTACTTCGGAATTCATCCTTGCAATCTTTGAAGATCATATTCATTTGCTTCTAAGTGATTGAAGGAAAGAGATGAATGGCTATCTGTTCTCGGATCTCAAGATCCTTTGCCCTAGCATTATTTTTCCTTATCTCTAATTCCTTCTCTAGGCTTTTGGGAATGAGAGATATTATTTCAATAAAAGCCTTGTTGTATATGTTCAAGTACTTAACTGTGGCTTCCTCCAAGATCTTTCTATCTGCATCATTGTATGCATCATATAATTCTATTATTGGTTGCAGGTTTCCATCCATAGTAACCGCCTTAACTACATCATCTAAGGATAGAGTGGGCCTTTCAATAAACTCTTCTGCCATCTCTTCCTTGCCTTCATTGGTAGAGGGTTCACCAGATACTTTCTTCTTTTTCTTCATTTTCCTTACCTCCTCATCTGACTCAGTCTCTTCATCATCCTTCTGACTGATATAAGACCTTGTGGCCTTTGTCTTAGTTCTTTTCACTGCTTTACCGGATGGTTTTGCTTCCGATTTTGATGCCTTTGAGGTCTTAGCAGTTGTAGGTGCAGACCTCTTGGAGGATCTGGTCTGGGAGGGGGCTTCTATCGTACCACTTTCCTTTTCTGTTTCTTCCTTCTCTTTTTCTGCCCTTTTTGTCTTCTCTCTATTTGCATCAAGTGCTTCTTTCAAAATTCCATGCCTCTTGGCAAACTCTTCTACTTCCTTCCTCACTTTTCTTTTTATTTCCGGTTGTCTTAACTCTACATAGATCTTCACACTTAATTCTTCAAAGGTTCCAAACCTTTCTACCTTGGAATCCTTGGGTTGACTTAGCATGTGCTGAACATGCAGCTCCACAATTTTCTCATCCATTTCATACCCCATAGGCATGATCCACACTGTTCTTGGTTCCATTGCCTCCATTAGGCACTGATCAGTTTCTACCATAAAACATATTGTATCTTTATACTTTTCAACTAGAGATTTGGGAATTCTCTCCCTTGCTTGCATTATACTCTGAAAGTTCTTGAAATAACCCCACAGAGCTGTATTTCTTGCCTTAGTATTCCCAAGCCCATGCAGGTAGTCTCTGATTTGAATGGCAACAGGTCTATCATTCTGCCATACCCAACCACTGGATCTGGGCAGCTCATTCATAAAGTAGAAAAACAAACACAATATCAGTCCACCATATTTAAAAGAGTTCTTCTTGTCCTTCTTGATCTTTTGTAAGTTTTCCATCAGTTGGCTTAGAAGGAGTTCACAGAGATCATAATCTGCATTCTTTCTCAACATTTCATAAGCAATGTACATAGCAGTTCTAGGTACTGAATTCTCCCTGCTGGAGTGGTATATCTTATAACCAATTATCATAGATGTAAACTTGATATCCGGATCAGAGATATCTTCTATGGTCATTACCCTCTTATCAAATTTTGATCTGGTAGCCTCACTCACAGTTTGGTTTTTGACAGCTTTGAGAACTGGTATCCCTCCAGAAGAGTGCAAACTGGTTATTGCCCTAATCTCATCCTTAGTGATCTTAAATGGTCTATTCAACCATAAGAAGTTATCATGTACTCTGCTCAACACATACCGAACCCATTCATCCTCTTCAAAATAGGGGAAATGAATGTATTGACCAAAATGTTTATCCTGGATGGCCTGGTACTATGGTTTGAGTTCAAAAGCATCATCTATTAACTGATTGTGATAGATATCTTCCAGCTTGGATTCCCCAAAATCTTCAATGTTCGCATGAATGTAAACCCTAACATCTTCTACATGCAAAATACCATGCAGAATGCTGGAAAATGCACTTGAGGGATCTACTTCTAGGGATTTGTATGGATGCTTCTTAAATTTAGGGCGTGGCCTATCAGAAATCTTCACCACATTTGGAGTAGCCATCTTTCAAAGATTTGCAGAGAGATATTTAAGAACGGAAAATACCTTTTACGCTTCTAGGTTTCACGGAGTGAGCCAGATCGATTGCTGCATGAATCGACTTCTGCAGATGATCTTTGATGGGCTTGAGGAGACTTGTTGCAAAACTCTTTATCGCTTCTTCTTGAATGTAGAATGAACAAGTGTTTGATAAGAAAACCCTTATATTATTCCGCAAACCCTAATACGAAGTTGCAATAAATGCCCAACTTAAGTCATTTTGGTTTGCCTTATTTTTTCTTATTCGGATGACTTTGATGAACCGGATCAATCTTGTTCTAAACATCTTGCAGATCTTCCATATCTTAAACACAGTTTATTTAGATGTTTCTCTATAAACCCTTTAATCCACAACTCTCCTTGTGCCAATTCCGGCACCAATTAACTGGCTGGGAGAAAAAAGTTTTTCCTTGTGTCTCCCCTTGAGCCAGAGCTCACTTTTTAATTTCCGGAAGGAATATCAGCACCAGATTCTGGTGTGGATCCATCCCCTACATTTTATGTACTTCTCTTCACCCAAATCTTGTTCATCTCACTTTGAACTTCATCCGCATTCACTTTTCCTTTTCCCTTGTCTTGATTCTGATTGTGGTGTACCAGACCTCTTTTGTCCTGATTCTTTTTTCTACAGAATTTGGCAATATGACCGGATCTATTGCAATTATGGCAAACAATATTTCTTTGCATATTTGATTGATATCCTCTTGATCTGCATTGATTAGCCATATGACCCATTCTATTGCAAGCAAAGCATCTACCATTGAAAGAATTGCTCATTTGCATGTTTCTACATTCATGAGATTTGTGACCATACCTTTTGCAATTAAAACACTGTCCAGAGAAGGATGTATTAGTCTAATTCATTCTCTTCCTGCACTAATTAGCTTTATGACCAAAGTTATTGCAGTTGTGGCAGTATCCATTGAAGGATGGATATCTTTGAGCATTATGTTGCCTCACTGGAGGTCTTCTAGGCCTATTTCTTAGATTTTTCTGATTCAAACTTCTTCTAACCGGATCCAAAGCTCTCACCTTTCTCATATCCCAAGCCACACTTGTCATCTACCCTCTTTTGGCTTTCAAGAAGAACTTCAAGTTGAGAAGAACTTATCTTGAATTTCTCTTTGTATTCATTTGTTGTTTGAAGATCCCTTTTGAGAGAAACAATTTGGTCTTCTATTTTTTCTTCATTATCTTTAGCATCTTCAAGATTAGATTCAAGATGTCTGATTATTCTATCCATCTTGTGGCAGTCTTCTGATTTCTCCTTAAGAGATTGTTTTAGATCATCTTTAGTTTTTCTTTTCTCTTCAATTTCTTGGGTAAATTTCATGACTCCTGATTCCATTTCATGTCTTACCATGATGATCTCTTTTGATAATTTTTCACATAACTTGGTTTTCTCCTTAAGATCTCCATTTGTATCATTTGCTTCACCTTGACTTGCCAATTGTTGAAGTAGTTCCTTTCTCTTTTTCATAGAGAGACTTAGCTTCCCTTTTAGTTCATTTATGAAATCATCAGCCTGTTTGAGTCTTTCCTTCAATTTATTGACTTCAGAATTACATTGCTCAAGATCATCTAGGGCAGACTGAAGTTGCTCCCTCATACCATACACATTCATCTTAATTCCTAGATCTTTCTCAAGCTATTAGGCTCTATTTGGAGGAACATAGATCTGATATCAATTGTTGATAACTGAGAGGGGGGTGAATCAGTTATCTTAATTATTTCTGCTCCCTGAACTTTCTTAATAATTAATGCAGCATCAATTCAAATAAGCAAACATAACCATGAAATGGAAATACACATGACACAATATTTTTGATGTGGAAACCCTGTTAAGGGAGAAAACCACGGGGTTATTAACCCAAGATTGTATTCTTTGTTAGAAGAATAGAAATACAAAATGGCACTTGCCAATTAGGGCTCACTACCTGAGCACACTGCTCACAAGAGGCTCACTACCTACAAGAGATTCACTGTCTACAAGTTGTAAGAAGAATAACAAGATCTTTGAACTAGTGAGAAGCATCCACATATGCTGAGGTTTAGTTTCGGTTAGGCTCAATACACTAATCTACTGCACTTCATACTTCCTCTTCTTTGGTGTTGTTGACCTGTCACATACCAAACTTGTCTTTCTGCTTTCACACTGTTCTTCTTCTTTTCTTCGCACACACAACAACTCACCACAACAACTCTCATTGAAATCCATTTGGTATATATATCCGCACAAAGGAATTCATCCTCTTTCTAGTCAGCATCCGGAATAGTCAGTATTTCCCAAACTTTAGTCTGTCAGCTGAATCCTTGCTTACCAAGTGATGCGGATCAAAGAGATACTTATAGAAGTCATCTAACAAGTCGGCCAATCTTGAATGATACCTTAATAATCTTTATCACCATCAACATCTCATCCGAAATAGTGTCTGATACTTTGCCAGTCAGTTCTTCCTCTGTCTGCTCTGCCAAACAAGACCCCAATACTTGAATGCTTATATCTCTTTACTCTTTTATCACCAGAGGCTCAAATCCTGGAATCTACCAGTCAAGGTATTCCTCTTGACTTCCCCAAGTCCACACTTTCCAAAGATACTTCATCTTAGAGATCCAGACCTGACTGTCGGACCTTGCCACAACACTCTGGTCTTGCTTACCGGACCACAACACTCTTCAATCTAACTTCCGGTATAGGCACACTATGTCCTGTGGATGTGTGGGATGAACTTTGTTGCCATCAATGACAACAATCATGAAGCTCTAATGTGTCTCTTGCCAACAAGGTCTACACGAATAAGAAAGCAACCTAAAAGGTTTAGTTTTACATTGCTTGATTCTAGTTGTGCTTATGCTTTGCTTACTAACAGTGATGAACCTAGAACTGTATTAGAGGTTTTGGATATGAAGGATGTAGGTTCCTAGAAGGAGGCCATGGAGGAAGAAATGGCTTCTTTGGAAAAGAGTCAAACTTGGGACTTGGTGCCTTTGCCTCCTAGACAGAAACCCATTGGATGCAAATAGGTGTTCAAGAAGAAAATTGGTGCAGATGGCAGTGTTGAGAAGTATAAGGCCAGATTGGTTGCGAAAGGGTATTCACAAGTGGAGGGTATAGATTATGGTGAGATCTTCTCTCCCATTGCAAAGCTGACATCCATTCGATTCTTGTTGTCACTCGCAGCAACTTAGGACTTGGAGGTAGAACAGATGGATGTGAAGACAACTTTCCTTCATGGTGACTTGGAGGAAGAAATCTACATGTCACAACCAGAGCATTATAGTGAAAGATAAATAAAATTTGGTTTGCAAACTTAAAAAATCTTTGTATGGTTTGAAGCAATCCCCTAGGAGATGGTACTTGAAGTTTGATGCCTTTGTGTTGTCATTTGGATTTGTGAGATCGAAATCAGATCACTGTGTGTATTATAAATTTGTTGGTGATCGTATTCTCATTGTTGCACTGTATGTTGATGATATGTTGCTCATTAGGAAGGGTAAGAATATGATTTCTAATTTTAAATCTTAGTTGTCAGCACAGTTTGAAATGAAATATTTAGGGGCAACCAGGTACATTCTAGGAATGGAAATCAGAAGAGACAAAATCAATAGAAAACTTTGGTTAAGCCAGAGTAAGTATGTGAAGACCATGTTGGATAGATTTAGCATGGCAGATTGTAGACCATTGTGTGTTCCCATTTCTTTGGGGACAAAGTTGTTTGTTGAGGATTGTCCAAAATCTCCTAATGAGGTGGAGGACATGAGCAGAGTATCTTATGTTAGTGTTGTTGGTAGTTTGATGTATGCTATGGTCTACACAAGACCAGACATTGCCCAAGTAGTGGGAGTCCTTAGTCGATTTATGGCTAATCATGGACGGGTTCATTGGGATGCAGTTAAGCGAGTGTTTAGATATTTGAGGGGTACTTTCGAGTATTCCATTTTCTATCATGGTAATGTTTCAGGACCTCCACATTCTGTTGATATTCATGGATTTGTGGATCTAGATTGGGTAGGTGACATTGATAGCAGGAGATCCACCAGTGCTTATGTTTTTACACTATTTGGTGGTGCTATTAGTTGGATGAGTAAGCGACAACCTGTTGTTGCTTTGTCCACAACAGAAGCTGAGTACATGGCAGGAACTCATGCTTGTAAGGAAGCCATTTGGCTTAAGAGATTGTGTTCTGATATTGGTGTTGATGCAGGTCAGATCATGATCAGTTGTGACAGTCAGAGTGCAATTTGCCTTGCAAAGAATCTAACTTTCCATGCTAGAACCAAGCACATTGATGTTCCGTTTCACTTCATGAGAGACATGGTTGAGGATGGAAAGGTAAACTTGGAGAAGGTAGATACTTTGAAGAATGTTACAGATGCATTCGGTGTCTATAGGCCTCTCGGCCTATAGTAGTTAAATCATGTTTTTCTGTTGGCTCTTACAAGGTGTTCGACAAGTGGGATAATGTTGGGAATTAAGGTGTCTCAACCTTGATAATTCTCTGCATTTGTAATGTTTGTATTTATTATTTAATTTCCTATGTTGTAAATATTTAGAAATTCCATATTGTCATGTTGTGGGATGTGGCACGGTGATGTGTCAATCCTACATGGAATATGACAACTTGTTATTTTGTCCTCACATGAGGAGATAGGCATCCTAATTAGTGGTAGGAATATTCTTCCATGTGTCAACATCCTCTATGTTGTGTAAGGAATGTTTGACCAAAACAGTTATGACGGATTCCTATAACGAATCTATGACATGTAAGAGTCAGAAATAGAAGGTTGTAAGACAGGTGATGACATGTGTCATGAAGCATCTTTGAATAAGGCATATTTGGGTGCCCCAAGGTGGAATATGACATGTTGTAAGAGAATATGCTATTTATAGCATGTGTATGATAGATTCTCTTATAGTTGTAAGTTGTAACCGCTGTGATAGATTCTATGACTGTCGTAAGTGTCGTAAGAGCATCTGTCATAGCCCATTTTAGAAATAGGTAACCCCTTTGGGATGGGAGCTATGGACAAGTGTCAGGAACATTCTACAATGTTGACCAAGTGTCCTTGGGTGTGGGTTTTGGTCCATGAAGCCATGTTGGATGCCCATTCCAAGAAAGGTCCAATATTGCCTTGTATTTCCTATTTAAACAGGTGCTTGGAGATGGAGTTTGTATCACAAGTTTACATGTACTATTATGCTGCCGGATTTACTCTAGACATGAGTGTCGAAGATCATTGAATCTTGCATTGCAAGTGTATTGTAAACATTCTTTCAGATTTGTTAATACATTGTGCAGGTTTCTGAGTGTGGGGTTTTTCACCCGATAAGGGTTTTCCCCACCGTAAATCTTTGTCTCTCTTCTTCTGTCTACTTTCTAGCTCTTGTGTTTTGCTACAATATATCATGTTAATGGTTTAACATTGTTGTAATGGTGAGGATAAATTTGAATTTGCATAGTCCTCTCTTCAATAGATTAGTGTAGTAAGTGATTTCTGCATACCTAGCTTCCTTTCATTCGCAACAAATCTAGCCTTGTACTTTTCAACACTACCATTTGCACCAAATTTTTTCTTGAACACCTATTTGCATCCAATAGGTTTCCCTCCTTTAGGCAAAGGCACCAAGTCCCATGTTTTATTCTTCTCCAAAGAAGCCATCTCATCTTCCATGGCCTCCTTCCAGGAACCTGCATCTTTCATGCCCATAGCCTCTTTCACAGTTCTAGGCTCATTAGTGTTAGTAAGTAAAGCAAAAGCACAACTAGAATCAAGTAATGAATGACCAAACCTATTAGGTTGCTTTCTTGTTTGTGTAGACCTCCTTAATGGTTGAGGTTGAGGTTCTACTTCTTCTTTTGAGCTTTTAGAGTTGCTAGAGCTCTCCTCATCATCAGGTCTCACAGGATCTGTCGATTTAGTCTTCTCAGGGGTAGAAGGAAACTAAACCGCATCTTCTTTCTCTTTTGTCTATTTTGGCTATAGAACAACGGAAGAAGGTGTTATCTCTCTGAAGATAACACTTCTTCTATACAACACTTTTTCAGCCACAGGATCCCAAAGCTTGTATCCTTTCACACCGACACCATAGCCAATGAAAATACATTTAACAACCTTATTCTCCAATTTAGACCATTTCTCCCTAGGAACATGTGCATATGCCTCCCAACCAAAAACATGAAGATGCCTAACTAAAGGCTTCTTACCAGACCACACCTCCATAGGTGTCTTACCAATAAGAGCTGATGTAGGAGACCTATTTACTAGGTAGCAAGCAATGGCAACAACTTCAACCCAAAACTTTTGTTTGAGGCTTGATCCACTAAGCATACTCCTAGCCTTCTCCATCAGTGTCCTATTCATCCTCTCTGCAACTCCATTTTGTTGCAGGGTGTATGGAGTTGTCTTATGTCTTTAAATCCCTTGCTCTTTATAGAACTTATCAAACTTTGCCGAACAAAACTCACCACCGTTGTTAGTTCTCAAACACTTAATCTTTTTACTAGTCTGATTTTCAGCAAAGGCTTTAAACTCTTTAAACCGACTAAAGGCTTCAGTCTTGCTTCTGATAAAATAAACCCATGTCCTTCTACTGTAATCATCCATGAAAGATACAAAATATACAGATTTGGAAATCAAAGGAACATTAACAGGACCAAACACATCAAAATGAATAAGATCCAATACACCAGAAGACTTGTGAGAACTAGAGTAAAACTGAACACGGTTTTGTTTTCCATATACACAATGTTCGTAAAAGTCAAACTCGAGATTACAATCATTTAACCCCTCAATGAGGTTTTTATTTTTCAAGGTTCTAAGACCCTTCTCACCAATGTGGCCATATCTCAAATGCCATAACATAGTCTTTTCAACAGGAAGTTTAACTTCCAAAGCATGTGCACTACCATCAGAACTAGTTACAACAGATTTCTTCACTGCTCATTTAGATGGTGGGGATGAAGTGACTGCAGCTCTTTTCTTCGAGTCAAAAGAACTATTGCACTGTGAAGTGAATGCCTCCAGCTAAAATAGAGTACCTCTCTAAGTACCCTTCGCAAGCACCATAGATCCTCTAGTCATCTTGCATCCATCCTTCGAAAAGATAACCTGCACACCTGCATCATTCAACATACTTACAAAAAGTAGGTTCCGTGCCAAGCCTGGGATGTGCATAACCCTAGTAATTCCCTTCACTAGTCCATTAGGGAATCAGATTGAGACTCTTCCACAACCAACAATCTTCAGATGAGAGTCGTCACCCAGGTACACTCTTCCACCATCAAACTCTTCATACTTCGTGAACTAGCTTTGATGTGAGGTCATGTGGAATGATGTACTAGAATCTATCAACCACACATCATCAGATGCATGGGTGGCCAGGGATGCGATGAAGGCATCACCATCATCTTGTGACTTGTTAGAATTTGAATATGGTGTAGTCTTCTTTTTCTTTTTCTTTTCCTCTTTGCATTCCTTTCAGAAATGCCCAGATTTGCCACAATTCCAATAGAGAGCCTTGGGCTTTCTAGGAGATTTAGATCTCTCATGGGATTTGGATCTACCCTTTTCACCTTTCTTGTCCTTCTTCTTCCCTTTCTCTTTGGGTCTTCCATGAACTGCAAGAGCCTCTTTGGCTGACTCAGATGTCTTTCTTTGCATTTCTTCTGATAACAATGAAGACACCACATCTTCCATCTTGAAGGTGGTAGTGGTGCTTCCGATGGCCATGAAAAGATGATCCCATGAATCTAGCAAAGAAAAAAGTAGGGTCATAC
Organism: Cunninghamia lanceolata; assembly: GCA_027924645.1. Classification (NCBI taxonomy): domain Eukaryota; kingdom Viridiplantae; phylum Streptophyta; class Pinopsida; order Cupressales; family Cupressaceae; genus Cunninghamia; species Cunninghamia lanceolata. The sequence goes on along the minus strand of BSBN01001001.1, from coordinate 7,968,194 downwards.
ACCAATCCTCCTCCATTTTCACACCCACAGATGTCAACTGTGCAACAATCATGTTGAAAGCATTCATATGGTCCACAATAGATCCTCCATCTTCAGAGGAAACAACTTCTTTTTCAGACATTCAACAAGACAGAGTCAGCTCAACAAAGTCTTATGAGACCCTTAGCCTTCCAATCTTTGAGGTCCCAATCAGCTTGTGACATTGTTGTAGGTTTTACACCGGATATAGTTTCCCATATGTCACAATCAACAAGTAGGTTTTCCATCTTGAGTTTCCACAACTCAAAATTAGTGCCATTAAATTTCTCCACATCTAATCTTCTGGATGTGGTTTCCATCTCTTTCCTGCAACAAGATACATAATACTCTATGCAAACTCCCACTCAACCTAAGATTAGCTCAAAAAACCCCTACCCAACAACTAGGACCAAAGGTGATCAAGCTCTGATACCAACTGAAAGGAAGCTAGGTGTGCAAAAATTGCTTCCTACACTAATCTAAAGAGGAGAGAAGAGTGCAAATTTGTTTTAATCTTTATAGTTACAAGAATGTTAACCCACTAATAGAGATATTGTAGCAAACACATACATGAGAATGTAAGATAGAAGAAGAGAGAGACAAGATATACATGGGGAAAATCCTTACGAGTGAAAAAACCCACACTCCAAAATATAGCTCAAATGTATTATCTAAACAATGAGGTTTACAATACAGTTACAGAGCCAATGCTCTTGTAGGAGTCTTTGACACTCGTATCTAGAGATAATCCGGTAACATAACAGTACATGTTAATCACATAATGCATCACCTCTCTAAAGCACCTGTTTATATAGAATATACAAGGCAAAAATGGCTTCACATTGAGATGGGCATCCAACATGGCCTCATGGCCCAAAACCCATGCCTATGGACACTTGTCCAACACTGTAGGATGTTCCTAACACTTGTCAAGTCACCCCATCCCAAAGAGGTCGCCTATTCGAAAAATGGGTAATGACAGATGCTCCTATGACTCTTACAACTATCATAGAATCTGTCATAGCTGTCATAACTTACAGTTGTAAGAGAATTTGTCATACACATGATATAAATAGCATATTCTCCTACAACATGTCATAACCTACATTGGGGTGCCCAAAGATGCTTCTTGACACATGTCCATACCTGTCATAGGATCTTCTATTTCTGACTCTTACATGTCATAACTTTGTCATAGGAATCTGTCATGACCGTTTCGGTCAATATTCCCTTACACACAAGTCAAGATGCCGACACATGGCAAAATATTCCTACCACTAAGTGGGATACCTATCTCCTCATGTGAGGACAAATTTACATGTGGTCATATGCCATGTAGGATGACACATCACCGTGCCATCTCCCACAAGATGACAACATAGGATTTGCATCCTAATTATACAATAGGCAATAAATAAACAAATACCAGGAATTACCAAGGTTGAGACACCTTAATTCCCAACAACTTCCCTAATCTTCCAATACACATGTAGGTACGTAGAAGAAAAATAGTACATGGAAGAGTGGTATGCAAAACCAAAATAGTACATGGGAGAGAGTGGTATGTCAAATTAGAGTGCGACATGGGAGAGAGTGATACATGGAAGATCCCTAGAACATGAAAGGTCTTAGGTTTATCATAGGCCTAGGTATTGGAATCTTAGGATCCCTCACTTCATTATACCCTTTATGGGGAATCTAGCATATCTAATGTTATGCCGTAAAATGTCCCTCTAGGAATTTTACCTCCTAAGTTTAGCTCCCAGGTCCCTTATTTTTCATCATGCATGTTCATTTTAACTCCTGATGCAAAATGGCCTGAAACCCATGTCAAATGGCACTAAGGGGACATTGTTGAGCTTGATCCCACCTTGAAAATGGGGCCTAGGGCTTGGGTGCTCATGCCCTAGTCCTGCCCTATTTGGTTGGGACCTAAATTTTAAATATCAGTTATGTGACCGTTAAAAGGTTCCGTTACCAACATCTTAAGTTTGAATTATGAAATTTGTAGTGGGAATGCATATATAAGCATGTTTAGGGTTTCATTTGTAAACTAGAAGATGATTATGATATTTTGGTGAACTTATGATTTTAGAGCATTCATTGTTGCAGAGCAGAATATTATTGTTTGTTATGCAGACTTGGCTTCATCTTCTCATGTATTGAAGGATTTTCATCTACATGCAAGCTACACCTCCAAGGTGATATTTATTTGTGTTGAATCAATCATTTATCAATTTATGTTTGCCTCTATCCCATAGGGATACACACCCTTTATCAAACAACGATGTTGGAAGGCTTGAATGCCATTCTGAGGCTTGACTAAGGCAAGCTCCTAAACACCACAACCCCCAACCCCATTCCTTTTGATTTCAGGTGACATGTGTCATATTCTATGAGAGTGAAGCTATAGAAGGTTGTGAATGAGTGTGTAGATTCTAGATCTAAGAAGAAAAGCACTACAAGGGCTTGGGCGCCTTCTCTAAAGCCCTCCAGATTTGTAGAGTAGAAAATATCTGAGATAGTGGTAATTAGTAGCAGATAACTTCTAAAAAGCTTTGAAGAAGTTCCTACCTTGGGCTTGGGCACCTGCTCTTTATCCCCCAAATTTTTTGCATCTTGAATTCTAAAATCTGGTATGTATCTAATTGTCATTTGATATCTTTGTGTGTGAGCATTTGTCAGGATTCGTCTGTTTATTTATGATTTTTCATAATTAGGGTTTTAATCATAATTGGGCATTAAATTAATACATTAATCAATAAATTCCAAATTTCCCTATCATTACAAGTGACAACCAACCTGTAGGTGAATCCTCTTGCAAAAGTTGCAATTCAACTTGGTTAAATGTCCTTGAATGTGTGTAGTGAAAGGAGGATCTAGGAATATCATCAAATCAACCCTATATTCACTTTTCCTACATAACATCTAATAATAATAAATGATTAGAAGAAGAAAGGGAAATAGATCACTATGAATATAAAGAGAGAAAAATATAAATATAAAATAAGTGTTGTAAAAGTTTCTACAATCTATTTATTACTCCAAGTGACCTCTATAGCCCTCAAATATACCTTTGAGGCATCCCTTCCTAGGGTACAAGAGGATAATCATGTCGAATGTTGTGTTTGATGTACTATAGAAGGGGCTCAAGGGAACAAAAATTATACAAAACTAAAATTAGTACAATACCATGAATACACTAAAATTAAACATTGTATGTCTATAAAATAACACTTCAAAGAAAAAATTCATACCTAGATAAAAAATCTCCTACACAACCAAATCATAAAATGCAATAGTAGAAATGTCACCCTTTGAGTGTTTCTACACCTTAGAGTGTACATTTATAACTTGAGATAATGTAAATTGACTAATAATATGTAATTTTATGATTTTGAGTTTAGAGTGTGTGTTTAGTTCAAATGATTTTTTTGAGGTGTATTATAATACCTGACAAGAGTTTAAAAATTCAATCAATAATTTGTGAAGAGGTAGAATTATCATTCTAAATCCTACATAAGGTTTTTGTGCTAAAAAAACTTGTTTAAATTGAACTTAGTTTTTAGACTAAAATAAAAATTGGAAAATGTTGAAATGATGGGTGTAGGGTTTTTTGTTTTGAGAATCATTGGGTTCATCCCAAGGGGGTATGATAGTATCCCTTTTGGCTAAACCCCCTTCAACAAAATGTGTCCATTAGAAGCCTAGGTGGTCTTGTTTTGACACCAAATTCACAAGCTTTTCATGTGGAACAAAAATCCATTGATTTCTAAAAGTTATGTTCAATAAAAACACCCACAAATTAAAATTTCAAGAAAATGAAAAAACCCTTTTCTAGAAGATAATCCACATATTCATAAAATATATTTTTTTATTATATTTTAATTATTGTTACTATTTTTTAAAATTTCGATGACAAGTATGTTATTATCCCAAAAGTTAAGTTTGATTTAATTCACCCAAAAAATAGTAAAATTTATTTATTTATTTTTGAAAAAATCCATTGCACTAGAGGAAATAACTAAATCCTTGTTAATAGGGCAGGGGGCCTAGCTCGATAAGTGAGCGCTTCTTGTGGTAGGCACAAGGTCACGAGGTCCAGTCTCCCCCCTGCCCACCTAATATTATAGCCGGTTCTTAGCTCCGGTCAAAAGTGTTTACCCATGTTGAATAAAAAAACTAAATCCTTGTTAATCCCATATAATTTCTTTCATTTTCAAGAAATAGTCATCAAAATGTTTGTTGTCCCTTAAAAGTGTAGTGTTTAGGGACGTAGAAATATTATTATCATATGATTCCACATTGTCATGAGATATGCATGATGTATCATCCATAGAAATGGAAGGTATAAGTATATCATGGATATCTTCCACAATAGATGTATCATGATTCGAGTTGTGTGGAGGAAAGGTACTCAAGGGTAGTATACAATTAGGCTAAAGCACACTAATAACATTCTCCATAGAAGAAGTATGAAAAACGTGGCAATCATGGAGGATTGAAGTAAGGGTGTCTTATAGAGAAGGAAAGGTAAAAACCAAATCCCTAAATGAAGAAAAGGGGCATACATGATGATATAATGCTTCCATGGATAAAGTCCCATTTGTGTGGTAGATTGTCAGAAGTGAATCAAGGAAAATGGATTACATGTCACAAATTGCAAAAACATGTCATAATCAATAATAGAAGTGTGAATATATTCCAAGGATAGGGACCATGAAAATCCATAATGTAAGAATAAGGATCTATTCTAAGGTGAGAGGTGTAGGGTTCACACAACTATTCAACAAAAGATCAGAACCCTAATATATATAAACATATGATATAGGAGTGAGGTGAGATCTATTCTAAATCAAAATATCAATCCTAAATTAGATCTAAAACGAGTGTAAGATGTAAACAGGTCAGCCCACAATACTGTGTCTCACTTTTTGGCCAAAGTGGGACATTGAAATCAACATTTTTAACCAAATTCTCAAATTTCTGACACTTATAGCAACTAATCCGTTAAGAATTTGAAGATGATGTGAACTAGTGATTTTTGAGATTTTGTGTGTAGATTATAAATGTATTTTTTTTAAAATTAAGAAATAATTTTGGATTTTTTTACGTAACTTTTAATAACTTTTTTTATAGTTAACAATATTTTTTAAAAGTGGCATTTATACCATACATCATAATTTTTTTTAATAGAAAAGATAAAATTATAAAATTTTAAACATAAATTTGTAACACCAATATATAGTGCATAGATATTTTTTCATAATTTTTTGTTGCATATTTTTTTTAATTAATTTTTGAAGTGAGATTAATTATAATTTAGACATAGGTTTATACCATACAACATAACTTTTTTTGTTGAAACAAGGACATCAATACCTAGTGTGAAAATATTTTTTAGAATTATTTTTCTATATTTTTTTTTTTCGCGTGTGTGGAATAGAGACCTTGATGTTCGGTGAAAGCCCTATGTTCACTAGAAAATAGCAAATAAATATAATAATAAAATGAAATATATTCAAAATCATACTTTTGAAAATCTTATACTAAGAGCTACATACATACAAAATAGAATTTCTAAATGACTTCATTTGATCCCCCAAAAGGTGAAGCAAAATTGGGTTTTTGTCAGCATTTTGATAGGTATAGAGGAGGCTCCATCGAGGGTTTGATTTAAGACTAGTGGGGTTATTTCCAAGGGGGTTTGATCTAAGGGGGTTTTATCTAACCCTCTTCAATTAAACCCCTTTAGATGAAACCCCTCAAGGCTTAAATTATTAATTTTTCTAAAAAACATTATGTGATTTCAAATAAAAATCAAGATGTCCCATAAGAGGGACACACTATTGTGGTAGCACCCAAACCCTAAATCCAAAACAAGGGTGAGTGAAAGATAAAATATGTAAATAAACACACAAAACCATAAAATAAGAATGTATAATAAAGCACAAAAATTAAAGGAGGGTCAAATCTAGAAATAAGATGTAAAATTAAAAAATGATAGATTTGAAAACCCTAATTGTGATAAGAAACCCTAGGGAAAACTATGTCATGTAAGATTGGATGGATTCACCAAAAATGTAAAGAAAAATAAACTTTCCATGAACTTAATCTAGGCTAATCTAATCAAATTCATAAACATAAGAATATATTAACCTAGATTAATAATTGATAGCTATGGGTGTGATAATTGGCAAATTAAATGTTGTTTTAGGTAAATAAATACAAATGGATAAGGCACTTAGCTCTAGAAAGACGAATGCTAAATATGTTTATTGATGAATTGAAATCTAGACATCTTGGGATTAAAAATAAATCTCTAGATGTGTAATTCATCTTGGGATCTAAATAGTCAATCAACTCAGTGAGAGGTCAAATATGTAGGTCTAGGTATTTTTTAGGGGTGAGCATCTGTCATGTAACCCATGGAAGTGATATGAATGTTTGTGCAGTCTCACTTCCTATTTTGATTTCAAATTTGTTGTTATCGTCTCTACTATCTAGACTAGAGGTATTTAAGAATACCTTTAGAGGGTTTTAATATTTCTAGGGGAAATTTTCTCCTAGGTCAACACCTAGAAAACGATTAGCTTTATAGTAATTCTAATGATAAAAAACAAGCTTCAACCATGTAAATGCTTCTAGGATGATAGTGTAGATCTAGATTTGTTTTAGGTACTCCACGTTGGTTTGAATGAGGTATATTACCTAAGTGGTTTCGCTATTAGGTCCTATACACACTAGTTTACTTAAGTTTACTTAGGGTGCACTTAGGATTGTTATCTCTTTGTGTCTCATGCAATATGATTAAGACACTTTTCATCATTCTATGTAGTCCTATCACTCGACCTTTCCTATATAAGCAAGGTCCCTCATGTACTTTGTATCATGATGTATCATATCATAATATCCTAATTCAATTTTGCACCATAATCAAGCATTTCATCCTCTTGCTAGTCTCTTGTGGAAGGTTAATCTATGGTTTTGCATGTGGTCTTGGGAGCTTGAGTCCATTGGTGACTCTTGCATGGTATCAAAGCTTCAGATTTGCAATCCCCTTCTCAAATCTAATAGAAAATCAGGTATGAGATTTTTTTGGGTGTATTTATGGCCAAAAAGGACCCCATCATCAATTCCAAAAGGCTCGGAAGATGGATTTTGATAAAAAATACCCTATATTTTGGCTTCAAAAAATTTTGGCCATTTTTGCTATGGTTCAAAAAAATCACAGTCAAAATATTCTATACAGATCGTATGGAATCCATATGATCCATATTGTATGGAATGTCACCTACATAGTGCCTATGTCATCACAGTAGTTGAAAAAAATATCTGATGGTCTCTCTAAAAATCCAGTGGTTAAAAAAATTATTTGGCGGTAAAAAACTAGGGCTTCATTAATGTGGTGTCATCCTCTGTGCTAAGTCACATTAGGCGATCCTTCATGATATACAGTGGATTTTTTTACCAATGGTCTGTTAAATGTCACAGTGGTTTTTCTTTGTTGTCGAGGTTTCTATCCACTGGTCACAATCACATAAAAGAGTTTTAAATTAAAGGTGTAGTCATGTGGTTCTCCTACGCCTAGTTCTAGGGCGTAAGTCCCATGCCATTCACCTTCCACTCCTCTAGTGCCTAGATGATGGCTCTACTACCAACCACCAGGTGCTTTAGCTAGATCATCACCATCTATCACTTGAGAGAAGTATTTTCATTTCTTAGCTAGTGGATCCACTAGTTCTATGCCAATCCATCAACTAGATTATTGCTCAACCACCGATCCACTACCCATTCCACCGCTTGGCCAATCTGGTCACCCCAGGAGCACCACTCTATTTCCCAGCCAACTAGATTCACCACTTCCACTAGTTGTGTGGCCATCTTGCCACCTAGATCCATCACCATCAGGGTGGTGCCACTGGAGAACCAACCATTCATCCTTCATAGTGCCACTGTCAAGCCCTTTTCAAGCCTAAAGGATGTAGTTTTTTTTTCCATAACTTAGGAATATAGTATCAAAAATTTGTAAACTATAGGTGTTGAAAAGATTGTTCCAAGCACTTTCTAGTGGTGCTAGTATTTTTCCAAATTTTGTTGTTGGAAGATTTTATTGTTGCTTGAAGTTCGATCATCCTTTTTGGCTTCTGAGCTCCTAACTTTTTCCCATGATCTCCAATTTTCATGATTCTTGTGGTGTTGGAAAGGTATTGAGGAGCTCTTCATAACCTTCAACATATTTTTTCCAAATTCATCCTTAGGTATCTTTTATTCAATTTTTCAATTATTTGCATTCTAGTTGATATCTTGGACATTTTGGCACTTAGAAAGGTTTTGTTTTCTTGGGCGGGATTCATTTATCAACATTGATATGTATTAAATGTTTTGATCTTTGATCTAACTTATTTGAGGAGATATCATGGTTTTTTGATTCATCCTTTTATGGTAAACCTGAATAAGGACAATTATGAGTCTTGGCAAAAAGGCATCCTAATACATTTTAGATGGCTTAATCTTTTGCCTTATCTTCATAGACTCTTACCTAAACTAGATTCACTTGAGAAGAAATATGCATAGAATATCAGAAATGATCATGTCCTAGGATTGATTTCTTCTAGTGTTGATTTTGACACTGTGTGTTCCATCTCACATATTGAGTGTCCACGCACTCTATTGGTTGTTTTAAATTCCCAACCTGATTCTTGCAGCAAACCTATAAAATCAACCACTTATTAATGATCGATCTGCCTTGAGGGATTGGCCAACGAATAGGAGATTTAAGGGGAGAAGGCCTTTTCTCAGTCCCCTTTGTTCTTCCTCTACACTTTAGGCTCTATGAAAGCAAGGAGGGTGTTCCTATTATGAACAGATATTGGATTTGATTTGAAGGCTATCTCTTCTTGACTAATGCCTTCTTCTTTTGAGGGGGAAAATGGTGTTTCTATTTCAAATGGATGGGGTTTCCTATGGGATGCTTAGCCTACCAACACTATTCTTATCATAGATATGTTCCTAGTAATTGCTTGAAAGAATGTATGATAAGGTAAAGAGATGGGCTGAATTCTTTAATCTCTAATCTTATTCTTTGTAGAGGAACATAAAGAAATTAACTTAACCAATATAAATATCTAAAACCTATTGCTGGAAAGGAAAATATTTGGATTGAAAATATTTTGAGGATAACCAGAGGGGTGTAAGTTCAATATATTATCCATGAAACAAATCAGTGCCTATCCAAGGGCCAAGGAGTCAAAAAGGTTAAAATGATAAAACTTAAACAAACAGTGATGTAAGAAACTTCAGTTTATTGTAAAGATACAACAATGTCATACATTGAAAATACTTTTACTAGCTTTGAAATCAACCATACTTAATTACCCCTGTATACCCGAATCACATATGATATTTTCTAATAGCAATTTTTACATTACTGCTTGAGTAAAATCCATAAGAGAAATATGTCAGCACAAGAAAGACTGTGTCGATGAATAAAGATGATTTTTCAACCAAATATATATTCATAATGTGAAACTGTATACATGAAGTAGGAGACAGTGTATTCCAAAACTCAACAAAAATTGTAAAATAAATTGTTCAGTAACTTGCATCATAGCTTTCAAAGATTCTATCAAGAAACTACAAGAGACTCAAATTGGAAACTTGAAAATAGACAACTCATTCTATAGCAGAAAACAAACTTATTTACAACTTCTCCCTGACTAGATTGATCCCTATTTCAGACTTAGTCTGGAAATATGACGTCGAACCAATATATTCTCATAAGCCCTGGATTCCCTTTTATAGATGTAATGGAGAAAAAAGCTTCAGGCTTATGACAAAAGAAGTTACAATTTTTTTCTAACCAACATATACAGCTGAAGAGGCTGGTGCAACTACTCCGCAATTGTGTGCTTTGTTTTCATGGCACATGCTAAAGTCTGCGCTTTCCACAAACATGTCCTCTTAATTTTAGAGGGAAACGGGCAGTGATGTTTGATGGGGATTCATTTGATTTGATGTTGTGGAGGCCCTTATCCCCATCCTATGCCTCTTATTTATCAAATAAGGGCATTCACTATCCAGTTTATCTTCTTCAATTGATAATGACTGCAAGTGTCAGTATCAGAAGAAAATCCCATTAACTAGAGTTCTTCGCTTTATGCCCATTGTCACTTGCAGGGATATTTTTCCTCTTTCATAATTGAGTGATTACCAACCAGCTCAACCAGATAGAGACTAGATGAAATCACATCAGACTGGGTATGGACATATCATCCACCTGGTGAGAGTAGCAACAACAATGACAAAATAGGAGCATTCTATCCTTATATACTACATCTAGAGAGGAAACATCCCTACAACTAGAGATAATGCTTTGTTAGGAAAAGTAGAAGAGGGATGAAGGTAGAAGGAAAAATGAGTTTCCTCCACACCTGATACTAATCTACCTAATCACAGTCATAAGGAATGGCTAGAGTATGGAGATTAAAATCAAGGATCCCAGTCTGGATGAAGAACAAGGAAGAAGTAATGCTCGTAGAAATTTGCATAGTGTTGCTTTTGCCCCCCAATCTTTCTTGTACCACTGATTCCTGAGGAGATAATTCCAAGTCTTTCTAATTCTACAGGGACAGATCAAGAGCCATGAGAATAAGGAAGAAAATCCTAAAGAACAAGGGAGTAGACAGAACACATAAGAGCAGGGGAAAGCCATACTGTCAGAATGTTTTAAATAGTATGAATGGTAACATCAGCACTTGTCTTTTTATAGAAATTTTGGGATGTAAGTATACATCCACCCATCTGTGGTGTATTAATTTTTATTCATTTTGGTACATTTCTGCCATAAATGGAAATCTATCAAAGATTGCCATAATTGAACAGAAAGATAAGACTTTATAATTCTACCTAACTTGAAAACATCACTTCTTTGTATTGAATTTTGCCAAAAAATTTTTGCATGGGTTTATAAGAATAGTCCATTTCATTTTTTCTTTGATAGATGGGAGGATAAATGGATCCATTATTCCTTTTATACCCATTTTTCATAGACTCACAACCCTTTATCTCTATGTTCTTCAAATTATTTTCTATGTTTATGGCCAAGGAATATGCTTGCCTCATAGTAGTAGTGTTCTTGTCTCTCAGTCTATAACTATCCTTTCTATTGAAGGCACCCAAATCTATGATCAAACACATAGCCTCATTGGGTCTAATATTTTCAAGAATTTCCTTCACTATTCTGGCAAATCTTAAATTGAAAGCTGGGACTGATTCCTTATCTTCCTTTTCAATCTATATGAGTTCCTTAATCAATATACCTACATCTATTCTCTCCCCAAATTGTTCCATGAAAGTGAACTTTAAATCTTGCCAAGAAAAGATAGATTGACTAGGTAGATATGCAAAGCAATCTAGTATTCCGATGAGCTGCATGAGTTGCGAACCGATTAGAAATCTGCATGTTGAGTGATTTGCATAGGTCAATGCAACATATCCAAGCTGAGATCTAGGTAAGCTACAGAGTGCCGCGATCCATCCAGAACTGGAGTAGGCTGAGTTGCACAAGTCAGCGAGCTGGCTGGAAATCAACATGTTGGACGAGTTGCACATGGGTGTGGCGAATCTGAGTTGAGATCCAGGTGAGCTACATGTTGTAGTGAATCTGAGCTATTATGGGTGTGCTGCTCCGATGCATCACAGATCTAAAGGACTGGATTTGTCAAGTCTTGGCAAGCAGAGGCAAGCTGAGCAAGGAAGTCTTGACGAGCAGAGGTGAGTTGAGCAGGACAAGTCTTGGCAAGCGATGTCAGTCAACAAAGGCAAGCTGAGCATCCAAGTCATGGTGAACATGTCAAATGGAGACAGATGCAAACTGTGCCTTAACATGAGAAGCTATTTGCATTGACTTCGAGTAGGTCACTGTAGTCGAGCTCGAGTTGTATGCTGGATTGTGAGTTAGTTGTTAAGTCAGGTTATGAGTGGTGCATCCTGAGCAAAGTGTTTCAGTATTGGGCATTCGTGGGAGTCGAGCTTGAGCTGGAGGACACTTTGTGAGGAGATTGTGCTGAACATAGTTTGTGCATTGGTTACTAGATATTTGTTCAGCCTTCTGTTGTGTCGCGTTCAGACTTATAACTATTATAGGGAGGTAGTGTTCGATGGAATGAACACGGGTCGAATCTCCCAAGGATGAAGCAGAGTAATCCCGCCGCCTATGCAAAGGAGCTAGGCATTCCACATGGATTTTAGGCGTGAAGAAGAGTAGCTCCGCCATATCTCGGAGGGGTGAGGTTACCTGGTAAGGTGATGGGGAAGTCTCATGTATGAAGAGCTGGAAATGGAGCGAGATGACTCGATCTAGAGTTGTCAGCAACAGGGGAACAGCATCTGAGTGGAGCTAAGCGAGTCCATGGAGGCGCAATGCTTCATGGCGCTGAGATGAGAAGTGTAGCTGAGCTAGGAAGTTGAATTCATGTGCGGCTGAGTGTTGTAAACAGACGCACACTCAGGAATGTTATCAACGCAGTGGTATGCTGAATTTGTTTGGCCAACAGTGTTCTGAGAGGGGTGACTCAAGTGGAACTTGAAGAGCTCACAGAATCTCTGGGAGGCTATAGCATTGGCAAGGAAGATCCATATTGTTGGATGGCATGAGCTTGAGAGTTTATGGGGGTTCAAGAGCTCGGGGCTAGATAGGTTAGCTCCAGAACAACAGAACAAGTCGACATCTATCTGGATATGCATTGGTTGTGATCTAGACTGGGCTAGGTTGTGTAGTCTTCTCATGGAGTCAGTCGATGTGTGTGCTGCCGAGTAAGATGAGTGCAACTAGGGATGTTTGGTCTTCTTCCTGGGCTGTGTAGAGTTGAGTTAGGTTCAAGTACAGTAAGGGAGACTAGTGGCTTTGCAAGGGAGAGTGCAAACTGGGTGCACGAGCTAGGATTATCTGGCTCAGCACGTACTAATTCCGCATGTGCGTGTTGAAAGGGATACTTGGATAGTGTTCCGCAATGAAGGTGTAGTTCGTGACAGACGAACTGCTTGATCCTCCTGGGCAAGCGTAGTAGAATGTGGGCGGTGCCGCACAGGGAAAATGGTAGCCCCATGATAGTTGGTATGACTACATCCTTATGATCTATTTCATAATCTCCCATTAAGTCACAAAAATCTTGTAAATGGCTACTACTTGTTTTGGATCTGTCATTGTTGAATTGAGTTATCTGATTTCTAACTTCCTTGGGTATATGGTTTGGAAACCCCCAAATACTATTGAAGTTAATTGCCCCATATCTTTCTGTGACAAACCCACTTTGATAAAAGAAATGTGATTGTTGCTTATACATTTCTAAACTTCTAGGAATATTTTCTGAAGCTTGGTAAAATACCTGAAAAGAGCCTTTTGCTTCCAGTGTAGATTTTGTTTTGATTTTCATGCAAAATCAATAACACTAGACTGCATCACCAGATCCTTTCTCATAGAGTCACCACCTCTACTTTATAGAGGAATATATTATTTCCTTTTTCAAGATCAACTTTTAAATCTTGTTTCACAGTAGAGTTACATAGAATATTTTGACATATAAAACTTTATGTAATAGTCTTGCATCTATCACAACTATGAATGGAAAATTTATGGTAGAGTCGCCATCCTTTTCTTTGAAAGGAATATGATCAAACAGACCTCTGTCCTTTTAACACATCTATCAAAGACATCTAGGTTTGAGAATATAGCTCTTCAAAGTCAGAAAACATGAGGAAACTTTGAATGGACAGAAACCCTTTTTAAATCTCATAAAATATTGGCACTTTTGCAATGGATTTATATTCTTTGGATAAGATATAGCCTTTTCTACCTAAAAGGGTTCCCAGTAGAGTTTCCAATCTGTTGGTTGTTTCAAATTCCCAACTTGATTCTGGCAACAAACCTATAAAATCAGCCACTTATTAATGATCGATATGCCTTGAGGGATTGGCCAACGAATAGGAGATTTAAGGGGAGGAGGCCTTTTCTCAGTCCCCTTTGTTCTTCCTCTGCACTTTAGGCTCTATGAAACCAAGGAGGGTGTTCCTATTATGAACAAATATTGGGTTTGATTTGAAGGCTATCTCTGCTTGAATAATGCCTTCTTCTTTTGAGGGGGAAAATGGTGTTTCTACTTCAAATGGATGGGGTTTCCTATGGGATGCTTAGCCTGCGAATGCTGTTCTTATCACAGATATGTTCTTAGTAATTGCTTGAAAGAATGTATGATAAGGTAAAGAGATGGGCTGGATTCTTTAAGCTCTAATCTTATTCTTTGCAGAGGAACATATATAAATTAACTTAACCAATATAAATATCTAAAACCTATTGCTGGAAAGGAAAATATTTGGATTGAAAATATTTTGAGGATAACCAGAGGGGTGTAAGTTTAGTATATTATCCATGAAATAGATCAGTGCCTATCCAAGGGCCAAGGAGTCAAAAAGGTTAAAATGATAAAACTTAAACAGACAGTGATATAAGAAACTTTAGTTTATTGTAAAGATACAACAATGCCATACATTGAAAATACTTTTACTAGCTTTGAAATCAACCATACTTAATTATCCCTGTATACCCGAATCACATTTGATGTTTTCTAATAGCAATTTTTACATTACTCCTTGAGTAAAAGCCATAAGAGAAATATGTCGGCACAGGAAAGACTGTGTCGATGAATAAAGATGATTTTTCAACCAAATATATATTCATAATGTGAAACTGTATACATGAAGTAGGAGACAGTGTATTCCAAAACTCAACAAAACTTGTAAAATAAACTATTCAGTAACTTGCATCATAACTTTCAAAGATTCTATCAAGAAACCAGAAGAGACTCAAATTGGAAACCTAAAAACAGACAACTAATTCTATAGCAAAAAACAAACTTATTTACAACTTGTCCCTGAATAGATTGATCCCTATTTCAGACTCAGTCTGGAAATATGACCTCGAACCAATATCTTCTCATATGCCCTGGATTCCCTTTTATATATGTCAGGGAGCAACAAGCTTCAGGCTTATGACAAAAGAAGTTACAAAATTTTTCTAACCAACAGATGTAGCTGAAGAGGCTGGTGCAACCGCTCCGCAACTGTGTGCTTTGTTTTCATGGCACATGCTGAAGTGCACGCTTTCCACAAACGTGTCCTCTCAATTTTAGAGGGAAACAAGTAGTGATGTTTAATGGGGATTCATTTGATTTGATGTTATGGAGGCCCTTATCCCCATCCTATGCCTCTTATTTTTTAGATAAGGGCATTCACCGTCTAGTTTATCTTCTTCAATTAAGAATGACTACAAGCGTCAATATCAGAAGAAAATTCCATTAACTGGAGCTCTTCACTTTATGCCCATTGTCGCTTGCAGGGATGTGATTCCTCTTTCATAATTGAGTGGTTACCAACCAGCTCAACCAGACAAAGACTAGACGGAATCACATTAGACCAGGTATGGACATACCATCCACCCAGTGAGAGCAGCAACAACAATGACAAAATAGGAGCATTCTATCCTTATATGCTACATCCAGAGAGGAAACATACCTACAACTAGAGATAATGCTTTGTTAGGAAAAGTAGAAGAGGGATGAAGGTAGAAGGAAAAATGAGTTTCCTCCACACCTAATACTAATCTACCTAATCACAGTCATAAGGAATGGCTGGAGTATGGAGATTAAAATTAGGGATCCCAGTTTGGATGAAGAACAAGGAAGAAGAAATGCCCATAGAAATTTGCACAGTGTTGTTGTTGCCCCCTAATCTTTCCTGTACCTCTGATTCCTAAGGAGATAATTCCAAGTCTTTCTAATTCTATAGGGACAGATCGAGAGCCATGAGAACAAGGAAGAAAATCCTAAAGAACAAGGGAGCAGACAGAACACATAAGAGCAGGGGAAAGCCATACTGTCAGAATGTTTTAAACAGTATGAATGGTAACATCAGCACTTGCCTTTTTATAGAAATTCTGGGATGTAAGTATACATCCGCCCATCTGTGGTGTATTAATTTTTAGTCACTTCAGTACATTTCTGCCATAAATGGAAATCTATCAAAGATTGCCATAATTGAACAAAAAGATAAGACTTTATAATTTCGCGTAACTTGAAAACATCACTTCTTTGTATTGAATTTTGCCAAATCAGGTGTCTTGGTTTTCCCACTTGAGTACTCTCATCACGTCAAATTTCATCACACAACAGATGAAATGTCATTCCTGGTAAAGGCACAGATTTCTAAGGGTCGAGCTTGCATAAGCCAAATCATTCTATTACTAAATTCTTTAGAAGTGGCAGTGATGAAGACCCTGCACACGCCTAAGTAGTTAATGCTTTGATATGCAACTTAGCCAGGTTTAGCACCAATGAATCCTTCTACCATGATTTTGAATTTAGGCCGTTGAACTTGATCCTAGTTGGTGTGCTTTGATGGTGTTGATCTGACCCTTTTCCAGGTTAGACCTTACTACTTGCTTGACTCAATAATAACATGCCACCTGGACATCCTTTTCCAATCGTGATCCTGAGAAAAAATTCCCTTTGTAGTGCAGTTAAGATGGTACCCGCCATTTTGCATATGAAGGATGTGGTCAGAGATATGATCTCGGTGGAATGGTGGATAACCGTTGGATCACTGTACTTCAAGCAGAGCATCTCTTGAAATGGTCACGTTTGATGCCACGTCTAAGATATGCATTTAATATAAGAGTCCCATCACTTTAAGAAAGCCATGAGTCTCAATTCTTTGATTCTGCAGTCGCTCAAAAAATCTTTTGATGGAGTATAGTGGAACATCAAAATTGAGACAAAACTGATATAGAGCACCTGGGACCCACCTTCTTTCCATTTGGGATTGTCCATAGCTAGCTATCACTCTTTCTGCATTTCTACCAAGGCTAGCTTCCTTTGTAATTCATTGTGGGTGGAATGGCGGAAATGAATCTACATGTGCCCCCTACACAAAACTAGTTAGTAGGACTGGTCTCTGACATGTATACAATCTTTTGCCATCTAGATGAAGGGTGACCAATCGGGCAAATTTTCTCTTTAATATTAGGTTTCTCTTCGGTGCAAGGTATAGACGGTATTTTTTTAGCGAGGGGCCGGTAAACAATGTTGAGGGATGACATGAAAAGGGAACTTAAAAGGATGGTGATGGGAACAGGCAGTCACTGAAGAATTATATCAAGTGCAGCTATTGACTTCATTCTATAAGGGTTTAGGGTTTTTGGCAAATGTTGGGTTACTCAGAACATTGTTTTTAGCAAAAGAACCCTAATTATGGAAATCTCGTGACCAGGTAACATAAAGTAGGGAACAAAACTATCAGAAACATGGAAAAATTTTCATTGTTCCATCACACCCTTTGGACCAATATTTGGGAGATCTATGGAGACACACATCTCTCTCTATTCCTTGATAATTTTATTTTGGACAATCTTCTACCCATTGATGATGCAGATAATATACCCTTTGATGATGATACAAAAGAGGAGCTTGAATATCTAGTAGGTCTTGATCATTGTGATGACACAAAGCCTTCCCTTGCTTCTCTTTCTCGTCCTATTGAGATCACATCTAGATCACTTGTTGCTACTTCAATGTTTAGTGATTCTTCTTTAAGAGATTCCAGTGATTCTTTGCAGTAGGATCATTTTAGTCTTCTTGATCCACCTCATTGGGATTCATATTTATCAGGCATTTCATCCTTGTTTATGGAGTTTCTCATTTCAAATTTGGAGGAAATATTTAAGGATTTATCTCTCCTCTTTAATGATTGTGATGTCATCACATCTTTAGTGTTTTCAAATGTAGTTCAGTATATTTCCTCTCTTGGTTCTACTTCATTGATTAGACATTCAGTTCCTTTTTTGGAGAAGACGTCTTCTTCTAGCATGGGGTCATTAGAGTTGTGTTCTAAGACACACATTAGGATTTGGATTCTCTTTTCATCTAGATTGTGGGAGTTTATTCTAAATCCATCATTGGATTTATTTCTTCCCAAAGGGAGAAATGTTGTTTGCAAGTAGTGGATTGTGTTTTGTCTTCAAGCATTCATCATTGGCACATGAGCTACTTCTTTATGGGGGGATCTATCATCTCACTCTTTCTCTCCTATGGGGGGGTTATTGATTGTATACTGGTGATAGAAGTAGTCCTTGGGGGGTCATGTTGAGTCCTCCTTCCTTCTTTCACTTTCTTGTTTTCTCTCTTTTAGAGGGGGTTTTTCCTACAAGTTTTTCTCCTTTACTTTGTTTGTGAGAGATATTTTGTACATGGGAACCTAGCATGGCCTTGTAGCCAAGACCCATCCATCAGCCATCATTGCATCTTTTCATGCTTTCTCATTCTCCCTAGGTTGCACTTAAGGGGGGTGTTGGTGTGAATGAGGTATATTACCTAACCGGTTTCCCTATTAGGTCATATTCACACTTGTTAACTTAAGGCACACTTAGTATTGTTATCTCTTTGTGTGTCATGTAATATGATTAAGACACTTGTCGTCACCCTATGTAGTCTTATCTCTCAACATTGCCTATATAGCAAGGTCCCTCATGTACTCTGATTCATGATGTATCATATCATAATATCATAATTCCATTTTGCAACATAATAAAGCAATTTGTCCTTTTTCTAAGTTCTCTTGTGGAAGGTTAATCTATGGTTTTGTAGGTGATCCTAGGAGCTTCAGTCCATTGGTGACTCTTACACTCCAATGTACTTGTTTTCCTATCATGTTCCTCCTTGAATGTGAATAATACTTCCTTGATGTTCAATGATGATAAATGATGTAATTGAATTCTTGTAAATACATGTACATAGTAATTAATTGGACAAATGTGTATAAATAGTCAACTCAGTGTAGGAAAATAATGGGTGGTAGTAGATCAACATTTAAATTTGAATTTTGGAAAGTCAATGGTCAGATCCATAGGTGTTGGATCGATCTTGCACCCATAGGATTGACCTAGGATAAAAGCTACTAAGATTAAGATGGATAATGGTTGTATAGGGATGAGTGTACTAACATGGTCATAATAAATGCATAATATGGGTGAATATATCAGAATGTGTGTGTATATGGATATGGTGGGGGATTGATGCAGGAGCATCCCTGGTTCAAGAGCAATCTTGCATCAACCAAAAATATTTGCATTTCATTTTTATTTTCTTTCATTTTCCAATTCAATACAGTCAACTCAGTTAGTAGTAGTTTCATTAGATTGGTCTGCATTCTGCTGCAGTTTCATTTTAGACCTTGTGGATCTAGACTTAGCATCTAGACATCTTCATGCACACCATATCCAAAATTTAGATTATTTGGATAAGTTTCCGGAAACATATCGCTATCAGAAGATTGACTATTTTCTCATAGTAGATCATTTAGAGAGTCTCAGACAATTAGCTAAAGGAGAAGACCTGCGAAGCACTTTCATGACTTGCGGAGCTAAATTGCACATCATTCAAGATACTTTGGACCATGGTTGACCTTCCCTGAGATCCGCACGTTATTTCATTCACTTGTAGAGGATTCCCATCTGTTTAGGTTTGACCTATCTGTGTACACACGTTACACCTCTTTCATTGGAGTTTGTAATCTATTTGGCTGACACGGAGGAATCTTGTGATCTAGAGATGATATATATTCATGTAATAGAGGCCTAGGAGGTTAGTTAGTGATAGTTCATAGTTTGATAGTTCAAATTCCTTTGTAAAAGAACTTCAAAGTTATATCTTGCACATATCTTGTAATCAGAGAATCAGGCCTAGGAGCCCTAATCTGTAAGCCCGCATGTTTGTATTTGGATCTATGATATACTAAATGACTAAATCTACTTTTCATCCTATCTTTGAGTTGTTTTCATTATGTTTACTCTTGCTGCATGGTCTAGACTGTTCACTTTGTGGACCCTCCTAACCGTGACTGCACCAAGTGGTATCAAAGTGAAATTTGAATCCTTTGGGAACGAAATGAGTGAATTGAGACAAGTTTGTGAAAGCAATTCGTAAGATCTTGTTGTGAATAGATCACTAAATCTGAGGCAAACTACTTGTGTTGTCAACCGAACATCGATCGTGAGGTAGTTGTCACCTTGTAGCTCGATCGCCAAATTTGAGGTAGTTACACTTGATCCTAGGAATCTCTATGCCACCAAGGAGAATACATGTTGTTGGTACTATGGCTAGAAGAATTGATGAGATGATGGAGATGATGAAAACAATGTGATTTCACTTGGATGTTGTTGAAGAAGATCAAAGAAGAGGACTTACACCTCAACCTAATGTTGAAAGTGATGATGATGAAGAATTTCAATTCACTGATCAAAATGAGGAAACCCTAAGAGAAGAAGAAGAATCAGATCAAGTGAAGATGTTGAGAGCTATTTTGAAGATTGGGAAAAGACCTAGAGTGGAGGTATCAAATTACACTAGCAATTTGAATCCCGAGGAGCTGATTGATTGGATAAATGACCTAGAAGAATACTTTGAATATGAAGAAATTGAAGTTCCAGAGAAGGTGAAATTTGCAAAGACTAAATTGAAAGGACATGCTACTATTTGGTGGAAAGAAGTTCAGTTGGATAGAAATAGAAGAGGAAAAGAAAAGATTACAAAGTGGGATAGAATGGTGACAAATTAAAGAATTAGTTTATACCTACTAACTATGAGTTGGAACTGTTGAAAAGATTGCAAAACCTGAGACAAAAGGAGAAATCTATGAAGGAATACATTGAAGAATTTCATAAGATGATCATAAGGATAGGACATAGTGAAGAAAGCAAGGAGAAAGTGGCTAGATACATCAATGGACTAAGATTGAACATTCAAGAAGAACTAAGTTTGTTAAGAATGACAACATTGGAAGAAGCATATTAGTTTGATTCCTTAACATCAAATGGAACGAGAATTACTTTGATTCCTTTGGAAGATGAACCTAACAATGAAGTGTATGGGAATGCTAGAATCTGTTTGGTAGATAGAAGAAAATTTCTGGATGGTTTGAGACATGAGAATACATGTGTTATGCTTTGATTCCTAAGAAGCTTGAAGCCCTAAAGACAGAGACTGAAGAATCACAATTGGAGGAGATAACTGAGTTGCTGATAGAATATGAAGACATCATATTAGATAATATAATTGAAGGATTACCACCAATCAGGAGTATTCGTCATCATATGGATCTTATACATGGAGCTAGTTTGCCTAACAAAGCAGCACACAGAATTACACCAGTAGAGAATGAAGAACTGAATAGATAGATACATGAGTTATTGAGAAAAGGTTTGATCAGAGAAAGTTTGAGCCCTTGTGCAGTACCTGCAGTGCTAGCACCAAAGAAGGATGGAGAATGGAGAATGTGTATAGACTCTAGAGCAATCAACAAGATCACAATTAAGTATAAATTTCCATTGCCTAGGATGGATGACAATATGGATTGTTTGAGTGGAGCAATGTATTTTACAAAGATAGACTTGAAAAGTGTATACCATTAGATTAGAATCAGAGAAGGAGATGAATGGGAGACTTCTTTTAAGACAAATGAAGGATTGTATGAGTGGTTAGTGATGCCTTTTGGATTGACAAATGCACCGAGTACTTTCATGAGATTGATGAATGAAGTTTTGAAGAAATTATTGGGTAAGTTTGTTAATGTATATTTGGATGATATTCTAATTTTTAGTAAAACAAAAGAGGAACATTTGTGGCACCTGAGACAAGTATTGCAGAGGTTAAGAGAAGAGAAATTGTTGATAAATATCAAGAAGTGTAGTTTCATGAAGGAAGAATTGGTGTACTTGGGATTTGTGATTTCTGTGGAAGGATTGAAGATGGACCTTGAGAAAGTTAGAGCAAATTGTTGAATGGCCTACACCTAAAAGTATTAGACAAGTCAAATCATTTCATGGATTAGCTAGTTTCTACCAGAAGTTCATCAAAAATTTCAGTTCAGTATGTAACCCTATGATAGAGACAATGAGAGGTGA
This sequence comes from Cunninghamia lanceolata, assembly GCA_027924645.1. Lineage (NCBI taxonomy): Eukaryota > Viridiplantae > Streptophyta > Pinopsida > Cupressales > Cupressaceae > Cunninghamia > Cunninghamia lanceolata. Next base: position 7,946,167 of record BSBN01001001.1, on the reverse strand, counting down.
TAGAAAAGATTTTAAGTGGACATTAGGAGTAGATAAAAGTTTTAAATTGTTGAAATAGAAAGTGACAAAGCAACCTATGTTGGCATTACTAGATTTCAATAAGGTATTTCAAGTAGATTGTGATGTAAGTGGAAATGTAATAGGAGCAGTGTTAAGTCAAGAAGGTAGACCTGTAGCATATTTCAGTGAGAAGTTGAATGATGCAAGGAGAAGATATTTAGTTTATGATCAGGAGTTCTATGCCATAATTCAAGCCTTGAAGAAGTTGAGACATTATTTGTTGCAGAGTTTGTGTTGTATACAGATCATCAAGCTTTGCAGTACCTGAATAGTCAAGGAAAGTTGAATCAGAGACATATGAGATGGGTAGAGTTCATGTAGAGTTATACTTTTTTATTGAAGCATAGGAGTGGAAAATCAAACAAAGTTGTAGATGCACTAATTTAGAGAAGCAATTTGCTGATAGAGATGAGAGTTTAAGTGTTAGGATTTAAAGAATTGAAGAACATGTATGAAGAAGACCTTGATTTTGCAGAACCTTGGAAAGCATGTAAGGAACCTGTTGTGATAGATAGAAGTAAGTGTTTGGACTATTTCATTAAGGAAGATATGTTGTTCAAAGGAAATCAGTTATGCATACCTAGGAGTTCAATGAGAGATAATTTGATAAAAGAGAAGCATAGTGGTAGATTGGCATGACATTTTGGAATTGATAAGATAGTGGCTTTAGTGAGTGAAAATTACTTTTGTCCTCAGATATATAAGGATTTTAGGAAGTTTGTCTAGAGTTGTAGAGTATGTCAAGTTGCAAAAGGAAGTAGCCAGAATACTGGATTGTACAAATCTTTGATAGTACTGGAGAGACCTTGGGAAGGCATAAGCATGGATTTCATAATGGGATTGCTGAAGACACAAAGAGGACATGATTCAATATTTGTAGTGGTGGACAGATTTTCAAAGATGGCACATTTCATACCTTGTAGGAAGACAACTAATGCATTTCATGTGGTTGACCTATTTTTCAAGGAGATTGTGAGATTGCATGGATTACCTAAGAGTATAATTTCAGACTGAGATACAAGATTTCTTGGATACTTTTGGAGGACACTTTGGAAGAAGATGAAGACATACTTGTGTTGAAGGCACAAGACAACTAAGAGGGGGGGTGAATTAGCTGTATCAAAAACCTTAACTTCTTTAAACAAAATCACATTCACATTCACTTACTTTAACTCCTTAATCTGTTATGAAGATTAAACATGAATTACAGAATCAAAACATAAACACATCAACACAATACACACATGAACACCAATTTTTTTACATGGAAAACCCTAAAAGGGAAAAACCATGATGAGTGTTAGCTCACAATATAATGTAGTAACAATACTAAATAATAAGGAGGCCCACTGCCTTAAGGTTCACTACCCAAATGAATGGTCACTGCAAAAAGGCTCACTGCCAAGGGGTGGCTAACTACCATGAATTGATATAATAGCATCTACAACATGCCTGAGTTCAGTTCCATTGAAGCGCAGCATATCTCTTCTTCTCTGCCTTTACAACACACACTTTATCTTTGCATCTTCACACACTCTCACATCACTCACAGATTCATTACATATATTTATACCAATCATCAACCTTGGAACATTCATCAAGGTCAGCAATACAATTTACAGCCATTGGAACTATCTCCAAGGTTGACATACATACATAATTAAAATTAGGTCTAGAACTGAACAAACTTGTGGAGCAAATGAATAAAGGAAGAACACTTCATGGCTTAGATCGAACCCAAAAACATCCTTACACGCTTCGTTACGCTTCTACAATCTAAGAAACACATCCGCAAAGAATGTTAACACAGGCAAGTCGGCCAAACTAGTGCAATCATCAAGAATACTTAGACACACACTTCCAAGAGCTTCATTACATCTTGCAAATCAAGCACATGCCTTCAATACATTCTGGAGACATCCATGAACAACATATAATCACTTGGGAGCTGACAAATCCAACCGTAACAGATCTCACTTGAAGACAACAAATATCACTTGAAGATAGATAACAGACTGCTCACAACAAACACTATCGAACTCTGCTAATCAATAACTTGCTTTCTGGAGCACCAAATCACAAATCCTTTGGAATGAAGATAGATAAGGACCTTATAATCATGTATCCAAAACTGCAAGATGAAAAACTAAACTGCAGAGAAAAATACGTTCTCCCTGTTACACTGCAAATACTGTCAGGCATAGTCTTCAAACTGGTGAATAGAACTTTTGCTGCATAGTGATCTGGACCACATGATGTAGCCAACAACATACACTCAATAAAATTGTGCCATTAATCAAGTGTGAGAGCCAAAGATTTGGAAACTGAAAAAAAAAACTTCTATTCACCAACTCTACTTCTATAATGAGAGAAAACTCTCTTATATCCAAGAAAACAAAAAAATCAAAAAAATACCTTTTTTGGCAGATTTCAACAATTGTCAGATTTTGCCATTTTACATTCATATCTTGAGAATCTAGTTTTTCCCAAAAACTTCCTAAAACTAAGGTAGGATGAAAAGCCAACTAACATCCTAAATTCGAAACATGAGTTTTGAGTTATTAAAAAAAGCAACTTTTAAAAAGCTAGGAAAAAACACTAAATTGCAATTTTGAGGGCCAAGATGAAAGTTTCAAGCCCTGAAAAGGTGCCAAGACAAGGTTCAACCAATTAGGATGGGTTGGGAAACCACATGCCACCTCATAATGCATCCACCTGTAAAATTTCATAGAAAACCCACATCCGAGTCAAAAGTTATGACCTCTGGAAGTCCCTACATCACCACAAAATTCTATATTTAGCATCTTCAAACACTTCTCTAAATCATATCCAAATCTCATACTCTGGTCTTCAACATAGAGGAAATGCCGAGTAAAAACTCAAATAGTGTCCTTAACATGACAACTCAATCAATCAACAAACAACAATACCAGAAGACATAGTTGACACTAATGACAACACAAACATGTTGACATCAATGACAACACTGGTTAGCACATACTTGTAACAATCTCCCCCTTTGTCATTGATTGCAACATATGATGTGAAAAAAATGTTCCACCATCAAGACACAACTCTATATCAGAACTCCCCCTTTCTTTTTACACATCTAAACTCTTTCTCCCCCTGAGTTTTTCACATGATCGCTCTCTCTCCCTTTGACATCAATGGCAAATGGCATCACATCTCTTCCACTACATATACCTACACACTACTGCTCTGATCAATCTGAAATCATTCTTTACTCCCCTTGACTGCAACAATCATCTCAAACCACTACCTGCTTCCCTTGAGAGGTAGCTTCTAACATCAATCCAAAAGGAGAAATGTACTTTGAGACACACTGGACTGATGCATCTTCTTATGCATCTAGTTCAAGGAAGGAGGGGCAACAACCCCTAACTTCTCCTAGAGATACTCAAATGTATCCTTTGGAAGAGCCTTATTGAATATATCAGCAACTTGATCTTTTGTAGGCACATACTCAAGCTTCACTTCATTCTCTGCAACTTTCTCCCTCAAAAAATGATACTTAATTGAAATATGCTTTGTCTTTGAATGCATCACTAGATTCTTTGAAATATTTATGGCACTTGTGCTATCACAAAGAATAGGGATTGGCTCATCATACTCAACTTTGATATCCTTCAAGGTATGTTTCATCTACAGCACCTAAGTACAACATGATGCTGCAACAATAAATTCTACCTCTGTAGTAGATAAGGAAACTGATTCTTGTTTCTTTCTATGCCAGGACACTGCCCTATCTCCAAGGAATAATGCACCTCCACTTGTGCCTTTCCTGTCATCAACACATCCGGACCAATCTACATCTGTATAGGCACTTAAGGAAAAATCATTGTTCTTAGGATATCACTAACCATGATCTGGAGTGCCCTTCAAATACCTAAATATCCTCTTCATTGCCACAACATGTGATTCTCTGGGATCTGATTAAAATCTGGCCACAAGACAGACTACATCCATGATATGATCTAGTCTAGTAGAGGTTAGATAAAGCAGTCCTCCAATCATTGATCTATACTTGTTCTGATTAGCCTTTGGAGATTCATCATTCTCACTCAACTTGCAACCAGTAACCATAGGGGTACATTTTAGTTTAGAGTCCACCATTCCAAACTTCTTCAACAACTCTTTAACATACTTGGATTGAGAAATGAAAATAACTTTACTAGTTTGAATGATTTACAGTCCAAGGAAGAAGTTCATTTCACCACACATAGACATCTCAAACTCTTTTTGCATCTCGTCTGCAAACTTCTTACACATACCTTCATTTCCATCGATTATGATGTCATCAACATAGATCTCAACAATCAAAATTTGGTCTCCATTTATCTTGGTGTACAGATTACTATCTGCAGACCCTTTACTGAATCCCTGCTGCAACAGGTACTTATCCATTCTTGCATACCAAGATCTGGGTGCTTGCTTCAATCCATACAAAGCCTTCTTTGATTTGCATACCATACTTGGTTTTTCTAATAGTTAGAATCCATTCGGTTGCTCTATGTAGACTTCTTCTTCTAACTCACCATTTAGGAAAGCAGACTTCACATCCATCTATTATACCTTGAAATTTTCATGTGCTACAAATGCCAAAAATAGTCTGATAGCTTCCATTCTTGCCACCAGAGCAAAGGTCTCTTCATAGTCTATTCCTTCCACTTGGGAGTAGCCTTTACACACAAGTCTTGCCTTGTTTCTCACAACTTCTCCAACTTCATTCAGTTTGTTCTGGAATACCCACTTTGTTCCAATCACATTCTTGTCTGTAGGTCTAGGGACAAGTTCCCAAGTCTTGTTCTTCTCAATCTGCATTAGTTCTTCTTCCATTGCTTTGACTCAATGTTCATCATTGTATGCTTCATTTACTATTTTAGGTTCCACCTTTGGGAGGAAACAGAGATTTACTTGATCGTCTACAGCTCTGCTTCTTGTCAACACACCTTTCCTTTTGTCACCAATAATCTGATCTTCATAGCGATCTCTTTGCACATACCTGGGGTTTTTAGGAATTCTTTCTAGAGCTTCAGCTTGAACTTCTTCTTCTTCTGAAGCAATTTACACTTCAGTCTAAACTTCCTTGTCTTTATCTTTTTCAACTTTCTTTGTATTAGTAGATCCATCTGACTCATCCATCTAGCTCCGAGGTTTTCTAAATATCTTCATCTACCTTCACATTTGTACTTTCAATGATCTTTCTCAATCTTTTGTTATAACACCAATAAGCCTTGTTCTTAGTGGAGTATCCAAAGAATATGCCTTCATCACATCTAGCATCAAACTTTCTTAATTCTTCATCTCTTCTAATCTAACATTTTCTTCCAAAAACTTTGAAATATTTGACAGTAGGAGTTCTTCCATACCAAAACTCATAGGGTGTCTTTGTTTCTTTTGCTCTGACTAGCACTCTGTTCTGAATGCAGACAACAATGTGTATTGCTTCTTTCCAATATACTTCCAGTAGGTCTGCTTCCTTGATCATTGTTCTAGCATCTTCTTGAATAGTTATATTCTTCCTTTCAACCACTCTATTTTGTTGAGGAGTCCGGGGGGCTGACAAATGTCTCTTTATTCCATGTTCTTCACAAAAAGCATTAAACTCATTTGAAGTAAACTCACCACCTATGTCAGATCTCAAACACTTGATTCTCAAATCCAACTTATTTTTAACCATAGCTTTGAATGCCTTAAACTTGTCTAGGGCTTCTGATTTTTCTCTAAGAAAGGTAACCCAAGTCATTCTTGAATAATCATCAATAAGAAGCATAAAATACCTATCACCTTGTAGATTTCTTGTTCTTGTAGGGCCACATAAGTTTATATGCACCAACTCCAGAAAATTGGTAGAGAAATGTTCTTTGTTCTTGAAATTAGTCTTTATCATCTTCCCAAACTGATATTCTTTGCACATAACATTGGTAGGCTTCACAATCTTAGGTAGGTCTCTCACTGCTTGTATTATTCTTATTCTCACCAAATTTTCAAAGTAAATGTGACACGTTCTCCTATTCCATAACCAGATTTCATTTGTTTGAGCTAACAAACAACAATTATCAGTACCTTTCAAATGATAAACATAACCATGAGTCTTCTTACCAGCAACAATTAATGTTCTAGAGATTTTCCTTATCTCACACCCATTGTCCTTAAACACTAGATTATACCCTTTGTCACACATTTGTCCAATGCTTAGAAGATTATGCTTTAAGACTTTGACATAAAGAAGATAATTTGTATTATGCTTGCCATCAAAAGTAATTGATCCTTTTCCACAAATCTTACCAACTGCATCATCACCAAACCTAACTAGTCCTCCATCATATTTTTCAAATTTAACAAACTTACTCTTATCTCCTATCATGTGATTTGAACATCTGTTGTCAATGATCCATTCATCTTCCTTTTTAGCATGAAATGAAGATAACTCTCCCAGACTTCCTTCCTTCACATAGCTTGCAAGATTAGCAAAAATAGGTTCTTCTCTAAGTGCAATAAACAAGAATTCACTACCATTACCATCATCAGAATCAAGTTCATCATCAGTTACACCATCATCATCTCTAACATAGTAACTCTTTCTTACCATCTTTCCTTTAATTTCATTATTTTTTATCCTCAAAGCTCTGTCAAGACATCTTGAAGCATAGTGACCAATTTTACCACAATTGAAACATTTGAAAGGTAACTTACCTTTGAACTTTCCTCTACTGCCTCTTTTCATTCTACTTGCAAATTTTGCCTCAAGCTCTTCAAAATATTCTTCATCTGATTCCACAACATATTTATTAGATCTAGTAGTCTTTTCTTCCTTGGCCTTAAAGGCAGTCTTAGTTTTCACAGGGTCATTAGTAGTACCAAATTCTCTCATGTCAAAAGTAGTTAGTTTACCAAGCAATTGATCTTTTGAAAGCTTGCCCATATCAAACAATTTGTCAATGGCATATACCTTGTGACTATAAGATTTGGGAAGAGTTCTAAGTGTCTTATCTACAACATCCACATCCTCTATCTTTCCACCAAGACCCTTGATGATGTTGACAACTTCATCAATCTTTTGTATGTAACTTGTTATGTTCTCATCCTCAACCATTCTCATGGTTTCATATGTGGTCTTCAAGTTCTGCAACTTAGCCTTTTTGACAGATTCATCACCTTCATAGATGTTTTTCAATTTGTCCCAGATCTCATGAGCAGTTTCCAGATCCACAAATTTTGCCATTTCAGTGTTAGACAAAGCATTTAATAGAGAATTTTTAGCTTTGTGATTAGTCTCATAATCCTTAATCTCTTCATCAGACTGTGGACCACCTTTAGGTACTATGTATTTATCTTTAACCATCTTCTAGACATTATAACTAATAGAAATAAGATAACTTTGCATTCGTACCTTCCAGTAGGCATAGTTAGATCCATCAAACTGAGGAATGTCTTTCTTGTGTGCCATCCTGGATCTACCTTAAGCTATTAGGCTTTCTTCCAAGAAACCTCGCTCTGATACCAATTGTTGAAGGCACAAGACAACTGAGAGGGGCGGAGAATCAGTTGTATTAAAAACCTTAACTTCTTTAAACAAAATCACATTCACATTCACTTACTTTAACTCCTTAATATGTTATGAAGATTAAACATGAATTGCAGAATCAAAAAATAAACACATCAACACCATACACACATGAACACCATATTTTTTTACTTGGAAACCCCTAAAAGGGAAAAACCACAGTGAGTGTTAGCTCACAATATAATGTAGTAACAATACTGAATAACAAGGAGGCTCACTACCCAAATGAATGCTCATTGCAAAAAGGCTCACTACCAAGGGGTGGCTCACTGCCAAAAGGTGGCTCACTACCAAAGGGTGGCTCACTGACAAGGGTTGGCTCACTACCAAGATGGGTGGATCACTGCCATGAACTGATATATAATAGCATCTATAGCATGCATGCGTTCAGTTCCATTGAAGCGCAGTATATCTCTTCTTCTCTGCCTTTACAACACACACTTTATCTTCGCACACTCTCACATTATTCATGAATTTGTTACATATATTTATACCAATCATCAACCTTGGAACATTCATCAAGGTCAGCAATACAATTTACAACCATTGGAACTATCTCCAAGGTTGACATACATACATAATTCAAATTAGGTCTAGACCTAAACAAACTTGTGGAGAAAATGAATAAAGTAAGAACACTTCATGGATTATCTTAGACCCAAACACATCCTTACATGCTTCCTTATGCTTCTACAATCCAAAAAACACATCCGCAAATAATGGTAACACCCAAGTCAGCCAAATTGGTGCAATCATCAAGAATACTTAGACACACACTTCCAAGAGCTTCATTACAGCTTGCGAATCAAGAAACACCTTTAATACATTTTGGAGACATCCACAAACAACATATAATCACTTGGGAGCTGACAAATCCAACTGCAACAAATCTCACTTGAAGACAACAAATATCACTTGAAGATAGATCACAGACTGCTCACAACAAACACTATCGAACTCTGCTAATCAATAACTTGCTTTTCAAAGTACCAAATCACAAATCCTTTGGAATGAAGATAGCTAAGGACCTTATAAGCATATGTCTAAAACCACAAGACCAAAACCAAACTGTGGAGAAATGCAAAGCAAAATACTTTCTCCCTGTTACACTACAAATACTGTTAGGCACAGTCTTCAAACTGGTGAATAGAACTTTTGCTGCACAATGATCCGGACCACAAAATTCTGGATTTAGCATCTTTAAACACTTCTCTAAATCATATCCAAATCTCATACTCTGGTCTTTAACACAGAGGAAATGTGGAGTAAACACTCAGACAATGTTCTTAACATGACAACTCGATCAATCAACAAAACACAATACCAGAAGACACAGTTGACACTAATGACAACACAAACATGTTGACGTCAATGACAACACCAGTTAGCACATACTTGCAACAACTTGAAATTTAGTTCAACATTTCATCCATAGACTGATGGACAGACAGAGGTAGTAAATAGGAGTTTGGGTAACTTGTTGAGATGTTTGGTTGGAGAGAAGACAAGAAATTGGGACTTGATTTTATCACAAGTAGAGTTTGCATACAATAACTCAATGAATAGGAGTACCAGAAGAACACCATTTGAGATTGTGATAGGAACTAACCCTAGAGGAGTAACAGAGTTGAGAGATATTAGTATGGATGACAAGAGGAGTGCAAAAGCAGAAGAATTTGCAGGACACATGGAGATAGTGCATAATCAGGTTAAGAGACATTTGGAGGAGATGAACAATAAGTATAAGGAGCAAGCAGATGAGAAGAGGAGACACCAAATTTTTAGTTGGAGATGAAGTGATGGTGTACTTGAGAAAAGAAAGATTTCCAGTTGGGAAATATAACAAGTTGAAGATGAAGAAGTTTGGACCATGTAGGATACTCAAAAAGTTTGATTTAGGAAATACATATGAAGTGGAAAATACATATGAAGTGGAGCTACCAGAGACATTGGGGTTATCACCTATTTTCAACATGTCAGACCTATATCAATATCATGAAGCATAGTTCAGTGACAGCATTGAAGAGGACTTGAAGAAGCAGTTACTGCAACAAGCACCGAAGCAGATTGAAGACATCTTGGATAGTAGAATTAGATGCAACACCAGAGGAAGACAATACAAAGAATATCTTGTGAAGTGGAAAGGTAGATTGGAAGAAGATTCATCTTGGATGTCTCAGGCTGAGGTGGACCGTCTTGGTTTCCCTCTAGCCGCAACAAAGTGAGGGAATCAATTTTTCAACAACCTTGTGTGTCTGATGCAGGAGCATCCCTGGTTCAAGAGCAATCTTTCATCAACCAAAAATATTTGCATTTCATTTTTTTCTTTCATTTTCCAGTTCCGTACAATCAGTTCAGTCAGTAGCAGTTTTAGTAGATTGGTCTGCATTCTGCTACAATTTCATTTCAGACCTTGCAGAGCTGGACTTAGCATCTAGACATCCTCATGCACATCATATCCAAAATTTAGATCATTTGGATAAGCTTCCAGAAAGATATCACTATCAGAAGATTGACTATTTTCTCATAGCAGAGCATTTAGAGAGTCTCAAATAATCAACTAAAGGAGAAGCCTTGTGGAGCACTTTCATGACTTGCGGAGCTAAATTGCACATCATTCAAGATACTTTGGATCATGGCTGACCTTCCCTAAGATCTGTACGTTGTTCCATTCACTTGTGGATGATTCCCATCTGTTTAGGTCCGACCTATCCGTGTACACACGTTACACCTCTTTCATTGGAGTTTGTAATCTATTTGGCTGACGTGGAGGAATCTTGTGATCTAGAGATGATATATATTCATGTAATAGAAGCCTAGGAGGTCAGTTAGTGATAGTTCATAGTTTGATAGTTCGAATTCCTTTGTAAAAGCACTTCAAAGCTATATATTGCGCATGTCTTGTAATCAGAGAATTAGGCTTGGGAGGCCTAATATGTAAGCCCAAATGTTGCCAGCATGTTTGTATTTGGATCTATGATATACTGAATGACTGAATCTACATTTGCATCCTATCTTTGAGTTGTTTCCGTTGTGTTTACTCTTGTTGCATGGTCTAGACTGTTCACTTTGTGGACCCTCCTAACCCTGATTTCACCAGGGATAAATGTATAAGAATATGTGTAAACAAATAAAAAAGAGAATGGAGAAAGGATCTTGACTTCATATAAGATTATGTCATTTGTAAATATTTAAATGTATTAAACCATTCTCTCAAAATAACAACAAAACTAAATGGGAAATGGCATGGATATGCAAATTTCACCATTACAATATATTATAATACATTATACTTAATACATTTAAATTGTTCAACATGCAAAATTAAGGTAAACTAGTGTATATGAGACTTTTCATACTCTAATTTTAAGAGTACAAGCTTATGGAAAATTGAGGTAAATTGAAGTTTAGATAATGACTAAGCAAGTATATGAAAAAAATAGCATTACAAAGGAGACAACAAGACATGTATAGCAGGTATAAGACTATAAAATTATATGTGAAATACTATGTGTAAAATAGACCAATTACAAAAGAATGTAAATATAAAACTACAAATATAACACATTGAAGATAATAACTATATCATCTGCAAGTATGTCCATCCCATATAACTCAATAGTCCTTATGTTAACAATGGCAATGATGTGTTTGTATATGTTAGTAATAGCATACTCAGTAACACTAACAAAATCAAGGGTAAACTAGTTTCACAATTATCATATATATTTTAATGTTTTGTTAAATATATGAATCATTAATTCGCATACACATATCCAAATAGTGAAGATTGACAACATTGTCTTTTTTAAAAGGAGAAGATTCTTTGTTTTTGGGTTAGATAGTCAAACTTGCTATAGATTTTTCATTTTAATGAAAAATTTTAAAGGAGTGGAGAAAAGGCATGAAGAATCGTCATCTACATGGCCATAACCAGAGTTTAGTATTGTTCACAAGGACGATAATCATTACTATCAAAAATGTGTCAAACAAGAATCACATGTTCTTAATACTACTTATGGCCATGGATAAACTTGAACTTACAAGATAAATGCTAAGGTATAACAGGGATGAAAAGTTGATGAATAAGTAAGTGGTTGTTGGTATATTGGTGATTAGGAATTAATTTTTGTTGTATATAATTGTTAGATATTAGAAGGGATGAGGTTTGGCTTAAGTCCTAGGTGAATTTGGTGGAATGGACACCCCCTTACTTTTTATTTCTAAGTCAAAGGAGACCACTAACTTATCAAATTTCACCAGACAATATAAGGGATGAGATCAAATTTGAGTCCTGTATGAGTTTGGGGGAATGAATATCCCCCGATCCTTGGCTCTAAGCCAAAGGAGGTCAATGATTTGTGAGAATGCTAGACAATATAGAGAATGAGATTCGGTTTGAGACTCGAGCAAGTTCGAAGAAGTGGATATCCCTTAGTCCTTGGCTTTAAGTTGAAGAAGGTTAGTGATTTGTGTGAAGGCTAGATACTATAAGTGACAAAGCTAGGTTTAAGTCCTAGGCAAATTTGGTGGAACAAATACCCATTAGTCCTTAGATTTTAGTTGAAGGAGGCCAATGGTTCGTGTAAAAGCCAAACACAATAAGGAATAAGGTGAAATTCAAATACTAGGCAAATTTGACAAAGTGGATACCCCCAATCCTTGGCTCTAAGCCAAAGGAGGTCAATGGTTTGTGTAAAAGCTATAAACTATAAGGGATGAGACAAGGTTCAAGTCATAAACAAATTTGGCAAAATGGATATCCCTCAATACTTGGCTCTAAGCCCACGCAGTCAATGATTCATGTAAAGGCCAAATACTATAAAAGATGAGATTTGATTTGAGTCCCAAACAAATTTGGCAGAATAAATACCCTTTAGTCCTTGGCTTTAAGTTAAAGGAGGTCAATGATTCATACAAAGACTAGACAATATAATAGATGGGATCAAGTTCAAATCCCACGTAAATTTTTAATTGAATAATTACCCCTTAATCCTTAACTGTAGATAAGATTGATTTGAATCCTAAGTGAATTTCATTGCATAAATACTCTTCTAACTTTAAACCAAAAGAAATTTATACATCCAATACCTATAAAATGCTTTAAAAAAATCAAAATGCTTATTCTCCCCGCCACCCTACCCCAAATTAAAATTTAATCTACAAGAAAGTTGTTTTCATAAACACTCTAGAATAGTTTGATTCTTACTAGATATTATTGAGGCCTTGTCAATTTATTCTTGTCAAATAGAACAGCTTGATTTTTACTAGATATAATTAGGGTTATGTCAATCTATTCTTGTCCCGACCTCAAAACTGTAGGAATAAAATAAAAAACTTTTCTTGGAAAGGAGACAACCCATAATTTATATCGTTCCATGAGGTTGGAATAAAGTAAAAAAGGAAAAGACTTAAAGTACTTTCCCACTCAAGTTGCATTTCAAAAAGTTGAATATCACATTCATTAGCGGTCCATAAGTGCTACATAAAAAGTGAGACCATCTTGATCGATGTGTTTCAACCAAACGGGTCATAAAGTAGGTATATGACCTTCGAAATTTTGTGCCACATTGAGGAGCATCTTGTGAACCTTTTAAGTCAATGGTTGAATGGCGTATATAATAAAAACATTCTAGATTAAAGTTTCCATTAGTCATTAGTTATTAGATGTGAAACAAATCACATTACCTGTTTATTTATATTAATTTATAAAAGTAGTATATATATATTAAATGGGTGGAATGATATTACATCTTGAATAGTTTAAGGAAGGTGAAGTTTTATACAAAATTTTATAAAAAAATTGGTCAAATTTCTAAATAACAAGTGTTATATCAATAAGAAAAGGTTGTGGGGCTCAATTTGAGAGATTCTCTTATCCACAAATCGAATATTTGATAAATGTCATAATGTGGATGCTTTTCTAATTGAACGAAGCTAATGAAAAGAGAGTTACATAAGAAAATAAGTCACCATGGCCTAAATAACAAAGAAATGTAATATAAAAAACAAACTAAAACTTGTATAAACTACGATAATATATAGTTTAATATATTTTAAGATACAAAATAAAATAAGAAAAACAAAATGATTGATCTTCTATAATTGGGGTGGGGTTGATGCAGGAGCATCTAGTGGTGTAAGGGCAATCTTGCATCACCCAAAATATTAAATGATGATTTTGTTTTATGTTCTTTTCAAATTTTGTATTTTTGGATACACAATCGCTTAAATAATAGTGTAGAACCTTCAGTTTTTCCAACCTACAAAAAATATTCAACTGCCATTTTTAGAAAGTTTGCATTTGAGCACGTATGGAAGCAAAAATTTACTCAAAGCTTCGGAATTGAAAAATATGACCTTTGGTGAAGGAATTGACCAAAGATCACTTATGGGCTAAAAGATATTAAAGTTTTTGTTTTTTTAAAAACCCCTGAAAAAGTTTCAAAGTCAAACATGAGGCACTTAGAGGTCCCGTACAATCCTGAAAAAGGGCAGAATCAATAGAGAAAATTTTTAATGCATAGAGCACTTCACGAGCTTCCCAACGCATCAAACGGATCATCAATCGGACACCCAGATCAAAAGTTATGGCTCTTAGAAGTTGACCTATTTTTGGAGGGAGTTACAAATTTCAAAATTTTGGCTGTCAAGGTGCCAAAAATGACTATTTATGACCATTTTGGGAATCCTTTGGGCAGTAGAGAAAGGGGGGAAAGTGGCGAGTCAAGAAAAGGAGGGCAAATAGAACATTCCTATTTTTTGTGTGCAATCTGTGTTATTATGTGTTATGGGATTGACCCCCCTCATTAGGGGTAGTCCACACTAAGTTTAGCAACTCAGGTCAAAACCATTCTTTTGTATAAAAGAGGTTCTCTTTGTGATAGAAATAAGTTATTTGTTAAAGCTCTCTTAAGTGGCCTCTAGTTGTGTGATGTTAGCTAGTTGTTTGTTGGTCTTTAGTGCAACCTACATATGAGATGACAGAGCAACAACCTAAAAGTGTGTGTTAGAGTAAAACACTTGAATGGCAGTTTCTAAATGAGTACATGTTTTAGAAAAATCTTGTTTATATCTTTCTTTCCATAATTGGTTAAGAGTTATTTGTCTTATGGACTCAAATATGACATTGTCCTTGGTTTTCATACCAAGTGGACATTTTCAACCAAGTGGTGACCAAACACAAGTAGGATATGATTGAAAACCATGCTCCAATGGTAAATAGAAAATTGGCATTCCTAGAAATCATGATTCACATGCTTGGGAGATTGTAATGTGGACATCTAAGAGGCTAGGTTTGAAGGAATCTTAACTTGTAGTCATGATTTTTCCATAGTCCATGTTATTGAGATTGTAGTGCTTCTAGAATCTTAACTTGTCAATGATTGGTAATTTAAAATGCAGCAACTTCCACACCAACAACTAAGCTTTGGCATCTACCTTAGACTTTCAAACATGTGAACAAAGTTTGGCCCAAACTTTATGACTAAACTTATATTATCATTTGATATTAGGGAAAGGGTGAAAGATAACTTGGGGAGTAGTTGAAGATAAATATGCTTAAGAGGAAAGAAGGAGAAGTGTTGAGAGGACAACCAATGTCTATCTCTGAACTAGTTATATAGAGTAAGGGTGGAAAGATTAAAGGACATATTAGGAGGAACAAGAGAAGCTACAAGTTCAATCAAATGCTTATCCTTGGGAGAGAGATCGAATTGATTTTGAAAATGTTCTCAAGAATTCTAATTTAGAGTAGAATAGTCCCACAATTCCTTGAATTAGTGTATCCCTCTCTTGAAAAGGTAACAAGCTTGAGCTACAAAGATGGTAGCAAGAGGTTTATTATCAATATGGATAAGTCTATTCCACCAAATTGAGGAAGTAGAGAAACTAATTCCATGTCTGAGAGAGGAGTCTTTTCAATTAAGGAACTTAGTAACCTATTGCCAAGATCTCCACGTGATTTACATGGGGACATAAGCCTTGATATGAAAAAACATTGCTATAAGAAGTTTGTAAAGACAATTGTCCTTATATCATTTTTTTTTATTGAGGCCATGGAAACCCTATGAAGAATTAGAATATTCTAGGTCTCATCATCCATAATATTGCAAATAATCCATTTAAAAATCAAATAAATGCCTTGTAATTTTGGATCAATAAGCTCCATCTCACCTTTTGATTTTGGTTGAATGCAATGATCCAAAGAAGTAGCATAAAATTCACCAATTTCGTTACATTGAGACCATAAAAATAGCTTGATCAATTTATTAAGATCATTTTATACCTTGTTGGAGAGCATCCAACACAAATAGAAGTAGGCATTTGTGGCAAGAAAGATTTTGTTTGCTACTTGAGCTTTTCTTGTAAAGAAATGAATTTTTTTGCCCAGTATATAAGCTTATTTTTTACCCTTGATAAAAACCACTTCCAAATGTCAAAAAGAGAAACCCCCTAATGAAAGGAATTCAAAGATATTTGGTAATATCTCCATGATGAATCTACTTCCACTCTTTTGGAATCTAGGTTGGTACAGATGGTCAATGTGGATGTTTGTTTTGTCTCTCATTGTTTCAATAATGACCTTGTTCCTATGGTTAATCTGTGCACTTGAGGGTATATTTTCCCATAGTTGAGAATTTAATCTTCTTCTACCTTTGTTGTTATTGAATTTTGTTGTGGTTATATTTATCACTACAAATATAATATATATAAGAATATTTTGTAGTGTAAAATTTTGCATGGTTCCTTCAAGTTTAAATGCATTGAGAACAAAAATTAACCTTTTATATGGAAATTTTTTTGTACCTATAAATATTACAACAAGTCTTTTATACTATCTAATATAATTAGAGAATTAGTTACAATATGGTAATTATAGTCTTCACTATGTACAAATGAATCAACTTTATGTAGTTGACATATAGGTGTGTGCTTTTTTAAATTGAGATTTTATGTATAATTTGTCTTTTAGGAATATAACATATATATTAGATTAAATTTATTTAATTAGAGATTAATAAAAAAAATTATGGTGAATCTTGGGTTTAATTGGGCTTAGCTGGTGGGATCAAATAAGAGGGGATCCATCCTCAATACTTCAAATGTCCATAAAGGACTAACATAATCAAACATCCACTATGAGACTCAAACTTAAAGTATGCAATGAAATAATCAAGAGACATATTTTTGCACCACATGCCTAACTTACAAGATAATCATTAGATCCACTCTCAAATCAAGGGTTCTTATTTCATTTTTATGTACATTTCATAAATTTAAATTAAAAGTGCTTTTATGAGGGTGTGATATCATTCAAATAAGAAAATCTAAAATAGTGGAAATCCTTTGTCTTCCTAAATTGTTCCCAACCATGAATTTGCTTTGTTCATCAATAGATTATAAAAATCAATTCAAAGGACAAAGAACATGGGTACCCATGATCTATATTATGGAGATGAATGCCTAATGGAAGAAGAGAAGGCGATAAAGAGAGGTAGAGGTATCTTTATTGGGGCCTCAAACTATAAACTTTAGGTGTCTTAAAATTAATAAAATATAAAAGTTTTTACTTAGATAATTGAAGTTGATGTGCTTGTATACTCTTCCAAATAATGTTTTGAGTATTCTTTTGGATATTTATATAATATTATTTTTAAATTAGGCCCTAATGTTGGACACACAATTTTAGTTTAAATATCGACATTTTGTTGATATTATTAACTATTTTTATTGTATTCTCTTGATGTTAATAAATGTTAAATACCTAGTTGTATGATATGATGATAGAAATGAGGTTTTTGAATGGTCAAACTTTGGCAATATATAACACTTAGTTATATTGTGTGAAATATGAAACTTATGGAACAAGTATATACTTTGGTAATAGTAAGTCAACAATGTAATGTGTGAAGATGGGTCTATCTTCCCCATTATTATTAATTGAGAGATTATGTGTGTGTGTGGCTATCGTCCCCATTATTATTAACTGAGAGATTGTGTACATGTGTTTGGTTGTGTGTGCATGTGAATGTGTAAGTTATGTCTAGGCATTACATTGATTCAACTCTCCAATTGGGAGATACTAAGTGATATTGTTCATTAGGAGTATTATATGGTTTAATCTTATATCAAGGGAATATTTTAGATATATTGAATATTTAGGTACAAATAATACCTTCTTGATATGTTTTGTGTTATTTTTTATTCTAGATTTTGAAGAATATTTATAGCAACAATAAATACAATTAAACTAAAATAAATATTAATGAACACCTACATACCCAGAATATAGATTTCACATACAAATCCAAAACAAAAACAAAGGAAAATGCATTAAAATAACTTAAAGATGAATCTATATGATATTCAATAGAAATAAATATCTAGAGTGGGGTAAACCCTTATTTATAGCAAATATTTTTGTTCCACAAGTTATAAACCTATAATACATTAAACATAATAGCCATATAATGGGGAATTCATGCCACATACAACAACTAGCTAGCTACAATGTAATGTTGAGATCACATTGCAAATGTTATGTATGAAAAGTGGGAAAGATGATGAATATTGTCAATATCTATAAAATCAAACCCTCCTTTCACAATAATACTCAAGGACAACAACTGAGCCAAGTCACTACAGATGGAGAGGACTCAGCTATATGTTGATGTACTCAGGACTGATATGGAAAGACTGATTAGATTGAAATATTTGTCAAACCCTAGATTCAATGAGCCTCAAACCCTAATTATATGAATTTGTATACAAACAAATGAAATATGATAGATGATCACACAGGAAGGCACTAAATACAGATTAGAAACATACCAGGATTCAGATTTTCAGAGGCAGAAACTTCAGGGACAATGGGGCGAACACCCTAGTCTAATAGGGCAATTTTTTCATAGATCTGGAATAGAGAGGTGTGTCAAATGATATCCTGATCCTACTTTTGTCATGCCCACATTTTCTATGTGGTCATGACGTGCAACACACATGTCATGTCCACATTTGTCATGAGGTCATGACACGAAATAACAAAAACTTTTCCACCTGACTCTACAAACCCCCTCACGTGCATCAAGTGTGCTCGATGGCCCACACATGTAACGTAGTTGTATGCGCAACCTACATTAGACATGTTGCCCAAAGGCGGGGAAGTCAATCTAAAATAAGAAAATGCGAACTTACTTCGCAATCCCTATGGGGTGATAACCACTAAGGGGGTATGCGTCGTGAGGAGCAACACTAAGAGGGTTGGTTTCCATTATGGAATCTGACCCTAGGGTTTACTAGGTGAGGTGGAACGATCTCGATATGAACTAAAATTTAACCCTAGAACAGCTACTAACTTAAAAGAACATTAAATACATCAACTACCCCATCAAATAATGCACTAATATTTAATTAAAAAGGCAAGGTAAAACAAGGATCAAATTATTTAAATAACCTTATCTTAAGCCTAGGAAAAATTTGACAACATAACACCATCTCATCAAATATGGGGGGTGAGGAATTTTAATAATAATAATAATAAATAAATAAAACTAAACTTTCACTAACTCTTTTCATTTTTAAAAAGCAACAAAATTTTATTCACTAATTACCTTTCACAATTTAAGTCGGATTGATTGAATTAAGTCTAAGCAATTAAATCGATTGTTTAAAACAACCATGCACTAAAATTAATTTAATCAAATTACTTATATACATTTCAAAAAAATCAAATGATAAATATAAATAAAAAGCATTAACACATTAACACACACCTTAAATAAAAAGCATTAAATAAGTTTTATTCACTAATTACCTTCCACAATTTACATAAATGATAAATCTAAATAAAAGGCATTAACACACACCTTAAATAAAAAGCATTAACACACTCCTTAAATAAAAAGCATTAAATAAATTTTATTCACTAATTACCTTCCACAATTTAAAAAAATGTTAAATCTAAATAAATAGCATTAACACACACCTTAAATAAAAAGCATTAACTCACACCTTAAATAAAAAGCATTAAATAAAATTTATTCACTAATTACCTTCCACAATTTAAATAAATGTTAAATCTAAATAAAAAGCATTAACACACACCTTAAATAAAAAGCATTAACTCACAACTTAAATAAAAAAGCATTAAATAAATTTTATTCACTAATTACCTTCCACAATTTAAATAAATGATAAATCTAAATAAAAAGCATTGACATACACCTCAACTAAAAAGCATTAAATAAATTTTATTCCGTAATTACCTTCCACCCTCTAAGTGGAATAATAAAATAAAACTAAGTTAAGTCTACTAATCACCTCCCTAATCCTAGGGACAACAAAACCCTAAAATAAGGGTTATAAAAGCAACATGAAAGCCCTAATTGCTCACAATGCAATTGTTTAATCTGGTGCAAAATTCTAGGAAGGAAGAAATGGGAAAGTACTTTCCCAAGTGGAAAGGATTTTCCCGAGGAAGAGTTTACTAACATTTTATTTAAAAATTTTTTAAAAAATGTTTTTACTAACCATTCTTGATGCTACAGGGTTTCATAAATTTAGTTTACTAACAATACTATAATTGGTTGCCTCTCTCTTAAATTCCATGCATTGATTTTCCCAAGTTAAAATTTTCTAAAAGAAATTAGTTCTCTGTTTAATAAGTTTATCAAATAAATTCTCTACTTTATTTATGCAAATACACACAGAGAGCTACCCTCTGCACAGTGTGAGATATATGTATACATTAAAAAAATTACAGAGATTTAAAAACCCACAGAGAAGAAGATCGATTTAAATGAAGTAAGGCTTTAAATATGAGGCAGGGTCTAAAAGTTATGCAGGGTCTATAAGTTATGGCAGGGCCGAATTGAAAGCCACAACGGTCTGCACATTTTAGTGTTGCGCTGATAAAAAAAATGCAAGGGAAAGATAAATGGGGGCGGGGCTTTGTTTTTTTTTTTTGGTTGTGTTTCAAAAGAAACCACAACCCTAATCCAAAACCTAGTTTAAATTTGATTTACATAGTTTTCAGTTATAAGGCATTTAACAAATAAACAAATATATAGAGAGAGAGGGGTTAGGAAAGACATAAATTTATATAATCATTTTTCCTTTCATAGATAAATAACTTGTCTATTTTTTTTTTTGTATTTTTAAATAGGGAAAGTATAACTATTTGATTTTTTTTTTTTGTTCATGAAATAATTAAACAAGAAGGTATTTAAACTTTTTTTTTAATCTCATACTTTTTTGAAATAACTAAGGAAGGAGGTAAGGAGGGGATATTTATTTTTCTCACACTAAAATAATTTTATATTTCTCTTTAATGCATAATGAAGAAAATCTTTCACATACCTATGATAATGAAAATGACAATTTATTATTACATAAGAATTGATTACAACATAGGCTCATGGAGAGAGTTTTCTCTCATTACATCCATACTCTTCTACCAAGCCAAAATAGGCTAAGGCGACATAATGCCTTGTTTTACATATCTCCAAAACCATTAAACTTCCTAAAAACCTCCAAACTTCCAATCTTCTCCGAGAGCCACCATAACCCACAAAACAAAAATTATAGTACACCATGCCCATGGGAGCTCACCTCCCAACCATAGGCCTACAAGTAGGCCAGCCCCAAGCTAGGAGGCCTTTCAATAACCAAGGTTCATACCACAAGGATAGCAAAACACACACACCAAACACAATAACACCCTTCCAAGGCAAAACACAAACTAACCCATTTGCAAATGGGTTTAAGGGGTGAGAGAGTGGACTACTCTCAACTCAAGGAGACCCAACACTCAAAATACTCATAATACCCATATTACTCATAATCCCTTGGCCTCTTGCCATAAACTTCTCATATTTTCAATGCAAGGCACTCATGCCATATAACCATACTCCTCAAAACTTCAATAAAAGGCCCTTGGCCATAAAACTACACCAAAACAATGAGGGGAAACCAAGGAGGTTCACACCTCTCTCACCCATGACAAAGGTGAGCTCTCTCACATGGAGAGCTCACCCAAACAACCCTTTAAAAACCCACATACACAAAACTAAAATAACATAAGCATACCCACATAAAACTTACATAATGCATAAGCAAAACAAGTAAGAAATAGGCATGAAGCTTTGAGAGCTTACCTCTTAATCTTCAAGGGTAGAGGATGTTGGTGAAGAGATTTCCACAAGACCTTCCCAAATCCTTCAAGTCTCCTCAAGTCCTTCTCTCCTTCCCCAACAAAATATGAAAATGTAAAAAGAAAAGAACCCTCCCCTCTTCTCAAAGAGAGAGATATATAGGCTTGCACACAAGCCCTAATGGATGAGAGGGTGACACTTGTCATCCTCTCCTCCATCCACATAACCCTCCTCACAACCCCACAAGAATGAGGGGGTGACACTTGTCATCTCCCCATTCCACAAAACTACACACTCACCCACAAATGCTCTCACACATGTGTGAGATCATAGGGAGGAGTGGGCACACAAAGGAAGCTTCTCATTCAACTAAGCTACACTCTTCCCCACAAATGCTCTCACACATGTGTGAGAGCATAGGGAAGAGGTCTCACACATGTGAGAAGCTTCAAGAAGTTTCTAAAGCACTTGAGGCAAGCGTAACCTTACCCTAAGTGTGTGAGGTTAGGCTAGGTGAGATGGTGACATGCCAACCACCTCTCACATCTCTCAAACTCGTCACATGGCTCAAGGGCCAAGTTTGGGTGACAAAACAAGAGTTAAAACAAGTTTAAACATGTTAAGAATGGTCCTAGACCCTAGGGGTATGACCTAGGGTCAATATTTGACCATTAATAACACTAGGGAACACATAAAATCACATGAAAAGGGCTCAAAACATTTAGCACTCAAAATTGTGCAAACCCAACATTACAATTTACAACACTTCAAGAAGATAAATTAAAAAGGGGCAAACCTTACAAAATATCATAAATCAATTACAACATAATCATTATTCTCAAACACAAATGACCTTAGTCCATCTTAGGGACTAGGTCAGCTTAACAGGGTTATAACATATGGTTATTGTCTGACCTCTAATTTTCCATGGGCATGGAAAGTTACCTGCACACTTCCACAAACCCATTAATAGCACATGATAAATATAGCCAAAGTGAAGTGAACTACATATAACACACACATGATCACATAATCAAATACAACATCAATAATAACCACACGCTAACATTACATGATTCTCAAATCATTCACAATTTACAAGTATAATCAGGATCACATAACGTAAGATATATCTTCAGTTTTATCCTCAATAAACACACCAATAGCACCTAATACAACATAGCATTTAAACATTATATCATCAAATAAAATCTAACATAAGATCTAAACATCCAGAAAGCATAAACCATCTAACTAATCACAAGATGTAGTAATGAGAGTCTAAATACAGTCAACAGTTCCCAAATGTCTACATATCCAACATAAAATCTAAAAGATAAGTATCATTTAAGAAAAAATATAAGGTGAGATAAAAGTAGGCCTCACACCACAACATCACTACAATGACCCAAGATAGGACCACAATCCCATAAATCAAACCCTTTGCTAGGGTGAAGCAGAACAACATGGTCTAAGAGGGCAACTACTTCCAGTTGCATAAGGGTGGGCCTCACATCCTCCTCCCCTAGAGCTAAACTTCCTCCTGGAAGTTAACATGAAGGTACTGTAGAGAAACCCACCTACAAGCCATCCTAACATGATAGTGATCTCCAATTGATTTCAAAATAAAAGTAAGGAACAATAGGAACTTTATAAGTAATCACATAGCAATAGTCTCAAAGATATCCTTCTCTACCTAGGAGGGGTCACGAATCTAACAACAACACATACACCAAACACTTTACGAGCATTAAAAGACACAAAGGCATTAGATGCCCTAAGATAGACCTCTAAGTAATTCAAGGTCTGGAAGGATGGGGAACACCAATAAGGTTAGCACTATGAGAGGCCCTTCTAACATTAACTTAACTAAATCATACTTCTAGCTTCAATTAGCCATCCAAAAGCCTAACTAACATAAAATAATCCAAGGATGCTTGGCCAAACAACTAGCCAAAGAACCACCAATCAAGGCCCAAACACTCATCTTACTCAACTTAACACCGATGCTAATCTAAAACCATAAGACTACAAGCAAAAAGAATGAGACCCATAAATTTTAGCTACTCCTATCAACAGGTCCCCACTAGACTACCTAGATAGAACTTGTAGAATAGGTAGGAACCAACAAGCCAAGCATCCCTAGCATCAAGGATGAACTATACACTTAAGCCACTACAAAACTCGCGGGCCAACTTCAAGAGATTTGGAACAAACATAAAGCCACTTTAAACGAGGGGCCAAATACATGAGGACAGTGGGTCCACACAACATCAGGAGGATCTCAAGGTTTTCTCAACCTGTTTGCTCCTTCGACCCTCTCTAGCACCCAACTTTTCTACTAAAAGGTTTGGCTTCCCAAAGTGGAAATGCTCCAACGCAATACTCAACTGGACACAAGGTCAACAAGGAAATCCTAAACCACCACTACCAAACCTCTAAACCACCTCAACTTATAACATCAACCCAAGTCTGACTATTACCCTTTTTCTCTCACCAAGTACTCCTTATGGGTAAAGTAGGTTACATAGTTCATAGCACTACACATGTACTAGCAATACCAATATAACAAACATCCTCAAAATAAAGGCTTGCAAAAGATAAGTCTTAAATAAGTTTTAACAAAATAAAATTCAAAGGATTAAGATCCAAAAGATAGATAAAATTTAAAAGATAAGTCTAATTCAAAAATGGCGCCAAAGTGCAGTAATCAAAATATGATTAAACAAGTCCTTGAGGTAAGAGGACTACAAGAAGGTAAGTTGGCTAAGTAGCCCAAGGAGAGAACTCAAAACTGTTGGGTTTACAAAATAACAAATTTCAAACAATAATTAAATAATTATCCATAATTTGCACATTACAACATCATATAAATATAACATAGTCACAAAAAGGGAGAAGAGGAGTAGTGATCACATTCTCAACTAAGTTCTTGATCAACTCAACTAACGATTCCCCCCGTACTCTAGGCAACCTAGGACATGCTTGGAAATGATTACCAAGAATCATGTATCCCACGAGTCTCCTTTGAAGTGGGGCCCCTTCGTGTTCCCTAGCAAGTAACACATACCAACATCCTCATGGATACTACCAAGGCCAGCTGAAAAACACTAACTACCTTACATAGATTTATAATCACACTAGGCAATTCATAAACACCACAATAATCTTACTCAAGGTACCAAGGTACTAGAGTGGGGCTATGCCAAACCAACCCTAGTAGTGACTATTATCATGCCAGCTATCCTAGCACAAGGTTCAAAACAACCAGGTTAGAGAACCCCAACCAAGGCATTCACAACTAAACTCAAGTTCAAAGCCATTGCCTTAATAACGCCCAAAATGACTCAACAGAAGCATCTATGTCGATCACATGTGTCAATTACAATAGTCAACCACTAATGCCCAAAAGATATCACAACCAACCTACTTTTTCTTCCACTACGAACTCAACTTCCAAATGAATCCTAACAATCCCTAATGTTCCCAAGATGCCCTTACAAGTGACTATCCACATACATTTCCCTATAGCAAGGTGTTTGAGTCCTTAATCAAGTCAACATCTAGACCTTTTACATTCTTTAAAATAAAATCTTTCTATTCAAGGGTCATCTTTGTGGGAATCGTGCAAACAATTACACAAGGGACTCATCTCAAGATTTACCAAGATCCAACACCTAAAATGTTTCAAGATAGGAGAGTTGACCCTCCAACTATCTTATCACATCAACTATGCATTTACCTATGCATCTCATGCATTCTATCCTTCTAAAATCTAAGAAGGTACCACTAGAGGGTTTCCACAATAACCCAAGAGGACAAGTACAAAAACTTAACTTTCCTTCACTCACGACCATCACAAGGCTTCACTGTAGCCTTCTAAGCACAAAGACATATGTAACCCCAAGCGAAAACTCGTCACCTTATCAAGACATAAATGTAATCGAATACCAACGAAACAAGGTGGCAAGGAAGGATCAAGTTGCACTAGGTCATCATTAATTAAACAATAAGAAATTTACACCTGCAACTAGACTTTACTTCTTGACTATCATAACATGGTTCAAAATCAAGCACCCACACCACCTTTATACGACGAACCAATGAGGTACCTAACTACAAGTGAACAAATCACATTACAATTTAATGCGCGGGTAGTGCATAGCCTAAATATCCACTAGGTACCAACAAAGCTACAAGGAGATTGACCTGATGTGGCACAATCAGTGACAAGATTTGCATCCATAAAGTGGTCTTCGAAGCCACTACTATCCTTTCATCTAACCCAAAAGGCTTACATACGAAGATAACCATGAAAGGTCTTACACGCCAACTCTTACAACGTCCTCTACTCTATCTTCAAGAATACACACCCCAAGTACCTACAACACCATGTCGTACGTGGGGGTTAGTAGAAGCAAAATCAAGGGAAACAAATCATTCCCACTCAAGGTATCTTATGAACTCGTCGCTATACAAGCTAGAGTCAGACACACAACGCGAGTATACATGACCTATCATCGGTCCAAGTCAACAATAATACAGACCCAGAGATCCCAGTTTTTGAAACATGGGCTCTAATACCAAATGTCATGCCCACATTTGCCATGTGGTCATGACATGCAACACATGTGTCATGTCCACATTTGTCATGTGGTCATGACGCGAAATAACAAAAACTTTTCCACCCGACTCTACAAACCCCCTTGCGTGCATCAAGCGCGCTCGGTGACACACACATGTAATGTAGTTGCATGCGCAACCTATGTTAGGCATGTCACCTAAAGGTGGGGAAGTCAATCTAAAATAGAATAATGCGAACTCATTTTGCAATCCCTACGGGGTGATAGCCACTAAGGGGGTATGCATCATGAGGAGTGACACTAAGAGGGTTGGTTTTTGTTACAGAATCCAACCCTAGGGTTTACTAGGTTAGGTGGAACGATCTTGATATGAACAAAAATTTAACCCTAGAACATGAAAGGAAGCTAGGTGTGCGGAAATCGCTTCCTACACTAATCTAATGAGGAGAGGGCTATGCAAATTCAATTTTATCCTAACTATTACAGCAATGTTAAACCATTAACATGAGATATTGCAGCAAAACACAAGAACTAGAAAGTAGACAGAAGAAGAGAGACAAAGATTTACGGTGGGGAAAACCCTTAAAAGGTGAAAAACCCCCACACCCAGAAACCTGCACAATGTATTAACAAATCTGAAAGAATGTTTACAATACACTTGCAATGCAAGCTTCAATGGTCTTCAACACTTGTATCTGAGTCAATCCGGTAGCATAACATTACCTGTAAAACCTATGATACAACTCCCTCTCCAAGCCCCTGTTTATATAGAAAATACAAGGCAATATTGGACCTTTCTTGGAATGGGCGTCCAACTTGGCCTCATGGCCCAAAACCCATGCCTAAGGACACTTGGTCAACATTGTAGAATGTGCCTGACACTTGTCCATAGCTCCCATCCCAAAGGGGTCACCTATTTCCAAAATGGGCTATGACAGATGCTCTTACGACACTTACGACCGTCATAGAATCTGTCATAGTGGTTACAACTTACAGCTGTAAGAGAATCTGTCATACACAAGCTATAAAGAGCATATTCTCTTACAACATGTCATAGTCCACCTTGGGGCACCCAAATATGCCTTTTTCAAAGATGCTTCATGACACATGTCTTCACCTGTCTTACAACCTTCTATTTCTGACTCTTACATGTCATAGATTCATCATAGGAATCCGTCATAACCGTTTCGGTCAAACATTCCCTTACACAACATGGAAGATGCCGACACATGGCAAAATGGTCCTACCACAAAATGGGATGCCTATCTCCTCATGTGAGGACAAAATTAGAAGTTGTCATATTCCATGTAGGATTGACACATCACTGTGCCACATCCCACAATATGATAATTGGAATTTACAAATATTTACAACATAGGCAATTAAATAATAAATACAAACATTAATAATGTAAGGAATTTACAAGGTTAGACATCTTAATTCCCAACATTATCCCACTTGTCGAACACCTTGTAAGAGCTAATAGAATAACATGATTTAACTGCTATAGGCCGAGAGGCCCATAGACTTCGAACACCATCTGAACTTATTTGTGCTCACTGGCTTTGTCAATGCATCAACAACATTCTTCAAAGTATCCACCTTCTCCAAATTTACCTTTCCATCCTCAACCATGTCTCGCACGAAGTGAAACTAAACATCAATGTGCTTGGTTCTAGCATGGAAAGTTAGATTCTTTGCAAGGCAAATCGCACTCTGACTGTCACAACTGATCATTATCTATCCTACATCAACACCAATATCTAAACACAATCTCTTAAGCCAAATAGTTTCCTTACAAGGATGAGTTGCTGCCATATACTCAGCTTTTGTCATGGACAAAGCAACAACAGGTTGTCGCTTACTCATCCAACTAATAGCACCACCAAACAGTGTAAACACATAAGCACTGGTGGATCTCTTGCTATCAATATCACCTGCCCAATTTGAATCCACAAATCCATGAATGTCAACGGAATGCAGAGGTCCTATAAGATTACCATGATAGAAAATGGAATACTTGGAAGTACCCCTCAAATATTTGAACACTCGCTTAACTGCATCCCAATGAACCCGTCCAGGATTAGCCATAAATTGACTAAGGATTCCCACTGCTTGGGCAATGTCTGGTCTTGTGCAGACCATAGCATACATCAAACTACCAACAACACTTGCATAAGGTACTTTGCTCATGTCCTCCACCTCACTAGGAGATTTTGGACAATCCTTAACAGATAACTTTGTCCCCAAAGAAACAGGAACACACAATGGTCTACAATCTGCCATGCTGAGCCTATCCAACACGATCTTCACATACTTACTTTGGCTTAACCAAAGTTTTATGTTAGCTCTGTCCCTTCTGATTTCCATTCCTAGAATGTACCTGGCAGCCCCTAAATCTTTCATTTCAAACTGTGCTGATAACTGAGATTTGAAATTAGAAATCATATTCTTACCCTTCCCAATGAGCAACATATCATCAATATATAGTGCAATAATGAGAATACGATCACCATCAAACTTAAAGTACACATAGTGATCCAATTTTGATCTCACACATCTAATTGACAACACAAAGGCATCAAACTTCAAGTACCATCTCCTAGGGGATTGCTTCAAACCATACAAAGACTTCTTAAGTTTGTAAACCAAATTTTTTTTACCTTTCACGATGTAATGCTCTGGTTGTGACATGTAGATTTTTTCCTCCAAATCACCATGAAGGAAAGATGTCTTCACATCCATCTGTTCTACCTCCAAGTTATAAGTTGCTGCGAGAGACAACAGGAATCAAATGGATGTCATCTTTGCAACGGGAGAGAAGATCTCACCATAATCTATACCCTCCACTTGTGAATACCCCTTCGCAACCAATCTGGCCTTATACTTCTCAACATTGCCATCTACACCAATTTTCTTCTTGAACACCCATTTGCATCCAACGGGTTTCCATCCAGGAGGCAAAGGCACCAAGTCCCAAGTTTGATTCTTTTCCAAAGAAGCCATTTCTTCCTCCATGGCCTCCTTCCAAGAACCTACATCTTTCATATCCAAAGCCTCTAACACAGATCTAGGTTCATCACTGTTAGTGATTAAAGCATAAGCACAACTAGAATTAAGCAATGTAAAACCAAACCTTTCAGGTTGCTTTCTTATCCGTGTAGACCTCCTCAATGGCTGAGGTTGAGGTTTAGCTTCTTCATCTGAGCTTTCAGAGCTACCAGAGCTTTCCTCATCATCAGGTCCAACACTGTCTTTCTGTTTAGTCTTCTCAGGAGTAGCAGGAAACTAAACAACATCCTCTTTCTTTACTATTTCTTTTGGCTGTAAAACAATGGAAGAAGGTGTAAGCTCTTTGAAGATGACACTTCTGCTATACAACACTTTTTCAGCCACAGGGTCCCAAAGCTTGTATCCTTTCACACTGACACCATAGCCAATGAAGATACACTTAACAGCCTTGTTCTCAAACTTTGACCGCTTCTCCCTAGGCACATGTGCATATGCCTCACAACCAAAAACATGAAGATGCCTTACTGAAGACTTTCTACCAGACCACACCTCCATGGGTGTCTTTCCAACAAGAGTTGATGTAGGAGATTTGTTTACCAGATAGCAAGCAGTGGCAACAACTTCAGCCCAAAACTTTTGTTCTAGGCCCACTCCACTAAGCATACTCCTAGCCTTCTCCATCAGTGTCCTGTTCATCCTCTCTGCAACTCCATTTTGCTACGGGGTGTATGGAGTTGTCTTATGTCATTCAATCCCAAGTTCCTTACAATATTTATCAAATTCTATAGAACAAAACTCACCACTGTTGTCAGTTCTCAAGCATTTAATCTTTTTACTAGTTTAATTTTCAACAAAGGCCCTAAAATCCTTAAACTTGCTATAGACTTCAGATTTGCTTCTAAGAAAATAAATCCATGTCCTTCTACTATAATCATCTATAAAAGATACAAAATATATAGACTTTGATAATGAAGTAACATTAATAGGACCAAACACATTAGAATGAATAAGGTCCAACACACTAGAAGACTTATGAGAACTTGAGTAAAACTGAACACGGTTTTGTTTTCCATAAATGCAATATTCGTAAAAGTTGAACTCAAGATTACAATCATCTAACCCCTCAACGAGGTTCTTATTTTTCAGGGTATGCAGACCCTTCTCACCAATGTGGCCAAATCTCTTATGCCATAACATTGTCTTTTCAGCAGGAAGTTTAACTTCTAATGCACAATTACAACCATCAAGACTAGAAACAACATATTTCTTCACTACTCATTCAAATGGTGGGGATGAAGTGACTGCTGCTCTCTTCCTTGAGTCAGAAGAACTATTGCATTGTGAAATGCATGCCTCCAGCTACAACAAAGTACCTCTCCTAGTACCCTTAGCAAGTACCATAGCTCCTCTAGTCATCTTGCATCCTTCTTTCAAAAAGACAACCTACACACCTGCATCATTCAAACTACTTACAGAAAGTAGGTTCCGTGCTAAGTCTAGGATGTGCATAACCCCAGAGATCCCCTTCACTCGACCATTAGGGAATCGAATAAAGACTCTTCGATGACCAACAATCTTCAAATGAGAGTTGTCACCCATATACACCTTTCCACCATCGAACTCCTCATACTTAGTGAACTAGTCTCGATGCGAGGTCATGTGGAATGATGCACTAGAGTCGATTAGCCACACATTGTCAGATGCATGGGTTGTTAGGGCTGCGATGAAAGCATCACCGTCATCTTGTGACTTGTTGGAATCTGAATTAGGAGATTTCTTCTTCTTCTTCTTCTCCTCTTTGCATTCCTTTCAGAAATGCTGAGTTTTGCCATAGTTCCAACAAAGAGCCTTGGGATTTCTAGGAGATTTGGATCTCCCACGGGATTTGGATCTACCCTTCTCAGCTTTCTTGTCCTTCTTCTTCCCTTTCTCCTTGGGTCTTCCACAAACTACTAGGGCCTCTTTAGCTACCTCAAAAGACTTTCTCCATATCTCTTCAAACAACAGCAAAGAAACCACTTCTTCGATTTTGAATGTGGATGTGGTGCTTCCAATAGCTATGACAAGATGATCCCATGAGTCCGGCAGAGAACAAAGTAGGGTCATATACCAATCCTCCTCCTCCATCTTCACACCAATAGATGTCAATTGTGCAACCAGCATGTTAAAAGTATTCATATGTTCAGCAATGGATCCTCCATCCTCTATTCGAAGAGAATACAACTTATTTCTAAGGAAAAGTTTATTAACTAGGGATTTGGCTTGATACACATCCCCCAACTTCTTCCAAAGTAGTTTTGCAGTAGTCTCCTCATGGACATTTAACAGAACAGAATTAGCAAGACTAAGTCTTATGAGACCCTTAGCCTTCCGATCCTTGAGATTCCACTCATCTTGTGACATTACAGCTAGTTTAGTTCCATTAACACTTTCCCAAAGGTCTCAGTCTACAAGCATGTCTTCCATCTTGAGCTTCCACAACTCAAAATTAGTGCCATTAAACTTCTCCACTTCAAATCTTCCGGATGTCCTTACCATCTCCTTGCTACAACAAGATACAAAATACCCTACATAGACTCCCACTCAATCTAAGATCAGCTCAAAAAACCCCTACTCAACAATTGGGACCAAAGGTGATCAAGCTCTGATACCAACTGAAAGGAAGCTAGGTGTGGACAAATCGCGTCCTACACTAATCTAATGAGGAGAGGACTATGCAAATTTAATTTTATCCTAACTATTACAATAATGTTAAACCATCAACATGAGATATTGCAGCAAAACACAAGAACTAGAAAGTAGATAGAAGAAGAGAGACAAAGATTTACGGTGGGGAAAACCCTTAACGGGTGAAAAACCCCACAATTAGAAACCTGCATAATGTATTAACAAATCTAAAAGAATGTTTACAATACACTTGCAATGCAAGCTTCAATGGTCTTCAACACTCGTATCTAGAGTCAATCCGGCAGCATAACAGTACCTATAAAACCTATGTTACAACTCCCTCTCCAAGCACCTGTTTATATAGAAAATACAAGGCAATATTGGACCTTTCTTGGAATGGGTGTCCAACTTGGCCTCATGGCCCAAAACCCATGCCTAAGGACACTTGGTCAACATTGTAGAATGTGTCTGACACTTGTCCACAACTCTCATCCCAAAGGGGTCACCTATTTCTGAAATGGGCTATGATAGATGCTCTTACGACACTTACGACTGTCATAGCAGTTACAACTTACAGATGTAAGAGAATCTGCCATACATAGGCTATAAATAGCATATTCTCTTACAACATGTCATAGTCCACCTTGGGGCACCCAAATATGCCTTTTTCAAAGATGCTTCATGACACATGTCTTCACCTATCTTACAACCTTCTATTTCTGACTTTTACATGTCATAGATTCGTCACAGGAATCCGTCATAACCATTTCGGTCAAACATTCCCTTACACAACATGGAAGATGCCGACACATGGTAAAATGCTCCTACCATAAAGTGGGACACCTATCTCCTCATGTGAGGACAAAATTACAAGTTGTCATATTCCATGTAGGATTGGCACATCACTGTGCCACATCCCACAATATGACAATTGGAATTTACAAATATTTACAACATAGGCAATTAAATAATAAATACAAACATTAATAATGTAACGAATTTACAAGGTTGAGACACCTTAATTCCCAACAGAATATCTATTAACTTAAAAGAACATTAAATACATCAACTACCCCATCAAATAATGCACTAATATTTAATTAAAAAGAGAAGGTAAAACAAGGATCAAATTATTTAAATAACCTTATCTTAAGCCTAAGAAAAATTTGACAGTATAACACCATCTCATCAACTACAGGAGGTGAGGAATTTTAATAATAATAAAAATAAACAAATAAAATTAAACTTTCACTAACTCTTTATGGAATTTGTAAAAAGCAACAAAATTTTATTCACTAATTACCTTTCACAATTTAAGTTGACATTAAATAAAATAACTAATTTAAAGTGCATCAATGTCCCAACATTTTACTAATAAATTTGTACCTAAAGGCAATAGGATTGATTGAATTAAGTCTAAACAATTAAATCGATTGTTTAAAACAACCATGGAATGAAGTAACTAAATAGGATGCACTAAAATTAATTTAATCAAATTACTTATATATATTTCAAAAAAATCAAATGATAAATATAAATAAAAAGCATTAACACACACCTTCCATAAAAATCATTACATAAAAAGCATTAACACACACCTTAAATAAAAAGCATTAAATAAATTTTATTCACTAATTACCTTCCACAACTTAAATAAATGATAAATCTAAATAAAAGGCATTAACACACACCTTAAATAAAAAGCATTAACACACTCCTTAAATAGAAAGCATTAAATAAATTTTATTCACTAATTACCTTCCACAATTTAAAAAAATGTTAAATCTAAATAAATAGCATTAACACACACCTTAAATAAAAAGCATTAACTCACACCTTAAATAAAAAGCATTAAATAAAATTTATTCACTAATTACCTTCCACAATTTAAATAAATATTAAATCTAATAAAAAGCATTAACTCACACCTTAAATAAAAAGCATTAAATAAATTTTATTCACTAATTACCTTCCACAATTTAAATAAATGATAAATCTAAATAAAAAGTATTAACATACACCTCAAATAAAAAGTATTAAATAAATTTTATTCACTAATTACCTTCCACTCTCTAAGTGGAATAATAAAATAAAACTAAATTAAGTCTACTAATCACCTCCCTAATCTTAGAGACAACAAAACCCTAAAATAAGGGTTATAAAAGCAACATGAAAGCCCTAATTGCTCACAATGCAATTGTTTAATCTGGTGCAAGATTCCAAGAAGGAAGAAATGTGAAAGTACTTTCCCAAGTGGAAAGTATTTTCCCAAGGAAGAGTTTACTAACATTTTATTTAAAAGTTTTCTAAAAAATGTTTTTACTAACTATTCTTGATGCTACAGGTTTTCATAAATTTAGTTTACTAACAATACTATAATTGGTTTCCTCTCTCTTAAATTTCATGCATTGATTTTCCTAAGTTAAAATTTTCTAAAAGAAATTAGCTCTCTGTTTACTAAGTTTATCAAAGAAATTCTCTGCTTTATTTATGTAAATACATATAGAGAGCTACCCTTTGCACAATGATATATTTATAAAATACAGAGATTTAAAAACCCACAGAGAAGAGGGTTGATTTAAATGAAGTAACACTTGAAATATGAGGTAGAGTCTAAAAGTTATGGCAGGGCTGAACTGAGAGCCACGACAGACTGCACATTGTAGTGCTGCGCTGATAAAAAAATGCAAGGGAAAGATAAATGGGGGCGGGGCCCGGGCTCCCGTCCCACCCGCTTCCGAACTCCCCAAGCACCTTCAGCTCTTCAATTTCTTTTTTTTTGGTTGTGTTTTAAAAGTGTAAAGGGTGGAATTTGGATGTTAGGTTTTTGGTAGTTTTGTGTGTATATCCTCCTTTCACCCTTACATTCAAGGATCTAGGGTCGAGTTGCAGTGTACTATCCTACCCTAGGTCACTATGATATGTATGGAAACTTGGATTTTTATGATTAGATTGACAATTTCCTTCTCTTATGCTCAATTGTACCTTAAAACCCTAATTATGCAAATACGATAGTAAACAGATGAATTATGGAAAATGCTTTTGCAGATAGATGTAAAATATCAAATAGTTGTGCACCTATTTTCAGGGTTCAGAAACAGAAAAGTCGGGGACTAAGGAGCGGGCACCCAAGTCTAGTGCCCTGCTTTTTATCGAGATCTGGAAAATCAGTCTGCAACTTGTATCTACTGTATCAGAGATTTTCCTGTTGCAAAACTTTGAGGACTAATAAGCGGGCACCCAAGTCCAGGGAGCTATTTCTTTCACTGATCTACAATGCTGACACTCTATTGTACCCCCCTACAACTTCACTTTGTCTACAACTCCAACCTATAACCTGCAATCATGAAAACTTTGGGAGGGGGTTGTGGTGTTTAGAGGCTTGCCTTAGTAAAGCCCTGGAGAGACATTCAAGCCTTACGAACACTGTTGTCAGATAGAGAGTGCATGCCTTGGGAGGCAGAGGCAAAAATCAAATGATAAATCCTTACAAACACAAATAAATGTCACCTTGTAGTGAAGATCTCATGGAGGAAGAAGCTCTTCATATCATGAGGAGATGATACAAACACATAGACAACACAAATCTACTCTTGCAACACAATGAAAGCCTTGAATCACCTTTAGAACACAATAGCTTGCTAGTAATCATCTAGTAAAAATCTAGTTTACAAATGAATGCCTAAACATGCTTTTATATGCAACTACAAACACTCCTGCCAAGAATTTTGTAATTCAAACTTACCGTGTCGGCATAGGACCCAAATAATGGTCACAAGCCGACACCCAAAAATTGGGACTGACCCAAAATAGGGCAGGACTAGGGCATAGGTGCCCAAGTCCTCCCCCTATTTTGGGTAGGGGTTATCTCAAGTAGTCCCCCTAGGTCCTATTTGTCAAGACACTTAGGGGTTTTCTCATCAGGATGTTGAAATATGATGTAATATGTCCTAAATGCACACTAAAGACCTAGAAGCTAAACCTTATGAGGGAAAAGCCCCCAAGGGGACATTTTCTGATGTTACATTTAGCCCCCACTTTAATGTATGTATAAATGTGAGGCCAATACATGCATTAAAGTATGGTCAACAAACACAGCAAACATGCCAAGCATGGAGAAGACATGCCAGACACATTGAAGACAATGACAGGCACACAAAACATAGAGAATACAATTACAGTTATGCAAAACACAGAGAATACATCGAATGCATAGAAGACATAGTAATGCATAGAAGACAGGAATGATTTCTTTTCTTTTCTTTTTCTCATATCGATGAAATGCAGATGCAAGTACAGGAAAGTAAATAAACCTCCCATAATGCAAGATGTACTACATATATGGGCCAACACACACGCAAGACATGCAAAACCTCCCAAAATGCAAGATGCACTCATCACGTAGGTCTTTAGACTGCATATGGGGCAACAAACACGCCAAACAAAGCAAGCACGCCAAAACACACACTTTGACGACACTGAGAAAACACAACAGACAAGCAATGGAGTGTTCCTATTTGTAGGTCCAAGACCATCTCAGGCACATTACAAGCACACACTGATGATTGGGCTTTGCCACAACAATCTCCAAAGACACGCTTAAGGGTTGAATTAGTCACAGAACCACTCCCTGCCTCCGCAGAGGACTTTTGAAAATGCAACCCCACCCACATCATGGAGACGCCTTACAGTGAAAAGGAATCATGACATACAACCCCACCCACATCACGGAGATGTCTTATGGTGAAAAGGAGGTATGAGCTCAAAAGTATACAACCCCACCTGCATCACAGAGACACCT
Organism: Cunninghamia lanceolata; assembly: GCA_027924645.1. Taxonomy (NCBI): domain Eukaryota; kingdom Viridiplantae; phylum Streptophyta; class Pinopsida; order Cupressales; family Cupressaceae; genus Cunninghamia; species Cunninghamia lanceolata. The sequence continues at coordinate 7,909,303 of BSBN01001001.1, read as the reverse complement.
TATGGTGAAAAGGAGGTACACGAAATAGATTTTAAGATTTCCAGATTGTTCAAACACACTTTACTAGCATCTAGAACAAACAACTTACCTTATATATGCCTCACCTTAAGGTGGTTGATATCACACATTGAAATCAAGCACGTTAAGGTAGGAAGAAAACACACAAGAGAACACAGACTTTCGCAAAGGCCATGCCCCCCAGAGGTGACATGTACTTTACGATCATCAAATGTTCCCACAAACACATCCTTGCAAGAAACATGTTAGTGTCTACATAATCATGATAAACAACAACATCAATGCATATGATTAACCACACAAAGAGCCAAAGTTATACTATGAATCCAGAGTTCGAGGATAACCGTGGGGCTATATCACAAAGATCTCTGAATTGAGTCACGAAGGCTAGATTTAAAGACAAACAAAGTGCGCAGAGCATCAATATTGTTATGATTTGTAAATGAGATAGAACATAAAAATCACTACGCCGAGTGTTTCCACTAGCCAAGTGTCGAATAAGATATACAACCCCATCGTCATATTATGAACTAAGTCCAATTTTTTATTCTTGTGAAAGGGACACTAGGTCTGCATCAGTATAAATGTTTTGAATCGTCATCCACCTGCTAGATAGAAACACTAGAGGAAGGGAAATAATAAATAAGAGAGGAGAAACAAGTGTCTTAGGGACAGTCATGTAGGAGGGTGCCCCCAAGTCACCAACCGCAACGCTATGTTCGTAAGGCACAACACACAACAATGAAATCAGAGAGAGAGGCAATATAAAAGAATGATGATACAAATAGAAGGTCACAATAGAGGCGGTCTCCTGGTATCCTAGACCTTACAAGAGAATCAAGGGTCATCCCAGGAGGCCTGAACAACACAGAACACATCACAGGGGAAGCACATCACGAGAGAGATAAAGGGTTAGAGATACTTACTTGTAGGATCTCCTAGGCTAGCGGTCATCAAGTAAATCATTGTCATCCTCCTACTCCCGAATTTTAGAGGAAAGTGGGACATAAGGTACCATAGCCCAATTCTTGTCTTTGTCTTCAGGTTGTTCATTGTTAGGATAATCTTTGTTTGGTTTGATGTTTGGATCAATGTTTTCTTGTTGAGAGGCAAGGTAATCTCATTGCCTTCTCTTCCTCCTTTTTGCGTGTTGATTTCTTTGTACTTTATGACTTAGATTTTGTAGGATAGGGCTTTGCTCTTTCATGGATTTTTGTGTTGTAGAGGAGGAAGCACCAGGATCAAAGTTCATTTGTCTAGGTGGAATGTTTTGTTGTTGACAATTACCTTCCAATCCTTGTAAGGATGACAGGGGAGAAGCCTCAGCATCATGATGGATTTGTTCTTTTATTGTAGGAGGCACGATGTCTTCAAAAAGGTGTGTTTCTTCTATTGTTGGAAGTGTATAAATGATTTCAGTGTTTTGTATTAGCATATCCTCATGGGAAGAATCACTTTTGGAAGAATGATCAGAGGAAAAGATTATATCATCATCACATGTAGTAGATATGGGAGAGGTGTTATCACCATAATCTTTTGCAGTACTACTCATGGAGATGAACTCTGTTAAGCTCTCTAATATTGTAGGATGTTCACTAATGAGGGTTAAAAATTGGTCAAAATCAAGGTCTTTGATAAATGCATGCAAAGATACCATTGAAAAATGACATGAAGGTGCAATGTGTATATATTCAAATTAATGCAAAATCAGATTTTAAAAGCTTTCTAAAAGTATGCCAAAGACAAGTGCAACACTATATGCAAAACTAACCTAAAATACTTGATTTTTTGTACTTTTTCAATGCAAATGTATGAAAGCAAAGGTGTTGTAAGGAAATTGATTAGGGGAAGCAAATTATATGTCTGATATCCATCCAACACAACCATAAGATCCTTCACAACACACTCTTGATGCCAATCTAAGATGATAGACCAAAACCTAGTGAAAATACACTAAAATAAGCAATTTTTTACCAAATCTCAATGCAAAAGAGCATGCCAAAGGGTGTTGTGAGGAAAATGATGATGGAAAGAAAATTATATTAGTAGTAATAGCTAGTTAATGCCAAAATATCTGTCACAACATGCTTATAGTGCCACTCAAGGTCAAATCCTAGTGAAAATATAGTAAAAATAGGCAATTTTTCACGGTCTTTCAATTCCAAGACCTAGCAAAAGGGGTGCTGTAAAGAATTTTAGGAGGTGAAGAAAATAATATTGATGATATCAGTCACCTCAATCCATAAAATTTGTCACAACCCGCTTAGGGTGTAAACTAGGCCAAACCCTAGGGCAAAAATAGCAAAAATATGTAATTTTTCACCAAATTTTTAATACAAGAGGCCAATAGAAAGGTGTTGTAAAGAATTTTAGGAGGGGTAGCAGATAATACCCCTGATATCAGCCAATTAGTGCAAAAATATTCTTTACAACATGCCTATAGTGCAAATTTTGAGAGTCGATAAGGCCAAATCTAGTGAAAATCAAGGTTTTTCAAGCCCTAGGTTTGAGATCTTGATGTAAAATGTTGTATGAATGTTTTGCAAGTTGATATATGATTAAAATTAAATGCTCTTAGATCTGAAAAAATCAATGAAAATGCTAGTTTTTTGTTGACTTTTTCTATGCAAAAATGCAATTTCTTCTAAAATGGAAAACTACAACCAAATGCAAATTTGAATGAGTCTCTAAAATCAGTAGAAAAATTTAAAACAAGATTTTACCTACAAACCCTAGATTTTGGAATTACTAGGTTATATGCAAAATTTACAATTTTCAACAAAACCCTAGCAATTTTATGATGGAAATGCAATGCAAACTAATGAAGTTTTGTAATTTTCTGTAATTTAAAACATATCTAATGCAAAAATTAGAAATTTGATGAAATTCAAATTAATTGATGCAACATGCAAAACCCTAGCATGCAATTTTTTCTAAATTTTCTATTTTTTCAATTTTTTTGTAAGTTTCCAATGCAATAAGATGAATGATACTATGAATGAATGAAAATCAATGAAAATCTAAAGAAAAACACTCAGCAAGGTGCAAACAAGTCCAATAACACGGGTTCACCAAAATGTAAAGGGTGGAATTTGGATGTTTGGTTTTTGGTAGTTTTATGTGTATATCCTCCTTTCACCCTTACATTCAAGGACCTAGGGTTGAGTTACAGTGTACTATCCTACCCTAGGTCACTATGATATGTAGGGAACTTAGACTTTTATGATTAGATTGATAATTTCCTTCTCTTATGCTCAATTGTACCTTAAAACCCTAATTATGCAAATACGACAGTAAACGAATGAATTATGGAAAATGCTTCTGTAGAAAGATGTAAAATATCAAATAACTGTGCACCTATTTTTAGGCTCAGAGATGGAAAAGTCGGGGACTAAGGAGCGAGCACTCAAGTCCAGTGCCCTACTTTTTGTCAAGATCCAAAAACTCAATCTGCAACTTGTATCTCCTGTATCAGAGATTTTTCCGTTGCAAAACTTTGAGGACTAATGAGCAGGCACCCAAGTCTAGGGAGCTATTTCATTCACTAATCTACAATCCTGACACTCTGTTGTACCCCCCTACAATTTCACTTTGTCTGCAACTCCAACCTGTAACCTGCAATCATGAAAACTTTGGGAGGGGGTTGTGGTGTTTAGAGGCTTGCCTCAGTCAAGCCCTGGAGAGACATTCAAGTCTTCCGAACACCATTGTCAGATAGAGAGTGCGTGCCTTGGGAGGCAGAGGCAAAAACTAAATGATAAATGGTTACAAACACAAATGAATGTCACCTTATAGTGAAGATCTCATGGAGGAAGAAGTTCTTCATGCCATGAGGAGATGATTGCTCAAATCTGCAAACACAAACACATAGACAACACAAATCTGCTCTTGCAACACAATAAAAGTCTTGAATCACCTTTAGAACATAATAGCTTGCTAGTAATCATCTAGTGAAAATCTAGTTTACAAATGAATGCCTAAACATGCTTTTATATGCAACTACAAATGCTCCCGCCAAGAATTTTGTAATTCAAACTTATCGTGTCGGCATAGGACCCAAATAACGGTCACATGCTGACACCCCAAAATTGGGACTGACCAAAAATAGGGCAAGACTAGGGCGCGTGTGCCCAAGTCCTCCCCCCTATTTTGGGCAGGGGTTATCTCAAGTAGTCTCCCTAGGTCCTATTTGTCAAGATACTTAGGGGTTTTCTCATCGGGATGCTGAAATATGATGTAATATGTCCTAAATGCACACTAAAGACCTGGTAGCTAAACCTTATGAGGGAAAAGCCCCCAAGGGGACATTTTATGACGTTACAAAAAGAAACCACAACCCTAATCCAAAACCTAGCTTAAATTTGATTTACATACTTTTAATTTATAAGGCGTTTAACAAATAAACAAATGGGTGTATATATATATATATATATATATATATATATATATATATATATATATATATATATATATATATATGTTAACTATTCATCACTGCAATTTAAAAAGAAATAGTGAGTATAAACAAGAAGCTATTTAAAATTTTTTTTATCTCATACTTTTTTGAAATAACTAAGGAAGGAGGTAAGGAGGAGATATTTATTTTTCTCACACTAAAATAAGTTTGTATTTCTCTTTAATGCATAATGAAGCAAATCTTTCACACACCCATGATAATTAAAATGACACAATTTATTATTACATAAGAATTGATTACAACATAGGCTCATGGAGAGAGTTTTCTCTCATTACATCCATACTCTTCTACCAAGCCAAAATAGGCTAAGGCGACATAATGCCTTGTTTTACATATCTCCAAAACCATTAAACTTCCCAAAAACATCCAAACTTCCAATCTTTTCCAAGAGCCACCATAACCTACAAAACACAAATCATAGTACACCATGCCCATAGGAGCTCACCTCCCAACCATAGGCCTACAAGTAGGCCAGCGCCAAGCTAGGAGGCCTTTCAATAACCAAGGTTCATACCACAAGGATAGCAAAACACACACACCAAACACAATAACACCCTTCTAAGGCAAAACACAAACTAACCCATTTGCAAATGGGTTTAAGGGGTGAGAGAGTGGACTACTCTCAACTCAAGGAGACCCAACACTCCAAATACTCATAATACTCATATTGCTAATAATCCCTTGGCCTCTTGCCAGAAACTTCTCATATTTTTAATTCAAGGCACTCATGCCATATAACCATACTCCTCAAAACTTCAATAAAAGGCCCTTGGCCATAAAACTACACCAAAACAATGAGGGGAAATCGAGGAGGTTCACACCTCTCTCACCCATGACAAAGGTGATCTCTCTCACATTGAGAGCTCACCCAAGCAACCCTTTAAAAACCCACATATACAAAACTAAAATAACATAAGCATACCCACATAAAAATTACATAATGCATAAGCAAAACAAGTAAGAAATAGGCATGAAGCCTTGAGAGCTTACCTCTCAAGCTTCAAGGGTAGAGGATGTTAGTGAAGAGATTTCCACAAGACCTTCCCAAATCCTTCAAGTCTCCTCAAGTCCTCTCCTTCCCAAACAAAATATGAAAATGCAAAAAGAAAAGAACCCTCCTCTCTTCCCAAAGAGAGATAAATAGGCCTGCTCACAAGTCCTAATGGATAAGAGGGTGACACTTGTCATCCTCTCCTCCATCTACATAACCATCCTCACAACCCCACAAGAATGAGGGGGTGACACTTGTCATCTCCCCATTCCACAAAACTACATGCTCTCCCACAAATTCTCTCACACATGTATGAGATCATAGGGAGGAGTGAGCACACAAAGGAAGCTTCTCATGAATGAGAAGGTGACACTTGTCACCTTTTCATTCAACTAAGCTACACTCTTCCCCACAAATGCTCTCACACATGTGAGAAGCTTCAAGAATATTCTAAAGCACTTGAGGCAAGGGTAACCTTACCCTAAGTGTGTGAGGTTAGGTTAGGTGAGATGGTGATATGCCAACCACCTCTCACATCTCCCAAACTCGTCACTTGACTCAAGGGCCAAGTTTGGGTAACCAAACAAGAGTTAAAACAAGTTAAAACATGTTAAGAATGGTCCTAGACCCTAGTGGTATGACCTAGGGTCAATATTTGACCATTAATAACACTAGGGAACACATAAAATCACATGAAAAGGGCTCGAAACATTTAGCACTCAAAATTGTACAAACCCAACATTACAATTTACAACACTTCAAGGAGACAAATTAAAAAGGGGCAAACCTTTCAAAATATCATAAATCAATTACAACATAATCATCATTCTCAAACACAAATAACTTTAGTCCATCTTAGGGACTAGGTCGGCTTAACAGGGTTATAACATATGGTTATTGTTTGATCTCTGATTTTCCATGGGCATGGAAAGTTACCTACACACTTCCACACACCCATTAATAGCACCTGGTAATTATAGCTAAAGCAAAGTGAACTACATATAACACACACATGATCACATAATCACATATAACATCAATAATAACCACATGCTAACATTACATGATTCTCAAATCATTCACAATTCACAAGTATAATAAAGATACATAACGTAAAATATATCTTCAGTTTCATCATCAATAAACACACCAATAGCACCTAATACAACATAGAATTTAAACATCATATCATCAAATGAAATCTAACATAAGATCTAAACATCCACAAATCATAAACCATCAAACTAATCATAGCAAGACGTAGTAATGAGAGTCTAAATATGGGATCAACAATCCCCAAATGTCTACATATCCAACATAAAATCTAAAAGATAAGTATCATTAGCTAAAATATAAGGTGAGATAAAATTAGGCCTCACACCACAACATCACTACACTAACCCAAGGTAAGGCCACAATCCCATAGATTAAACCCTTCGCTAGGGTGAAGTAGAACAACATGGTCTAAAAGGGCAACTACTTCCAGTCGCACAAGTGTGGGCCTCACAGCTTTCGGGATGAATCCTGTTGGGAGGAGTATGGGGTGGGTGCCCTAGTCCAGTAGGGTTGATTCTCTGCACTTTTTCTCCAGATCCTGAATCATTGTCCTCTACTTTGCTTCTCTACAACTCCACTTCGCCAAATCCTACACTTGTAACCTGTAATCACAAAGAGAGGGGTTTGGGGGTTGTGGTGTTTAAGATCTTGCCTCGGTCTTTCATGTCTCATTTTTATGGACTATATTAATAATCTAGATTAGAGAACAATAACTGTGGTTGACTTTTACTTTAAGAAATTTTATATATGTGAAGGTAATTAGCATGGAATTAGATATGCAAAATTGGAAAATTGATTTGAATGTTAAATATTATCGATGTGATTATAATGATTTGCTTCGGCTATGTTTTTGGAGACACTAACCTATTGACGTCGAAGACAAGAACATGGTTGAGGTAGAGTTGTTCTAGCCACGTGGCAAGAACTGATGGGATGGTTAACTCTGATGCAATCACACACTCACGTAGTTTCATATGCATTTTTTTGAATGACTTATTTTTATGCATCAATGTGTGGTTAATAATCGTGATTGATGATTTGATGTTTAGAAAATTATTGTGTTTTGAATTATTATGAAAATCCTTTTCAAATGCATGACTCAATTATAAGAATTAAATGTCTTTTTGAATTATATTTTAAATTGTGTATTGTTAAATAGTGAATATATATGGTGGTGTTTTATATATGTCAAATAATAATAGTAAAATAATAAACATTTTCTATAGATGTTTGGAATACAATATGTAAAATAAATTGAATAATTATATATATAATTTTATTATTTCACTTCTTGATTTATTTAAGGTAATTGTGTCTATATAAAAATGGTTAAATTATATTAAAAATAGTATTATTATATTTAGGAAATGAATAAAAGAATTAAACTTAACTTACTATTATTCATGTGACAATAAGCTAACTAAAATAGTTGTTATTTCATTTTAAATAGAAATTAATGAGCTTTAAATGGTAAAAATCTCATGCAAACTGGAGTATGGACCAGTTATCAATCTTTAGTCTTTAAACCGAAAAGGGATGGCCAAAATTAGGGAGATATCTTTAATAAAAGGAGACCTGCAGCGGAGAAAACACCGACGAATTGAGCAAAGAAGGATGTTTTGTAGCAGCAGAGAGAAAGAGGACGTGGCTCTGGTTTGATAGCTACAGGAGATAGAAGGTAGCTGCGACTAGGTTGGCAAGATTGACCTCCTCTCAGGCAAATCTATACAGGTATTTTCCTTTAGATTTATGCAATACTAGATGCTGGTTTGGATGTGTAAACATAGTAAAGAAATCAGCCTAGACATGTATGCTTTTCTGGCCTGCGTTTGACTTCTAATCAGCCTGCTAAAACAAACTAGCTTTAAACTCCTCCTAACTGCTAAATGATAGACTAGATCTGTGTGCCTTCTTCTATTTTATACCGCTCTCTCTCTCTCTTGGATTTACTACTGTTGCAGCCTTAAAAGGGAGACCATGGAGTTGTTTTAGATAAACCTACTAATGCAGGGGCATCTTGCCCTACAATTTTGGTTTTTCTTCTTTTTGCTATTTTGGTTCTTTTTGTTAGCTTTTTCTTTGTAAATAGGGGTGACTCTTTGTCTTCTATCATTATCTTATAAACTCCAATCATATGTAAAGCTAAAATTCAATGAGGAGTTCTTATCGCCATGTGTTTCCTGTCACTATTGTTTGTTCTGGGGAATCAAGTTTTGGTTTCAAGCTCCCATCGCCCGTGTGATAGAAATGAATTCAAAAGGGCTTTAAACCATCGTAGGATATTTTGCAAACCCTAACATATGGATTGCTTAATCGACAAAGAGAAGATGAAGAGTCTTGGCCGACAGTTTGATGACAAATGGAGAAAAGCAATAAAGAATCTGAGTAGGCAAACAATCAGTTGGGAAGATGAGAAGACACACAGGACAAGATGAATGGACAGTAGGCCAACAGTTGTGAAGAATAGGAGGCCAAATGAGCTAAAGAAGGGATGGTGAGAATACAGATAGAAAGAATACATATCAAGAGACAAAGAGGGGAGATGGGAGGTGAAGAGATTAGTCATTTTGTCTGATAGAAAGAACAGGTCGAGTGTGCAGGCCGTTTGTTGTGAAAAGTCTTGTTTTTAGAATAGGGAAAGGCTATTTTACTAAAAATTTTCTTTTGGTGATTTCCAAGATAATAAAGACTACAAATATACTTTCTTCCTATCGTTTGGTATTTGTCTATTAAATCTATGTATAAGTTTATTAATCTCCATCATTATTTTTGAATCTTTGTTTGATTGAAGACATTGTGAAGCTATTTGATTCTGTGACTAGCAAGGTAGCCATCAATTGGTATTAGAGCCTAAAGAAATTGGGCAGTGGTAAGTGGTCAAGATGCCTCCAAGAAGAATGGGCCAAGGAGGAGGCAGAGGTAGATGAAGAAGAGACCATGGTGACCCTGAGTTATTGCAGAATTTGGTTGCAAGGATGGAAGCCCTAGAGAGAGTACAGAGGAGAGGGACCCTTCATGATGAGGATGCAAGTGATGAGGAGGAAGAACAACAGAGAGAAGAGAATGAGGAAGGGCATGTGGATCAAGAAGAAGAATTTGATGAAAGACTGCTGAAGATAGTCATGAGTATAGGTTCTAGACCTAAGATAGAGGTGCCAACTTATGTCGGAAGCCTTAATGGTGAAGATTTGATCGATTGGATCAATGACCTAGATAAGTATTTTGAATATGAGGGTGTAGTAGAGGAAAGAAGAGTAAAGTTTGCCTACACTAGATTGAAGGGCCATGCTGCTATGTGGTGGGACTTTGTCCAAACTGAGAGGAGAAGGAGAAATAAGGAGAAGATTAACTCTTGGGATCGAATGGTGGCCAAGTTGAAGGCCAAATTTCTACCAAGTGATTATCAAGCTAATCTCTTTAAGAGATTGCATAATTTGAAGTAGAAAGATGTCTGTGAAAGACTATACGGAGGAATTCTACAAGTTAGTAATCAGATTAGGGCATGTTGAAGAAGATGTGGAGAAAATAGCCCGATATGTGAATGGTCTCAAGTATAGTTTGCAAGATGAAATGAGCCTTTTGTCCCCTAGATGCCTAGAAGAGGCTTATCAACTTGCCTTAAAGGAAGAAAAGAAGTTGCAAAGAAAACAAAGTCTGCAAGAGAAGAAGAGAGGAAGAGCTTTTAGAGGAAGGGGATAGAAAAAAAGTAGAGGATGATAGCATCATCAAGGAGAAGAGGCTAGAAGTTCCAGTGGGACAACCAATAATGATAGAGGTGGATATCAAGGAAGAGGGGGAAGGTCTTATGGAAGAGGAGGCTCACAAGGTAGAGGTAGAGGATTTGCAAGAAAATGTTCTAAGTGCAATCAATATGGGCACAAGAGTTGGGAATGCTTTGAATCATCACAAGGAGGATATTCAAAATTTGAGAGAAGCAATCAAGTTGTTCATGCTAATCAAGAGAGTGTGGGATCACTAGTACACCACAAGGATGAAGCAAAATCAGGTGAATCTTTAATGCTTAAGAGGGTGTTGTTGAAGCCACAAAAAGAAAGTTAAGAGCCAATTCAAAGGAGAGCATTGTTCAAAACCAAGTGTAAGTCACAAGGTAAATGTTGTAAGCTCATTATAGATAGTGGTAGCACTGATAATATTGTTGCAATTGAGATGGTAGAAAAGTTGAATCTTAAAAGGATTAAACACCACACTCCATATAAAGTGACTTGGTTACAAAAAGGTCATCATTTATTGGTTAGTGAGCAGGCCTATGTTGATTTTTAGATTGGCAGTTATAAAGATTGTATTTTATGTGATATAATGCCCATGGATGTGTGCCATGTTTTTCTTGGAAGACCGAGGCAATTTGATAGGAAAGCGGTGCATGATGGAAGGGAGAATACATACACCATTGAGAAGGATGAAGAGAAGCATACCTTGCTGCCCATAAAAGAGAAAGATGAGGATAGTAGCTGTAGTAGCAGTAATAAGGTAATGATGGTAAGTGGTAAGGAGTTTTTGAATGATTTGAAGAATGAAGAAATTGGTTATGCTTTGGTTCCTAAACCTAGATGTGTAATGAATTCTACAAAATTGGAGGATTTGCCAATGGAAGTACAAGATATTTTGAATGAGAACATGGATATTATTGCATCTGATTTACCTAATGAATTGCCTCCTATTAGAAGCATTAACCATCATATGGATTTGATCCCAGGTGCTAGCCTTCCGACTAAGGCTGCATATAAGTTAACACCTATGGAAAATGAGGAGATAAGGAAGCAAGTGGAGGACCTTTTGAAGAAGGGATTGATAAGGGAAAGTCTAAGCCCTTGTGTTGTTCCTACAGTATTGGTTCCAAAGAAAGGAGGAGAATGGCATACATGTGTATTGATTCAAGGGCAATTAATAAAATCACAATAAGATATAGGTTTCCCATACCTAGAATTGAAGATTTAATGGATTGTTTGAGTGACTCCATGTATTTTTCTAAGATAGATTTGAAAAGTGGCTATTACCAAATAAGAATTAGGCCGGGGGATGAATAGAAGACAACCTTTAAGACTAGCGATGGGTTGTATGAGTGGTTGGTTATGCCTTTTGGATTATCTAATGCCCCTAGTACTTTTATGAGACTAATGAACGAGGTTTTGAAACTATTCCTTGGTAAATTTGTGATTGTATATTTGGATGACATTTTGGTGTTTAGTAGGTCCAAAGAGGAGCATATAGAGCATTTGAGGCAGGTTATGAGGAGGCTACATGAAGAGAAGTTGTAGATCAATTTGAAAAAGTGTATGTTTATGCAGACCGAACTGGTTTACTTGGGCTTTGTGGTGTCAAAAATGGGTTGAAAATGGATAAGGAGAAGGTTCAGGCCATACTTGATTGGCCATCACCAAGAAGTGTCTTGGAGGTAAGGAGTTTTCATGGTCTTTCCAGTTTTTATAGAAATTTTATAAGAAATTTTAGTCATGTAGTAGCAGCTATATTGGAGACTATTAAAGGGAATAAAAGACCATTTGTTTGGACCAAGGACGCTGAAGAAAATTTTAGATTTTTCAAGAAGAAGGTAAGTGAACAGTCCATACTTGCTTTGCCTAATTTTGATAAAGTGTTTCAAGTAGAATGTGATGCTAGTGGTTTGGCTATTGGGGCAGTCCTAATTCAAGAGGCAAAACCAGTTGCATATTTTAGTGAGAAATTAAATGAAGCAAAAATAAAGTATTCTTCTCACGATTTGGAGTTTTATGCTTTGGTTCAGTCCCTCAAGAAATGGAGACATTATCTATTGCCTAGAGAGTTCATTGTGTATAGAGATAACCATGCTTTGCAGTTCATTAACATCTAACACAAATTGAATCAAAGGCATGCTAAATGGGTTGAGTATATTCAGAGTTTTAACTTTGTTTTGAAATGTAAGAGTGGTCAAATGAATGAAGTTGTTGATGCCTTAAGTAGGAAGAATTTATTCTTGTGTGAGATACAAACTAACAGTGTGGGGGTTGAAAGTTTGAAAGAATTGTATGCAGAGGATGCAGATTTTGGAGAAGCATTTGCAGCTTGTAATGATCCTATTTGTAGAAATAAAGAGCCATGGACTAATTACATGATTCAATAAGGTTTGTTGTTTAAGGAAAACAAGTTGTGTATCCCTAGAGGCTCCATGCGAGATAATTTGTTGAAGGAAAAGCATAGTGGTAGTCTTGTTGGTCAGGATAAAACTTTTCTACAGTTGAGCACTCATTATTATTGGTCAAAGATGAAGGCAGATGTGAAAAGATATGCGGAAAGGTGTAGAATTTGCCAACATGCTAAAGGAAGAAGTCAAAATGTGGGAGAGATACTAAGTTTGTGGGTCATTTTTGGAGGACTCTATGGAGGAAATTGGGCACAAATTTGAATTTTAGTTCTGCTTATAATCCACAAATGGATGGTCAGATCGAGGTTGTCAATAGAAGCCTTGGTAGTTTGTTAAGGTGTCTTGTTGGTAGTTCACCTGGAAGTTGGGATCTCATGTTAGCACAAGCTGAATTTGCATATAATGATTCCCCAAATAGAAGCACAGGTTTCAGTCCTTTCTATGTGGTGTATGGTATGCACCCAAGAGGTGTATTTGAACTTCAAGATCTTACTGGTATGGAGAAGAGGAGTGTAGATGGGGAGGAATTTTCTCAAGTCATTCATGACATTCAGGAGAAGGTAAAACATAACATTGAAGACAATAATTAGCAATACAAAAAGTATGTTGATCAAAAGAGGAGATAGAGTTTCAGATTGGAGACCTTGTATTGGTACATCTTCTAAAGGAGAGATTTCCTATTGGAACATACAATAAACTTCAAATGAAGAAGATTGGTCCTTGCCAAATCCTTAGGAAGTTTTCTGCCAATGCATATGAGACTTCTCTGCATACAGAACTGAATATATCTCCTATTTTCAACGTGGCATATTTGTATCCATATAAGGGGGATATAGAAGAAAAGGAAACTGAAGCAACAATTCCATCTCTGGAAGAACAATCTAGGACAGTCACTACTCCATAATAGATAGAATGCATTTTGGACAAGCAGTTGTTGAAGAAGATCCGTAAGCATGAGTATTTCAAATATCTTGTCAAATGGAGCAATCATCCCATTGAAGATGATTCCTAGCTCACAGAGGATGAGATCATTAAGCTGGGTCATTCAATAGAAGACCTCATGAGTAGGAGCTCATGATTTCTTTCTGCCTGGGGAGTTTGATGCAAGGCATCTTGCCCTACAATTTTGGTTTTTCTTCTTTTTCTATTTTGGTTCTTTTTGTTAGCTTTTTCTTTGTTAATAGGGGTGACTCTTTGTCTTTTGTCATTATCTTATAAACTCCAATCATATGTAAAGCTAAAATTTGATGAGGAGTTCCTGTCACCATGTGTTTCCTATCATTGTCGTTTGTTCTGGGGAATCAAGTTTTGTTTTGAAGCACATGTTGCCCGTGTGATAGAAATGAATTCAAAAGTGCTTTAAACTATCGTAGGATATTCTGGAAACCCCAATAGATGGATTTCTTAGTCAATAAAGAGCAGATGAAGAGTCTTGGCCTAGCGGTTTGATGATAGTTGGAGAAAAGCAGTAAAGAATCTGAGCATGTAAACAATCAGTTGGGAAGATAAGAAGACACATAGGAGAAGATGAATGGATAGTAGGCCGATGATTGTGAAGAATAGAAGGAGGCCGAATGAGCTAAAGAAGGGATGGTGAGAATACAGATAGAGAGAATACAGATCAAGAGATAGAGAGAGAAGATGAGAGGTGAAGAGATTAGAGTTGTTGGTCTAATAGAAAGAACAGGTTGAGTGTGTAGGTCGTTTGTTGTGAAAAGTTTGGTTTTTAGAATAGGGAGAGGCTATTTTATTGAACTTTGTCTTTTGGTGATTTCCAAGATAATAAAGACTACAAATATACTTTCTTCCTGTCATTTGGTATTTGTCTATTAAATCTATGTATAAGTTTATTAATCTCCATCATTATTTCTGAATCTCTATTTGATTGAAGGCATTGTGAAGCTATTTGATTCTGTGACTAGCAAGGTAGCCATCACCTACCTTTATGTATTTATCTATCGCCAATATGCTCAACTTCAGCGTGGTATTTGGGATTAACCTGCTAATTTTGTCAACCTGTAAATCAATTATTATTTAGGTTGCTGAATAGAAAACCACATATGCTCTTGCCAAGTACTATCACCAATTTGCCCAAGTTACAGCGTAACATTAAGGATCGACCTACTGATCCTTGTTCTTGTTTTGCTGAGTAATTGACTTTTCTTCTTTTGGATCTTGATTCTTGTTTTCCTATCTTAGATTGTATTTGTACTAGTCATTGACTTAAAACCATATAGTCTGAGCCATTACAAACCTTAGATGCTGATAAACTTATTTCTTGTCAGGCATAAATTATCTCAGCTATTATTTTTATGAATGTTGTATAGAATAAGTTATACAACTGTTATCTTTCTTTATGCTATTAGAAATCAGTTCTTGGTTAAGTATCAACCTTTCTATGTGTGAAAATCAAACTCTTAAAAATAGATAAAACTATTATATTCTTGTAGATATGTTCCTTTATTATTATTGTTTTAAAACACTATTTTAAACCATTATCTTGAATGATAGTTGAAGATTACAAACTCTATTCATTATTTATTTTAATTATGCCACAGCTCCTATCACTAAAATGACAAGAAGGCTACTGAATGTTACATATAAACTTATTGAATAAACTGAGTAGTTCCTATCACAGAAATGACAATGGGTTTGAATAAAACTGAGAATGACTTTTATACAGTGAATTATGACTGAAAAATTGATTAGAAATTATATCAATTCGATAACCTTATGAATGCAATTGTATGAACAAAAGATGGATTATTGATTGGAAAGTGTATTTGTTGATGTATGTAAATTACATAAGCAACATGAGATAATTGCAATGAACTCAGTCTCTCTTGAAAAGTATGGAGAATTATACAAAGATAATTCTCAACTCCAAGGCTCCAGCAGTCAGTTCTTGACTGTGTTGGAAAGTTTAGGGGTTCGCTGTGAGCTATATTATTCAAGGGACCTTATGCAAACTAAAGTAATCTATGACTCACTGGACTTGCTCTATTTATGCAAATAACTACAAATTACATTAGAATTAGTATTCCCTTGCATATACTTGCCATTTTACTACAAAGCTTTGCATGAATTTTGATAAAACAAACTTTGCATCTCATATTTATATAAAAATTGTCAAAAATCTTTAAGATTCATCATTCTTCATTCAAATATATGACAATTTCCTTCAGATTTCTATGTGCATGCTAATTATTTATGATTTTGGGGAAAAGTTCGAAAAGATAGGGTTAGAAAACTCATATCTTGTAGTATTTATTTCTTTGCTACTCATGTACACAAGTTTAATCAGTTGTAATGCTTCAAAGGAGTAAATTTCATGTATGTTTATCCTGAGCAGTATTCACGAATTAACATATAGAAATGCAATCATCAAAGGAAATATACTAAAGAATACCTGAATCTAATGCACTCTGGACTAGACACAACAATTAGATGTTTGCATTCATTAATATATGAAAAGTCTTTCAAATCTACAATGTAATTTGATTTTAAATTCTTTGAAAACATTAACAACTAATCTAAACTCACAGACACCTCACAAATATAGGAAGAAACTAGGCATTCCACATTATCTCCGCTGTAGACACAGGCACATTCCACTTCACACAAATTCTGCTCAAAGTATTTTACTTCTCTTGCCTGAATGTAATATGTCTTTTTAAACTCCATGTACCTAAAACAACACTAGTAGGTCTCTTTATATAAATTTGAATTCCCCCTTGCTACAGTTACAAAAAAACCCAATCAATGGTTCCATTTTAAATTCACAAGATCTACAGTGGAAAACACTTCCCAATCGTCCTTCAAAATATCTCTAGGAATATTCTCTTTGGCTCAAAGGATGCCATTGGGATCTTTTAAATATGGAATATTTTCACTGACTTTCCATTTGCTAAATTTTACAAAAAACAAAATTACAAACACCAAATCACTTGAAATATCCCAAAAGGGAATTACCCGCAGCCACTAGTGCATGTCTTTGCATCCTCTCCTTGTTTCTTCAAGTATTGTGTATACCTGGTTATCAATGCAATTATAGAAGTATGAGTACTTCTTTGGCTTTCCTTCCATGTATATTGCTATAATTCAACTTTCTCCTTCAATATCCTGGTTTGTTGTTCTATATCCTCTCTATTTTTCTGATATTTCCTTATCTTGGCACTTAATTCCATGATGGAATCAATCATTTCAGTGCTTAGATATGCAGCAGGATTCTCTAGGCAGGGTAGCTAAATAGATTTGAATTCTTTAACTACCATAGCTACATCATAAACTAGTATCTCCTGGTACTCATGCCCAATAAGCTTCTGTATTACTTTCATATGCTTCCTTATAACTTCATCAGCAATTTCTTCTAGATCTTGGGTATTCACAATGTAACCCCCCAACATGCTATCTTCAAATTTCAGCTCCAATATGTGTTGTGGCATTTG
The DNA here is from genome assembly GCA_027924645.1 of Cunninghamia lanceolata. NCBI lineage: Eukaryota > Viridiplantae > Streptophyta > Pinopsida > Cupressales > Cupressaceae > Cunninghamia > Cunninghamia lanceolata. Next base: position 7,892,174 of record BSBN01001001.1, on the reverse strand, counting down.
ATTTGCCATTTGAGGCATTATTACTCCTTTGTTTATCAGTTCTTCAACTCTCTCATTCATGTCTTCAACTTGTTTCAACTCCTTTCTGCAACCCTCCATTCTAGATTGGTAATGATGTAAAATAATACTACAGTTATTTTTCTCTATAAGGGCAATGGCCCAATTGGTAGTTTCCTGCTTTATTGTGCTCTCTCATTTTTGAATAAATGCATTAAACCATTCCTCAAAAATATTTGATTCAATCCTCTTATTTTCCAATTCAATAACTTGGTCTTTTGATAAAATGGCTAAGTCTGTAGGTACATCCAACATGCTAACATTGGGATCAAATATTCCCTGTATGAACTGTTGCAACTGTACAATATGTCCCTTCAAGTAATCAAATTTGTCCTTGTCCTTCTTCATCATTTCCATAGTTAATTTATTCATGTCCTCCCATTCTGCAATGTGCTGCTCTCTAGTCACATACTCGAGGTCTATATTCAACAATTGATAATCTTCAAGGCTCATTTCTCCCTTTGCCTTGTCCTTCTCAGGTATGGCCAGCTCCAAAGTCCTAGATCCACATGGACCTCTCTTTATGGCTGACATGGTTCGAGCTTTTCTCCTTTCCTTCAATGAGTGCCCACCTAACAATCTTTTTATGTCAATGGGGACCAGCTGCACCTCTGTCTTTTCTCTTCTGACTTCAGAACCTATCCAAGATGGTGCTTCCCTATTTGTTTTTGCCTTCTTTTCTCCATTTATCACATCCTCCTGATGTTTTTCTATTTCTATTGGCTCTTCTTCTCGTTGTTGTTGTAGCTGCTGTTGTTGTGGTGGTGGATTTTGATCCAGAGGTGGATTCTCATGTACCGCTAAGGGTGATGCATTATCTTGATGTTGTGGTCCCTCTTCTTCATTTTCCTTTTCTTCTTCCTCCTCCTCTATATCCTCTTCAGTATCTTGTTCCGTATTTCCCTCCTCCGAGTTCTCTTCTTGTTCACCTTGTTCAATATTAATAGTAGGAACATTTGAAACATTAATATTAGGAATGCCTGGTGGCATTGCCTCCCCCATCTACACCTTAGTTTGAACTTGTACATTTTCTGTCCTGCTTATCTTTTCTAACTATAATAGCTAACCTGAAGATACATCTATTTCCTCTATAGTTTTTTCTCCTTCTTCTCTTTCTACTTCTGCTACATGTTGTGCAACAACTTGCACTTCTTCTATGATTTCTGGTGATACCAATTGAGCAAAAGGGTCTACTACTTCCAGGTTCTCCTATATACTTTCATCCTTTTTGATTGGGCTTTGTGTCTTTTCTATCTGAACTCTTTGTTCTCCCATTATAAGGGAAGTCTTTGATGTTCTTCTTCTTCATCCTCTACCCCTATATCAGCATTAGATTGTGACTCTTCATCTCCACTAGTCTATTCATCAATATTCACAATGTCACTTACCTTCTTGACCTCTTGGCCTTTTGACTCTTACAGCTTCTCTTTAGTCAACTCTTGTTTGACTTTTATGTGGCCTAGTCTTCTTTCCTTAGGTGTAAAATCTACAGATATAGGCCTTTGTCTTACTCCAACCTGTGGAGCATCCACTATTATAGTAGGAATTTGTGCTTTCCCTTTTGGAGTCTCAATGATTACAGCTGTTATTGGGCCTTGCTTCTCTACAACTTTTGATGTTTGCCCTTGTTTTGCACTAGCCCCTTGGGTAGATGTTCCTCCTTCTATAAATGTATCTGAAGCAATTGCAAATGTGATCCCAAGTGCATAAGGATCCAAAAGTGTGGCATTCTCATCCTTATCAAGAACTATAGTTTCTACAATTTTTCTTCTCTTTTTGTAAAAACACACTAACTCATCATTACTTTCTCTTTCTCTCTTCTTTCCCTTTTTTTGATATGTGGCTATAACACCTTGGGATTTAAGCTCTTCCATCCTATCACTTAACCATGTTTTAGAAAATAAAATAACCTATTTAGATATTACTTCCAAAGATGTCTCTGTTGGCTCCTCCCAATCAGGTTCATTGATGGGCAATAATGCCACTCCCTTACTTTCATAACTTTGGTGTAATACTTTACCATCATCTGTAACCTCTTGGGGCACATTGATTTCCCCCATGGATCTCATTTGCTCCAATGTCAATATCTGATGAGCCCTTTTTCTCACTTCTTCCTCATTCTCACAGTCCTACCAAAAATCCTCAATGTGGATTTGGTGCGTATATTTCTTATCAATGTAGTTTTGAATTCTATGAAAAAGGTCAAAATATCTAACTAAATCAAATTCCTCAAACCCATAACATCTCAACTCCCTCTCTAATTCCTGAGCTATATCTTCATTATAACATGAATAATTACCAATTATCCAATGGAACTTAATGTTTCCTCTACTAAATCTCCTTTTATATATTCTAAATAGATTCAGAATCTGTCTTGAGAGTTCTAACACAATCAATCAGTTTGGTGGATATCTTGGCAATTTGAATGGTTTACCCTCAAATCCTTCAGTTCTAATGTAGGTGAAGGTAGGGAATTGTATATACCAAGAACTGAAAAGACTTATGGCCTTTGATGCCTCCTCTGATAATCTTCTATCTCTATCTCTTGTTAGAATTCTTACCAAATAAGTATAAAAGACATCATTAACCCTTGCATACTTGCACAATGCATTCTCCTCTTGTAGATCTGGATAATGATCATAGACCAACTTTAGACCTGGGCCATTTCCCAAGATACCCACTCTGTCAATTCCAGCCAATGGTGGCATTTCAACTACACATGCATAAATCACATAGGAAGACAAACAAAACCTTCTATTCTTCCTGAATGCCATTACTTGTTTATATATTTCCATACTAATAGCCCTAGCCCAATGAATGGTTCCCTTCTTTTCTCTAATTTACTGGATTATGGTGAACATCCATGGCTCAAACTTTGTTGCATCTTTTAATCTAGCCATTGTGCTGAACATTGTGATCATTAGGTGCACTTCCTCTTTGAAGTCAATCCTATATAAATTCTTCGGCACCCTTACAACAACTTTGGGTTTGTTCTCTGGTGTATACCACCCATAGAAAATAGCAATTTTACACTCTTTCTCATTTTTAATAAAATCTACATCATATTGATCAATATTAATATCCATCATTTGCTCTTTAATTTCTAGCCCAAAAGTTCTGGCTATGCCCTCTGTAGACAAATCTGCAATAGTTTGCCCATTACGCATTACCTTTTTGGTACTCAAATTATATCAGTCGATGCATTCTCGTATCAAATCTTTGGCCTCCATTGTCAGCGGGAACCCAGCAGCTCTGTACAATCTTTTTTTCCAAATTTCCTTCATGTTTGCGGTGGCATCCAACGCTATGATTTTCTGTAGCACCTCTTCTTCATCATAGTGACCAATATTCGTATTCGTAACCATTCCTCCTATGCTATATATCAAGGATGAATATCCCCTGACTAGTGGTAACTCCTCTCTAACTACTTCTTTCCTTGGTTTTCTTTCTCTTTTAACTTTCTCTTTTTCATCAGCTGCCGTAGTATCCACCTTCTTTTGTTTGGGTGCCATCCTACCAAGAGAAATTATACATTTTACCCTCTTACTTGTGTATAATTCTAGGGTTTTTACCACGATGTTTATGTTTTTACCAATTACCCTAGGGTTTTTCTTGTCGTTTTTGCTAATAAGGATTTTTAGAATTTAACAACATCAAATTCCTCTTGCATAATTAACTACAAAAATGACTAACAATTTGCATCATTTTCTTAATTAACTTACTATAATTAACCCTAATTTAACTTAACTTCAATTCAACGGTGCTTGATGTACATACCTGTATTCTCAATCATTTTGATTTTATGAATGTCTACAAAGATTTACCATTCAACCTTTACCGTTACTGTTCCCATTCAACTCTTGAATCATGTTCCTTTGGCTATGTAAAATTCTCTGCAATTTAACTCTCAGATGCAATTTTGAAAATAAACATCATCAAATTTTACCTTTAATTTGTTCAAAATTTACATTTCAATGTTAGACTGGTGTTAGATGCGCATTGAATGTTGCAATTAATACATACAGTTTAGTTTATGTTCAACTTTCTATTCATTATTTCGCGTTCCTTTTCTTTGTATCTCACTTTTTGTATATCAATCTTTGTATGTTCCTATGTATATTTCATGCAATCACCAAAACATACAAACTCAGACCTACATGGGTTTATAAAACATAATGCATTTAATTTCACACCCGACCTTGTATCTAACCTTTGTATTCTGCAATGTACATGCAATACATACATTCCAACATACAAGTGCAGAATCAAAAAATGTATCTACTTCATTTTGATTTCATGTCCATTCCAGTATTTTATCCTTACCTTTTTGTATATTGTGTTTGCACTCACAATACATAATATACATACAAACCTTTTTAGGCCTCAATTTGTTATGAACCATATTCTAATTATTGTCAGGTTCACCCTTGCATTTACCTTATGCATATTGAATACATCCTACGATAATGCATTTGTGGGTCCCGCCAAACTTAATCTCCTTTAACTTCCTTTTGAAGTTTGTTATTGTATCTGTATTTTAGATGCAAACACTTATACATACAGATATAATATAATGTTTATTCAGATTTCAACCTTTATAAACTAGGTTACATATTCCTTTCGGGTTCAGGCATATATGTTCATCGATTTGTATATTGAGTGCATGATTTTGAACATACAATACAATACCCAAATACAAATGCAGATTCCAAATTTCATTCACTTAACCTTCGAACCTAATCAGGTCCATCTTTGCATATTAAAGTTTGAGCATCCAAGATGTACATGCAAAAGACAAGATACACAAAACCTGACTACACCATAATACAACAATATTAGCATCTCACATGCAAATAAATTTATATATGATATACAAATTTAATTGAACATTGTATTTTACCAAAACGCTCATAAATACCATGAATTTCAAGTTAATTCAAAAAACAACCTTAAATCATTTTTCACACAGAATTCGCTAGTACCTCCTGTTTCTCTCTAGTACTGGGTATTTCAATTTTCAAACACTTCTAGCACTAAGTACACTTTTCCCCTTACCACCAAGCAAACCAAGCCACAAGCAAACAAAAAATAAACAGGGTCCTCATTTTACTAAAGGGTAAAATGGGGCGTGTTGTGAACATCACAACAACTAGCAACCAAATAAAACAACCAAATTCAAACAATTAAAGAAACAAAATGAAATAAATTCATAATTTCTAACTTCCTCATATGTAATCACATCATTCATCATGGACTGAAAACATTCAACAAAATACATGAACGTTTCAAAAGAATTTAGGTGTATGCACTTGATTCATTAGCTCCTTTGGCAAAGTAAGAAAATAATAAACATTTGCATTCCTTCTAAGCCAATCCTAGATAGAGCCTTGTTGCCAGCAGGCACCCATAGCCCCAACAAGGTTATCGCCTATAATTCCCCTAGATAGAGCCCCACTGCTAGCAAGCGTCTATAGCCCCGGTAGAGTTATCTAGATGACCTTAAGAGAATAAATTCTCTATTTTATTGATTTCTCAATATCCACTAGTGTATAAAATATATCATATTAGCTCATTATTTGTACAGTACTGGTATCTATTGCATAACGCTGGGAATTATAGTGGTAGCAAAGGCCAACCTTTAGATTTTTCACTTAATGCAAACATCTACCACTTCCCACTAATTCAAAAGAATCTTTAAGGTTTGTATTTATATGCTTCTTTGAATGCTTCATGCCACAGACATTGAATAAAATCCTTCATAGAATGAATAAAGAAACCACATTCATGAAAGTTTACAAGTTATGCATAAATTTCAAATGATTTACTTGAATTTCCCAAATTTCACTATTTTCAATGGTTGCTATACCTTGAATCAAAATAAAGATCCCACAGCACACATAAACAAAACAAACCAAGCAAAACCCAAGACAAGACAAAAAAAAACAACAAAATACAAAACAAACACCACCAAAACAAACAAGACTAACCAAAGAAACTAGACTATACAACATTTATAGTATGATACATAATAGGATATCACTCACATTCTAGGCTTGAAAATAGTGTTTAAGATGCTGACCATTGACAGGTAATGGTACATCTTCACTAGTTAAAGTTTTTAGCCTAAATGTATTATCTCTGATGATTTTTGATGGACCTAACCACAATTTATCAAATTTACCATGATTTCCTTTCTTTTCATGAGCCTTACCCCAACATAAAACTAGATCTGATATCTTAAATGTCTTAACCTTCACTCTTTTATCAAACCATCTTTTAACTACAACCTGATGTTTTGCGAACTTGTCAATGGCCTAATCCCTTTTCTCATCTAATTGTAACAACTAGACAATCCTAGCCTCTCTATGGTCATCAAAACCCAAATACTCATTTGCAAATTTCCACATAGGAATTCTCAAGTTAACTAGAAGTATGGGATCAATCCCATATAGTAAATGATAAGGTGCGTTGCCCAAGGCTACCTTAACTTTTGTCCTATCTACCCATAATACATATTTCAACAAGGTATTCCATTCTTTAGGGTTCTTAGCAATTAGTTTTTTAATGATATCTAGTAAAATCTTATTTGTTGATTCGACTAACCCATTACCCTGATGATAATAATTGGAGGAAAATTTAAGAATGATTCCATATTCAAACGCCCATTTAGAAAACTTTAAAGAAGAAAATGCAGGGCCATTGTCACATACCAGAGCATAAGGTGTTTTGATCCTGGTGATTATGTTCTCTTCTAGAAACTTGATGATGACCTTAGAAGTGGAGAATTTACAACATGTCGCTTCTATCCATCTAGTACAATAATATGTCACTGTCAGTATGAACTTGTGTCTGACAGATGATGGAGGATTGATAACCCTAATAAAATCCAATCCCCATTGAGCAAACGGTCTAGACTCGATAACAGGCTGCAATGGATGGGTTTGATTTCTCCCTCTATCTGCTGTAATTTGGCACATGTGCAACTTCTGATATGATTCTCTATATCTTTAAATATCATGGGCCAATAGTATCCCGACCTCAGAATTTTATGTGTGGTTGCCAGGTGAGAACCATGGGCTATCCCATATTTATCATGAAGCTCAAGCAACAATGTATCTGCTTCACCTCTGTTTAAGCATCTTAAGTAGATCCCCTCATGATTCTTCTTGAATAACAAACCTCCTTGCATCATATACCTCTATTCTTTAATTTTTAAGGCTCTCCTTTGAGAAGATTTCATCCAATTAGGATACTTTCCTGATACAAGGAATGTATTCAGGTCATTGTACCATCCTGGTGTATCATTAGTGTTCAACACATACTGCTATTTTACCAAGTTAGGATCAGTATTGGCTATGGTTTGTACTAAGGCTTGGCCTCTGACTAACTTCATCGGAATGATCTCCATATCAAACTCTTGTAAAACTGTGATCCACTTAGCCCTTTTATCTCCAGGTTCATTTTGCATCAATAGAATTTTCATGGCTGCATCAGGTACTATGGCCTTTATCTGATTCCTCAGAATGTAATGCCTAAACTTTTTTTACCACTCTCACCAATGCAAAAGCTTGCCTCTCTATATCTAAATACTTCAACTTAGCGTCCTTCAATGGAGCACTCATGAATGAAATAGGTTTTTCTTTGTTCTCTTCTCCTTTCTGTGTCAAAGTAGCTGCACAAGAATGTTCAGATGCAAAAGAATAAATGTAAAAAGGTTTAGCATAATCTGGACTAGCTAACATAGGAGCATCAAAAATAGCCTCTTTAATGTTCTCAAATGCTGCTCTAGCCACAGGTGTCCATTCTATCTTAGCATCCATTTTCAATATTGCATTTAATGGTTGCATGATTTTTGTAAAACCAGTAATGAATTTTCTAACAAAGTTAATTTTACCAAAGAAAGACTTCAATTTCTTCTTACTGCTAGGCAATTGTAGCTTCTTAATTCCCTCTACTATATCTATTAGAATCTGAAAAGATTATTAACCCAAAAAACTAGTGCAAAGAATAGATATCTAAACTATGAATGCAAATGATACAAAATCAAAATAGCAACACCGAGTTAGTCTCCAAGAGAGTAATGCAAATGCTAGAAGCAAAATAGTATTAAGAGGATGCAAAAGCAAGAGATACAAAATACAAGCTAGTTAGCATGCTTATATAGACTAGGGAGAGGGAGAAGGTGGCAACACTGACCAATGGGGAGCAACCATCTATTAGACTAAAGATAGCAAAATATCTTCCCAAGATAGTTAATGGATGCTCACATGTAGGAAGGTGGCACCTCGCAACCACTCACCTAATAAGACATGCTTTAGTAACCTAGGCGAGATTAATAGAAGTGTAGGAAAAACCTAAGAATATAGGGAAAATTAAATAATGCAACTAGGAAATAAAAACCTACACTAACACCCCCCCATAAACGAAGCTTAGGTGGATGTAGAAATGAGTCCCGGCAAATCAAGCTTGATGAGGTACCCATGTACATAAAATTCCCCCCAAAGAGAGAGAAAAGCCCCCCCAAAATAGAGAGAGATGAGACCCCCCAAAAGTAGAGAGAGTCAAGATTCCAAGTGAGAGGAAGAAGCCCCCCAGAAGATGAAGCATCCCGCACCCCCAACAAAGCTCGCAAATGAAGGAACTTGCTCTCAGTGAAGGGTTTGGTGAAGATATCAGCAACCTGCTCGGAAGTCAGATAATAGGAAAGGTCGATGACGTGACCATGGATGAGCTCTTGGATGTAGTGCATGTGGACCTCTATGTGTTTGGTCCACTGATGATGGACCGGATTCTATGAGATCTGAATGGCACTCTAGTTTTCACAAAATATGACTGATGGCTATCTGATCTAGATACCAAACTTAGTGAGAAGATTTTGAAGCCAAATGGCCTCAGTGGTGGCATTCACAGCCCCCCGATACTCAGCCTCAGTAGAAGATAGAGCAATAGCAGACTGCTTCTTGCTCGACCAACAAATAAGACCTAAACCAAGTAAGAAGCTATAACCTGAAGTAGACTTGCGATGTTGAGAATCGGCCGCCCAATTTGAATCTGTGTAGCCCACCAAGTCAAACTCAATGCCCACTACATAGTGAATCCCAAAACTATGAGTACCCTAAATGTAGTGAAGGATCCACTTGGCTGCTTTTCAGTGTAGCTCATAAGGCTCCTATATGAATCGAGAGACCATGCCTACAATATATGAAATGTCAGGTCTTGTATGAGTCAGATAAATGAGACTTCCAACAAGCTGTCGGTACAAAGTGCCATCAACAAGCGGAGAAGAACACTGAGCCTCAAGTTTGACTCCAGAAAGAAAGGGAGTCAGAGCAGGATTACAGTCAGCCATATGAAACCTCAAGAGCAAATCTAGAGCATACTTGGACTGTGTGATGGTGATCCTGGAAGAAGACTGAAAGATTTCAATCCTAAGAAAGTAATGCAACAAGCCCAAGTCAGTCATCAAAAACCTATCATGAAGGGCAGTTTTGAGAGCCCCAATGGTGGATGAAGAACTCCCTGTGATCAGCAAGTCATCAACATACAGAACTAGAAATAGAAGTGAATCATCTTGCTACAGAATGTAGACATTGGGATTAGAATGGCACCGAGTGAACCCAACCGATAGAAGGAAGGAGTCCATCTTGGTATACTAGGCCCGAGGAGCCTGTTTGAGGCCATAGAGAGACTTTTGAAGTCAGCACACAAGTGAAGAATCTTGAATGAACCCCTATGGCTACTCCATGTAGATCTCCTCCTGAAGGTCACCGTGAAGAAAAGCACTCTTCACATCCATCTGGTGTACTTCCCAACAATTGTCTGCAATAATGGAAAGAACAAGTTGGATGGAATTCATTCAGGCAACTGGCGCAAAAGTCTCAGAGTAGTCAATCCTAGGAACCTGGGAGAATCCTTTGGTGACCAAGTGAGCCTTATGCTTGTCAACCGACCCATCTACTACAAATTTTGCCCGATAGATCCACTTACATCGAACTAGTTTTCTTCCCTTAGGAAGAGGGACAAGATCCCAAGTGTGGTTCCTCATCAAGGAACTATACTCCTCCTGCATAGTTGTATCCCAGTCAGGAATACCAAAAGCCTCATGAAAAGACTGTGGATCTGAGGTAGTAGCAATGAAGGCATGTGGAGCATCCTAAAACTGTGAACGTGTCTGCCTGGTGTCTGATGGATCCCCAACCCAATCACCTGTAGACTGCAAGGTCTGTCTAGCCCAAAGTGGACCGAAAGAGGGAGAATCTGGAGGAGAATCATCAACCTATGAATGATGACTAGGAGAGGAAGGAGGTGAGTACTCTGAATCGCTCTCTGCATTGGAAGTGGAGGTAGAAGACTACTCAGGTGAATCTGACTCATCAGAAGATCTATCATGTATCCCAAGTGACTCCAATGTCAAAGTAGAAGGAGTTGGAGAAGTGATAGAAAGTGAGCTCAAAGAGCCCTTCTCAAATTGAACACTCCTCTCAATGAACAACCCATGTGTAGTAGGGTGGAGCAACCGATAACCCTTCACACCATCAGGATAACCTACAAATATGCAAGGTCTGCTTTGCGGATCCAAGGCCTTGTGTTTCTCTGTAGGAATGTGGGCCCATGCAGGAGAACCAAAAACTTGAAAGTGCTTAACTGATGGTTTTTTACTGCTCCAAGCTTCAAAAGGAGTGACTCCCTTCAAGGCTCGGTACAGTTAATGGCCTCTGCCCAATATTGTGGTGCAAAAGATCTAGAGTGAATCATGCAATTCACCATTTCCTTCAAGGACCTATTCTTCCGTTCTACAACACCATTCTGCTAAGGATTGTATGGAACTGCATGCTGCAAATCAATCCCCTCTGAAGTGCAAAACCTCTCAAACTGATGGTTGACATACTCACCACCATTATCAATGCGCAAAACTTTGATGGCTTTCCCAGATTGCTTCTCTACAAAAGTTTTGAAGTCCTAAAAATGATCAAATACCTCTGACTTCTATTTGAGAAAGTACACCCAAGTATATCAAGAAAAGTCATCAATGAATGTGAGGACATATCGAGCTCTGCTGAAAGAAGGATGCTGAAATGGACAAGCTAAATCACTGTGAACTAACTCCAGTATCTGTGAAGCTCTCCATGCCTTACCTTTGTTAAACTTTTCCTTAGGATGCTTACCAAGAATGCAACCTTGGCAAACACCACCTAAAAATTGAACTGAAGGCAACCTTGTGACCATGCTCTACTGGTTGAGCTGCTGCAAGTAGCGGAAGTTAAGATGGCCAAACCGCTCATGCCATAATCTACTCACATCATTAGAATGAGTAAGCAAAATAGTCGAAGGAGGATTAGGAACAAAGTGAAAATAGATAGAGCCATGACTGATGATCTGCTCTCCCAACTGCAACTGTAGAACCATTGTGCAACTCACAAATCTCCACTGAATTAGGAGTGAACTCAACCCGCTTGCCTGAACTTGTGTGAGTGATCTGGTATACCGATAGAAGATTAGTTGATAATGAGGGCACACAAAGAACATCATGGAATGTGCCATCCCCCACATCAACAGACCCTCTCCCACACACCTCAATAGGAGTGTCATCACCCGTCAAAATAGAAGGCATAGTACATGGCTCCAAAGATGCAAGTTCTTCCTTGGATGAAGCCATGTGGTGCGAATCACCTGAATCAAGAACCCAAGTGGATGGTGAAGAAGCAACTGCAACAAGAGACTTGCCCTTTCCTTTCCCCTTGCTGTTTTCTTTTGCCTTATTAGACCCCTCATTAGAACTCTGTTTGATAGACTCAGGAACACTGATATTATTCTTCTCAAGAATGTGTGTGAAGTGATCAATTTGTTTCTTCAGACATTTATGTTCATCATGATCGGGTCTTTTACAATAGGCACATTGGACCCTCTCTTTCTTAAGCTTGTCTCCCTTAGAAGATTGGGTCTCATTAGTTGCTTTTGAAGCAACCGGTATCTGATCCTTCTTCTCCTTGCTATTCTTCTATTTCTTATCCTTACTATTATTGTTACTACTTTATCCTTTTTGTTCTTTTGTGCCTTGGTTGGCAGCCAAGACATGTGACTTAGAGGACTTAAGAGTGCCCATCTGGATTAGATTGTCTTATTCCTGAGTGAGATTGATAGCAAAATCATCTAAAGATGGCATGGTGAATTGACCCTTAGTAGCATAGAAGGTAGAAACAAACACAGAATATTCTGAACTTAGCTTAGAGAGAATACTAAGAACTAGTTGTTCATCTTTCTTTTCAATTCCATGTTGTTTTAACTGCAGCCTTAGCGATTTCAATTTAGTGAAGAAATCCTGGATTGTGTTGAAATTACCTGGACTTAAACTAATTAGTTCATTTTTCAGCATATGACCCCTCATTGAATCTTGTGTGCCAAATAGTATTTCTAACTTTGTCCAAATTTTATTTGGTGTATTCAAAGACTCAATGTGAAAGAGTAAATCAAGAGAAACAAACAAACACAATGTTCCATATGCCTCATCACATTTGTTAAACCACTTAGGCTTATCTTTATCTTTAGCAGGTTCAGTTTCAAGTCCCATAGTTATCCTATTTAATCCAGCTTTCCTTAAGTGAATTGTCATGCATGATTTCCACTCAAAGTAATTTAATGGAGTTAGGATGGGCACATTTGTTTGATCCATGATGAAGAAATGCAAAGAAGAAATGTTGAAAAGAAGAGAACACAACCAAGACAACCCCCCCTTTTCACTCAATCAAAGAACCACCCCAAGAAAATATGATTTGGCACTTTATATTAGTGCATTTACAAATGCCACTAGCAAGAAATACTAAGTGGTCTTGATTTTAATGCATTACAAAACCCTCACGAAAAGCATATGCTAAAAATACAACTTTGGCATAATACCCAAGGAAATAAACATCACCACTGTGATCTACTAAAAAAATCATGCACTTTCAAAAAAAGAATTGCCTCAATATGAGGTCGTATGTGAAAGTTATGATCCTCTAAAGTTCCCAAAATGAGAACTGTGCAGTGTCACGCCTAAGAATCTGCAATTTTTGAAAAATCTCTACATCAAAATTAAAAAAAATCTACACTAGTGCATAGAGCACGAAAAAATAGCCAAAATCAAAAAACATTTTGTAAGAAATGGAGTCCGTATGAGCAAGAACAAAGCATTTGAAAAATGCCTTCAAAACTGCAACTACCAACGGAGAGGGGTACTATTGTAGCTTTCTGAGTTCAATTATGCAAAATATACAGATTGCATGCAAAAAATGAAAGATACCCAGTAGGTTTTCTATGCTATGAACAAAACCCAGAAGGTGTTTTTCTTGTTGAGGTACAGAAGATGTAGTTCTAATATAAATAGGATGCCTTTAGCAATAAAAAATGACCCCAACAACTAAAAAATGACATGCAAAGGCTGAATCAGCTACCTAAGACAAGAAAAGGCATGTTGGAACCTGCAATATTGATTGAAAACACCAAATATGCAAGTTGGTTGTCAGATTTGAGCTTGAAACTTTGGTTCCGCAACTGTGTATGAGGATATCTAATTTCAGTAAAACAAAAGCCAAATCTGACTTTCTCAAGCCTCCTGGATGCGTTGGAACAACCAGAAATGCTACCAGTATAACCAGAAATACTGCAATCACCTAGATTTCATAAAACACGTGCAAACCCTAGAGATTAAAAAAATTTCTGTCAAACTTTTCTGATTCTCAAGATCATCCGAAGATGCCAGAGAAGAGCATACTGGGTTTTTTGAAAAACTGTAATAAGATTTATTAGCCCCCCCTTCAAGTCTCTCAAATAAGGAAACTAAAATATGTTCTTACACATAGCAAGGCTCTGATACCATGTTAGAATTTGAAAAAAATTATTAACCCCAAAAACTAGTGCAAAGAATAGATATCTAAACTATAAATGTGAATGATACGAAATCAAAATAGCCACACAGAGTTAGTCTCCAAGAGAGTAATGCAAATGTTAGAAGAAAAATAGCATTAAGAGGATGCAAAAGTAAGAGATACAAAATATAAGCCAGGTAGCATGCTTATATAGACTAGGGAGAGGGAGGAGGTGGCAACACTGACCAATGAGGAGCAACCATCTATCAGACTAAAGATAGCAAAGTATCTTCCCAAGATAGCTAACGGATGCTCACATGTAGGAAGGTGACACCTCGCAACCACTCACCTAATAAGACATGCTTTATTAACCTAAGCAAGATTAATAGAAGTGTAGGAAAAACCTAGGAATATAGGGAAAACTAAATAACCCAACTAGGAAATAAAAACCTACACTAACACTATCTAGATCAATGGAAATTTCATTTTCAGTGATAATATGACCTAACAACTTCCCTTCAGTTACACCAAATGAACACTTCTTTGGATTTAAAGAAATTCCATACCTTTCGCATCATTTCAGCACCCTCCTTAGGTCATCTGCATGAGTTGATATGTCTTTAGAAAATATAGTTAAATCATCCATGTAAATAACAATACATTTACTTGACAATCCACAGAATGCAATGTTCATGGCCCTTTGGAAAGTGACACCTACATTAATTAAGTCAAATGGCATTCTTCTATATGCATAGTTTCCCCATTTACATGTGAATGTAGTTTTATGCCTATCTTCTTTGTCTACTAAAACTTGGTTGTAACCAGAGAAACCATCAAGAAAAGACATCATTTTCGCACCATTAACTGCTTGTAACACTTCATCTAATGGGGGTAAAGGGTAATTATCCTTTTCAGAAGCCTTATTCAAATTTCTAAAATCAACACACAATCTGATGTCCCCACTTTTCTTCCTTATGGGCACTAAGTTTGCTACCCAGGTAGAATGCCTCACTGGGAAAATTATTCTTGCAAACAATAATTTCCTTACTTCTTAAAAAATTAGAGGTTCTAATATGGCATTCATAGGCCTTTGTTTTTGTCTAAACGGTTTCACCCCTGGTTTTAATGGAATCACATGCGTTATGATAGAGGTATCATAAGTTTTTAGATCTTCATAAGTCCATGCGATCACATGCTTATACTCCTTTAATACTTCTGCAATTTCTTTTCTCAATTCCTCAAAACAAGATTTTCCAATCAACACATTCTGTGAATTCTGTTATGTTCCTAAGTTGAAGGGGTCGCACTTACCTCCTATTTTTTGAAGATCTTTTTGTCTTATCACTCCATCAAAATCAAAGATCTTCTCTAGCTCTATCACCCCTTTGGGTAGGAAATTACTTTTCAAGTCCACTATATCTTCTTCATCCCAAGATACATCTAGCCTTTCCTATTCATCAATGATTTGCATTTCAAACACCTCATGACAAGTGAGAAAATCTACAATCTGTTGATCTCCTTCTAATACCTAGAAATGCATTACATTATCTGGTATGTTTGGTATATTTACCAACTCTACTACAAATCATTTCAGACTTGACAATGTTAAGGGTTCTAATGTGCTAGTAGCAACTGCTAGTGCATCCGATCTTGATTCAACTCTCTAGGGATATGTTCAATGTTAAAAGCATCAAAAGATTCAATTAAATCCCACACCCTATGTCTATAACTGCCCATTTTCTTGAAGTTACATGCATATAATTTCCTGACATGTCTAACTACTAGTTCAGAGTCAAAAAATACCTTGATCATCTTTACCTTTTTCTTAATGGCCATAACCAATCCATAGATCAGAGCTTCGTACTCTGCTATACTGTTAGTGCATGGAAATTGAAGTCTATATGCTGCCAAAAAGGATTTTCCATTTGGATCAATGAGTTCAACCCCTGCTCCTACCCCTTGCTTGGATTTATATCCATCACACTTTAGAGTCCACATGTTGCTTGTGTTTTTATGAACTGGACCTTTTGTTTTAATAGGAATTGTTTTATTTACCTCATGTTTTATGGGAGCATTCATATTCTTATGTATCTTTTCCTAATTTGTAGACATCCCTACGCTCTCTGTTTGTTTATGAAATTTAGAATGATTCGTACCTTTTGTCTTCACATCCTCATTGAGATTCTTTATCAACTTGGTAGCATCTTCATGGAAATGCAACCTAGGCTCAGTAAAGAAACATTTTCCTTTTTGTTTTCTCATTAATTCTACACACTTCATGTGCTGATATTCAATTATATCTTTGCGCATCCCACAATTTTCTTCAGAATGAACAGCGTTATGTACCCTACACCAATTCTTGTACAACCTACATTGAATAGGGACTCCCTGTTGGATACATTTCTCCATTTCTTGTTTTATGATCTGACCAAAATGACTCACTACATTATCTTCTTCATCAGAAGAACCATGATCAGAGTCAACAAATATATTTGTTCCATTGTTAGTAGGTTTTGTTTCAAATTCAAAGGCTAAAATCTCTTCTATTTGCACTCCTCTATTTGAAACTCTATAAACTCCTAGTTTGATAGAAGCATATAATACCTCATTGATTCTGTTATACTCTGTAATCATGTGTTTCATTCTAGGTTCAGCCTCAATTCTAATTTGGTTTGGGATACCCCTCCATGGCAACCACATGTGCAAAAAATTAGTGGCCATGTATCCGTTTAAAGTTTTAGACCAATCCCTGCTCAGTAACATTCCATAATTAACAAGGATGTCTACCACCTGAATATCAATGTATTGACTTACCCTATGATTAGAAGCCAATTGCATTTGAATATGCATAAGTTCTCCCACTACATTGACCTCAGATTTATCTAATTATGTAACAACCTTGGCAGACTTTGTAGGGGTAATCCCTAAAGTTTTACATATTCCCAATGGCATGACATTAGCCGAAGCTCCTGAATCTACCATATAATTATATAATTTTTTCCCAAACATTCTCAAGGTTAACAGAAAAGGAGGGGACTCCTCTGTGTATACTACTACATTTGCGCTTGTCGGCTGTTCAACAATTTTACTCTTATGTTTGGTCTATACATCCTTACCATGCATGTTTGTAACTGGATTGTCTTTTGGCCCTAACTCATCTAAAGATTTTATGAATGTATTCCTTACCCCTGGGCTTTTCAATAACTCATATGAAGGTACATTTACCTTTATCTTCTTTATCTCCTTAGACAGGTAATTCATTAACTTTGAAGCTTTGTTTGATTCTACCTTTCCTACTTGAACCTTAGGCGTTACTGTTGCACCAGTACCATGATAGTCAGCTTTGGGAGGCACTAGGTTATTACTTGCATATTGGTTAGGGGGGGTATTGAGGTTGTTTGGAGGCATGGAGGTGGTGAAAGGACCTCTTGCTTTACTAGTATTTCTCAGATTGTAGGTGTGATTCCTATTAGATATTTGAAAGGCTTGTATTTCTTCTGGTTCACCTAATACCTCATTTTCAGTTTCAAAAGGAAACTAAAAAGCCTCTAAGACTAAAGTTGATTCAGGATATAAGCTATCACAATAGTATGGTTCATCCTCTACTATTTGATTCTCTTCCTCCTTGGTTGTGAAGGTAAAACTTTCTAAGACCATAGAAGACTCAAATCCTGAAGGTACTATCTCATTTCCTTTAGGGATTAAAAACTTGGATGTAGGAGCCTATACCTCTACATTAAAAATATTAGCTGCTAAATGAAACTGCAGACAATCAATTTTAGCATGTGCATTAGTATTGTGAATTTCCTACACCAATTTTTCAATGCTACGTTAGCCATTTGTATCCTAGCAAGTTGTTTAGGTTCCTGATTATCTGGATTCTCAAATGGAGAAGCCAGAGTGCCATTGTTTGGTCTGGTGTTCCATATTCTAGGAGGTTTAGGCTGATTCAGATTTCTGTTATCATTTCCCCAAGCCTTGTTATCTCCATTATATCCTCTGTTTTGTGATCCCTATCCCCAGTTATGATTCTAATTTTGATTGTGGCCTTGATTTTGATTATGATTTTGATTATGATCGTGACCTTGAGAATTTATTCCATAGAAATTTTCATTTCTTAGTTGAGTAATCTCTATTGTTAATCTCCTCAAATGTGCAGTAACTTATTTCATCTCTTCTCTATCGTCTTGTGTTTTATCCATATATGTATTTGTTAGATTTAGGACAGACAACTGAGAGGGGGGGTGAATCAGTTGTCCAAAACTTTCTTCCTATTAATCACTTAAATCCTTCTTGCAATTCATCAGCATAATAATAAATCAATCATGGAAACATAATGCAACAATTCAAGAGTAGAAACACATTAACACATATGACACCAAGATTTTAACGTGGAAAACCTGGTTAAGGGAAAAACCACGGGGTGACTAACCCAAGATTGTATTCTCTATTAAAAGAATAAGAAGAACAAATGGTACATGCCAATTAGGGCTCACTGCCTGAGCACACTGCTCACAAGAGGCCCATTGCCTACAGGAGACACACTGTCTACAGAATAATAAATATTATATACTTGAATTAAAGAATAGCATCTTCACCACGCTTGAGTCAGTTCCATTTAAGCCCAATACTTTTACTCTGTCTTTCACTCTGCTCCCCTCTACCACACTCTCATCTTCACCAAGATGCTTTTGAAATGACTTCACAACCTCTTATTTAGACAAGACATTTGACTTTGGGATAATCATCCAAGTCGACATACTTTACAGAGCAAATACATAAATACAACATGACTAATTTTAAAAGGCTTCACACGGATCACCACACTGTCAGCCACACAGATCTGAGACTTCAATCTTCCTTTAGGAACACTCCATTCTTCATAGGACATCTTCAAGATCATCCGTAGGATGTGTAACTCATCTGGTTGGCTAGACTTAGGAAGAACATCATCATCCGAAAGTAATTCTTCATTTACGAGCTCAATCTTCAATACGAACCACCAACACGAACTGGACACAATCCAAAGACCTCCACAAGCTTGCATGAATCACCAAGAACATCCACACTACTTCTGCTTACCAAAATCTTTCTCTCCTTCATCCAAAACCTCAAGAACACAATCTATTATCATTGTCATATTGGATTAGATGCTTGCGGAGCTCCAGACCATGAACCAATTGAGTTGTCAATTCACATTGACTTCCTAAACACTCCACCAAATCCGCAGAACAAGATTTTGCATTTCTGGATCTCATCGGACCTATTTGTGTCACTCTGTTGCCTCTGAACATCTGCCAGAACCGATTTTACTCAAATGGCCATAACTTCTCCAAATCTTCATGCGAACCTCTCAAATATTTACTGAATCATCTTGAGACACATATCTACAAACCCTTTGAAGCGCATCCTCTTATCTTCATCTTAGCTGGGATCTTCACCTTACTGTCTTCATTATTCTTCTTTAATCCTGATAGGACTAATTTTCTCAGTATCCTCAACATACAACTCATCAATCCTTATCATCAATGCAACAGGAGTATGTTGACATTAATGACAACACCGGTTAGGCCCATACTTGCAACAGTATCTTGAGCAGGTTGAAAGAAAGATTGACCACTAGCCTGATTGTTATTAGTACCATTCCCTGTGTATGGAACTATGGCCTAGGTTGGGACAAGGTTATATACTGGTGCATAAGTGGGCACTTGATTCAATAATGGAGTATGATGCATTGGAACACCATTCCATGGTTGTGTTTGGGTTGAAACTCTAGGATTTCCTACACTCAGAAAAGGATTATATGTTGTTTGTATCATTTCTTGGTTGACCTTAACTGCCTCTTTATAAGCTTTTGACAAACTATCTATATTAGCCTATCTCTTAACAAACATTGAGGTCAAAGGATCTAAGGTAGCATAGTACATTGCTAAGATTGCCACGACAGTCACAGTGTAAGGGTCAACCAATTTAGAATATGCCTTCTGGAACCTATCATTAAAGTTGTCTATGAGTTCCCCTTCACCTCTTTTGATTGTTGCTAGTTTATGATATAGAGATGATGGTTCAAGTGGCCCTCTAAACCTGGATAAGAATGCTTCTTCCATGAGTTCCCAAGTAGTGATATAACCATTTGGCAAGTTCACATACCAATTAGAAGCTTGTTCATTGAAAGTGAACGGGAACAACCTACACTCTACATCCTGATATTCTAACCTTGCCTTGAAGCAAGCTTCTTTGAAGATTCTAATGAGATCTTCAAGATCTTGATGTAATTGGTACTTAGGAAAAATTTTCTCAGGATTCTTAGGCATTTCATGATAATCAACGAATAATATGGGAGAATTAACATTAAAGTATGCCATGACTGGACCTCTAGGTGTATTTGGACTTTTGGGAGGGCTAGGACCTCTTGAAATAGTAGGACTTATAGGAGGACAAAGACCTCTCGAGGGAACCAAGATTTAATGATCTGAATGCAGAACCGCTAGGATTTACTATGTTTGGAATACTCCCTCGTGATACCAGAGGAGTCCTTGATGAACTTCCTACTTGCAATATTCTAGGATTCCAAATCAAGGGACTCTTATTCTGTTGTCTATTAGGTAATTGTGTGAAGATATCGCCTAAATTAGACCTAGACTTGGTCACTCGACCAATATTATGAGCCAGCTTTGCACAAATCTTACCTTAATTCCAAATAGGCCCTCATTCTAGTGCCAAAAACTGTTGATGTATGTAAAGTACATAAGCAACATGAGATAAATTCACAATGAACTCAGTCTCTCTAGAAAAGTATGGAGAATTATACAAATATAATTCTCAACTCCAAGGCTCTGGTAGTCAGTTCTTGACTATTCAGGGGTTCACTGTGAGCTATATTATTGAAGGGGCCTTACGCAAACTAAAGTAATATGTGACTCACTAGACTTGCTCTATTTATACAAATAACTACAAATTACACTAGAATTAGTGATCCCTTGCATGTACTTCCCATTTTACTACAAAGCTTTGCATGAATTTTGATAAAACAAACTTTGCATCTCAAATTTATATAAAAATTGTCAAAGATCTTTATGATTCATCATTCTTCATTCAAATATATGACAATTTTCTTCAGATTTCTACGTGCATGCTAATTATTAATGATTTTGGGGAAAAGTTAGAAAAGATAGGGTTAGAAAACTCAATTCTGTAGTATTTATTTCTCTGCTACTCATGTATACAAGTTTAATCAGTTGTAATGCTTCAAAGGAGTAAATTTTATGTATGTTTATCCTGAGCAGCATTCATGAATTAACATATAGAAATGCAATCATCAAAGGAAATATACTAAAGAATACCTGAATCTAATGCACTCTGGAATAGACGCAACAATTAGATGTTTTCATTCATTAATATATGAAAAGTCTTTCAAATTTACAATGTAATTTGACTTCAAACTCTTTGAAAACATTAACACCTAATCAAAACTCACAGACACTTTATACATACAGGGAGTAACTGGACATTCCCCATTATCTCCGCTATAGACACAGGTGCATTCCACTTCACACAAATTCTGCTCAAAGTATTTTACTTATCTTGCCTAAATGTAATATATGTCTTTTTAAACTCTGTGTACCTAAAACGACAGTAGTAGGGTTATTTATATAAATTTGAATTCCCCCTTGCTACGGTTACAAAAAAACCCAATCAATGGTTCCATTTCAAACTCACAAGGTCTAAGGTGGAAAATACTTCCCAACCGTCCTTCAAAATATCTCTACGAATATTTCCTTTGGCTCAAAGGATGCCATTGGGATCTTTTAAATATGGAATATTTTCACTGACTTTCCATTTGCTAACTTTTACAAAAGACAAAATTACCAACACCAAAGCACTTGAAATATCCCAAAAGGGAATTACTCGCAGCTGCTAGTGCCTGTCTTTGCATCCTCTCCTTATTTTTTCAAATATTGTGTATACCTGGTTATCAATGCAATTATAGAAGTATGAGTACTTATTTGGCTTTCCTTCCATGCATATTTCTGCAATTCAACTTTCTCCTTCAATATCCTAGTTTGTTGTTCGATATCCTCTCTATTTTTCTGATATTTCCTTATCTTGGCACTTAATTCCATGATGGAATCAATCATTTCAATGCTTAGATATGCAACAGGATTCTCTAGGCAGGGTAGGTAAATAGCTTTGAATTATTTAACTGCCATAGCTACATCATAAACTAGTATCTCCTGGCACTCATGCCCAATAAGCTTCTGTATTACTTTCATATGCTTCCTTATCACTTCATCAGCAATTTCTTCTAGATCTCGGGTATTCACAATGCAACCCCCCAACATGCTATCTTCAAATTTCAGCTCCAATATGTGTTGTGGCATTTGATTTTCCATTTGAGGCATTATTACTCCCTTGTTTATTAGTTTTTCAACTCTCTCATTCATGTCTTCAACTTGTTTCAACTCCTTTCTGTACCCCTCCATTCTAGATCAGTAATGATGTAAAATAATACTACAATTATTTTTGTCTGTAAGGGAAATGGCCCAATTGGTAGTTGCCTACTTTATTGTGTTCTCTCCTTTTTGAATAAATGCATTAAACCATTCCTCAAAAATATTTGCTTCAATCCTCTTATTTTCCAATTCTGTAACTTGGTCTTTTGATAAAATGGCTAAGTCTGCAGGTAAATCAGGCATGCTACCATTGGGATCAAATATTCCCTGCATGAACTGTTGCAACTGTACAATATGTCCCTTCAAGTAATCAAATTTATCCTCGTCCTTCTTCATCATTTCCATAGTTACTTTATTCATGTCCTCCCATTCTGTAATGTGTTGCTCTCTAGTCACATACTCGAGGTCTATATTCAACAATTGATAATCTTCAAGGCTCATTTCTCCCTTTGCCTTGTCCTTCTCGGGTATGGCCAGCTCCAAAGTCCTAGATCCACATGGACCTCTCTTTATGACTGACATGGTTTGAGATTTTCTCCTTTCCTTCTGTGAGTGCCCACCTAACAATCTTTTTATGTCAATGGGGACCAGCTGCACCTCTGTCTTTTCTCTTCTGACTTCATAACCTATCCAAGCTGGTGCTTCCCTATTTGTTTTTGCCTTCTTTTCTCCATTTATCACCTCCTCCTGATGTTTTTCTGTTTCTATTGGCTCTTGTTGTTGTTGTTGTTGTTGTGGTAGCTACTGTTGTTGTGGTGGTGGATTTTGATCCAGAGGTTGATTCTCATGTACTGCTAAGGGTGATGCATTATCTTGATGTTGTGGTCCCTCTTCTTCATTTTCCTTTTCTTCTTCCTCCTCCTCTGTATCCTCTTCAGTATCTTGTTCTGTATTTCCCTCCTCTGAGTTCTCTTCTTGTTCACCTTGTTCAATATTAATAGTAGGAACATTTGAAACATTAATATCAGGAATGCCTGGTGGCATTGCCTCCCCCATCTACACCTTAGTTTGAACTTGTACATTTTTTGTCCCGCTTATCTTTTCTAACTATAATGGCTAACTTGAAGATACATCTATTTCCTCTATATTTTTTTCTCCTTCTTCTTCTCCTTCTTCTTCTCTTTCTTCTTCTGCTACTTGTTGTGCAAAAACTTGCACTTCTTCTATGATTTCTAGTGATACCAATTGACCAAAAGGGTCTACTACTTCCAGGTTCTCCTATATACTTTCATCCTTTTTCATTGTGCTTTGTGTCTTTTCTATCTAAGCACTTTGTTCTCCCATTATAAGGGAAGTCTTTGATGTTCCTTCTTCTTCTTCATCCTCTACCCCTATATCAGCTCTAGATTGTGACTCTTCATCCTCATTACTCTATTCATCAATATTCACAATGTCACTTACCTTCTTAACCTCTTGGTCTTTTGACTCTTGCAGCTTCTCTTCAGTCCACTCTTGTTTGACTTTTATGTGGCCTAGTCTTCTTTCCTCAGGTGTAAAATCTATAGATATAGGCCTTTGTCTTACTCCAACCTGTGGAGCATCCATTGTTATAGCAGGTATTTGTGCTTTCCCTTTTGGAGTCTCAATGATTATAGTTGTTACTAGGCCTTGCTTCTTTGCAACTTTTGATGTTTGCCCCTATTTTGCACTAGCCCCTTGGGTAGATGTTCCTCCTTCTACAAATTTCTCTAAAGCAATTACAACTATGATCCCAAGTGCATAAGGATCCAAAAGTGTGGCATTCCCATCCTTATCAAGAATTGTAGTTTCTACACTTTTTCTTCTCTTTTCATAAAAACACACTAACTCATCATTACTTTCTCTTTCTCTCTTCTTTCCCTTTTTCTAATATCTGGCTATAACACCTTGGGCTTTAAGCTCTTCCAGCCTATCACTTAACCATGTTTTAGAAAATAAAATAACCAGTTTAGATATTACTTCCAAATATGTCTCTGTTGGCTCCTCCCAATCGGGTTCATTGATGGGCAATAATGCCACTCCCTTACTTTCATAACTTTGGTGTAATACTTTACCATCATCTGTAACCTCTTGGGGCACACTAATTTCCCCCATGGTTCTCATTTTCTCCAATGTCAATCTCTGATGAGCCCCTTTTCTCACTTCTTGCTCATTCTCACAGTCTGACCAAAAATCCTCAATGTAGATTTGGTGCGTATATTTCTTTTCAATGTAGTTTTGAATTATGTGAAAAGGGTCAAAATATCTAACTAAATCAAATTCCTCAAACCCAAATTATCTCAAATCCCCCACTGATTCCTGAGCTATATCTTCATTATAACATGAATAATTACAAATTATGCAAGGGACCTTGATGTTTCCTTTTTCAAATCTCTTTTATACATTCTAAATACATTCAAAATCTATCTTGAGAATTCTAACACAATCAATCAGTCTGGGGGATATCTTTGCAATTTGAATGGTTTACCTTCAAATCCTTCAATTCTAATGTAGGTGAAGGTAGGGAATTGTATATACAAAGAACTGAAAAGACTTATGGCCTTTGTCGCCTCCTCTAATATTCTTCTATCTCTATCTCCTGTTAGAATTCTTACCAAATAAGTATAAATAACATCATTAACCCTTGCATACTTGCACAATGCATTCTCCTCCTGTAAATCTGGATAATGATCATAGACCAACTTTAGACCTAGGCCATTTCCCAGGATACCCACTCTATCAATTCCAGCCAATGGTGGCATTTCAACCGTACATGCATAAATCACATAGGAAGACAAACAAAACCTTCTATTCTTCCTGAATACCATTACTTGCTTATATATTTCCATACTAATAGCCCTACCCCAATGAATGGTTCCCTTATTTTCTCTAATATACTGGATGATGGTGAACATCCATGGTTCAAACTTTGTTGCATCTTTAATCCAGCCATTCTGCTCAACATTGTGATCATTAGGCGCACTTCCTCTTTGAAGTCAATCCCATATAAATTCTTCAGCACCCTTACAACAACTTTGGGTTTGTTCTCTATTGTATACCACCCATAGAAAATAGTAGTTTTACACTCTTTCTCATTTTTAATAAAATCTACAGGATATTGATCAATATCGATATCCATCATTTGCTCTTTAATCTCTAGCCCAAAAGTTCTGGCTATGCCCTCTGTAGACAAATCTGCAATAGTTCACCCATTATGCATTACCTTTTTGGTACTCAAATTATATCAGTCTATGCATTCCAGTATCAAATCTTTGGCCTCCATTGCCAGCGGGAACCCAACAGCTCTGTACAATCCTTTTTCCCAAATTTCTTTCATGTCTGCAGTGGCATCCGACGCCGTGATTTTCTGTAGCACCTCTTCTGCATCATAGTGACCAATATTCATATTCGTAACCGTTCCTCCTATGCTATATATCAAGGATGAATATCCCCTGACTAGAGGTAACTCCTCTCTAGCCGTTTCTTTCCTTAGTTTTCTTTCTCTTTTAACTTTTTATTTTTCATCAGCTACTGTAGTATCCACCTTCTTTTGTTTGGGTGCCATCCTGCCAAGAGAAATTATTCATTTTACCCTCTTTCTTGTGTACAATTCTAGGGTTTTTACCACAATCTTTATGTTTTTACCAATTACCCTAAGGTTTTTATTGTCGTTTTTGCTAATAAGGATTTTCAAAATTTAACAACATCAAATTCCTCTCGCATAATTAACTACAACAATGACTAACAATTTGCATCATTTTCTTAATGAAATTACTGTAATTAACCCTAATTTAACTTAACTTCAATTCAACGGTGCTTGATATAAATACCTGTATTCGCAACCATTTTGACTTTGCAAATGTCTACAAACATTTACTGTTCAACCTTTGCCGTTCCCGTTAAACTCTTGAATTACGTTCCTCTGGCTATGTGAAATTCTCTGCAATTTAACTCTTAGATGCAATTGTGAAAATAAATATCATTGAATTTCATCTTTAATTTATTCAAATTTTACATTTCAATGTTAGACTGGTGTTAGATGTGCATTGAATGATGCAATTAATACATACAGTTCAATTTATGTTTAACTTTTTGTTTAAATTCGTGTTTTGAACTTTGTATTCATTATTTTCTATTCCTTTTCTTTGTATCTCACTTTTTGTATATCAATATTTGTATGTTCCTATGTACATTTCATGTAATCACCAAAACATACAAACTCAGACCTACGTGACTTTTTAAAACATATTGTGTTTAATTTCACACCGGACCTTGTATCTAACCTTTGTATTCCGCAATGTACATGTAATACATACATTCCAACATACAAGTGCAGAATCAAAAAATGTATCTACTTCATTTTGATTTCATGTCAATTCCGGTATTGTATCCTTACCTTTTTGTATATCGTGTTTGCATGCACAATACATAATATACATACAAACCTTTCAAGCCTCAATTTGTTATGAACCATATTCTAATTATTGTCAAGTCCGCCCTTGCATCTCTATTTATGTATATTACCTTATGCATATTGAATACATCCTACGATAATGCATCTATGGGTCCCACCAAACTTATTCTCCTTTAACTTCCTTTCGAATTCCATTATTGTATCTATATTTTAGATGCAAACACTTATACATACAGATATAATATAACGTTTATTCATATTTCAACCTTTATAAATTGGGTTACATATTCCTTTCAGGTTCGGGCATTTATGTTCACTGATTTGTATATTAAGTGCATGATTTTGAACATACAATACAATACCTAAATATAAACGCAGATTCCAAATTTTATTCACTTAACCTCCAAACCTAATCAGGTCCGTCTTTGCATATTAAAGTTTGAACATTCAAGATGTACATGCAAAAGACAAGATACACAAAACCTGATTACACCATAATACAACAATATTAACATCTCACATGCAAATAAATTTGTATATGATATACAAATTTAACTAAACATTGTATTTTACCAAAACCTTCATATTTCCTAAAATACCATGAATTTTAAGTTAATTCAAAAAACAACCTTAAACCATTTTTCACACAGAATTCACTAGTACCTCCTGTTTCTCTCTAGTATTGGGTATTTTGATTTTCAAACACTTCTAGCACTAAGTACACTTTTCCCCTTACCACAAAGCAAACCAAGCCACAAGCAAACAAAAAGCAAACGGGGTCCTCATTTTGCTAAAGGGTAAAATGGGGCATGTTGTGAATATCACAACAGTATTTTTCTTGATTGGTGTTTTGGGAAAAGGATCTTTGGAATGAATTAATGTTGAACTTTGAATCATTTATTTTATTATTTATTTTCTTGCTTCTTGGGGAAAGTAGTTTTTATCTAGGAATGCATTGGGTTACTTTCTAGGCTAGGATGTCAAATGTGGATTTTCAGAGATGGCTTTTCATCTTTTCAGGAATTGAATCAAGTTACTATTTAAAGGATTAGATCTAATCGAGATGACATTGAAATTCTAGCAAAACTTATATATATATATATATATACCACATCCTATTTGATACAATCTACTTTTCATTATTTAGAATTACACATTCAGACATCAGGGTTGCATCAGGTGTTCCCTCCTGCCAGTTGTTTCCAGATAGCTAGACATTTCATGTAGGGCTGGGTTTCCTTCTTTTCATGAAGGGATCTGGGGAAGTGTAATTACTTCATGGTTGGGTGGAAAAGCACCTGGGCCATGTTCCCATCTCTCAGCTTACAGGTGGTGGACCACTTGGTTCGTGCGACTGATGAGCGTATTGATTTATTTATTCTTGTTGCACATGATTATTGTAACTTGAAATTGGATTTAATATGGCATGAATGCCCATGGATTTTGTATATTATTTATAGTATTTTTACCTAGATTGATCACGTGATTTTGTAATATTTAATGACATTTTGATTCATATTTATGAGATTGTTCATTTTTGATATTGTAATTAAGTGGATTAATTACACCCTTTTTATCTTTTATATTGTAATTAAGCTGATTAATTACATCTTTTTACTTTGGATATTGAGATGTTGTATTTAAGTGGATTATTTACTTCATTTACTTTTGTAATGGAAATTGTGGGCTTTACATTTTGGTATCAGAGCTCTAAGTTGAATGCTAGGGCCTTTGTTTTCATTTGGGACTATTGTGCTAAAGTTGTGAACTTGATACAGAGTATCCATCATGAATACTAGAAACATTGATCAAGGTGAAGGATCAGGAATTGGTCAAAATAGAAGAAACCATGGAGGTGCACGAGGTGGTGCTCATGGTGGTCGCAATGCAAGGAATCATGGAGATGCTAATAATGATCAAGATGGAAGATTGGATCATATTCTTGCTCTCTTAACCCAACAGGACACGAGGATGAATGCTCTTGAGCAGGAGATCAAAGGGAATCCTAGAGGGAAAAATACTAATGAGAATCCAAGATTAGAAGTTCAAGTTCCTGATGTAGGAGTTAATGCTAATAGTCAAGCAAGGATAGCAGAAGAATTAGGGAAAGACCTCAAGAAAGTATCACCGCTGAAATTTGATGGAAAGACAATTGGAGATGGAGCTGAAGCCTAGATAATAGAAATGGAGAAATACTTTGAGCTTCAAAACCTTTCAGATCACACGAAGGCAATGTGGGGATCTTACCAATTGACTGGAGAAGTGGTAACATGGTGGGATAATGAGAAGGTAGATAAGAAGTTATTACCTGGTGAAATAACTTGGGAGATTTTCCTGCAACTGTTTAGGAAGAGATGGTTGCCACAACTATTCTTCGACAAGAAGATGACAAAGTTTCAGAATTTGGTTCAAGGATGAATGTCTGTAATTGGCTATTGGGAGAGGTTCTCATATCTACTTAAGTATGTTCCACAATATCAAATAGATGAGAGATTTCAAATCAGGAAGTTTATTTTTGGGTTAAGGCCTTAGATTAGAGCATAGGTAGACATTCATAATCCACTCACTATGGATACAGTATTTGAGAAAGCAATTAAACAAGAGTAGAAGTTGCAACAAGTAGCTAGTTATCGTAAGCAGAGAGATGCTAACTTTGCCAATAAGAAACCTCAGAATAATCAATAGAACTATCAATAGAATAACAACCAAGGAAATAACAGGTAGATTAGGAATCTGAAGAGAGGTAATAATTCTTAGGATGGAAATGGTGGAA
This sequence comes from Cunninghamia lanceolata, assembly GCA_027924645.1. Taxonomy (NCBI): domain Eukaryota; kingdom Viridiplantae; phylum Streptophyta; class Pinopsida; order Cupressales; family Cupressaceae; genus Cunninghamia; species Cunninghamia lanceolata. Next base: position 7,862,675 of record BSBN01001001.1, on the reverse strand, counting down.
ACCAATATGGAGGAAAGAAAAGAGGTGGATATAACAATAGAAACAACAATTAGAGGGAAAGAGCTGAAGAACCAAGAGCACCTAAGGGTGGATGCTATAATTGTGGAGGAGAGCATTATGCAAATGCATGTCCACATAAAAGGGGAAACAAGAATCATCAAGGAGCACCTCAACATCAAATTCATGCCAGAGTGGACAATTGGCAAGCAGATTTTCAAGAAGCACCTATTTAGTTTCAAGGTAAGCTCTATGGAGTACCTGTTTCTATTTTAATTGATACTAGTGCCACAAAATGTTTTGTAGATCCTAGAGTAGTATCTAAGTTATCAATTAGACTTGGACATATGGAAAACTCTTGGATGGTACAATATGGCAATAGAACAGAAAGGAGAGTAGACTCATGTCTAGTATGTAGTGAGTTAGAGCTTCCTAGTTTTCAAACACAAGTTAATCTATATGTAGCACCTTTCTGCTCTTATGATGTGATTTTGGGAATCAACTAGTTAGTTGAACATAAGTCTCTAGTAAACTATGAAGACAAAGTGGTTAAATGTTTGGATGACCTAGGAAATCAAGTGGAAATTAATGGATCTAAGAGACCTTTAGAGCTTAGAGAAATCTTGGCTATGTAATTGAAGAAAGCCAAGAGGAAAGGGTGTGCCATTTATGTTGTCCAAGTAAAGGACCTTGACAAAAAAGAACCAGTGTTTAATGACTACCCAATCCTTAGAGATTTTAGAGATGTATTCCCTGTAGAGTTGATAGAGTTACCACCGAAGAGAGAATTTGAATTCTCAATTGATTTGCTACCATGGACTAAGCCTCAATCTAAGGCACCATATAGAATGACTACTACAGAATTGTATGAGCTTAAAGCACAATTGCAGGAGTTGTTAAATCAAGGGTTCATTAGACCTAGTGTGTCACCATGGGGCGCACTAGTTATTTCTGTAAAGAAGAAGGATGGTACTTTGAGATTGTGTATTGATTATAGGATGCTTAACAAAGCAACTATAAAGAACAAGTACCCACTCCCAATAATAGATGAGCTCTTTGATCAGATGAAGGGAGCTATAGTATTCTCAAAGATAGACCTTAGATCTGGCTATCACCAATTGTGGATAAGGATGAGGACATCTCTAAAATAGATTTTAAGACTCGATATGGTCACTATGAGTTCACAGTAGTACCATTTGGGCTGACTAGTGCTCCAACAACTTTTAAGAATTTGATGAATAGCATTTTTAGAGATTGCTTAGATGATTTTGTGTTGATCTTCCTTGATGACATATTGATATACTCTAAATTAGTGGAAGAGCATGAAAGGCATTTGAGGATAGTTTTGCAGCACTTGAGAGAGTGAAAGCTTTATGTTAAATTATCTAAGTGTACATTCTTTCAAGATAAAGTGCACTATCTTGGTCAAGTGATCTCGGCAGAAGGGATTGCAGTTGATCCTGAGAAGATAGAAGTGATAATGGAATGGCCTGCACTGTAGAGTGTGAAAAAAGTCAAAAGTTTTATGGGACTTGTAGGTTATTATAGAAAGTTTGTGGAAGGTTTCTCAACTATAGCAACACTGATTAACTCGCTTCAAAAGAAGGGTAAGAAATTTGAATGGACATAAAGGTGTGAGAAAGCTTTCCAAGTGCTAAAGGAAAAGCTCACAACTGCTCCTATCTTGACTATACCAAATCCTAATGGTCACTTTACAGTTATAACTAATGCTTCGGGAGGAGTAGGAGTGTTGATGTAGAATGAGTAAGTGGTTGCTTACGAGTCAAGAAAGTTAAAGAAATGTGAGTTTCAACTATGCGTCACATGATCTTGAGTTAGCTGCCATAGTTCATGCACTTCAGATGTGGAGGCATTATCTTCTAGGTAAGCCCTTTGAGTTAAGGACAAATCATTTAGGGCTCAAGTATGTGTTTACTCAACCTAAACTTAATGCATGACACAGAAGGTGGTTAGAATTCCTTAGTGAGTATGACTTTGGAATTGAGTATATAAAAGGAAAAGAGAATAGAGTAGTAGATGCTCTTAGTAGAAGAAGGCATCTGGCTGCCATGGTTACAACTAGATCCAATTTGAAGTAGAAAGTAATTTAGAATCTTCAAGGGGATGAGCATTATGAAAGAGTAAAGCAAGCTTTGGAAGTAGACCCCTTAGATCACATGTTTGATTATTATGTGATTGAATCTGATGGACTTTTGAGATTTCAGGGAAGAATGTATATTCCTAACTTAGGAGAGTTAAGGAAGTTAGTACTTGAGGAGATCCACAATGCACCTTATTCAGGGCACCCTGGAGTGGCAAAGATAGTCAAAGGTTTGAGACCTTTATACTTTTGGCCTAGACTTAAGAAATATGTGATGAAATTTGTGGCTTGATGTTTGGAATGCCAGCAAGTCAAGGCTGAGCATGTGCATCCAACAGAATTGTTGTATCCACATAGTATTCCTGAGCATAAGTGGCAAGTAATAAGTATGGATTTCATTCAGGGGTTACCCATGTCTAAGAATAGGCATGATGTCATCTTAGTGGTTGTAGACAAGTTGACAAAGGTAGCATAGTTCATTCCAAGGAATCTTTCAAATGGTTCTATGGTTTTAGCTAAGAAGTTTGTTTAGGAGATTTTTTGATTGCATGGAGTGCCTAAGACGATCATTTCAGATCAAGCCACTCGCATGACATCCAGATTTTGGACAACTCTTAATGCAGCTTTGGGCACAAAGTTAAATTTTAGTTCGGCCTATCATCCTCAAACGGATGGTCAGACAGAAAGAGTAAATCAAGTTGTAGAAGACCTTCTCAGAATGTATTGTATGGATCAACAATATAAATGGGAGGAGTATCTTCCATTAGTAGAGTTTACATACAACAATTCATACCATGCATCTTTGGGAATGACACCGTTTGAAGCTCTTTATGGGCGTAGGTGTCAAACACCTATCAGTTGGGATAAGGTGGAGGATAGAATAGTGATTGGTCCTGAAATGTCAAAAGAAATAGATGATTAGATGAATTTGATCAAGGAGAAGTTGAAGCAAGCTTCAGATCATCAAAAGAGTTATGCAGATAGGAATAGAACACCTAGACAGTTCTTAGTGGGTGACAAAGTCTTTTTGAGGGTCAAACCTCATAAGAGTTTAGTTTTGTTTAACAAAGTGTCCAAACTTGCTCCTTATTTTGTAGGACCATTCAAAGTTTTGGAAGTGATTAATCTTGTAGCTTATAGACTTGCTCTACCACTTGCACTTGCCAGAATCCATAATATTTTTCATGTGTCCTTACTTAAGCTTTATCATCCTAACGCATCACATATTCTTGATTGGCATGCTTTACAGGTTCAGGATCCAGGAGTGGTGTTGGTGGAGCCCACTTGAATTTTAGAGAAGGGCAACATTAAGTTGCATAATAGAGATGTGGTGCAATATAAGGTCCAATGAGATCAATATTCAGAGGATAGTGCCACATGGGAGGTTGCGGAGGAGATTGATAGATCTTTTCCTCATTTGAGGATGACATAGATTTCTTATTCATGCATGGATTATGATACTTTGAGTTTGATTATTGTGTTGAGATACTTTGAGTTGATGTTATTGTTTTATGATACTTTGATACTTTATTGGTGGTTCATTGATACCTTATTGTTTTGATGTGTAATAAGACATCTTGACTTTTACTTTAAGTAATTTTATATGTGTGAAGGTAATTAGCATGGAATTAGATATGCAAAATTGGAAAATTGATTTAAATGTTAAATATTATTGATGTGATTATAATGATTTGCTTCAGCTATGTTTTTGGAGACACTAACCTATTGACATCGATTTGAGTGCAAATGAATGCAAGTACTCGTTGAAGACGAGAGCATGGTTGAGGTAGAGGTGTTCTAGCCACTTGGAAAGAACTAATGGGATGGTTAACCCTGATGCAATCACACACTCACGTAGTTTCATATGCATTTTTTGAATGGCTTATTTTTATGCATCAATGTGTGGTTAATAATCGTGATTGATGATTTGATGTTTAGAAAATTATTGTGTTTTCAATTATTATGAAAATCCTTTTCGAATGCATGACTCAATTATAAGAATTAAATGTCTTTTCAAATTATATTTTAAATTGTGTATTGTTAAATAGTGAATATATATGGTGGTATTTTATATATGTCAAATAATAATAGTAAAAATATTAAACATTTTCTATAGATGTTTGGAAGACAATATGTAAAATAAATTGAATAATTATATTAAATTATAATATATATATATAATTTTATTATTTCACTTCTTGATTTATTTAAAGTAATTGTGTCTATTTAAAAATAGTAAAATTATATTAAAAATAGTATTATTATATTTAGGAAATGAATAAAAGAATTAAAATTAGCTTATTGTCATTCATGCAACAGTAAGCTAACTAAAATAGTTGTTATTTCATTTAAAATAGAAATTAATGAGCTTTAAATGGTAAAAATCTCATGCAAATTGGAGTATGGACCAGTTATCAATCTTCAATCTTTAAACCTAAGGGATTGCCAAAATTAGGGAGATATCTTTAATAAAAGAAGGAGACCTACAGCAGAGAAAACACCCACGAATTGAGCAGAGAAGGACGTTTTGTAGTAGTAGAGAGAAAGAGGACATGGTTCTGGTTGGACAACATGAGATAGAAGGTAGCTGTGATTGGGTTGGCAAGATCAACCTCCTCTCAGACAAATCTATACAGGTATTTTCCTTTATATTTATGCAATACTAGATGCTAGTTTGGATGTTTAAACATAGTAAAGAAATCAGCCTGGGCATGTATGCTTTTCTAGCCTGTGTTTGACTACCAATCGGCCTTCTAAAAACAAACTGGCTATAAACTCCTCCTGGCCGCTAAATGACATACCAGATCTATGTGCGTTCTTCTATTTTATACTGCTCTCTCTATCTCTTGGATTTACTACCACTGTAGCCTTAAAGGGGGGACCATGGCGTTGTTTTAGATAAACCTACCTTTATGTATTTATTTGTCGCCAATTTACTCAACTTCAACATGGTATTTGTGATTAACCTACTAATTTTGTCAGCCTGTAAATCAATTATTATTTAGGTTGCTGAATAGAAAAACACATCTGTGCTTGCCAAGTACTGTTTCCAATTTGCCCAAGTTACAACATAGCATTAAGGATCGACCTGCTGATCCTTGTTCTTGTTTTGCTGAGTAATCAACTTTTCTTCTTCTAGATCTTGATTCTTGTTTTCCTATCTTAGATCGACTTTATACTAGCCATTGACTTAAAACCATAGTTTGAGCCATTACAAACCTTGGATACTGATAAATTTATTTCCTGTCAGGCATAAATGATCTCAGTTGTTATTTTTCTAAATGTTGTATAGAATTTTTTTTATCAATAAGGATGCATAGCATCATAATATTATATTAAGATAATAAAGTATTTACATATTACAAAATAAGGCCCTTCTGTCCAAGATCTGAGCATTTAAATCCATTTGTAGACAACAAAAAAGAAGCCCATGTGGTTAGATATACAACATTGAAGATTAGAAACAAAAAACCCTAGACTGATAAAATTAAGCATTTCCCAAATTAAGGTCTGCAACTCGAAACCCATGAAGAGAAACAAGGTTGTCCTCTGCCATGGCTAGTTCATTTTCATCAATATAAGGGGTTGCAGGAGGTTGAAAGTGTACTAGAAAGCTCCAGGCATTAAAGACATCTTCCATCTTCTCACGCATTGAGCGACCAAAAGTAGATTTATGAGATTGAAGAGAATTGTCGAACAACTCTCTGTTATCTATTTGCAGGCTCGTAACCATAGATTGGAACACACAGTTGAAGCTGGGTTTTTTAATTATATCATCTCAAAGGAACAATCCACCAATTGGAGCTAACCCATGATGAAGATTGTAAATGGTGAAAGCCTCAAACAATTTAGCCTCTGGAATTAGATAATCATGAACATATAGGATGGCAAGATGTTTGACCATCTCTACATGCTAGAATAAGTCCATAGCATTGGACAAGAAGTGGGAAACCAAATGGGAGGCAAAGCTTACCCTTGATTGATAGAGGAACTCTTTATCACAAACCTCCATCAGTGCATCTTAGACCTCTTCATCATACAATTTAAATGCCCTCGCCATTAATTTAGAGTTGATATTTCCATGTAGGGGTTGTTCCCAGTGTTGAATCGGAAGAAAGATGTGTCCATTGCGAGGAATGAGAGACATTCTCCAAAAATTGCAGAAGGGGAATGTAACAAAACTGCAATAGGGGAAGAATGGTAGAGAAGCCACCATCTTCACTAGAATAAAAAGAGGCCCATACGAATCAGAATAATGATGAAGAGTACTTCGAGTAGGCGAAGCCATAATGGAGAGGCAAATGAGATCTACCAGAGAGTGAAAAGATCCATTGGTAACACATATCGTACCTAGAAATGAATGTGCCCACAAGAACAAAACATGTGCGATGCTAAGAAATTAGTGCCACTTAGAAGGCGGCAGAGAGTGTCACAAATCAAAGGGCTCGGAAGTCAAAAGATTACCAGTCAAACAAAACAAACGATTAGAAAATACAAACCATTAGGATCCCACAGTCATCTCTTCTTTGATGGTCTTCACAAAATCAGGAAATTAGCCAATATTGTTTTGATTAACTTCCATCAAATTCTCTCCTTTTAGAAGACATGCAATATTTGCTAGGATGTCCGATGCTCTGTTTCCCTCTCTTAAAGTATGTGTTCAAAGAAAACCTTGAAAATGTGGTAGAAGGCACCATGCTTCATTAAGAATATAACTAGGTTTCTAGTTATCCATAGATTTGTTCTGAAAAGCATGAAAAATTACTTGGGAATCTCCTAGAATTAGATGTTTAATTCCTAAATTTAATGCTGTATAGATTCCTAAGAGAAAGGCTTGAGCTTCAATAGCATTATTTGTCCCATCAACCACCCCAGCAGCTTTGGCAAATAGAAGATTTCCACTATGATTTCTAACCACACAACCAATCCCAAACTTTCCTATATTCCCCTTAGAAGCCCCATCAACATTGATTTTAATCCAACCACAAGGCGGTGGGTTCCAATGAACATTCTTCCTATCAACAAAAGAAGTAGAAGATTTTGGACCAAGGCAACTAGGTGTTATTACATGAAGGTATTTCCACTATTTCAGCATAGCATCATCCCAAACTGTAAAGACTGTACCCAAATTTCCATACACCTATGACATGACCAATTCTGAAATAGAGATTTCTATTTTAGAAATCACTTTTTCCCAAGATAAAATCTTTTTCTAAATATCCTCCTGTTTCTCTCAAGCCAAATATTCCAAGTGATAATAGAGGGAGCCACATCCCAAATGCTGTATAGAATTAGTTATAGAACTGTTATCTTTCTTTATGCTGTTAGAAATCAGTTCTCAGTTAAGTATCGACCTTTCTATGTGTGAAAATCAAACTCTTAAAAATAGATAAAACTATTATATTCCTATAGACATGTTCCTCTATTGTTTTGTTTTAAAACACTATTTTGAACCATTATCTTGAATGATAGTTGAAGATTACAAAATCTGCTCATTATTTATTTCAATTTTTCCACAACTCCTGTCACTAAAATGACAGGAAGGTTACTGAATGTTACATATAAACTTATTGAATAAATTAAGTAGTTCCTATCACAAAAATGACAGTAGGTTTGAATAAAACTGAGAATGACTTTTATGCAGTGAATTATGACTGAAAAATGGATTAGAAATTATATCAATTTGATAACCTTATGAATGCAATTGTATGAACAAAAGATGGATTATTGATTGGAAAGTGTATTTTGCTTGATTGGTGTTTTGGGAAAGGGATTTTTGGAATGAATTAATGATGAACTTTGAATCCTTTATTTTATTATTTATTTTCTTGCTTCTTGGGGAAAGAAGTAGTTTTTATCTAGGAATGTATTGGGTTACTTTTTGGGCTCGGATGCTGAATGTGGATTTTCAGAGATGGCTTTTCCTCTTTTCGGGAATTGAACGAGGTTACTATTTAAAGGATTATATCTAATTGAGATGACATTGAAATAGATGTTTATTTATCTAGCAAAACTTATATATATGCCACAACCTATTGTGAGACAATCTTCTTTTCATTGTTTAGAATTGTACATTCAGACATCAGGGTTTCATCGGGTGTTCCCTCCTCCCAGTTGTTTCAAGGTAGCTAGACATTTCATGCAGGGCTAAGTTTCCTTCTTTTCATGAAGGGATTTGAGGAAGTGTAATTACTTCATGGTTGGGTGGAAAAGCACCTGGCCCATGTTTTCATCTCTTGGCTTATAGGTGGTGGACCACTTGGTTCGTGCGACTAATGAGCATATTGATTTATTTATTCTTGTTGCACATGATTATTGTAACTTGAAATTGGATGTAATATGAACATGAATGCCCATGGATTTTGTATATTATTTATAGAGCTTTTACTTGGATTGCACGTGATTTTGTAAGATTTAATGACATTTTGATTCATATTTATGAGATTGTTCATTTTTTATTTTATAATTAAGCGGATTAATTACACCCTTTTTATATTTTATATTGTAATTAAGTGGATTAATTACATCTGATTACTTTGGATATTGAGATGTTGTATTTAAGTGGATTATTTACTTCATTTACTTTTGTGATGGAAATAGTGGGCTTTACATGATCAAGCCCCGGAATGGTATTCAAGCCTTCCAACACCATTGTTAGATAGAGCATGTGCCTAAGGGAGGGCAGAGGCCAAAGCAATGATGAATTGAAATGATTGAAACACAAATAGATGTCACCTTAGAGGTGATTCCCTCACAGAGATGAAGATCCTTCAAGCCATGAGGAGATTGATTGATGAAGTCAAATCTGCAACAAACAAACACAATAACACCACAATTCTACTCTATAATACAATGAATGCTTTGAAATCCCTTAGCTCAATATCACAAGTTCGCATTATCTCTCTAGTTGTAAAATCAAGACATAAACTCACTTATATATGATTTCTCGCTAACATTCATAATTCAAATTGAAAAGGCTGACAGAGGGGAACCTTTTTAAAGGTCCTATGCCGACACATTGAAATTTTAATCCTAGAAAATCAGCTTGGTGCCCAAGTACCAAGGCTATTTTTGGTCATGCTAAACATTTAAAGTGGGCCCCTAAGTCCCATTTGACATGGGTTTTGGGAGAAATTTCTCTGGGATAAGTTTTAAACTTGCATAATGAAATTAAGGGGACCTAGGAGCTAAACTAGGAGGTAAAAAGTCATAGGGAAAATTTTTATGACATAACATTTAGCCCCCACTTTAATGTCTGTATGAGCTTATGATTCCATACATGCATTAAAGTACAGTCAAAAACACATCAAGCATGCTAGGCATATGAAGCTAAGGCATACATGCAGGTTGAGGAACTATTTCTAGCCCCCAGTCTCAGGTAAGCACTAGAAAATACATGAAAGACACGCAAGACACAATGAAGATAGTAAGAGGCACGAAAAACATGGAGAATACAGTGGAAGCACATAAGACATGAAGAAGACATGAGAGCAGTCACGCAATACACGAAGAATACATGGAGAGAAGACATGATTAAGCATATATATATATCTTTAACTAAATGATGGGGAGGGAGCACATCTCTACATGCCACCATCAAAAACATGCTAAGCATGCCAGACACACAGAGAAGACACGTGGAAAACACATGGAATACATGAGTGCCACACAGTATGTCATCAACATGCTACACATCATATACATAGCAAGCACGAGCGATAGGGAGGAGCTCATCACTACTCGACTATCTAAAACATGCCAAACACACCTAACGATTGAGTTGCACTACCACAACCGCTAAAGACACGACTAAGGGTGGATGACTCAAGATCTAGTCCCGCCTCTGTAGAGGACTTTACATAAAAGGATGTGTACTAGCTCAAGATATGCACCATCCTGCCTTCGGCAAAAGGGCTTTGTATAAAGGATACACACTAGCTCAAGAGATACATAATCATGCCTTGTGATGAGGGCTTTCTTGCTTTCAATTTAAATAAGGATGTACACTAGCTCAAGAGATACACCATCCCGCCTCATGGTGAGGGCTTTCAAACATGCTTCGTTAGTGCCAAAATAATTAGACAGATACCATTATATATGTCCCCACCTTAAGGTGGTTGATACCACTTGCCAGTATCAAGCACATTAAGGTAGATAGAAAACACACAAGGGAACAAGAGCTCTCACAAAGCCCATGCCCCCCAAAGGTGACATGTTCTGCGATCGTCAAATGTTCCCACAAACACATTGATATGAATTGCTAAGATAATCAACAAGAGATAAGGTTAGAACATCTTACTCTAAGATAATAACCAAATCAAATCATATAAGCTATGTATAAATCATATTACATCGAAGAACTATGGCTACACTTGTAGGTTTAGAACCGAGTATAGCTCTTGGGCTTATGCTACAGATATCTCAGAACTAAGTGTAACAACAAGGTGAGATACAAAATAATCCAAAGTGCAGGGAGCATCTGTATTGCAAAGGTTTGTTAGAAGAGACATGACAACATGATATATCGCACGGAGTGATTCTACTAGTCAAGCGTCGAATACATACATACATACATACATACATATATACATACATACATATATATATATACATATGTATATATATATATATAAATATATATACATATATATACATACATACATATATATACATACATACATACATATATATATATACACATACATATATATATATACACACATATATATATATACACACACATATATATATACACACATACATATGTGTGTGTGTGTACATACATACATACATATATCAACCTCATCTTCATATATGGACTGGGTCCATTTTTGCTTACTTGTTGAAGGGACACACGGTCCTTATCAGTGTTTGTTTGTTTTCATCATCCACCAACTAGGTAGAATCACAGAAGAAGGGAAATAATAAAAATGAGAGAGGAGACAAAGTGCCTTAGGAATATAATGTAGGAGAATGCCCCCAAAACATCCTCCGCAACGCTATGCCCCCAAGGCACAACACACAACAATAATAAAAAGAGGAGAGAGGAGAAGTAGAAGAATGATGAAACAAATAGAAGAATGGTCACAATAGAGGCAGTCTCCTTGTATCCTTGACCTTACAAGAGTATCAAGGGTCATTCAAAGAGATCTAAACAACATATAACACAAAATGGGGGAACACAACACAATGCTAACAACATATATATCTAGGAAGAGGCCACCCTTGAGAGCATCTAGAATAGGTGCTACATCAAGTGTGGCTAAAGGAGGGAGAAATATTTACTTGATTCAATGGGATATTTCTTGGCAGACAAACCCTTGTCTATGAGCTCAGGATGTATCACATTAAGTTTTGGTCTTGTTGATATTGAATTAACATAAAGTTTAGGACAACAGTAGGCTTTGGTGGGATTCAAAGAATGATATCCAATACTGGCTATGTAGTTAATTCTAGAAACTTGTAAGGGGACTCTGATTCCTTGTTGGTCTACACCACACCATTGCCTATGTAGTCAAAATTTTTATATAAAATTTGAAATCCATGACCATAGAGAGAGTCCATCTCTTTAGAAGATGGTGAGGCCTCATAGGTCTCATAATTTGTAGTATAAGTAAGAGTATTGTCTTTTTTTTTTCTACCAAGGAGACTTTGGGTCTCGTAGGTGTTTTTAAAGATTGCTTAGATGAGATTGATGTGACTTTTGATGTGTCAGAGTTATTAATTTTATATATTCACCCGCAAAGGAAGGAGTAAAATCTAATGAACCCCAATCATCATCAAAAAGTGCATTCAATGGTGTAGAGTCATGCACAACATTATTTGTGGAAAGAGTTATTGATTAATCAACTCGTAAGTTGTTTAGAATCTTATGATTGTTAACTTGTTTTTGTGTTTCAATATGTAAACAATTATTCAGTTCAGGATCAACTTCGATGGTGTGGATCTTGATCGATGAAGGGTAGATGGAGCTGCCTCCATGGCATGGATCCATGGTCTATCAAGAATCATATTGTATGAAAGCGAAGCAGGCATGGCATGAAAAAGGGTGGATAATGTCATGGGTACAACCTTTACAGGTAAAGTTATGGTACTGGTGTAGGAGCACCTAGAAAATCATGTTTTCTTTTGTAATAAGGTCTATTTGACCAATGCATTTTCATTTCAGTTTGTATCTAGGTTCATTTTGTAAGTCCCAAGTGACTTAGGGGACATTTGTCACATTGTAATCGCATAATGCCAAAAATAGGCAGTAGTATCTCCCAACCGCTTGGATTGATCTCCCAGCCTCTTGGAGTCAGTTCGGTACTACTCAAGGTGAGTTGATGAATACCCTGAGTAAGGAACCAAATGATTATATATATTATAATCAGATCGAAGCAGAAGTGTGATCGAATGTGATTGTGATTGTTCTAAAAAGAAATAAAGATTGTTCTGTTCCGTCAGTTTGATTCCCATTTTCCTGTAATTACCAATTGCTTAGCTATAGGTTCCCATTCTCTGTACTTTCTATTTTGTTGTTGTATGTTGTCATGAAGCATTCCACTGGTGAGATTTCTGTCGAAATTAGTGGAATGGCTTCATTGTATGAATATTTGTTTTCATTTTCTATTTTGTTTTCCTGTTCAATGGGGCAGATGTTCTAGACTGAGGAGTGTGCATAGTAGCATGCCCTAGCATCTCTATGTGCTAGGCATAGAGTGTAGATCAGACTGTGTGTGATTTGAAAACCCTAACGGCGTATCACTGTGTTGGTTCATCAGTGCATCGGCCAAAGATTGCGAGTGTTCATCGACAAAACAAGTCTCGCCGAGGGTAAATGCCATCAAGGCATTGGCAGAAGGATGAGAGACTTGGCCGACGAAGTTAAAATCAATTGAGTTGTTGACTGCAAAGAATTAGGGCCTGGTCTGCATTTCTCACTGTGCGCTCCCCATCATATTAGTATCAGAGCCAGGTTAAAGATTTGGGCTGCAAGTCAAATTAAGGATTTGCAGGAGTGTTAGCGTTTGGGTGTTGTCTATGAATGTTTATGTCAGACAAAGAAAGCAAGACAGAGGTGGAGAGGATGCCTCCCAAAAGTATGTCGTAGGATGCCATTAAGAAGCTAATCGAGGAGATCCTTGCATCCAAGTTGGGAGAGTTCAAGCAGTCCAAAGGCAAAGATAGGGAAGATGCAAGTGATAGTGATGAAGGCGATGCAGAAATTGCCGAAACCAGTAAAAAGATAGAGGAGATACCAATAGACTAGAGGGCATTTTTAAATGCATTAAAGTCAGTCGATAGGGATGCCATAGATGGGTTGCCTATGTATAGTGGAAGTATGGAAACTGAAGAGGTGATTGATTGGATTGAGGCATTGAACAATCATTTCGAATACAAAGAAGTCCCTGATGATAAGAGGGTTAAATTGGCAAAGGCAAGATTGAAGGGATCTGCTCTTGCATGGTGGAATCATGAACAAGGAGAGAGAGTCAAGGAGGGGAAGAACATGATAACCTTTTGGGAAATGATGAAGACCAAAATCAAGACACAATTCTTACCCTGGACTATGATGTGCAGATGTATAAGAAATTGTAGAACCTTAGATAGAGAGACCTTGATGTGAATGCATACACACAAGAGTTTCATAAACTAAGTCTCAGGTCAAAGAGATAAGAAGAAGAGTCAGAGAAGGTGGCCAGGTATTTGAATGGCCTAAGGATGAACATCCAAGATGAGATCAGCATCTCAGCACCAGAAACAGTGAACAAGTGTTTCTAAATGGCCTTAAGGGATGAAGAGAAGATAAAGAGGAAGAATGAGCAGAATAATAGAGGTAGAGGTGGAAGGAATTTCAGAGGCAGAGGCAGTTTTGGAGGAAGAAGTCCTAACTAGAGGCCTAGTGGTGAGTCTAGCCAAGAAGAGCAAGTTGGGGACTCAAGTAGCAGAGGAGGCTACCGAGGAAGAAGGCCTAACAGAAGAGGTGGGACAAATGGATCAGGTAGAGGATCCAAATTCACCAATATGAGATGTTATAACTACAATAAGATAGGGCACCTAGCATACAAGTGTCCAGAGAAGGCCTCAACTTCTGATGGTAGTGAGAAGAGAACCACCTTGATTCAAGAAGATGCAAGGAGTGTGACATCTCCTGAAGTGAATCTAGCATCAGAAACGGGAGAAAGTCTAATGCTCAAGAGGACTCTGCTCAAGGAACCAATGCAGGCTAAACCATCACAAACTAAGGTAAGGTTTGTAAGGTCATTATTGATTCTAGTTCTACTGATAACATTATATCATTGGAAGCAGTGAATAAGTTGAAGTTAGAAAAGATACCCCATAGCAGTCCTTATAAAGTTAGTTGGTTGAACAAGGGGTAGCATGTACTCATCAATGAACAAGCATGTGTAGAATTTAGTATTGGGGGGTATAGAGACAAGATTTTGTGTGACATCCTTCCAATGGATGCTTGCCATCTTTTGTTAGGCAGACCATGGCAGTTTGATAGAAAGGCTCATCATGATGGAGAAAACAATACTTACTCATTCCAAAAGGATGGTATGACTTATGGGATACAATCATTGGTAGAAGAGGATCCACAACATGTAGGGTCTAGTGTAATGCTGGTAGGAGAAAAGGAATTCATGGATACACTGAAGGAAGGTGATGGAGTAGGTTTTTCTTTGATTATGAAGCCTAAGGGGGGAAAGAAGAAAAGTGTGAGAGAAGTAGGACCTAAGGAGGTTAGAGATTTGCTTGAGAGTTACAAAGGAGTGATTGCAAAGGATATACCTGATTCCCTACTACCAATCAGAGATATTAGCCATCAGATAGACCTCATACCAGGAGCAGTACTTCGTAATAAGGTAGCATATAAAATGACACCTCAGCAAAATGAAGAGATAGTAAATCAGATTTAAGAACTCCTAAACAAAGGGCTGATAAGGAAGAGTCTTAGCCCATGTGCAGTACCTATTGTTTTAGCCCCAAAGAAGGATGGGAAATGGAGACTGTGTACTGATTCTAGGGCAATAAATAGGATAACCATCAGGTATAGGTTTCATATTCCTAGAATAGAAGATCTAATGGATTGTTTGGGAGGGGCTACTTATTTCTCCAAAATAGACTTGAAGAGTGGGTACCAACAAATAAGGATAAGAGAGAGGGATGAGTGGAAGATAGCTTTCAAAACCAATGAAGGGTTGTATGAGTGGAAGACAACTTTCAAAACCAATGAAGGGTTCTATGAGTGGCTTGTGATGTCATTTAGTCTTTCAAACGCCCCTAGAACCTTTATGAGGCTGATGAATGAGGTGTTGCAGGAATTCATAGGAAAATTTGTGGTAGTCTACCTTGATGATATCTTGGTGTTTAGTAAGAGCAAGGAAGAGCACTTGAAACATTTGGAGATAGTCTTGAAGACGCTGCAAGATCAAAAGTTACTGATAAACTTGGAAAAGTGTAACTTCATGAAACAAGAATTGGTGTACCTAGGTTTTGTCATCTCTAAGGGTGATTTGAAAATGGATCCTTCCAAGGTAGAAGCTATTTTAAATTGGCCTACACCCAGGACAATAGGAGAGGTCAGAAGCTATCATGGCTTGGCCACATTTTACAGAAAATTTATTAAGAATTACAGTGATATTTGTGCACCTATGTTAGAGACCATCAAGGGTGGTGGAAAGATGAAGTTTGTGTGGACAAGAGAAGTAGATAGGAGCTTTGAGAGTTTGAAATAGAAAGTTGCTAAATTCCCTATTTTAGTATTATCTGATTTCAATAAGGTTTTCACAATTGAATGTGATGCAAGTGGATTGGCCATAGAAGCAGTGTTGAGCCAAGAAGGTAGACCAGTAGCCTTCTTCAATGAAAACTTAAATGAAGCCAAGATGAAATACTCCTCTTATGATTTAGAGTTGTATGCTATGGTACAAGCTCTAAAAAAATGGAGGCACTACTTGCTTCCTAAGGAATTTATTGTATACACTGACATTCATGCTCTCAATTTTTTGAATGGACAGGAAAAGCTCAGCCATAGACATATGAAATGGGTGGAAAGTCTTCAAGCATACACCTTCATCATCAAACATAAGAAGGGAATAACTAATAAGGTTGCTGATGCTTTAAGTAGAAGGGTGTTGGCAGTGCAAGAAGTGCAACTACAAAGTATGGGTGTTGAGTCACTCAAAGGATTGTATGAAGAGGATCTAGATTTTAAGGAGATTTACAGGGTATGCAGTGAGTTTGCCAATGCTTTCCACAGTGAATTTTCATATTATACATTGCAGGATGGACTTTTGTTTAAAGGTAGTCAACTATGTATTCCTAAGTGTTCAATGAGGGATAATCTAGTGAAGGAGAAACATAGTGGTGGTTTAGGAGGACATTTTGGGCTCAATAAGACCTTAGATCTTGTACGAAGGTTTTACTTTTTGCCAAGTATGCAATCTGATATCAGAAGGTTTGTTGAGAGTTGTATGATTTGCCAGAAAGCAAAGGGAGTCTCAACCAATGCAGGACTGTACCAACCTTTGCCCATACCAAACAGACCTTGGGAAAGTTTGAGTATGGATTTTGTGATGGGATTGCCCAAGACAAGGACAGGTTATGACAATGTATTTGTTGTGGTAGATAGATTCAGCAAGATGGCACACTTTATTCCTTGTAAGACCACCAATGATGCTAGTTACATTACAGTTTTGTTCTTTAAAGAAACTGTCAGGATTCATGGATTACCTTTGAGTATTGTATCTGACAGAGACAACAAATTTGTGGGACATTTTTGGAGAACCTTGTGGAAAAGATTGGGTACAAATTTATCTTTTAGTTCAGCCTATCATCCTCAGACTGATTGCTAAACTGAGGTTGTGAATAGGTCATTAGGCAATCTGCTGAGATGTTTGACAAGAGAACATGGCAGTCGTTGGGATGTGGTACTCCCACAAGCAAAGTATGCCTATAATGATTCTACAAATAGAAGTATAGGTCTAAGTCTTTTTGAAGTTGTTTATGGTAGTCATCCTAGAGGAATTTTTGAATTAAGAGATGTTCAAGGGTTGGATAGAAGGAGTGGACATGCTGATACATTTGCAGAGACTATGAAAGAGATCCATCAACAAGTCAGAGATACTCTACACTAGAATAGTTAGAAGATCAAGGCTAGAGTGGATCAAAGAAGAAGGGATGTGCAATATCAAATAGAAGATATGGTCATGGTTCATCTCAACAAGAACAGACTACCCACAAGAAAACATAGCAAGTTGATGATGAGAAAAATTGGACCTTGTTAAATTCTAGAAAAATATGGTCCTAATGCTTACAAAATTGCACTCCCTGATGATATTGCTATTTCACCTATATTCAATGTTGCTGATCTAACATTATATAGGAGTCTTGATACAGGAGAAGGTACAACAGATTCTGTCCAAGACAATGCAGAGTGGGTGCAGTATTTACCACCTAAGGAACCACCGAAGATGGAGTGTATCTTGGATAGCAGAATAGCAAAGAAGACTAGAAATCAGACCTATTTTGAGCACTTAGTCCAATGGCAAGGACTTCCAGATTTAGAAGCCACATGGATGCTGGAAGAAGACATCAAGAAGTAGGGTGGTGATTTGCAACAGTTAGTCTCTAAGAGGACTTGAGACAACTTTCACCCAGGGAGTATGGTGTAGGAGCACCTAGAAAATCATGTTTTCTTTTGTAATAAGGTCTATTTGACCAATGCATTTTCATTTCAGTTTGTATCTAGGTTCATTTTGTAAGTCCCAAGTGACTTAGGGGACATTTATCACATTGTAATCGCATAAAGCCAAAAATAGCAATAATGCCAAAAATAGGAAGTAGTATCTCCCAGCCGCTTGGAGTCAGTTTGGTACTACTCAGGGTGAGTTGATAAATACCTTGAGTAAGGAACCAAATGATAATATATATTGTAATCAGATCAAAGTAGAAGTGTGATCGAATGTGATTGTGATTGTTCTAAAAAGAAATAAAGATTGTTTTGTTCTATCAGTTTGATTCCCGTTTTCCTGTAATTACATATTGCTTAGCTGTAGGTTCCCATTCTCTTTACTTTCCATTTTGTTGTTGTATGTCATCATGAAGCATTCCACTGGTGAGATTTCTATCAAAATTAGTGGAATGGCTTCATTGTATGAATATTTGTTTTCATTTTCTATTTTGTTTTCTTGTTCGACAGGGCAGATGTTCCAGACTGAGGAGTGTGCATAGTAGCATGCCCTAGCATCTCTATGTGCTAGGTATAGAGTGTAGATCAGACTGTGTGTGAGTTGAAAACCCTAATAGCATATCACTGTGTTGGTTCGTTGGTGCATCGGCCAAAGATTGTGAGTGTTCATCAATAGAACAAGTCTCGCCAAGGGTAAATGCCATCGAGGCATTGGCAGAAGGATGAGAGACTTGGCTGATGAAGTTAAAATTGGCTGAGTTGTTGACTGTAAAGAATTAGGGCTTGGTCTATGTTTCCCACTGTACGCTCCCCATCAGGTACCTAGGGATTGTCTACCAACATTATCAAAGCCACGAATGCTAATCCTATCCAGTTTGATTCGGTTGAGTTGTCGACTGCAAAGAATTAGGGCCTGGTCTACATTTCCCACTGTGTGCTCTCCATCAGGTACCCAAGGATTGTCTACCAACATTATCAAAGCCACGAATGCTAATCCTATCCAGTGTCAATCTTGATTTTGTGCAGTAAGTCAATGCCACAAAAATTAAGAGCTGATCCATTGTCAATCATAACTCGCTTTATCAACTTTTTATCTATTGTGGCAAATATTATAAGCGGATCATACTAGTTTTGAACTTCAGTTGACAGTAATTCATGTTATTGAAACAAAATATCCATTTTTGTCGCATGCATACTATCTAACAGAGCTACTACATCATTCGACTTAACAACAGGTGGTACAATCACTTTTTGTAAAGCTTCTTGGAGCATTCCATGGTATGTAGGTGATGTTTGTATGAGTTCCCAAAGAGAGATCTTAGTAGGAGTAGCATGAAGCTGCTCAACAAGATCATAATCTTGGCCACCTTTTTGAGTAAGGCGAGATGGTTGAGGAAGCATAGGTTGAGAAGATGGAAGATAGACAGACGTATGTGGTGCTTGTTTTCTTTGATTGTTATTACAGGTATTGTTTATGTGAGCAATCACATTGTAATGTGGTTTTTGCTACACATTTTGAACACCTTGATTCCTTTGAGTGATTTGTATTGCATAATTTAGAATGTAATTTAGGGGTTGAGGTGGGTTTTGATCACCTTGAACCGTCATCACTGGTTTTAGGCAAGAAGGTGCATTAGGTGCCTCTTGCACAATCATCTTAGGAATATTAATACACTTTTCTAGTAACCCCTTAGTGGGTGGAAGAAACCTATTAAAGGTAATTGAATTAACATTACTTTGATTTTGATTAAGATCATCATTCATCCCTATAGAATTTGATGTGATGGACCTTTCTTTATCCACCAATGCTTCATCTTTTAAAGGGAGAGCATTGGAACAAAGAGAAATGGAATTGTTGATGGGTTGATCTTTAGTGATGTCCAATGTAATAGAACTTACAACCAAAGGAGAGCTACCCAAGGTCTTTGCATCCTTAGAGATATCCAAGGTTCTTGGATATTCATCCAAAGGAGGAAGATCATGTTGGCAACTTGTGTATGATGTTTGAAAATGTTTGCATTGATGGCAACAAGAAAAGAAACAAGATTGGAACAATGTTTTTGATCCAGAGAAGAAGACTTAGCCAATTTGGTTAAGTATTGGCAGTATACTGAAATAGAGACAAGGAGAAAATGTTTGAGCTGATATTAGTCCACAGTAGAAGACAAGATCATGTAGTTCTACTATGTTATTTGTATTCCTTTGAAGATCCTATATCCAAGTTTTTAGCTCCTAAAAAGTACCGAAAGCACACACTCTAACAGACTAAGTCCAGAAAGACAGAGTACATTGTGATCCAGAGAAGAACACTCATTTGTTTTGGTCTACATTCCTCCACTATTACATATTTGTTATGTGGTTTTG
This sequence comes from Cunninghamia lanceolata, assembly GCA_027924645.1. Classification (NCBI taxonomy): domain Eukaryota; kingdom Viridiplantae; phylum Streptophyta; class Pinopsida; order Cupressales; family Cupressaceae; genus Cunninghamia; species Cunninghamia lanceolata. The sequence continues at coordinate 7,842,537 of BSBN01001001.1, read as the reverse complement.
AGGTATCCAAATCTAGAGTTGTAAGTTCTAAGTTCCACCAGAGAGTTAGTTATGAATGCTTAAGTATCATTAGTTGGTATGGTGTAGTTTGACTATGACAGGGCATGTGTTCCAGTGGTCTACATTCTACCGCAAAAGAATATTTTGTCTTGCAGTTCTAAAGGTGTGATCTATGACATGTAAAGAGTCTTTGATATAGATTTGAGCAAGTCTTGTGTTCTGCAGTGGAAGATGTTGTCTAATAGTTGAACTGAACAAGTGAACAGTTTGTGGTTAAGGCTGACATGATAGTATGATGTGTGTGCGGTAAGTTTTGGTATTTAGAACTTAATCCTAAGTGGTAAAATAGTTGAGGCCAACATGTGTGATGGTGTTTCAAATATTGTTTGGGTCTGCTATAGATTTTGGAGAATGAATTTGGCTAACAGAGTACAAAAGGCATGACTACATGGTACATCTTATCTGGTTGACCTAGTATGAAGTCTTTGTTTATTGTGGATATATATATGGGATGGAAATCGCTATTTGAAGTGTGAATTATTAATGTGTATGTGTATAATATGTCAAATTGAAGAGCATGCAACAAGAGTAGAAGAAGAGAGATCTTGTCTAATGTAAAAGCAAAGCAGTGAAATAGAGCAGTCAAGATGAAGAGTTTTGAGACAATATTTTGAGAATACATTGGAGCTACATTCATGCATGTGTAGATGCAATTTGAGTAGTTCATTTTGGAAGTGAGCCATCTCCTTGAACTTCTTTCTTTCTCTAGGCAGTGAGCCTTCTTGCAATGATCACTTCTTTGGGCAGTGAGCCCTAAGGAAGTGAGCCTTTATTGTAATTCGGTATTGTTCCTACATAATATATTGTGAGCTAACACTCACCGTGGTTTATCCCAGTTTTGATTTTTCCACATAAAAAATCCTGGTGTTCATGTGTGATGGTTTGTGGTTGTTTCTTCTATGTTTAATTTGCTTTGTTATTGCATGTGGTAAATGGATTACTAGTTTAATAAACAAGAAGTTTAATACAGTATAGATTCACCCCCCCTCTCAGTACTTTGGCTGTTCAACAGATCAAAGGTCTTCACTTCCTTAGGGATGTCTAAGGTGTTTGAACATTCAACTAGAGAAGGAATATGATAACTCATGGAATCATCATCATATATTTTAGATATTAGTTCCAAGGCATTAATAAAAGAAAAACTTTCATACTAATCTTTCTCATGAGTCTTCATGGAGATGTATTCAGTTAGATCTTCTAATATCAAAGGGTAAGTATTCATGAGAGCTATGAAATTTTCAAAATCAGATGCATAATCAAGGATTTCAAATGAAGAGCACTTAAATATATCCTTACGATACATGGATTGTATATGAGTGAGAACATGAGGATTCATATTAAGGAATTTGTAGAAATTTTCAAAGTCTTTGATATATGCATGTAAAGATACCAAAGAGACATGAGATGAAGATGCCATAATAGAATATCTAGGAATAGCAATGCACAATAAGATCTTTTAATTTATCAAATATAACCAATATGAGAGACTTTTGTACACCACAACACTAGTTTGAGGAAACTGGGTTTTTGAACTTGTTATCAAGAACAAAAACACACTAGTGTCCTTACAAATAGAGTGATTAAGATGTAAAGAGTGCTGCACAAAAGGTAATATAGACCACTTTTAATATTTCTTGCAAAGAAGTATTAGAGAGAGGTTAAATTGCTTATGATGAAATACACATTGTGTAATTGTAAACATGTGAAATTTTCAAAGTAAAGTATGAAATGATACAAAATTTTCAAATGAGCAATGAGAATATGCTTTAAATCATTTCTAGATCTGAAATGAAAGATATTTATGACAAATCAATGGAGTAACACAAATCTATGCTTATTTATGAACCTAAAATGCTCAATTTTTTCACTTTTTCAATGTAAATGCACAAAAGATGTTATGAGACTATGCAAAATGATGGATGAATGAAATATAATAAGATATAATGTGTAAAATAGGTTAGATCTGATGCAAAAAAGATGCTAAAATCCTACAATGTTTAATGCATAAGCAAAAGGACGAAGGTGGGTGTTTTTGTTGAAATACACAATGTGTAAATGCAAAATTTGAAATCTAAATGCAATAACATAGAATGATGCAACACTAAAGTCCAAAATAAAATTTGAAAGAGTGTTTAAAGGAGTAGTAAAATCTGAAATAAGATTTTAACTACAAAGCCTAGCTTTTGGAATTACTAGGTTAGATGAATAAATGCAAATTTCAAGTAAAACCCTAGCAAATGAGATATGCAACTGCAAGGTAAAAGATCATTAAATTATGAAATGCTATAATTTATCTCAGATCTGATGTAAATATTAGAAATTTAAATGTTTTTAATGATATGCAAGGAAAATAGTGCAAACTATGCTTTAATGCAAGCCTAGAGTGCTTATTTTTTTTATTTTTTTCAAATGTATGCAAGATGTTTGAATGTATGATGATAGATATGATATGAATGAATGTAAAACTGATTAGAACACTTAGAAAGATGCAAGTTTAGGAAAAACGTAGGTTCACCAAAATGTTATGTATGAAAAGCAAGAAAGACAATGAATATTGTCAAGATCTATCAAATCAAACCCTCGTTTTGTTGGAAACAAGGCAGATAACTGAGAGGGGGGGGTGAATCAGGTATATCAAATATCTTAACTTTCTTTTCTCCTTTAATAATTAGTGCAACATCAAAACATATAAGCATATATGATCATAAGAACAAAAATACAATCATCAAACATAACAAAAAGATTTTTACGTGGAAAGCCCTGTTAAGGGAAAAACCACGGGGTGACTAACCCAAGATTGTATTCTCTGTTAAAAGAATAATAAGTACAAAATGGCACTTGTCAATTAGGGCTCACTGTCCAAGCACACTGCTCACAAGAGGCACACTGCCTACAAGAGACTCACTGTCTACAGAACTTATAGAAGGTAATCAGGTGTTTGAACTGATGAGTGGCATCTACAAATGCTAGAGTTCAGTTCTAGTTAGGCACAATATACTAATCTGATGCACTTCATTCTTCCTCTGCTCTAGTGTTGTTTCTCTGTCACATACGAGACGTGTATTGTTGCTTCCACACTTGTCTTTGCTTTTCTTCACACTTTATTTCATCACATCTGTACACACACACACCTACACATTAGAATCCATCTGGTATATATATCTACATCAAGGATTTCAACAACTTTCTAGTTGGCAACCAAAATACTCAAGATATTTACAAATTACTGATTTGTCAGCTGAATCCATGCTTGATTTGTGATGCATATCAAAAACATAGGCATTGAAGTCATCGGTCATGTCAGCCAGCAATGTATGATCCCTCAAATTGCTTTATCAACATCAATTACTCATTTGGACTGAAGTCTGATACTCTGCCAGTCAGTTCTTTCTCTATCCGTTCTACCTATCTAGAACCCAACACTTAGATGCTCATATCTTTTTCATGTTTTATCACCAGAGGCTAAATCTCTACAATATAGTAGTCATGATACTCCTCTTGACTTGTCCAAGTCTGCAACTTGCTGAGTTACACCATCTAAGAGATCTGGACCTGATTGTTGGACCTTGTTGCATACTCTGTTCTTGTTTACGAAACCAAAACAATCTTCAATCTGACTTCCGGTATAGGCATACTATGTACTGCGGATGTGTGGGATAAACTTTGTTGCCATCAATGACAACACTCATGAATCCACACAGTGCCTCTTGCCAACAATCTCCCCCTTTGGCATTAATGGCAACACTTAGTGAAAAATGACTAAGTGTCACAGTAAACTCCCCCTTGGTTGATGCTTTGTCTTATGCACTATTTTACTAGAGCTCCCCCTTAGCTGGATTCCACATTTTTCACTACTCCTCACTCCCCCTTTGACATCAACAGAAAAGGGTGGAATTCGTATACCAAAAATTTGCAAAAATTAATCTATACATGGTTACATAAGTATATATACATGTTATACTTACATATACTTAAGTATATCCGCAAAAGTGCCCTTCAACTGTACAACTCTATGGCCCAGCTCTGCTTCATCCTATCCAAAATGGAGATGTGACCACTCAACAAAAATGCATATGCTTTTTCCCTTCTTAGATCTATCGGATCACTGCTTTGGGCTGTGGTCTAAGCATATGTCAAGGCCTCATGCATTGCCTCTAACTTAGGGATAATTATCCCTCTGAGTTCACTCATCCTATTCATTATATTCTTCTTTTCTTTGTCTAGCCTCTTTATTTCATTAATAATGACAATAGCCTGGCATTCTTGATTCATTAAGGATGTAGTGAGGGGATCAAGATTCTGAGATTAACTTAACAGTTTACCTTCTTGTTCTTTCACCTTCTTTTCAATATCCTCTGTCACTTTGGGCCAAGATAGACAAAATTTGTACATGTCTCCACCATCTTTAAGAGCATTTTCAAGACTCTTTATCCCAATATCTAGGGTCCTCCTATCATTAGCAATGAGTCCCTGTACTTCAGTGAATCTTTTTCCCAAAAACTCCTTCCAGACCTTTGCTTTTGCCGATTTCTCTAAAGAATCAAAATGAGTGCTAACAAAATTTACCAGAGATTTCAAGTTATTGGATGGAGAGGCTGAAGGATCCTTTTGAAATGATAGCATGATCTTCTCCAGCATCCCAGATGGAATCTCTAATAGCTCACAGTCTTCCATGTGAGATTTCAAAAGTTTTTCTTTTGCTTTGGCTTAAGCAAAAGATGTTATTTTCATTGTCTGGACCATCGAGAGAGAGTCAAACTTTAGTGGTCCTTGAAATAGTTTAGGTTCATCTATCTCCATCATTTCTTTGTTCAAGAAGTTCTTCACTACCTCTGCAGTGTCTCTTGCTGGTGACTGAGTCTTCTTTTCTTTTGGGATCTCAAAACTGTCATCATAGATCTTCTCTATTTGTTCTTCTTCTTTTCCCTTTACCTCCTCTTCTTGACTCACTTTCTCCTCTTTTCTTCCTTCTCCTTCAGCTCTTAAGTCTGGAATGTCTGTAGTGGGATCCGGAGGAGAGATGTTACCTATATTTACTGCTTCATAAGCTTCCTCTTCTGGAACAGAGGAATCCCAAGTCCTTAGACTTCTCTTCACCTATCTCTTTTGACCCTTCTACATTTTTGTCAGAAGATTCTTCATTGGCTGCATTTAATCCTTCAACATCCATGGTAGAAGGTTCTTCATCTATTTCCTCTACAATAGGAAGATTGAATCTTTTGAAGGCATTCCAGAGGATGTCTTTTGTTTCTCTTGCTACTTGGACAGTTTCTCCAAGCATAAGTTTATTCATTCTTGCTTTGCTCTGGAATTCATCCTTACAGTCCTTAAAGATCATGTCCATTTGCTTTGGAGTAATAGAAGGATAGAGCTAAATTGCTATATGTTCCCTAATCTCTAAGTCTTTTGCTTTTGCATTCTCTTTTCTTAGTTCAAGTACCTTCTCTAGACTTTTGGGAATTAATGAAATAATTTCAATGAATGCTTTATTATAAATATTCAGGTACCTGACTGTAGCTTCTTCCAAGATCCTCTTGTCAGTATCACTATATTCATCATAGAATTCTATTACTGGTTGCAGATTCCCATCCACAGTGACTGCCTTGATGATATCATCAATGGAAAGAGTGGGCTTTTCAATAAATTCTTCTGCCTTTTCTTCTTTGTTTTTACTGGCAGAGAATTCCCTGGATGTTTTCTTCTTCTTCTTCATTTTCTTAATTTCCTCATCAGACTCTGTTTCTTCATCATCCTTGTGACTTGTGTAAGACCTTGTGGCTTTTGTTTTCATTCTCTTTTCTCCCTTTCTGGATGTCTTGTCTTCTAGTTTGGTGGCTCTTGAGCTCTTAGGAGTGGCAGGTGCAGAGCTCTTAGAGGATCTAGTCTGGGACGAGGCTTGTATCAGAACACTTCCTTTCTCTGCTTCTTGTTTTTGTTTCTCAACCATTTCAATTTTCTCTTTGTTTGCATCTACTACCTCTTTTGATATGCCACATCTTTTGGCAATTTCCTTGACTTCCCTTCTAACTTTCCTCTTTATCTCCGGTTGTCTTAGCTCAACATGTATTTTTACACTTAGTTCTTGAAAGGTTCCAAACCTTTCTACCTCAGGGTCCTTAGGTTGGCTCAACAGGTGTTGAATATGTAGCTCCAAGATTTTCTCATCGACCTCATATCCCATTGGCATTATCCAAACTGTTATGGGCTCAACTGCCTCCATTAGGCATTGATCAGTATCTACCATAATACACACTGTATCCTTGTATTTATCAACTATGGATTGAGGTATCCTCTCTCTGGCTTGCATCATGGTTTGGAAGTTCTTAAAGTAACCCCAGAGTGTTGTGCTTTGAGCTTTAGTATCACTAAGTCCATATATATAGTCTCTAATCTGTATTGCAACCAGTTTGTCATTTTGCCAAACCCAACCACTTGATCCAGGTAGAATAAACATAGTATTAAACAACCATACTTGAAGGAGTTCTTCTTATCCTTCTTGATCTTCTGCAGGTTTTCTAACAGTTGGTTTAAGAGAAGATCACATAGGTCATAATCTACATTTTCCCTCAACATCTAATATGTTGCATATATTGCAATCCTAGACACAGAATTCTCCCTACTAGAATGATAGATCTTATACCCAATTATCATTGAGGCAAATTTGACATCCAAATATGTGATGTCATCTATGGTCATTGCTCTCTTGTCAAACTTAGATCTGGTAGCTTCAGTTACTATCTGGTTCTTAAAAGATTTGACTGCAGGTAACCCACTGGAAGAGTGCAGTCAAGTTACTGCCCTAATGGCATCTTTTGTTATCTTGAAGGGCCTCATTAACCACATAAAATTATCATGCATTCTGCTAAGGACATACCGGACCCAATCATCTTCTACAAAACAGGGAAAGTGGATGCAATGTCTAAAGTGTTTATCCTAGAGGGCCTTGTATTGAGGTTTGAGTTCAAAACTTTCATCTATTAACTGTTTATGATAGATGTCCATCAACTTAGAGTCTCCAAATTCCTCAATGTTGGCGTGGATGTAGACCCTAACATCTTCTACGTGCAATACCCCATGTGGAATGCTAGAAAATGAACCTAAAGGATCAACTTCTAGGGATTTATAGGGGTGTTTCTTGAATTTTGGGCACGGCTTATCAATGATCTTAACAACCATTGGAGTAGCCATTTTGCAAAAGATTCAGAGAGAGATTTTTAAAATGGAAGTACCTTTTTACGCTTTAGGGTTCAAAATAAGAGCCGGAACAAATCGCTGGTTGAATTAGATTTTGCAGTTGATCTTTGAGACAGTTGTAGAAACTTTGATGCAGAGCTCTTATTTTCTTCTTCTCGAATGCAAATGTGCAAATAATAAGTGAATGAACCCTTTTATCTTTCTACAAACCCTAATTTCCTTTTGCAATAAATGCACAACATAAGTTATCCTATTGCCCTGTTTTGAGAGAGATCTTCTCGAATCACTATGTTACACTTATAATCATTTTTAGTGAGGATTGACAATGTATCTTCTTTTCTTCAATCATGCCATGGATCCGCAGATCAAAGTATTTCAATTTTGAATCATACCGGATCTGTCTATAAAAATCCTGCTTTACCAGATGGCTGTCAAACTGGATCAATCTTGGATGATTAAACTCTTGCAAAATTCCATACGGATCTTTCATATTTTTACCGAGGGTTATTTAGATATTTTTCTAAGAACCCTTTAATCCACAGCATTCCATGTGCCAAATTTAGACACCAATTGACTGGCTGGGGGAATTTATTTTTCTTTGTGACTCCCCCTGAGACAGAGCTCATCTGTTTAGTTTCCGAAAGGAATATCAGCAATGGATTTCGATGCGGATCCATCCCCAACATTTTTTGTACTCTTCTTAACCCAAATATTGCTCATCTCCCTTTGAACTTCATCTGCATTCACTTTGTCTTTTCCCTTATGTTGTTTTTGATTGAGATGCACCGGACCCTTTTTATCCTGATTTTTACTTCTGTAGAATTTGGCAATATGACTGGATCTATTGCAGTTGTAACAAACAATATTTCTTTGCATATTTGATTGATATCCTCTTGATCTACATTGATTAGCCATATGTCCCATCCTATTGCATGCAAAGCATCTACCATTGAATGATTTGTTTATTTGCATATTTCTGCATTCATGAGATTTGTGACCATACCTTTTGCAGTTGAAACATTGTTCGGAGAAGGATGGATTAGTTTGATTCATTCTCCTTCTACACTGAGTTGCTTTATGACCAAAGTTGTTGCAATTGAAGCAGTATCCATTGAAGGATGGATATCTTTGAGCATTTGGTTGCCTTACTGGAGGTCTTCTAGGCCTGTTTCTTTGATTTCCTAATCCAAAATTCTTCTGACCGGATCCAGAGCTTTCACTTTTCCCATATCCCAAACCATGCTTATCATCTACCCTCTTTTGGCTTTCAAGAAGAACTTCAAGTTGGGCTGAGTTTACCTTGAATTTCTTTTTGTATTCATTTGTTGTTTGAAGATCTTGTTTAAGAGTGTCTATCTGATTCTCAAGTTGTTCTTCATTATCTCTAGCTTCTTCAAGATTAGATTCAAGATGCCTAATTATTCTATCCATTTTACGGCAGTCCTCTATCTTCTCCTTGAGGGATTGTTTTAGATTATCTTCAATTTTCCTTTTCTCTTCAATTTCGGTGAATCTCATAACCCCTGATTCCATCTCATGCCTTACCATAATGACCTCTTTTGATAGTTTTTCACATAGCTTGTTTTTCTCATCCAAATCTTCATTAGTATCATTGGCTTCACTCTGATTTGCTAATTTTTTAAGTAGTTCCTTTCTCTTTTTCATAGAGATACTCAGTTTTTCTTTTAGCTCATTTATGAAATCATCAAATTGTTTGAGTCTTTCTCTTAAGTTATTGACTTCAGAGTGGGATTGTTCAAGATCATCCAGGGCAGACTGAAGTTGTTCCTTCATACCATACATATCCATTGAGATTCCCAAATCTTCCTCAAGCTGTTAGGTTTTGTTTAGAGGAAATTAGCTCTGATACCAATTGTTGGAAACAAGGCAGATAACTGAGAGGGTGGGTGAATTAATTATCTCAAATATCTTAACTTTCTTTTCTCCTTTAATAATTAGTGCAACATCAAAACATATAAGCATATATGATCATAAGAACAGAAATAAAATCATCACACATAACACAAGGATTTTTACGTGGAAAGACCTGTTAAGGGAAAAACCATGGGGTGACTAACCCAAAATTGTATTCTTTGTTAAAAGAATAAGAAATACAAAATGGCACTTGCCAATTAGGGCTCAATGCCCGAGCACACTGCTCACAAGAGGTACACTGCCTACAAGAGACTCACTGTCTACAAAACTTATAGAAGGTAATCAGGTGTTTGAATTGATGATTGGCATCTACAAAAGGTAGATTTTAGTTTCTATTAGGCATAATATACTGATTTGGTGCACTTCATTCTTCCTCTACTCTAGTGCTATTGCTCTGTCACATACCGGACTTGTATTGTTGCTTCCACACTTGTCTCTACTTTTCTTTGCACTTTATTTCATCACATCTATACACACACACACACACCTACACACTAGAATCCATCTAGTATATATATCCGCATCAAGGATTTCAATAGCTTTCTAGTTGGCAACCAGAATACTCAAGATATTTACAAATTACTAATCTGTCAGTTGAACCCATGCTTGATTTGTGATGCATATCAAAAACATAGGCATTAAAGTCATTAATCATGTCCACCATCAATGTATGATCCCTCAAATTGTTTTATCAACATCAATTACTCATCTAGATTGAAGTTTGATATTCTGCCAGTCAGTTCTTTCTCTGTTTGCTCTACCTGTCTGGAACCCAACACTCAGATGCTCATATCTTTTTCATGTTTTATCACCAGAGGCTAAATCTTTGGAATACAGTAGTCATGATACTCCTCTTGACTTGTCCAAGTCTACAACTTGCTGAGTAACACCATCTGAGAGATCTGGACCTGATTGTTGGACCTTGTTGCATACTCTGTTCTTGTTTACTAGACCAAAACAATCTTCAATCTGACTTCCGATATAGGCATACTATGTACTACAGATGTGTGGGATAGACTTTGCTGCCATCAATGACAACACTCATGAAGTCACACAGTGTCTCCTACCAACAATAAAATTTGAAAGAGTGTTTAAAGGAGTAGTAAAATCTGAAATAAGATTTTAACTACAAAGCCTAGCTTTTGGAATTACTAGGTTAGATGAATAAATGAAAATTTTAAGTAAAACCCTAGCAAATGAGATATGAAAATGCAAGGTAAAAGATCAAGAAATTATGAAATGCTATAATTTATCTCAGATCTAATGTAAATATTAGAAATTTAAATGTTTTTAATGATGTGCAAGGAAAATAGTGCAAACTATGCCTTAATGCAAGCCTAGATTGCTTATTTTTTTGATTTTTTTCAAAAATATGCAAGATGCTCGAATGTATGATGATAGATATGATATGAATGAATGTAAAACTAATTAGAACACTTAGAAAGATGCAAGTTTAGGAAAAATGTAGGTTCACCAAAATGTTATGTATGAAAAGCGAGAAAGATAATGAATATTGTCAAGATCTATCAAATCAAACCCTCCTTTCACAATAACACTCAAGGACAACAACCGAGCCAAGTCACTATAGATGGAGAGGACTTGGCTACAGGTTGATGTACTAAAGAATGATATGGAAAGACTGATTAGATTGAAATATTTGTCAAACCCTAGATTCAATAAGCCTCAAACCCTAATTATATGAAATCATGTACAGACAAATGAAATGATTACATAGGAAGCACTGAATACAGATTAGAAACATACCAGGATTCATATTTTTAGACATAGAAAATTTGGGGACAATAGGCTAGGCACTTTAGTCTAATAGGGCAATTTTTCCATAGATCCGAAACAAAGAGGTGGTCCATATGATATTTGGATCCTATTTTCAGGATGAATCCTATCGGGAGGACTATGGGGTGGGTGCCCTAGTCTAGTAGGGTTGATTTCTCTACACTTTTTCTCTAGATCCTGAATCTCTGTCCTCTGCTTTGGTTCTCTGCAACTCCACTTCACCAAATCTCACACCTGTAACCTGTAATCACAAAGAGAGGGGTTTGGGTGTTGTGGTGTTTAGGAGCTTGCCTCAGGCAAGCTCCGAAATGGAATTCAAGCCTTCTAACACTGTTGTTAGATATAGTGTGTGCCCAAGGGAGGGTAGATGCCAAAGCAATGATGAATTGAAATGATTGAGACACAAATAGATGTCACCTTAGAGGTGATGCCCTCATGGAGATGAAGATCCTTCAAGCCATGAGGAGATTGATTGATGAAGCCAAATCTGCAACAAACAAACACAATGACAACATAATTTTGCTCTGCATAACAATGAATGCCTTGAAAGCCCTTAGCTCAATATCACAAGTTCGTATTATCCCTCTAGTTATAAAATGAAGACATAAACTCACTTATATATTCTTTCTCGCTAATATTCATAATTCAAATTGAACAGGCCGACAAAGGGGAACCTTTTTAAAGGTCCTATGCTGACACATTGAAATTTTAAACCTAACAAATCAGCCTGGACTTGGGCTTGGACGCCAAGTCCCAAGGCCATTTTTGGTCATACTTAAACATTTAAAGTGGGCCCATAAGTCTCATTTGACATGGGTTTTGGGGGAAATTGCTCTGGGATAAGTTTTAAACTTGCATAATGAAATTAAGGGGACCTAGGAGGTAAAAATTCATAAGGAAACTTTTTACGACATTTAACAGTAAAATACTTAGTTTTCCTTATATTTTAAGTATAATTATAGCAATAGTAAACATGAGTATACTAAAATAAAGATTAGTGGGAAACAAAATATAAGGAAAATGAATTAACATACCTCAAAGAATGAATACATAGAAAGGGGATAAACCTTTATTTAGAACAAAACTTTCATGTTCCACAAGTTATTAACCTATGATATGTTGAAACTAATACTCTCTAAAGGGTATATCTCCACCATATACAATAACCAACTCACTATGATGCAAATTTTTGACCATATTATAAATATAAACCTCAGAAAATAGCTTACTACATATGGTCACATTTTCCTCTTGATTGTATTTTAGTAAATAATAGGCTTATGAAAAAATAGTCCATAAAATGTTTTGTTAGAAACATATCATGTCCTACCTCTTAGGAATATACGTCCTTAAGTATTAAGTACCAAATAAAATATATCCCATATCTTTGCATCTTCTTTTCTTCCTTTATTCTTTGTTTAGAGATAATAAGTTACAATAACTTGAATGAATAAATTGTTTGATAACGACACTCTTTAAAATGAATTGTAAATAATTAATCCATTTCATGTCATTTTAGTTATCAAAAGAGGTCATAAAGTCCAAGTGTGGCTTAAAATTGATGCTATTATTAATAATCTTCAAGGTGACATTGGTAAAAAATACATCTACTAAAGAAAAAGATTTGGTTGTGATACTAGAGGGGTTGTGGTTAATGAAAAATATTAAAGTTGGAAAGTCCCATCACCTATTTCCTCACGATTGAACTCAATGATCCCTCCCTTGATTTCAAGTAATTTTATTGTTGTTTTCCTATCTTGCATTATTACTATCTTTTTATCTTCTTCATGAAGATCCTCGCCCCACCCGACTTCTAGTGGTTCCTCATCATGATTAGGATCTCTATGGCACAACATCGTATTTTGTTCTCCATCTTCATGGATATTCTAATCAAGTCATGTAGTCACCCAAAGGAGAATGTTATAGCAAGACTACATGAAAAAATAATATTGAAAAAACATGTTTGTAAAGGAAGAAGATAGAAAATATTACATTAAAGGTAGAAACTTGAAAATTTGTGTGATTTCACACAACTATCCTTCTACTATTTAAGGAATTTTAGGCTATTTTGTTTTAAATCATCCTTAGAATTTTTTAACCCAATCTTGAGTGAAGTGATTTTTCCATCTTAAAAATCTCAACCTTGCTAAAATGATCATAATAAGCTTACCCCTTTGGAAAGAGTAAAATACACATTGAGTTCAAAATCTAGAGAAAAACAAGGTTTGGACCCAACATAACGGCTGATCATCAAAACTAGAAGCTTTTCCTAGGTGAGGGAGAGGAATTAGTCTTGTACCAGGGAGGGTTTGAATGCGCTAAGCTATTGGAGCCATGGGATGAGATGTGCTTTCTACTGATGAAATATTTCACACTGGAAGGTCGTTTCACTAGGTTTTACAATTATCACCTCCCCCTGCTCAATCATTTTAGGCATAATGCTTTGATAAGTTTTCCTTTTTACTTGATGTCCCTTGAACACTCTATTTTCCAGGTTAAAGAAAAATTTGATAAGAAACCTTCTAAACGCCCTATCCCTCTATATCAAGGTCTCATATGTTTGTATAATTTTCACCTTGCCTTGGACCCACCTAAGCCAATCCAACCTTCCATTGTTGAGGTCCCTATTGACACTTCCCCCATTGCTACTACTATTTCTAAGGAACCCTACCCTACTCCTAATTCCCAAAAAATGAAAGGGGTTTCCTTGTTTGAGACCCTTGAGGAGACCATGGTGAAGGAAATGCATACTCTGGTTTCTAAAGGGAGTTTGAAAAGTAAGAAAAGAAAATTTAGGGAGATGGCTTCTACTGGTGAGGTTACGGGGGACACTGTAGGGACCCATAAGAATCTAAATAGTGACTATGTGGGTCTTGTGAATAAGCACAAAACCAAAATGGAGACTAAATGTAAGAATGGGGGTTTCTCTTCTAGGGTGAGAAAGTCAGGGAGAATTGCTGGTAAACCGACCTCGTATGCCAAATTAATTGATTATTTTGAAAGTGCTTTAGAAGCTTCCACTCATGGGGATGATTAGCTGAAGTCTAGAGACATTGAGATCTAAGAGATTTCTGAAGAAGATACAGGTGAGGGAGAAGAGAAGCAGACAGAGGACTCTGGTGGTTATGGTGGTGGTCCTATGGATAATGCTGGTGATGGAGAGAGGATGATTGTGGAGGAGGTTGAAGAAGAGATTAAGGAGGAGGGAGATGGCCAGAGGAATGATTTTGCTATCCTTAGGGGACAGGTGGATGATCTGGAGTAGAAGGTTCGATCTATGGGAGTCTATATTAGCAGCATGCTCTGTCGCTTGGCTACGCTCAACCTGACCCTACTGTAGGAATATGGGACTCGGGCTAATGGCGACGATGAGGAGAAATTCAAGAAACTTGATGAAATCATGGAATTTCTAGTTAAAGGCTAGGAGGATGTATCTCCTTAGTCTTGTTACTCTTTATGTTTTATGTTGTATATCTACTGCTACTTACTTTCTACTGTTAATCAGCTGTATATGCTATTAATGATGTAGTTGGTTTGGTTGGCTCTTTTTGTTCGTGATCCTTTGTTGTCTCTTTTTGTACTATTGTTGTAAGGGTTTGGCCCCTGGTTTTTGCCGACTTATATAATCAAAAACAATAAACTAGATTCCATTTTCTAAGTAGCTCTATCAATAATATTGGGTTCAATTATTACATTGGGTTTCAAGCTTGGGTTGATATGGCTATGGATTTAATCCCACTATATAATCTAGTCAAATTTTGAACTCAACTTAAACCTAAACACTAAGTGTTTGAAATATATGTTAAATTAATCTCAAATGGGACACTTGAAAGTGGGAAATTCATCAAATATGAAAAGGACTAGGCCATGGGTCTTTTAGACCTAACCACACTTTAACCAAGTTGAAATATGATATTACATCCACCCCTCCATCAAAGGACTTGGAATGAATATTGGAAAATGGGATGTGATGTAAAACTAGATGCAATATCCTTATTTTACTTGGTTTACCCATAGATTCATGTTTTCTCCTTACCCAAACAAATCCTAGTATTGTAACATAGTGGATTGATGACACTTGTCAACCAATCACACCTCAAGATTAGTTACACATAAAAGAATTGCAATCTCACCAAGGGCATCTGGTATCACAAGTGGTGCAAGTGAGTGACACCTAGTAACATCTTTTACTACCTTAATGAACACATGGAAAAATCTCACAACTCATCCTTTGTACTTAGGCAATTAGAATCAAACCTAATTTAACTAAATTTCATGGGAAAATTAGCTCTGAGCAGTATATTAGACCAAAAGTGATCTCTGATATTAATTTTTTTAATTTGATCTCATATCTGACATCACATTTAATTACGTCACATTTAATTTCAATGAATAAATAGATGAACTTAAACAAAACATGGCTAATTAATTTGAGTCTATCTCTTAGTGACTTCATAATTCTAAGCCATGATTTTTAACCAAGATTAGCACTAAGGTTTCAACCTTACCCTATTTAAATAAAATATCTAAGCTTTACCACCTTGGTTTGATTATTTATTCCTCTAATGATATCAACATAATAATGGTTTTGAGAATGTGACATGTGTCTTAATATCATTACTAGATTTTGGTTATGTGACATGATCTCTCATGATACTCAACCTCAAACATGTCAGGATGTCACACCTTTAGTGGACTTGATTTTTCTTAAACACAAGTTTAAAAGAGGATCACATGAGATTTTGACACATGTCAAGATCTCACTAGTCATAACTTTAAGAAAACCTCCTGAAAAAATATATAAAATCATGGCGAATCCTAGTCTAAGGTATTAATTTTTGTGGCGAATGTATGCCTATTTTGGGAAAAAAAAAGCGTGGTAAATTTTTTCAAATTTATCCACATTGTTGGTTTTTGTTGATGAATTATAGATATATTTGAAAAAAGTAAAATAATTTAGCTAGCGAATTATATATATTCAAAAAAATAAAATAAGTCAAGTGACAAATTATAGATATGTTCAAAAAAATAAAATAATTTAGGTGGCAAATTACAGATATATTCAAAAAAATAAAATTCGTTACTTGACAAATTTTCCAATGATTTGAAAAAATCATAATGTGGTTGGTGAAAATATTATACATTGAATGATAAGGATTAAGTTGTTTGGAAAAATTTTAGCTTTATAAAATTGAATTGTTTGATCTAAATATTATGTATCGTCCGATGAATGTTTATCAACAACTTAAGTTTTATTTTGGGCTAAAGTTTTGACACACCCAAATTTGAAATTAAAGTTTCTAGAATAGGTCTCCTTAAGAGAAAAGTGTCAACAAGTGAATGACACTTCAACTTTCTAAGATGTGATATTAATATATTAACCTTCTACAATTAAATAATAATATAAATATAGATATTTTTTATAAATATTCTACATCATCCGAATTATGATAATCAACGAGTGATGTTCTAATCTGAGTCAAGGTTTTGACACACCCAAATATGAACTTAAAATTTCTAGAAAAGGTTTGTTTAAGAGACAAGTGTCAATGAGTGAATGACACTTTGACTTTCTATGATGTGACATTAATATATTATATATTATTTATTTATGCTTCTCATTCAGGTTATAGTTAAATAATAACCTTCCATATTTTTAGTGATTGAATGGTAAACTTTAATTCTCATTCAGGTTAAAGTTAAATAATATTTTTTAATAAAAAGAATTAGCCAAAAATAATAAATAAAAAAACAAAAAGAGAAGACTACAATTACATAGATAGCCCATATTAATATATTAAATTAAACAAAAAAAATTAAGAGAGGATTACATAGATAGCCCTAAGCCAAGTTGCCCTAACATGAACCTTGGATAAAGGTGTATGTAGAGAAAGGATCAAAGATGTTAAAATTTAGAAAAAAAAACCTTAAAGAATTGAGATACAATAGAAAACACCATCTTCACTTTCATCTATCATCACTAGAGTTCTCATCTTCCATAGCTTGAAGGGATAAATGGCCCCCATAGATGTGTCCCCTAACAACAACCACTTGAAGAAGAAAAGAAGCAACACAAACAACAAACCATGTCCTTCATAATAAATAGTCACATAAATCATTATGTATAATTATGACCCTACAAAAGGTTTCTAGCAAACCCATAGCAAATCCCCTCCTTGCCACCTTAAGAATGTAATTAGCAACCTTTGAGTTCTCTAAAATAGGTAAACGAAAAATCCTAGCCCTATCCCACGATCCTACATCACATTCATAATCATGTAAAATTGAATCAAGCTTATCCTAAGGGATAAGCAATTCCTAAATCATAGCCTTAGCAACCATCTTCACTAGACCTAGGTCATTAAGAAACTCCATTAAATTTGATAGAAATGCAAACATGATATTGTTGAATAGATTTTTTTGAGGAAATTCCAAGAGAATATCATACCAATAATATTGTGGACAACATCGTCAGCTAGAGGGGAGTCAATAACAAACACCTTCTCTATTTTTTCTAGCCTATAGCTAGCAAAATCAAGTGTTCCCACTTGTAGGACAAGAGAGAAACATGACTATTGATCAATTGACTTATCTTGATCACCAAAAAAGAAACAACCAAACTCAAAGTAAAAGAAAGAGTCAAGATGTCAATACAAGTACCTAGACTGTAGATATTTTAAATATTTATAGTAATACCTTATTAATTTATTCCAAAAAATCCCATCATTGTTGTGTTGGTAAATCATGATATATTTATGGTGTCATGGTGCAAATCTTCAAGTTGGCAAATCATGCACACAAAACATTTTTTGCATTTGGAATAAAATGAAAGATATTGATAATGTCAAATCCTAATTTTGATTGTTGAAGAGACATTCAAGGAAAGACCATTTATGATGACAATGGACATTAAAATTTAAAATGTGCAAGGACAAATTGATAATAATTGAAGATGAAAGAAATTTCAAAGGAGATAAGACAACCAAATGCAAGAAAATAACAAATGATATACCTTCGAAAGTCTCCCTCACTCCTTGATGAGGTTGAGGAGAGTTGTGCACCAAGACCCTCCTAGCTTTAACCAAGATGATGAAAGTGAGTATGTGTACATGTGAATTGCTCAATGCATTTCAACACAACATGGATTTGGTAGCGGATTTAGGTTAAGGATGATAACTATGGAGATAAGATGATTTGGATAGAGATGAGGATGAGAGATGGTTTGGCTATGGATATTTTGGCATTATGATGGCATGATGGAGAGATTTTGGAGGAATTTGGTCATAATAAGGATGCTAAGAAGAAGTTATGAAAATAGATTATATGAGGGATCTATTTATAGATTTTTGGTAAAAGGGATGGAGGGCGAGGATTAAAAGTTTAGATCAATGGCTAGGGATGCTTGAGGATCAGGGTTTGGATTGGAGTTGTAGTCTTGTGACAAGTGTCACAAGAGGGTTGAATAAGAAAGATCAAAGGCTAAGATGCGATCAAGAAGATTGGATGGCTCCCATTATTTGTGAATTTTAAATTCACATTGGGAAGGATGAGGAATAAAAAATTCATTTCCATGGGAGAGTGTGAGGGTGATGTGGATGAATTAAAAATTCATTTTTGTGGGGGATTGTTTGAATAAAATATTAAATTTATGGGAGGATGTGGAGACATGTGACACATGCGCATTTTTGGGGCCTTACATTTGTAAGCTAATTTCATGGAAGATGTTTTATCATGAAAATAGAAAGGTGAGTTGGAAGGGTCATGTGACCTTTTGAATAAAAATTGGTTTTTATTCAAAGTGTGTAGGAGGATGGGTTAAGCAAGGTTCAACCAAGTTAATAAAGTGATTAACTTAATTAATGTGGTTGTAGAAAATTAGTTAGTGGGCTAATGGAGGATGAAAATTAATTAAATAATAATTTATTTAATTAATTTAATTCTAAGGGTCATGTAGGCCAGGGTAACTAATTAAATAATTGCTATTTAATCAACTACGCTAGGTTTAGGTTGATTAGTAGGGTAGATTAATCAAATAAGTATGATTTATCTAATTAATCAGGATTAGGAGATGGAGAAATTAACTAAATAAATATTGAGAATATTTATTTAATCAATGAGGATATAGTTATAAGGTATAGTGATAAATTAAATGAATTAATTGATCCCAAAGGATGGATAAATGGCTAAGGGTAGATGATTAGGGATAAATTAATTAAATAAATTAGATTTATTTAATTAATAGGAGTGATAATTGGTGGTGTAGAGATATGGGAAATTAGCTTGCGGAGCAAGTCAATTTTAGGTGTCTACAATAATGTCACACATTTGATCATTGATGGCTTGGGGACTGTGGCTTAATCTTTTGTTAATGTTATTACAAGTATCTCCTAATCTTGGCTAATATTTTCTAAAATGTGGAAGATTTCAAATTTTAATGGTTAATAGCAACACTACAAGTACAAGGCTACAAGTTGAGTTAACCATCAATAAAAATTAAGATAGAAACTACATAGTACCTTGGTACCATCACTATCTTCTACAATGAAATCAAGTATATCAAATCTCAAAACATTGAAAGTTACTGGGAATATAAAGCTTTGAAATCAGTTAATGCCCATTCAATATTCTATTAGAATTTAGTGGAGCTAGTGGAGTCAATTTAATGAAGTTGCATGCCATCATTCAATTTCCTTGTACTAAAAGTATAGAAGTTGATATCTTAGCAAAAATAGTGCAAGACAAACTAAGGGAAGAGAAATAAAAAGTAGAAATGTGGGAACATAATGTAGAGGAAGAGAGAAAAACAATATAAAAAATTTTGTTGGAGTTGAGGAAAGCAAAAAATGAAATAAAGTCTTCCCAAAATAGAGTATCTAAATTTTATAAAAAACATAATGATCTTCATATAAAACATAATTTTTAGGGGAAAATAATGTAAAGGGTTAATGATTTGAATAAATTATTTCAATTCATCAATAGTCTGCTAGTAGAGTTTCAGAATCTCAATCAATATGTTATTGAAGGCGAAAAAGAGATGACTTCAAGACAGTATATAGAAAAGAAAAATTTGGAAACAATCTACAAAATTAGTGATAATGAATTAACATCCAAAGGAATTCACAACTAGATTGATGCCTCAATAATGGCATCATCTATTATTTGGAAGTGTATGAAGCTAGGTGAAGCATAATAATTTCCAAATCAGTTTGGAATAATGTTACAAAAGTTGGATGGAAAGGTAGAAGACCTCAAACAACTTGGTTTTCTGACAACTTCTAACAAATTAGATACATTACAAAGGATGCTTTTAAAAGGAAGATGGAGGATAGAATCAAGTGGGATACAGACCGGTTTCCTTAGAAGCTAGATGAGGCAAACTTGTTGGATTTTGTAAGACCATTACTAACCTTGAATGTAAGTTTGGATGATACATTGAAGGAAGGTTCCACTCTTAGTAATGAATTTGTTAACAAATTTACAAGTCATTTACTATGATTTACAACAAATTGCACTTTCAATAGTTGAAGAGTGAAGCATGCTACAAAAGTTGATAAAATGATTTGATAATATGAGTTTCTAACTAAGCATTGTGCAGAGTTATTTTTGAGCAAGATATTGTAATACTTTTATGTATTCATTCATTTGAAAATCAATGTAAGACTCAAATCCATTTATGTGCTCAAATTATCTCTATTATTTGATTTCTAAGTTAAAGAAAACTCTAGTTTCTAGATACACATTTGTTGTATATGATATTGTTGTTAATTAGTATGCATTTAGTTCAATGTCTATAAAACTTTTCACATTAGCACGTGGGGTATTCAATATAATACCTTTATTACTAAGAATGCTTTGTTCTACAGAAGATGGTCATGGGATGGCATTTGATGATTTAAGTGCAATGCTTAAAATCAAATTTGAAAACAATCTTTAAAATTTAGAGTTTAAAATGGAACATTGGAAAATAATAATTTTTAAATGGAAATTGAAAAATGTATATCACTAATATACACATAAAATATCATAAATAATAATTTATAATATGAAATACAATATAAATACCTACTAAGTGCTAAATATCTTCCAATTGCCAAAATATTTGTCCACTCTGATCATGAGGGCCATCTTGATCTTGATCTTTGTTTTCTTCTATCTACATACTTCCACTTAAATGCATCTCATCACTCCCACTACATGTGTTATTCATTGTGTCATGTGTGCTAGTATTGTTTGAAGTGTTGCAAAACTCTCATCTTTCACCTATGGACCTCCAAATTCCCAATGCCCTTTCAAAAGGAAAACTTTGGATATCATATCTAGTTGTATAAATCCTTAAGTAATTTTCTAAATTCTTGTCAACTTTGTTTCTTATCTTTGATTTCAAGAACCCCAATGCACTAAAAAATATCTCATCCTCCACCTACCCCAATATTATTTTTTAACATAGATCAACAATTTTGAAATATTTTGATATTGATTCACACAATATTTCACTCTGACTTAAGGTTGCCTAAAGATTTGCTATTGATCCATCTTGGAAGGGACTCTCCATGAGTTTAAACGGTTCCATTATTGATGTTGCAAAATAGGTTGATTGGTTTGTAAGATTAGATTTATTTATAATTCCTTAGATATATGTTGTCCATTGAATTCTAAACTTTTAGAAACTAATTGGTCAAAGTCTTTATCTTGTTATGAAAATTAGATGGTTAACAATTGATCCAATATTGAGGATGCACATGTTGGAAACAAGGCAGATAACTAAGAGGGGGGTGAATCAGTTATCTCAAGATTTCCTTAATTTTCTTTTCTTTTCTTATCTTAATAATCAGTGCAACATCAAATCATATAAGCATATGTGATCATAAGAACATAAATAAAATCAACACACATAACACAAGGGTTTTTACATGGAAAACCCTTTTAAGGGAAAAACCACAGGGTGACTAACCCAAGATTGTATTCTCTGTTAAAAGAATAAAGGAGTACAAAATGACACTTGCCAATTAGGGCTCACTGCCCAAGCACACTGCTCACAAGAGGCACACTACCTACAAGAACTTACAGAAGGTAATCAGATGTTTGAACTGATGAGAGGCATCTACAAATGCAAGAGTTCAGTTCTAGTTAGGCACAATACACTGATTTGATGCACTTCATTCTTCCTCTATTTTAGTGAGGTTGCTTTGTCACATACCAGACTTGAATTGTTGCTTTCACACTTATCCCTACTTTTCTTCACACTTTATTTCAACCCTACTTCACACCACACACCTACATACTGGAATCCATCTGGTATATATATCCGCATCAAGGATTTCATCAACTTTCTAGTCGGCAACAAGAACACTCAAGATATTTACAATTACTGATTTGTCAGCTGAATCCATGCTTGATTTGTGATGCGTATCAAAAGAATAGGCATAGAAGTCATTAATCATGTCATCCAACAATGTATAGTCCCCCAAATAGCTTGATCAACACCTTTTACTCATCTGGATTGAAGTCTAATTCTCTACCAGTGAGTTCTTTCTCTATGTGCTCTACCTATCTGGAGCCCAACACTCAGATGCTCATATCTTTTTCATACTTTATCACTGGAGGCTAAATCTCTGGAATATAGTAGTCATGATACCCCTCTTGACTTATCCAAGTCTGCAACTTGCTGAGTTACACCATCTGAGAGATCTAGACCTGATTGTCGAACCTTGTTGCATACTTTGTTCTTGTTCACTAGACCAAAACAATCTTCAATCTGACTTCCGGTATAGGCATACTATGTACTGCAGATGTGTGGGATAGACTTTGTTGCCATCAATGACAACACTCATGAAGCCACATAGTGTCTCTTGCCAAAAATCTCCCCCTTTGGCATTGATGGCAACACTTAGTGAAAAATGGCTAAGTGTCGCAGTAACTCCCCCTTGGCTGATGCTCTGTCTTTTGCACTATTTTACCAGAGCTTCCCCTTAGCTGGATTCCACATTTTTCACTACTCCTCACTCCCCCTTTGACATCAATGGCAAAGGGTGGAATTCGCATACCAAAATTTTGATAAAATTGTCCTATACATGGTCATATAAGTATATATGTAAATGTTATACTTACATATACTTAAGTATATCTGTAAAAGTGGCCTTCAACTATACAAACTCTATGGCCCAACTCTGCTTCATCCTATCCAAAATGGAGATGTGACCACTCAACAAAAATGCATATGCTTCTTCCCTTCTTAAATCTACCAGATCACTGGTCCGGGCTGTGGTCTGAGCATCGGTCAAGGCCTCATGCATTGCATCTAACTTAGGGATGATTATCCCTCTGAGTTCACTCATTCTATTTATTATATCCTTCTTTTCTTTGTTCAACCTCTTTATTTCATTTATGATGACAATGGCCTGGCATTCTTGATTCATTAAAGATGTAGTAAGGGGATCAAAATTCTGAGATAAACTTGATAGTTTACCTTCTTGTTCTTTCACCTTCTTTTCAATATCCTCTATCACTTTGGGCCAAGATAGAAAAAATTTGTACATGTCCCCACCATCTTTAAGAGCATTTTCAAGGCTCTTTATTCCAATGTCTAGGATCCTCCTATCATTAGCAATGAGTCCCTGTAGTTCAGTGAATTTTTTTCCCAAAAACTCCTTTCGGACCTTAGCTTCTGCTGATTTTTCTAGAGATTCAAAGTGAGTGGTAACAAAATTTACCAAAGATTTTAGGTTGCCAGATGGTGAGGCCGAAGGATCCTTTTGGAATGATGGCATGATCTTCTCCAGCATCCTAGATG
Organism: Cunninghamia lanceolata; assembly: GCA_027924645.1. NCBI lineage: Eukaryota > Viridiplantae > Streptophyta > Pinopsida > Cupressales > Cupressaceae > Cunninghamia > Cunninghamia lanceolata. The sequence continues at coordinate 7,818,764 of BSBN01001001.1, read as the reverse complement.
CCATCTCCAATAGTTCACAGTCTTCCATGTGATATTTCAGGAGTTTTTCTTTTGCTTTGGCTTGAGCAAAAGATGTTATTTTCATTGTCTGGACTGAAGAGAGAGAGTTGAAATTTAGTGGCCCTTGAAATATCTTAGGTTCATCTATCTCCATTATTTCTTTGTTAAAGAAGTTCTTCACTGTCTCTACAGTGTCTCTTGCTGGTGACTGAGTCTTCTTTTCTTTTGGGATCTCAGAACTGTCATCATAGGTCTTCTCTACTTGTTCTTCTTCTTTTCCCTTAACCTCCTCTTCTTGACTCACTTTATCCTCTTTTCTTCCTTCTCCTTCTACTTTTGAATCTGGAATGTCTGCAGTGGGATCCAGAGGAGAGATGTTACCTGTGTTTACTGCTTCATGAACTTCCTCTTCCGGAACAGAGGAATCCAAGTCCTTAGACTTTTCTTCATCTATCTCTTTTGATCCTTCTACATCAGAAGATTTTTCATTGGTTACATTTAATCCTTCAACATCCATGGTAGAAGGTTCTTCAACTGATTCCTCTATAATAGGAAGATTGAATCTTTTCAAATCATTCTGGAGGATATCTTTTGTCTCACTTGCTACTTGGTCAGTTTCTCCAAGCATAAGTTTATTCATTCTCGTCTTACTTTGGAACTCATCCTTACAATCTTTAAAAATCATGTCCATTTGTCTTGGAGTGATAGAAGGATAAAGTTGAATCATTATTTGTTCCTGAATCTCTAGGTCTTTTTCTTTTGCATTCTTTTTTCTTAGTTCAAGTACCTTTTCTAGACTCTTGGGAATTAATGATATAATTTCAATGAAAGATTTATTGTAAATATTCAGGTACCTAACAGTAGCTTCTTCCAAAATTCTCTTGTCAGTATCACTGTATTCATCATAGAACTCTATTACTGGCTGCAGGTTCCCATCCACAGTAACTGCATTGATGATTTCATCAATGGAAAGAGTGGGCTTTTCAACAAATTCTTCTGCCTTTTCTTCCTTATTTTTGCTAGAAGAGAATTCCCTGGATGTTTTCTTCTTCTTCATTTTCTTGATTTCTTCATCAAATTCTGTTTCTTCATCATCCTTGAGGCTTGTATATGACCTTGTGGCTTTGCTCTTCATCCTCTTTTCTCCTTTTCTGGATGTCTTGAATTCTAGTTTGGTGGCCCTTGAGCTTTTAGGAGTGGTAGGTGCAGAGCTTTTGGAGGATCTAGTCCAGGAGGAGGCTTGTACTGGAACATCTCCTTTCTTTGCTTCTTGTTTCTCTTTCTCAGCCTTCTCCATTTTCTCTCTATTTGCATCTACTGCCTCTTTTGATAGGCCAAATATTTTGGCAATTTCCTCAACTTCCCTTCTTACTTTCCTCTTTATCTCTGGTTGCCTTAACTCAACATGTATTTTTACACTTATTTCCTGAAAGGTGCCAAACCATTCTACTTTAGGGTCCTTGGGCTGGCCTAATAGGTGTTGAATATGTAGTTCCAAGATTTTTTCATCCACCTCATATTCCATAGGCATTATCCAGACAGTCCTTGGCTCAACTGCTTCCATTAGGCATTGGTCAGTGTCAACCATGAAGCATAATGTGTCCTTGTATTTCTTGACTATGGATTGAGGAATTCTTTCTCTGGCTTGCATCATGCTCTGAAAGTTCTTGAAGTAACCCCAAAGAGCTATGTTCTGAGCTTTAGCATCACCAAGTCCATACATATAATCTCTAATTTGGATTGCAACTGGTTTCTTATTTTGCCAAACCCAACCACTAGATCTAGGTAGCTCATTCATATAGTAGAAGAATAGACACAACATTAGACAACCATATTTGAAGGAATTCTTCTTATCCTTTTTTATCTTCTATAGGTTTTCTAATAGTTGATTTAGGAGAAGATCACATAGGTCATAATTTGCATTTCCCTCAACATCTGATATGCTGCATATATTGCAGTCCTAGACACACAATTCTCCCTGCTAGAATGATAGATTTTGTAGCCAATTATCATTGAGGCAAACTTGACATCCGGATCAGTGATGTCATCTATGGTCATTTCTCTTTTGTCAAATTTAGATCTAGTGGCTTTAGTTACTGTCTGGTTCTTGACAGATTTGAGTGCATGTAACCCACCGGAAGAATGCAGTCCTGTCACTGCCTTGATGGCATCTTTTGTTATCTTGAAGGGCCTCATTAACCACATGAAATTATCATGCATCCTGCTTAGGACATACTGGACCCAATCATCTTCTGCAAAATAAGGAAAGTGTATGCAATGTCTAAAGTGTTTATCCCAGAGGGCCTTGTATTAAGGTTTGAGTTTAAAACTCTCATCTATTAGCTATTTGTGATAGATGTCCATCAATTTAGAGTCACCAAATTCCTCAATGTTAGCATGGATATAGACCCTAGCATCTTCTATGTGCAATACCCCATGCAGAATGCTAGAAAATGCGCCTAAAGGATCAACTTCTAGAGATTTATAGGGCTGTTTCTTGAATTTAGGACATGGCCTATCAGTGATCTTTACAACCATTGGAGTAGCCATCTTGCAAAATATTCAGAGAGATTTTTAGAATGGAATTACCTTTTTACGCTTTAGGGTTTGAAATAGGAGCCGGAACAAATCACTGGTTGAATTCAATTTTCCAGTTGATCTTTGAGTGAATTATAGAAACTTCATTGTAGAGCTCTTCTTATTTTCTTCACGAATGCAAGTGTGCAAATGATAAGTGAAAGAACCCTTTTATTCTTGAGCAAACCCTAATTTCCTTTTGTAATAAATGCATAACTTAAGTTATCTGATTACTCTATTTTAAGAGAGATCTTATCGAATCATTGTGCTAATCTTAGAATCATTGTCAGTGAGGATTGACAATGTATCTTGTTTTCTTAATTCATGCCATGGGTCCTCAAATCCAAGTATTTTAATTCTGAATCATACCGGATCTATCTGTGAAAATCCTGCTTTACCGGATGGCTATCAAACTAGATCAACTTGAGCAGTTAAACTCTTGCAAAACTCCATGCAGAGCTTTCATATTTTTACCGAGGGTTATTTAGATATTTTTCTAAGAACCCTTTAATCTGTAGCATTCCATGTGCCAAATTTAGGCACTAATTGACTAGCTGGGGGAATTTGTTTTTCTCTGTGACTCCCCCTGAGCCAGAGCTCATTTGTTTAGTTTTCGGAAGGAATATCAGCACCGGATTCTAGTGCAGATCCATCCCCAATATTTTTTGTACTCTTCTTCACCCAAATCTTGCTCATCTCCCTTTGAGCTTCATTCACATTCACTTTACCTTTACCCTTATCTTGTTTTTGATTATGATGCATCAGACCCTTTTAATCCTGATTTTTACTTTTGTATAATTTGGCAATATGACCGGATCTATTGTAATTGTAACAAACAACATTTCTTTGCATATTTGATTGATATCCTCTTGATCTACATTGATTAGCCATATGTCCTATTCTATTGCATGCAAAGCATCTACCGTTGAATGAATTGTTTATTTGCATATTTCTGCATTCATGAGATTTGTAACCATACCTTTTGCAGTTAAAACATTGTCCAGAGAAGGATGGATTAGTCTGATTAATTCTCCTTCTGCACTGAGTTGCTTTATGACCGAAATTGTTGCAATTGAAGCAGTATCCATTGAAGGATGGATATCTTTGAGCATTTGGTTGCCTTACTAGAGGTCTTCTAGGCCTGTTTCTTTGATTTCCTAATCCAAAGTTCTTCTAACCAGATTTGGAGCTTTTACCTTTCTCATATCCCAAGCCACGCTTATCATCTACCCTCTTTTGGCTTTCAAGAAGAACTTCAAGTTGGCCTGAGCTTATCTTGAATTTCTCCTTGTATTCATTTGTTGTTTGAAGGTCTTGTTTAAGAGTGTCTATCTGATTCTCAAGTTGTTCTTCATTGTCTCTAGCTTCTTCAAGATTAGATTCAAGATGCCTGATTATTCTATCCATTTTGTGGTAGTCCTCTATTTTCTCCTTGAGGGATTGTTTTAGATTATCTTCAATTTTCCTTTTTTCTTCAATTTCTTGGGTGAATCTCATAACCCCTGATTCCATTTCATGCCTTAGCATAATGACTTCTTTTGACAGTTTCTCACATAGCTTATTTTTCTCATCCAGATCTTCATTAGTATCATTGGCTTCACTCTGATTTGCTAATTTTTGAAGTAGTTCCTTTCTCTTTTTCACAGAGATACTCAATTTTTATTTTAGCTCATTTATGAAATCATGAACTTGTTTGAGTCTTTCTCTCAAGTTATTGACTTCAGAGTGGGATTGTTCAAGATCATCTAGGGCAGACTGAAGTTGTTCCTTCATACCATATATATCCATTGAGATTCCTAGATCTTCCTCAAGCTATTAGGCTATGTTTAGAGGAACTTAGCTCTAATACCAATTGTTGGAAACAAGGAAGATAATTGAGAGGGGGGGTGGATCAGTTATCTCAAGATTTCCTTAATTTTCTTTTCTTTTCTTATCTTAATAATCAATGTAGCATCAAATCATATAAGCATATGTGATCATAAGAATATAAATACAATCAACACACATAATACAAGGATTTTCACATGGAAAACCCTATTAAGGGAAAAACCACGGGGTGACTAACCCAAGATTGTATTCTCTGTTAAAAGAATAAAGGAGTACAAAATGGCACTTGCCAATTAGGGCTCACTGCCTGAGCACACTACTCACAAGAGGCACACTGCCTACAAGAACTTACAGAAGGTAATCAAATGTTTGAACTGATGAGAGGCATCTACAAATGCAAGAGTTCAGTTTAGATTAGGCACAATACACTTATCCAATGCACTTCATTCTTCCTCTATTTTAGTGTTGTTGCTTTGTCACATACCGGACTTGAATTGTTGCTTTCACACTTATCCCTACTTTTCTTCACACTTTATTTCAACCCTACTTCACACCACACACCTATATACTAGAATCCATCTGGCATATATATCCGCATCAAGGATTTCATCAACTTTCTAGTCAGCAACAAGAACACTCGAGATATTTACAAGTTACTAATCTGTCAGCTGAATCCATGCTTGATTTGTGATGTGTATCAAAAGCATAGGAATAGAAGTCATTAATCATGTCGTCCAACAATGTATACTCCCCAAATAGCTTGATCAACACCTTTTAATCATCTAGATTAAAGTTTAATTCTCTGTCGGTCAGTTCTTTCTCTATCTGCTCTGCCTGTCTGGAGCCCAACACTCAGATGCTTATATCTTTTTCATGCTTTATCATCAGAGGCTAAATCTCTAGAATATAGTAGTCATGATACCCCTCTTGACTTATCCAAGTACGTAACTTGCTGAGTTACACCATCTGAGAGATCTGGACCTGATTGTCAGACCTTGTTGCATACTCTGTTCTTGTTCACCAGACCAAAACAATCTTCAATCTAACTTCCGGTATAGGCATACTATGTATTACAGATGTGTGGGATAGACTTTGTTTCCATCAATGATAACACTCATGAAGCCACACAGTGTCTCTTGCAAACACAACAAACATAGCTTCAAATTCATCTCAAGGGAATTGATCTCTAATTGATGAGGAATGAGATCTTGCAATATCCTTTTAAGTAGTATTTATAGATTTAACAGTATTGTCAAAAGCTTCCCTTGTAATAAGTTCTTTGGTATTTCACTTGACCTTAGAAAAATAGTGTGTTGGTATCTCATATCCCTGTACAAAGACACATAACTCCCTTCTTGCATTAAATTGTAAAAAAATAGTAATATTGTTCACATTTATCATCAAGTACCAACTATTAAATTTTGGACTTATAAATGATTGATGTGATAGATATAGATTATCAAGGATCATGCATATCATTTTAAGTAGCTTTGCATATTTTAAAATATACATAGTTCTTTCTTGGGCTTTAATCATAAAAATGTTCTCTTCCTTCAGCATGGGAAAATACCAGATAAAGTTAGAAGTGTCACTACATCACTTAACCCATATAAGAGGTTAGGATCTTTGTCTACTGTGAGGCAATGTTCATACATTACTCTAATTAAGGATTGATGTTTTACAAAAACCATGTGTGCTAGTTAATGCAAGGAAATCTATCTGGTATCAATTACACCCTTAAGAAGTTTATTTCCTAGAGTTATTCTCTCAGCAAAATGTTGAAATTCCAAAAATTGTTTAGAACTTTGATAGAAGTATAAGTGGAGCTCATGGACTAGATCTTCAACTTTTGATACTATAGAAAACTTGCTCACAATTTTTAATGCTAAATTCATTACATAGGCCATGCAATGAATGGTAATCATGTATGGTGAATAACAAATTTGTAATTTTATACAAATACCATTCATATGACCTTGCATTACTAAAGCTCCATCCACCCCTACATAAACCAACTTTTTGGCAATTGTGTAGTCATCGATACCTCCAATTTCATTCAAAGATTTCTTAACTAGTTCAAATAGACTATGCAATATTACATTCTCTTTCATTTTATGAATAGAGAGTAGATGATGTTGGTGGAAATGATTTTCTACGATATGCACATATGCATACGTACCCAAGAAGTATTATATACTACTATAACTTCATCTAAAGATAATGCATTAAAATTTGACCCTTTTATTTTTTCCTATACATCCTATTTTTCCACCTCAACAGGACAATTTTCCCATTCCCATCCATTATTTATTGACCAATGTGTGTTAGGAAAGTTAGGAACACCTATAAAAGACAATAAACTATTATATTCTTGGTAGCCTATTATAGGATGCCCTCTAGTCAAAATATGAAAAGCAACACTCAACTGAATAATTTTTGTTATTTGTGTTTCTCCCATCATATTTCGAAATTGAGCTTCAATTATACCTCCACATGTAGCAAGTTTCACCATACTAATCATATTCCATGTCATGATTAACATGAATACATTCTTTATTTTCTATCTTATCACTTATTTTTCCTTTCCATCTATGATTTATTTTTCATAAACTTTACCAAATATTTTTCTATGGTGTCAACTTTTAGCTGCAACTTCTTGTCAAATCAAGGTAAAAATGCTGCTATAAAACTTTAATTATGTGTGTTTAAATCTGAAAATTAGATTAATGAGTTTCAATTTTATGTGTAAGTGATTTGCACATTCAACCAATGTAATAGAGAAGAAAAAAATCAAAGAAGTTGACACAAAATTTACATGGAGAAACCTTTATAGGAAAAAAACTCCACACCTAAAGAGATGTTATGCTTGTATTAAATCCTTTAATCAAGTTTACATTTAATACTAAATCCTCTCTAAATTTTGGCAGCACTTCATTAATCCTTCAACTTCAAAACCCAAGACATCATTATATAGAAGCCATGGATCTCAAAATACAATCAATTGTATCCAATAACATGAGAAGAATCCTCATTCAAAAACCAAGCGCCCAATATAGTGAACTCCAAAGCTGCATAGTAGAAATCATCCCATTAACTGTGAGTCTTAAGCATGGGCACCCAAGTAGTCCCATTCAAACTTAGTCAACTAAAGTGTTGTGACAATAAAAAGGCACAACTGAAAGTCTCAAGATGGGTTCCCAAGTTGTCCCAATCTATTTCAGTCAACTAATGTGCTCCAACTCACACCAAAGTCATGCAAACAACATGCATACTTGATGTCCCCAATTTGAATCTATAACAACTTGTTTGTATCATGCAAGAGTCATGCAACAACCTATAGCATCATGCAAGAGTCATGCAAACCTAAACTTGAGTTAGAGTGACATACAAGACACATGCAATACCATATAACTACATGTAACTGAAATGCAAGTACATGCAATTAACATGCAACAACATGCAAGCTCATATAGGTGACATGCAAGCCCATGCAAGCTCATACAAGTGACATGCAACAACATACAAGTCCACGCAAGCAACATGCAAGTATCATGCATTTGATCTAACTCCATTGTTAACTCCCACATAATATCCATGCAAAGTATATCAACATTATCCACTCATGCAAACAAATAAGAAAACTCCAAGTCTACATTGGAATCTCCTCCAAAGTGAGCTACCAAGATGGGTCCCACCTCCTAGGAAGTATCACCAAGTCAAGATAGACTTCAATAAGTCAACTCTAAGTATTCATGGGCTCCACTTTCAAAGTGGGTGCCCATATTGGGTCCTACCACATAGGAAGTAACTACATGTCCAAGTGACATAATTAAATAATATTTTATCTCTCAAGTCTCTATGTGTTCAAGAACACTTTCCAAGAACTTTGGAGACACATGAAAATGGTTAGGATTGCAAAGTTAATGACAACTTATCCCAACATTCTCCCACTTGACATTATACATTGAAATTACATCTATGAGGTAATAAAATTAATTAACAAGTATAGTGATCAAGTCCAATGGCTTTCCTACACCAAGAGAACTTATCTGTGGTAACTGGCTTCATAAGAGAATTTGCAGCATTAACCAAAGTGTCAACTTTTTCAATCAAAACCTTACCATTCTCAACCATTTCTCACACAAAGTGATAGTGAACATCAACATGCTTAGTACGAGCATGATACATAGGATTTTTGGCTAAAAGAATGACACTCTGAATGTCACATCTGATCCTCACTATCCTGCAATCAAAACCAATACATATACCAAGTCTCTATAACCATACTACCTCTTTAGAGGCATGTGTAGCAGCCATATACTCTACTTTTGTGGTGGAAAAATCAATCGTAGGATACCTTTTACTCATCCAAATTATTGTAGCTGCAAATAGAGTAAAAACATAGCCACCAATGGACCTTCGACTATCCAAGTCACCTGCCAATTTTGAATCAAAAAAACCCTGTATGTCCAATGACTTATCTACATTATCAATACCATGATAAACCAAACAATAATTAGAAGTTCCTTGCAAATATCTAAACACTTCTTAACAATTTAAGTCTAATGCTCTTTACCAAGGTTAGACATAAACCTGCTTAAAACTCCCACTGCTTGGGCAATATTGAGTCTAGTGTAAACCATTGCATACATCAAACTACCAATATCACTAGCATAAGGAACCTTTAGATATCTCTTCATAATTATCATCATAAGTAGGACACATGTCTAAACTAAGTTTAGTACCAATCAGAAAAGGAATGCTTATTGGTTTCTAGTCATGCTTATTAAATATTTGCAAAATGGTATCAACATACTTACTCTGACTTAATGATAGCTTTCTATGTACCTGATCCCTATTGATCTCCATTCCAAGAATATATCTAGAAGTCCCCAAGTCCTTCATATCAAATGTGCCAGAAAGTTGATTTTTCAGCTCTCTAATCATCACCTTGTTGTTACCAATAAATAACATGTCATCAACATACAAGACAATAATTAGTACCTGATCATCAATAATCTTAAGATAAACCCAATGATCCTCTTTTCTTCTAACAAAACCATTCTTTAATTCAAAAGCATCAAACTTCTGATACCACATCCTGGGTGACTGTTTTAAACCATACAATGATCATTTTAACTTGCAAACCAAGTCTTCTTTTCTTTTTACAATAAAACCATTAGGTTGTCGCATATAAATCTCCTCTTCAAGATCCCCATGTAAGAAAACAATTTTAACATCCATTTGCTCTATCTGAAAAATCATAAGCAAAAACAATAGACAAAAGGAATCTAATAGAAGTTAATTTAGCAACAAGAGAGAAAGTTTCATTAAAATCAGCTCCCTTTCTTTGGGCGTAGCCCTTGGCAACCAATCTAGCCTTGTACCATTCTAACTTACCAGATCTGCACCAAATTTCTCTTTATATATCCACTTGCAACCAATGGGATTTCTTCCTTTGGGAAAACTAACAAGATCCTAGGTGTCACAAGTATCTAAGGACATCATCTCCTCATGCATAGCCTGCAACCAAGACTCACTATCCTTTGAAGATATAGCCTCCCTGAAAGATCTAGGTTCATCATCAGTTCTTAACAAAGCAAATACAGAATGCAAATCAGGTGGGCTATACCTATTAAAAGGATTATGTTCTCTTGTGAATATTCTCAAGGTAGGAGTAAGGGGCTATTCATGTTCTTCTATATGCTCATCCTACACATCATTATCTAAAACTTATGAACCCTTTTCTTCTTCTCCATCTTCAAATCCATCTAATTGTTCTTCCATATGTACATCTTCTTGTTTTTTTGTATGTATCTCGAAGTGAACTATTTTAGTCTTTTCTTTCTACTTTGGTTCTTCTTTACTTGAATAAGATCTAAACTCCCTAAAAACCACATCTCTAGATAAAATCATTTTTTGGGTTAGAGGATTCCAAATCTTGTAACCTTTTACATTCTCACTATAACCTACAAAGATGCATTTCTAAGTTTTTGGGTCTAGTTTAGTACGCTTTTCTTTAGGCACATGAACATAAGCCTTACAACCAAAGATCCTTAAATGTGAAATAGAAGCCTACCCACATTTCATAAGGATTTTTATCTTCAAGAGCTGAACAAGGAGATCTATTAATCAAATAACAAGCAATACTTATAGCCTCAGTCCAAAAGCACCAATCTAGCTTAGCACTACCCAACATGCTCCTAGCTCTTTCCATTAAGGTTCACTTCATTCTTTCTGCTACCACATTTTGTTGGGGAGTATAAGGAGTAATCTTTTTTCGAACAATACCTGCATGCTTACAAAATTCATCAAATTCCTTAGAACAATATTCACCACCATTATCTGATCTCAACACCCTTATCTTATAATCTATTTTTTTCTCAACTAATGCTTTAAATTCCTTAAACTTAGTGAAGACTTCAGATTTAGTATTCATAAAATAAATCTAGGTGTATCTTGAGAGATCATCAATGAATGTAACATAATATCAAGATTTTCCAAAAGAGTCAACATCCATTGGTCCAAACATATTTGAATGAATGATCTCTAATAAACTCTTAGCTTTATTAGTTCCAACAAGAAATTATGATCTATTTTGTTTTCCAAAGACTTAATGTTCATAGAAATCATTTTTGAGAATAGAATAATCAAAAATACCATCAACCAATTTTTTTATTAATAATGGTCCTAAGACCTTTTTCACTTATGTGACCCAATCTATCGTGCCACAACATACATGCATTTTCAGTGTTAGTTACATTGGCTGAATTATTCAAAGTGGAGGCAAGCCTAAACAAGGTTCCAATATGAGATCCTTTAGCAACCACCCAATTCCCTCTTACCAACCTGCAACCAGACTTGTCAAATGTCACAAGCATTCCAAAATCATTTAACATGGATACAAAAAGTAAGTTTCTTGCAAGTCCTAGAATATGTAAAACATCATTAAGGGTTTTAATCCTTCCATCACTAAAACACAACTTTACCTTTCCCATGCCAACTATCTGTTTAGTACTATTATCACCAAGGAAAACTTCTCCTCCATCATATATTGAATATTTGGTAAAACACTCCTGGTTGGGAGTCATATGATAAGAACAACCTGAATCAATAAGCCAAGCATCATTACTTATAGTGTTAGCTGAAGTAATCAAAGCATCATTGTCACCATCATTTGAGGATTTTTCTGTGGAGGAATCTGAACTGTTTTTCTTTTTTTTACAATCCTTCTTCACATTTCCCCATTTCCCACAATTCCAACACTTTACTCTGCTCTTACTAGGGGTTTTAGAACATCCTTTAGACTTACCCTTCTTTTTATCCCCTTTAGGTCCTTTTTCTTTAGACCTTCCTCTTACATGCAAGGCATCTTGGGATCCACCATTTTTGGACTTTCTTCTTATTTCTTCTAAAAGAAGAGTAGCATTGATATTGCTCATCTTTGGATCTGTGCCACTACCACTGATAGTAACAATTAAATTTTCCCAAGATTTTGGTAAAGAACAAAGTAACAAGATGCATTTATTTTCATCTTCTAGCTTAACATCTACATATGCAAGTTGAATTAAAATTAGGTTAAAAGCATTTAAATGATTTGCAACAGAATCACCATCCTTCATCTTTAATGAATATAACTATCTTTTGAGATACAACTTATTAGTAAGACTTTTGGTTTGGTAAATATCACCTATCCTCTTCCACAACTTGTATGTGGTAGGTTCATCAAAAACATTCAAGAGGACGACATCTGCAAGACATAGCCTTATCGTTCCTCATGCCTTCTTGTCAAGTTTTAAGCAATCTTCATCAAACATTGTTGTGGATGGCTTCTTTTCATTGGAAACAACTAACCACTCATCTCTTTCTTCTAGGAGATCTTCCATCCTCAATTTCCACATCTTGTATCTAGATCCATTGAACTTCTCAATAGCTAAATGAGAGGTAGGACCCATTGTAGACAGTCTTCTTCACAAATCTGCAAAACCCACAAAGCAAAAGCTCCCACTGCAGCTAAAAAACCTTCGACACTTTAAGAGAAAGGTGTCCCTCTCTCAATAGAACCATTATCTCTTATACGAAATGTTGAAAATCAAGGTGAAACTACTACTATAAAACTTTAATTATGTGTGTTCAAATTGTTGCAAGTATGTGCTATTTGGTGTTGTCATTGATGTCAACAAGCTTGTGTTGTCATTGTTGTCAACCGTGTCTTCTAATTTGGTTGTTGTCGTTTGATTGAGTTGTTGTGTTAAAGTTATTTGATTGATTTGATGAGGTGCTAAATATGTTGAGAATATGTTTTTATTGTTGGGTTTCCAAGTGCTTTTGAGAAAATTTGATTAATTATGGAAACAATGTGTTGAAGAAGTCTTCTGGCTTATAGAGTGATGTTCAAGTCTTTACTCGGCATTTATTTTGTGTTGGAGATCTGAGTATGCAGTTTGGATATGTGGTTTAGAACTATTTGAAGATTCTAAATCTAGATTTTGGTGCTCTGGATCATTATGTAGTGGAAGTTGTGTTCACTAGTTTGAGAACAGTGTTTGCAGTGTATTTGGGAGAAAGCATTTTGCTCTGCATTTCTCCATAGAATGGTTTCAGGTGTTATAGTTCTAGATGTGTGCTTACAAAGTCTATATTTTCCTTCAGCTCAAGTGGTTCATGATTTTGTGCTCCACAAGTACATTTCTTAAGTTGCAAATGATGAGAAAATATGATATAGCTAATTAAGTACTCTAATGTGAAGTTTCTTTGGATGAAAGATGTTGTAAAGAAATTTGTTAGTTTTCAGGTGCTTGTGGATGTTTCTAGATCATGTTCAAGCTTGATGTGTGGTTCACATGTTGTCATGTGATTTTGAGGAAGCGTGGATTTAAAAGTTCATGGTGTTAATACAAGGATCGCTGACTTGGTTGTTTACACTATTTATGGTTGTTCTTTGGTGAAAGTGAAAGCATGATGAAGCATGTAAGAGTGGATTTAGGTCCATGCTAAGGTGTGATGTGGTCTGCATTCATTCCCCTCCTCCATGAGAATGTTTAGGTCCAGACCTAATTTAAATTTTATGGGTTAAGTTGTGTTGCCAACCTTGGAGAATGTTTTCATGATTGGTGATGGTATAAATAAGTGTCAAGGAGTCATGGATGGAGGTGTGCGTGAGGGATATGATGTTATGTGAATTTGATGAGGGTAGTGAGAGCTCCCATGTGATAGGCTATTAGATGTAGTGAGTAGAACGTGTCTACTATTTTCAGTGTTGTTGCAAAGATGTTGTTTGTGTTGTGATGGATATTGAATTTCATTGGAACTGAACTCCATGCATAGGTTAGATGCAATTATATTAGTTCAAAGACTAGAAGTGAGCCACTCTTGTCTTCTTTCTTTCTTTCTTAGTGGGTAGTGAGTCCACTTGGACAGTGACTCCACCTACAGTGAGCATTCTTTCTTCTGGGCAGTGAACCTTTGTAATTCAGTATTGCTACTACATTATATTATGAGCTAATCCTCACCATGGTTTTTCCCTTTTAGGGTTTTCCACATAAAATCTAGTGTTCTCTTGTGTATGGTGTTGTTATGATTCAATTTCAATTATTTTATTTCCATGCTTAATCATCATAACATGTTTAAAGGTTAATGTGGATCTGAATGTTTTTAAGGGTTTGAAGTTTTGTTACAACTGATTCACCCCCCCTTCTCAGTTGTCTTGTGCATTCAACAATTGGTATCAGAGTAAGGTTCCTTAGAAGAAAGATTAACAACTTGAGGTAGATTTGGTATGATACACAAGAAGGATGTTCCCTTGTTTGATGGATCTTCAGAAGATGAGTGTAAGACTATCTATAGTGAAGAACTTGAGGTTTCTCTTGAGGACCTTGAAAGAATTGAAGGAGAAAATAGAGATCTAAAAGAAAGTATTAGAAAATTGAAAGAACAAGTCAAGAAGCTCAGAGAAAAGAATAAGGAAATCAGTGAGCAATTGGTGCAAGCAAATGGAACTATCACTGGTCTAAAAATGCAAGTTGAAGAAAAGAAAAGAATTGAGGAATGCCTTAATGTAGTTGTGAAATGCAAATCTAAAGAATGTATAGGGCTTAAACAAGAAGTTGTGAATTTGAATTCAGATCTGGAGAAGGCAAAGAATTATGAAGAAAAATTCAAAATAAGTTTTGCAAGGCTTGATGAGATGATTGCAAGTTAGAAAATTTCCAATGATAAAGGGGGCTTAGGATTTGAAAAAGGTGAAAGTTCAAAGTCTGATCAGACTTCAAATCAGAGGAACAATGGCAAGCAGATCTAGAATCAAAAGAACAAAGCTAGAAGACCTCTAGTCAAACAACCAAATGCTCAAAGGTACCTATCTTTCAATAGTTCTTGTCATTTATGCAATAAGTATGGCAACAAAGCATTAGAATGTATAAGTAGAAGGAATCAAAATGTTCCATCTTTCTCTGATCAATGCTTCACATGCAATAAATTTGGTCATAGAGCTGCTGTATGTAGAAGTAAAGTGACTCAAACCTCTATTAGCTAATTTTCATGCAATAAGATGGGACATAAAGATAATGAATGCAGAAGTCAAATGAGAAATGGATATGGCAAGGATAGAATAGTTAAATCTTTTAGTGGCTACTATCATAATTGCAAGAAATTTGGGCATAAGCTAACCAATGCAAATCTAGAATGAATGGAAGGAATACTATATTGTGTGCAACAATTGCAATAGCCCTGGACATACCTCTAAGTTCTGTAGAAGCAGAAGGATGAACAAGGATAATCTGGTAAAGGGAATGATCTAGTACAAAAGGTTGATCCAGAAGAGACAAAGAAGGGGATGAGTAATATTTGGATTAATTAGGTAACATAGGTTAAGGATGAGCTTGTACTGGCATCTGGTGCAGATGTCACCTCTGAGAACTAAGATTAAAGCTTTGGATTAGGGGGAACCTTATTGAAAATCTTTTCTCCCCTACCAAAGAAATGGTGTTGATATCTCAACATGAAGGGATGAGGTTAAGGTTTAGCAACAAAGGTTTAAGACATGACAAAGACTGTGATTACAAAGGATAAAGGTAGAATTGTATAGATTAGATCAGTTGGTAATGCTGCAAGAGGATCTTATCCTCTACAAAGAAGTTTGATGTGCAAGAAAATTTGATCAGTAATAAGTAACAGAAGTTTGGCTTGACATTACATAGTTGTTTATAATATAGAGTAGGTTTCATGTTGATTGCAGGTGTTTGAAGATGCACAATTGAACTTAGAAGTGAATGGACATGAATTTGATGAGTCTTCAAGGAAAGAAGAAGAAACTAAAGAAAATGAAGTACAGGTTGAAGAACAAGAAGCTTCAGAAAGTGTCCTTAAAACTCCCAAGTTTGTTGTAGAGGCATCACACTGAAGACAAGATCATTGGTGATAAGAGCAAAGGTGTATTGACAAGAAGCAGAGCTACTGAAGAACAGACAAATATGTGTTTACTTTCTAAAGTTGAACCTTAAATAGTGGTTGAGGCATGCAAGGATGAAAATTGGATCAAGGCTATGGAAGAAGAACTAATGCAGATTGAGAAAATTAGACTTGAGAACTTGTCCCAAGACCAGAGAACAAAAATGTGATTGGAACTAAGTGGGTATTTTGGAACAAAATTGAGTGAGAATGGAGAAGTGGTAAGAAATAAGGCAAGACTTCTATGTAAAGGCTACTCACAAGTGGAAGGAATAGACTATGAGGAAACTTATGCTTCGGTGGCAAGAATGGAGGCCATTAAGATGTTTTTGGCTTTTGCAACACATAAGGATTTCAAAGTATATCAAATGGATGTGAAGTCTACTTTCCTAAATGGTGAATTGGAAGAGGAAGTGTACATAAAGCAACTGAAAGGATTTTAGTTGTTAGATAAGCCAGATATGGTTTGTAGGTTGAAGAAGGCATTATATAGATTGAAGCAAGCTCCCAGAGCTTGGTATGCAAGGTTAGACAGGTACTTATTACAACAAGGATTCAATAAAGGCTCCGTAGATAGCAATTTGTACTTCAAAGTAAATGGAGATCAAATTTTGATTGTGGAAGTGTATGTAGATGACATAATTTTTGGTGGAAATGAAGATCAATCAGACAGATAAGGGCATTTTCATTTCTCAATCAAAATATGTAAAAGAGTTGTTAAATAAGTTTGGAAGGGAAGATTCTAAACAAATTTGTAATCCTATGGTTACTAGTTGTAATTTGAGTAAGAATGATGAATCTCCTAAGGCTGATCAGAGCAAGTACAAATCAATGATTGGAGGATTACTATATCTAACTACTACTAGACTAGATATTATGCATGTAGTCTCTCTTGTGGCTAGATTTCAAGCAAATCCTAGAGTCACATGTTATGGTTGTAGTTAGGGTAAAAATTGTGAATCAAGGTAAATGTATAAACAATGATAAAACCCTAACAATGCACAATAGAGAACAAGACAACATGAAAATCAAAACAATAAGCACAAATGCAAACCGAAATCTCCATGATATTCTTGATTGACCTCCATTGCTCTTCTCCACCTCGCATGAGAATGCAAGATTTTGAAGGTTTGATTGAAATGTATGTTGATTGATCAAATCAGTAGCATAACATTGAGATGAAAGATGATGGAAGATAGATAGATAGATAGATGAGAAGATTGGAAGAATTTTGGCAGAGTGAGGATACTAGAAGAAGATGGATGATAATGGCCTATGAGAGGTCATATTTATAGGCAAAGGCTGATGGGATTTGATGGCCAAGATTAAAAGTCAAATGTGTGATGTGTAGGGCTAGGATTAAAAGTTGATTTTAGTGCCTATGATGCACATTAAGTGGGTTATGACATGAGGCTCAAAATAGGATGTGAGGGAATAAGTGGGATTCTTTTATTTATTTGAGAGAAATGATGCTTATGATGCACAAATAAGTGGGGCTAAAAATAGGATGTGAGGGGAATCTCATAATTTAAATAATAAAATTATTTAAATTATGTGCGCATGAGAAGAGTTGTAGTCATGTGACACATGTCCTAATGAGGGATTTGATTTTAATATTTAATTTAAATTATTTGTGGGACATGTGAAGAGGGATTAATTAAATAAATGAGATTTATTTAATTAATTGGGAAAGTGATGAAGTGGGATAATGTAAGTGGGATAAATAGGATAATGTAATGACCTAGGATAAATATTACAAGATGTTTTACAAGGTCAGCTATGATTAGGTGATGTTATGAAATGGACAATTTTTGGTGTCTACATTTTGCCCCTCTTTGAGATGATGTTCGAGATGATGAAATTTATGTCGAGTAACATCATTTCAAAGAAGCTAAGGTATGGATAGAGGAAATGTATGGGATGGAAAGATAGGATGATGATGAAAAGATAGGATGAGGAATGAAAAGATAGGATGATGATGGAAAGATAGGATGAGGATAACCCCTCGAGAGGATAGGCATGTTGGACAAACATGGGTATGCTCTCGAAATGAAAAAGATTGGTCAAGAAAGAAAGATAAGGGAATGGATAGAAGAAATGAATGATGCATTATGCTGCAATAAAGTGAGCAACCATGATGTTTGATATAGCACCAGACGTTATGCACCAAGGTATAAGGACCAAGGTGACGATGTGTCTCGTGCCCCAGCATAATACAACCTTGTTTAGATACAAGATATGGATATTGATACGGATTTGATGCAAATGCAAGATAAAAATGATAACACACACACAAGAAAGCAAGCACAAATAATTAGAAAAAAAAAAGGTATTGCCCCTATCAAGCTATAAACCGGTGATTAATTGATTGAGTGATGATGATGATAGTGTTGTCATTGCGAGGAATGATATATCCCTAGATCAACACAAGGATGATTGTTTAATTGATTGATTGATTAATTGATTGGGTTTACAATAAGGCTAGGATCAAGACCATTGATGCAAATGGATAATTTGACAAGATTGATTGACTTGATTGGTTTGGATTAAGGATTGACTTGCATTTGGATCATTGCTTGGAATGTTTTGATTGATTTGATGATTGGATTAGAAGAAGTGATGGATTGATGATTTGAGAAAGTGAAGTGATGATTGATTGGATTTTAGGTGTGGGAGATAGATGATAGAAGAAATGAGATGGATAAAGATGATGATTGGTGAAGATTAAAAGAAGGATGAAAGATGGAAATGGGTTATCACCTATGCTTGAATTTGGGTACTTCCTTCGTATTCCAGATTGCCTACATACCGTATATCCATGAGATCAAGACATTTAACAATAAAGATGAGATGTAGTTCTGATTGTGTTTTATTGATGAGATGATGAAGATGGATTGATTGATCATGTTATGGATTGATTGGGATTAATATGATGTTTGATGATATATGATGTTATTGAATGGATGATATGGATTAGATTGATGTGATTTTGATTGATTGATAGATTGGTTTGATTTGATTTGATGATTTGATTGGATTTGTTTTGATTGGATTTGATGTGATGGATTGTTTGATGATGTGATTGATTTGATTGCTTGAATTTTTTGTTCAATATTTGATTTTTTTGTATTTTTGGGAATGTTTTGTTTTTTTTTTTTTAAATTTTTTTGGAATGTTTTGATTTTTTTGTATTTTTAGAATGTTTCAATTTTTTTGGATTTTTCAAATATTTTGATTTTTTTTTATTTTTGGAATGTTTTCATTTTTTTTGGGTTTTTGGAATGTTTTGATTTTTTTTGGACTTTTAGAATGTTTTGATTTTTTTGAATTTTTGGAATATTTTGATTTTTTTGGATTTTGGAATATTTTGATTTTTTTGGATTTTTGGAATGTTTTGATTTTTTGGATTTTTGGAATGTTTTGATTTTTTTGGATTTTTGAAATGTTTTGATTTTTTTGGATTTGTGGAATGTTTTGATTTTTTTTTGAATTTTTTGGATGTTTTGATTTTTTGGGATTTTTGGAATGTTTTGATTTTTTGGATTTGTGGAATGTTTTGATTTTTTTGGATTTTGGAGTGTTTCGGTTTTTTTTGGATTTTTGAAATGTTTTGATTTTTGTGATTTTTGGAATGTTTTGGGATGGTATTGGATGACAATTTGGGTAGCCTTTGTGCTAGATACCAATGACAAGGGTGAGCCAAGTCTGGGTGCAAGGCTAATGTAGGATTGGATAAATGGATGAAATGGATGTATGTGATGGCATGATAGTGGAAGGGATAGAAGGCTCATGATAGATGGATAGATAAAAGGATAGGCTATAGTGGATGGATGTATGCATAAGAGAAAGGATGTGATCTCAAAAGGCTATGTCGCATCGGAATAATATGCCCCATTTTAGATAATATGCTTAAGATTTTTCATGACAACGCTTAGGACCATATGATGAATGATAGCATGGATTGGGAGGGATGAGCTACATCAAGAGATATCCAAAACATGTTTTAACATTTTTTTGTTTTTGGCCCTATATCTTCATCAAGATCAAAAGAGGAAGGGAAGATGAATGGATTCAATAGGATAGGTATGCGGGTAATGGATAATGATAGTAATATAGGATAGAATAAGATGAAAAATGGTAGGAAATGGTATGATATGATAAACAATGCGGATGAGACAAGTTGCCCCCAAGTGTAAGTGACATAGAAGATCAACCTACACATGACACTTGTTTGCCAGGTTTTCATCATGGTACTTATCCAAGGCACTTGTTTACCAAGTTTTCACTGTTGGACGAAGGGATTTCTCTTTACTATTTTGATTTTTTTTTTTTTTGGATAGGAGAAGGATAGGAGGGATTCAAGTGTCTAGTTCCATGAAAGGTGATAGTCTTGCTAGATGGATGTCGTCACATGGACCATGTCAAGTGTGCTCATAGATGTTGGTAAGGAATGACATGAAAGAGGTAGATGGAGATGGATAGATAGTGGATTATGATGTGGATTATGGAAGGAAGATAATGGATTATGATGTGGATTATGTAGGGAAGATGGTGGATTATGATGTGGATTATGTAGGACGTATGGATGGAAGGCTTATGCAAAAGCATGGACCATAGGAAAGTGATGGGAAAGATTTGTAGGGTAGTGGAAGAAGGATGGAGAGATGGAAGTATGTGGAATTGTTGCAGAATGGAATGGAATCATGACCCAACGGTTACACACACCATGATAAATGTTGAATCTTTTGGTTGGATGGGGGTGTAGGAAGTAATGGAGATGTTTGCTTAGGAGATGGTTGACGAAGTGCTTTAGGTACCCACATAGACTTAGTATTTTTATGATTTTTGCTTTTGATGTGGGATTTGTATATGGAATGTGATTTTTGAATGGATTGGGTTTGTTGGATGGAAGAGGATGGTTGGGATTTTTTAGATGTGGAGGCCTCATTTGACTTACTTTCCTTTTTCTTAGGCACCCAAACCTTTTTATTTTTGGCCTTTTCTTTTGGAGGTATGAGCTTATATAGCTTTTTAGATAGATTTTTCCTTGATTCTTTGGTTTTGTATCCAAAGGCATGAGGACCCTTAGGATTTTTTGCTTTATAGGTAGTGTTGGTGCCTGAATTGACTGTCAGTTGATTTAGCAATTTTTTATGCAGGCACCATCCCAAAAAATCCAAAAAATTTTAAGTGTTGGCACCCCTTCAGTGTTTTGCAGCATCCACATCATCTTTCTTGAGGAAGGGGTCATCATGTTTTGCCCATCGGCATAAGTTTACTTGTGTCTTGGCGATCGTATCAATAGCATGGTGTGTTCTTTGTATATCGCCAAGACTTTTGCCTATCGGCTGCGAAGATTGTGTTTCCACCGACGGTGTTGGTCATGCCGATGGGGGTAATTCAAGTGTTCATCGGCAAGATTTGGTGTATCGGGCTAGCATTGTTTCGATCTGTCGATGTGAGGAGCTTGGGCGATGAAGAATCATCAGCGTGTGTTTGGCCGACGGAGGGATGAAGCCATGGTTCATCGGCGAGAGTTGTATTGTCGGCCTAGGTATTTTGAATTGTGCCGATGGTGGGAGGCTTGGCCGATGCGATGTCATTGGCGTAGGTCTCGCCGATGGAGGGATGCGAAGGTGAGCATCGGGAAGACTTTGGCTGTCGGGCTAGCCGTTGGAGGGTCCGCCGATGGAAAGTGTTTGGCCGACGAGGGTGTCATCGGCGTAGGTCACACCGAGAGGGGAGCATGGAATGGTCATCGGTGTGAATGGTATCATCAGCAGAGGATGTTTCTGCTTGGCTGACGGTTGAGGGTCTCGCCGACAGAGGATGTGTGTATCGGGGTGAGCGGTGTGGTCGGCCAGGGAGTTTCTCGTTGCTCCGATGGGTAATGTCTCGCCGAGGGAACGACTTGGCAATGTTTTGGATGGCCATCGGCGTAACCTTTGACATCAGCGTAGGTATTTTGTTGCTCGCCGATGGTTTTGGTCTCATCGACAGACAAGGAATGTGAAATAGGCGTCGGCATAACCTTTGAGGTCAGCAGGAGATTTGTGGAGCTGGCGGATGGTTCTCCTCTGGCCGATGGGGATGTTGGTGACTTGTGGAGATGTTGCGATCGGCGAGACCACTGTGGTCGGTAGGAGATCTGTGCGGTAGGCCGATAATGTATGTCATGGCGAGGGGCTGTGGGCGAAGGGTCGTGTGTCGAGCACGGCAAAACGCTCGACACTTAATATCCATGCGGCCATGTTTTTAAAATGATAAAGTTATCTCCGCGGCACCAATGTGGGATTTTTCTTCCTACAGTTTTGAACTTTCAGTGAAGCACATTTTGGCGGGAGGCTTCCGTTTGAAGGTTACGACAGTTTCCAAGTGAAGTGCGGGTGGTTGAGCCATCAATGACGGTCGTGCAGGGGTATGGGCGATGGTACAAGCGATTAAGCTGCCTGATCGTGGATGAAGACTTTCAAGTGGTGGCACAAAGCTCAAGATCCCCCCTGTCTGTCGCATTTAATCTGTGAAGGCCATTTTCAAATGGAAGGAATGTATCTGGCAAATTTTTGACTTCTGGCCATGTAATTAATTGCTGAATGTACATGGTTCTGTATAAATGGTTTTGGCTGTGTTACTTTTTAGAGGTTGGATGTTTTTGGGCTTTCTGCTCTGACTCTGAACATAAGGTGTTCACATTTTGAAAGGCATTTTTTGCTACAGACTCGGTCCTTAGTCTGGTGTACTAATCTATCTTGGCTTGTAAATGATGATTTTCTCTGTGATGGCCTTCTATGCAGATTGATTTTAAATGAAAAGCACCTGTGTGTGTATTGTTTCTGATTGTCTCCTGTATGTCATTTGTTTTCCTTTCAAACAAGGTTGTCAAGGGCTTCCAAGTTTTTCAGTATGTGCATACTGTGTGTCTGATTTATTGCGTCTGCTCAAGGAGTGGTTAAATAGGCTTTTGATCAGATACAAAGGGAAATAGATTGCATCATAGGATCTGTTAAGTATGATCATTAATGATACTCTTTCTTGGACATGTTGCTGTTAGGCAGTAGCATTATTCTTAAGTCCTCTGGATATGAATTTATGTTGTCATGGGGAGACATTTACAGTCTTAGATATGACTCTGCTGCCCAGATAAGGCACTGGTTTGGGAATCTGTCTATTCAATGGGTCTAGGAAAGTCCCATAACTCCAAACACCATTTCAAACCATCTCATCCTTCCATCTGTTAGTTGTAGGATTAGGAGTAGGAAACCCCTGCATGCTCTCATACCTAACCAGACGTTATGTCCAAGAATGTTGCCAACCTTGTGATTTGTTACACAAATCTTGGTCCTTACGTGAGAGTATTCTGCCTGTTGCTGTCAAGTTAAATCCTTCTATCATTGAGCTAGTCAAGGTTATACTTTTATCAAGTAGGGAAACCCCCCTTGGTGCGGCAGAACCAGAAGTGAAGGGGAGGAGCTCACGCAACCTCCTGTATTCAGTTGGTTGAATCTGCCTGTGCATTAGAACTGGCAAACCCTAATGCTGATTCAGAAGAAAAACCAACAGGTAGAGGCATCCAAATTTTTGCTTTTGAATCCAATGGGTATGGTGAATGAGTGGAAACTTCATGTTTAGACAATGTGTGTATTGATTGGTCATGATTAGGATTTTTAGAGGATTTATGGGTAGGTGGATAATGGGATTGGATAAGGGGGATACTATGTGTTGGAATCAATGGTGGTAGAGTTGATGGTGGGATATTAGGAGTTGGAAGCAATGGTGGTAGAGTGGATGGTGGAAGATGTATAGTCACATGCTTTTGATATTTGTAGGATGATGGAGGTGGAATG
The DNA here is from genome assembly GCA_027924645.1 of Cunninghamia lanceolata. Lineage (NCBI taxonomy): Eukaryota > Viridiplantae > Streptophyta > Pinopsida > Cupressales > Cupressaceae > Cunninghamia > Cunninghamia lanceolata. The sequence continues at coordinate 7,795,068 of BSBN01001001.1, read as the reverse complement.
GCAACATATGCCTTAGGTATACGATAGGATTCATGGTGGAAAGTGGTAGATTTAGGATGCATGGAAGAAGTACCAACATCTTGAGATTATTTATCTTGGGATGTGTATCCAAGGCCATATGAGCATGGAGGGACCTTGACATAGATGGGCTCGAAAATTCCTTGTTCAAGAAGGCCTAAGCCTTTATCTTGGTAGTTCATGTTTTGGAGGATGTGATGGACTATGGGACTATGGGTGGTTTGGGAACTAGACACGAGTTCCTTATTGGGTGAAGTAGATGAGGTGGAGGACAAAGGTTGTTGTTGTCCTAAGGAAGAACAATCATGAATGAGTGTGGAAAGACCAATAGGATGTGATGGCTTTGAAATATGGTCGATAGTGGATGTGGAAGGATCATTAGGATCTTGATCATGTTCATTATGCTCACTAAGATCCAAGGCATTTGTTTGATCTTCTACGCTTATGTGTTCTTGGGAGGCAGGTATCTCATCATGAAAAGTGAATGTTTATGCATTAGGGCTAGATGGAGGATGGATGGAAGGGATGATAAGCTCTTTACCATGGAATGCATAAAGTTGGCTAAGAGGATCATCATGGTCTTCTTGATCAAGGGTAGGATCTTGATCATATATAGGGGCTTGATCATAGATAGGATTAAGTGTATTATGGATGAGATCATTAGAGGAGCTTTGATCTTGATTATAATTAAGGGCTAATGTTTCATCATGCTTAGGATTATGCTCTTGACATAGCTTTTGACTTTGAGTGGAAGTGGATGACTCTTGGATAAGTTTGATGGGTTCTTGATTTTCATCAATAAGAGAACATGGACTTTGACTTGGGCTCATGATAAGAGGCTCTTGAATAGGCTTGATAGCTTGTGGGTCACATGATGGGCTTAAAGGGCTAGGCATGTTAATGGGGAGCTCATTGGGAGAGTCAAGGATAGGTGTTTGATGGCATGGATATGTTTTATTCCTTGCTAATAGCCATTGGATCACATCCTTTGCAAGTGTATGGGTGGATGGACAATATAATAGATGGATGATAAGGGTAGATGGTGTTGTAGGCTTAGGATTATGGCTTATGGGATGGATAATGGGATTAGATGGGCTAGGACTTGGGCTAGATGGATTGGACATATTAGGATTTGGATTGGATGGGGGGATAGTAAGGTTGGATGGATGAAGACTTGGACTAGATGGGGGGGACACATGGGATTGGGATGATTTGTTATACTCATCAATTTCATGCTTGAATATCTTGTAAAACTTTGGGATAAATACAAGGCATTCATTTGTATCATGGCCTTTGGTCCTATGGTATGCACAATAGTCATGTTCATCATATGGAATTTCTTCACATGGGTTGATGGTGGGAAGTTCAATGAGTTCTATTTCAAGCATGATTTGTAAAATTATCTCAAATCTCCCTTTTAGGGAAGCATGAGAGTACATTGATAATAAAAGTGATAAAGGGCTTAATGGACTAGGAGGTCAGTGGATCGATGGACTAGGATTAGGAGTATAGGGTGGTGTAGAGATAGGACTAATAGCCTCATGGATTGGAATTTGGGTGGATGGTGGAGGCCACTCTAGATTGGTATCTTCCTTGTCAAAGGTATCATGAGTATTAAAGGATATTAGGTCTTGTTACAAAGGTGGAGTTAGGTCTATCAATGGTGCTTGATAGTCTTGTTGTGGAGACCATTGATAGGCTTGGTGGTTGGTATTGGAAGTAAGGTATGATGATGTGGCATTGACATAGAAAGGTGTGGGATAAGATGATGTGACATTGATTTGATAGGTGGGTTGATTAGGTTGATATGAAGTGAGATAAGTTGATATAGAATTGACTTGACATGTGGATTGACTAGGTTGATATGAAATGGAAGCTGATGACATGTAAGGTTGAGGTGGCATTGGTTGTTGATAGTGAATGGATATAGAATGATGTGCTTATTGGGTTTGGCAAGTGGCTAGGAGGTGTTGGGCTTGTGCTATGAGGTGTTATACCTGAGGTGTGTGGTTTGCATTAAGTTGAAGTTATTGAACGATAAAATGGAGATCTTTTATGTTTTGTTGATTTAAAGGTCGTGATGCTTGGTAAAGTGTTTGAATGAAGTCTTGTGCTAGGTCTTCCAATGTTCTCATGGTGTCACTTTTGGGAAAATGTTTGATTAGGATTATAATGATGATTTAGAATGATTAGTATGTGATTACTTGAATGACTAGGATGATTTGGATTGGAAAGATTAGATGATGTGGCAAATTGTTTATTGGTAGTTTGACTTGGGCAATATCAAACACAAAATTTCACATGCAAATGTATGAACACACACACCAAACACAATGATCAATTTTCCTTTCAAGATTAAATGTTATGATTAAGCACACACTTGAAAACACAACAACAAGCCCTAATGTCTAGTCAAATGGGGTCTAGCCAATTAGGTCTTGGGCTAGATTGCACAAGGTTGACTAAGGAATTGAAAGTGAAATCTTGCCACACAGCTGGGAGAAATGGGTAACCCACCCTTCACCTTCACTTCCCAAAGGTATAAAGTTCTTTAGCGCTTAGCCAAGAGTGAAAATATTTACAACTCCCAATGAGGGTGTCTTTCAATTCATCCTCAGTTGAGGTCATCCCTTGGAGTGGTATGCCTCCAAGCAGGCCTCCTAGATAGGGTAAACAAAAGCAAACCAAGTGAGTTGTCACTTGATTCACACTTGTATTTATTAATTGACCCTTTAGAAAATGAAATGTGTGGAAGACAGTTCAAGCACTTGTTCATTTTAGATCCCAAGCCAAATGTGTAAGAAGACACTGGTTCATTTTAAGCCCAATTTCAATGATGTGATTGCAAGCAAGTTGTTCATTTTAAATCCCCAAATCCAAATGTGAGACAAGCAATGATTAAGAGATGAAAGATGGAATGTGTGCACTTGATTGTTTTTGCTTTCCAAAATGATGTTTTGATTGATCCAAACGCTACTCCAGCTCCTTTGATTCACCTGATAAAACCTCCATAGATGCAAATTTCATCAAGTTATCTTTCCAATGAGTCCTTGTTTGTGCGATTTCGACACCGTATGCAAAAGTTATGGCAAAAATTAAAAAAACAATATCCTCTGATGTGCCAAATGCGACCTGCTACTGCCAAATGTGACTTATTGATGTGTAAATGTGACTTATTGCTGCTAAATATGACTTATTGATGTGTAAATGCAACTTACTACTGTCAAATGTGACTTACTAATGTGCAAATGCGACCTACTACTGTGCAAATGCGACCTACTACCAAATGCAACTTACTGATGTGCAAATGCAACTTACTGTTGTGCAAATGAGACTTACTGCTATGCAAATGTAACTTAGAACTTATCAGACTCTGTAAACGTGATCTATTAAGCCATATGCGACATACTGTTATGCAAACACAAACTGTAAACTATCATATGCAATTTTTTGTGCTACTAGAGGCGAGCCAGAAATACCAAAGGTGACGCAAAACCCTACAACTAACCAGAAGCACGCTTGTATCCAAAACTTCTCAAAAAAACACAGTTTTAGTGATGAAAAACTAAAACCCTAATCAAGCTAGTGGTCCCAACGGGCGTGCCAAATGTAGTTAGGGTAAAAATTGTGAATCAAGGTAAATGTATAAACAATGATAAAACCCTAACAATGCACAATAGAGAACAAGACAACATGAAAATCAAAACAATACGCACAAATGCAAACTGAAATCTCCATGCTATTCTTGATTGACCTCCATTTCTCTTCTCCACCTTGCATGAGAATGCAAGATTTTGAAGGTTTGATTGAAATGTATGTTGATTTCTCAAATCCGCATCATAACGTTGAGATGAAAGATGATAGAAGAAGATAGATAGGTAGATGAGAAGATTGGAAGAATTTTGGTAGAGTGAGGATACTACAAGAAGATGGATGATAATGGCCTATGAGAGGTCATATTTATAGGCAAAGGCTGATGGGATTCAATGGCCAAGATTAAAAGTCAAATGTGTGATGTGTAGGGCTAGGATTAAAAGTAGATTTTAGTGCCTATAACTTACATTAAGTGGGTTATGACATTAGGCTCAAAATAGGATGTGAGGGAATAAGTGGGATTCTTTTATTTATTTGAGAGAAAAGATGCTTATGACACACAAATACGTGGGGCTAAAAATAGGATGTGAGGAGAATCTCATAATTTAAAAAATAAATTTATTTAAATTATGTGCACATGAGAAGAGTTGTAGTCATGTGACACATGTCGTAATGAGGGATTTGATTTTAATATTTAATTTAAATTGTTTGTGGGACATGTGAAGAGGGATTAATTAAATAAATGAGATTTATTTAATTAATTGGGAAAGTGATGAAGTGGGATAATGTAAGTGGGATAAATAGGATAATGTAATGACCTAGGATAAATATTACAAGATGTTTTACAAGGTCATGTATGATTAGGTGATGTTATGAAATGGACAATTTTTGGTGTCTACAATGGCAGTAAAGAGGATTTTCAGATATTTAAAGGGTACTTCTTATCACAGCTTGTGGTATCCAAAAGATACTGACTTTACTCTAAGTGCTTATACAGATGTAGATTGGGTTGGTTGTGTAGATGACAGGAAAAGTACAAGTGGTGGAACATTCTTTCTTAGTGGTAGGGTAGTCGTCATGATGATTGTTGCAGTCAGGGGGAGTATTTAGAGTAGTTAAAGAAAAAGATGTTGCAGAGTAGTAGTGAATAGTGCAAGTATGTGCAGTATCAAGAAAAGGGAAATTTATGTCACCCTTTTCCATTGATGTCAAAGGGGGAGAGAGAGAGAGAGAGAGAGAGAGAGAGAGAGAGAGAGAGAGAGAGAGCAATGTGAAAAAGAAAAGGATTAGTGATCAGAGAGAGAGAAATATGTGCTAAAGGAAGGGGGAGAGTAAGCAAGTAAAGAAGATTGGTGTAGAGTTCTGTCCTGATGGTTTTTGACATCATGTGTTGTCATCAATGACAAAGGGGGAGATTGTTGCAAGTATGTGCTAATCGGTGTTGTCATTGATGTCAACAAGCTTGTGTTGTCATTGGTGTCAATTGTGTCTTCTGATGAGGTTGTTGTTGTTTGATTGATTTGCTGTGTTAAAGTGATTAATTGCTTTGAGGAGGTGCTAAAGATGTTGAGAATATGCTTCTGTTGTTGGGTTTTCCAAGTACTTTTGAGAAAAATTGATTAATTATGGAAACAGTGTGTTGAAGAAGTCTTCTGTCTTACAAAGTGATGTTCAAGTTTTTGCTCTGCATTTCTTTTGTGTTGGAGATCTGAGTATGCGGTTTGGATATGTGGTTTGGAAGTGTTTTAAGATGCTAAACCCAAAATTTGGTGCTCCAAATCGTTGTGCAGTGGAAGTTATGTTCACTAGTTTGAGAACAGTGTTTGCAGTGTGTCTAGGAGAGTATTTTGCTCTACATTTCTTCGCAGAATGGTTTCAGGTGTTGCAGTTATGGATGTGTTCTTATAAAGTCTATATTTTCCTTCATCTCAAGTGGTTCATGGTTTGGTGCTCTGCAAGTACATTTCTTAAGTTGTAGATGATGACAGAATATGATATAGCTAATTAAGTACTCTGGTGTGAATTTTCTTCAGGTGAAAGATGTGTTGAATGGTACAAGACAACTGAGAGGGGGGTGAATCAATTGTATCAAAACTTTAATGTCCTTAAACTAAAATCAATTTCACAGTCACTTAACTTATTTCCTTATTTTGTTATGAACATTAAACATGAATAGTAAAATCAAACCATGAACACATCAACACCATTTACACATGAACACCAAATTTTTTACGTGGAAAATCCTAAACAAGGAAAAATAACGGTGAGTGTTAGCTCACAATATAATGTAGTAACAATACTGAATATCAAAAGTTGGCTCGCTACCAAAGGGCTTGCTGCCCAAAATGGTAGCTCACTGTCGAGGGTTGGCTCACTGCCAGGGGTGGCTTACTGCCAAGGGTTGAACTAATTTAGTAGCATCTACACCATGCCTAAGTTCAGTTCCATTGAAGCACAAATTATCTCCTCTGCTCTGCTTTTCTTTTACACTTCACACTTATATATTCATATTCGCACTTTTTTCACACCTCAAACATGAATTTATTACATGTATTTATACAATTCATCAACCTTGGAATGTACATCAAGGTCGGCATTACAATCATCAACCATTGGAACAATCTCCAAGGTCTGCATACATGCATACATCAAATTAGGACTAGACCTAAACAAACTTGTAGACTAAATGAATAAAGGAGGAACACTTCCCACCTTAGCACGGACTCAATTACATTTTCACATGCTACCACATACTTCTACAAATCATGAAATTCATCCGCAAAGAGTGTTAATCATCCAAGTCGGCCAGACTGGTGCAATCATCAAAAACACGTGAACACATACCTCCAAGTTCTTCATTACAGCTTTTGGATCAAGCACATGCCTTCAATGAATTCATGGACATCCATGAACATCATAGAATCATTTGGAAACCATCAAATCCAAGCGCAACATATCTCAACTTATTTTACTTGAAAATGGATCACATATTGCTCTCAATTAGACACTGTCAAACTCTGCTAATTAGAAACTTGCTTTCTGGAGGTTTAGATCACATATCCTTTAGAATGAGGATGACTAAGGACCTTATAATCTTAAGTCTAGAACCACAAAGCCAAAATCCAATCTATGGAGAAATGCGGAGCAAAACACTTTCTCCCTATCACTCTGCAAACTTTGTCAAGCACAATCTTCATACTGGTGAATAGAACTTTTTCTGCACAATGATTTAGACCACCAAATTATTGATTTAGCATCTTTAGACACTACTCTAAATCATATCCAAAGCTCATAGTCTAGTCTTCAATATAGAGAAAATGTGGAGAAAAATGCTTAGATAGTGTACTTTAATCAGTCAGTAAACATCAATATCAAAAGATACAGTTGGCACCAATGACAACACAAACATGTTGACATCAATGACAACACTAGTTAGCACATACTTGCAATAATCTCTCCCTTTGTCATTGATGGCAACATATGATGTGAAAAACATGTTCTGCTATCAATACACAATTTTGCATCAGAACTCCCCCTTTCTTTTTATACCTCTGCACTCTTACTCCCCCTGAGTTTTTCACATGATTTCTCTCACCCTTTGACATCAATGGAAAAGGGAATTACATCTCTTCTACTACACATACATGCACATTACTGCTCTGATATGTCTGAAGTCATTGTTTACTCCCCCTGAATGTAACAGTAATCTCAAACCACTACCTACTCCCCTTGAGAGGTAGCCTCTAACATCAGTCCAAAAAAGAGGAATGTATTTTGAGGCATATTGGACTAATGCACCTTCCTATGCATCTAGTTTAAGGAAGGAGGGGAAATAACCCATAATTTCTCCTAGAGACACTCAAATGTGTCTTTTGGAAGAGCCTTAGTAAATATATCAGCAACTTGATCTTTTGTTGGTACATACTAAAGCTTTACCTCATTCTTTGTAACTTTATCCCTCAAGAAGTGATACTCGATTGAAATGTGCTTTGTCTTTGAATGCATTACTAGATTCTTTGAAATATTTATGGTACTTGTGCTATCACAAAGAATAGGAATTGGTCCATCAAACTCAAATTGGATATCCTTCAAGGTCTACTTCATCCAGAGCACCTAAGTGCAACATGATACTGCAGCAATATATTATGCTTTTGCACTAGATAAGGAAACTGATTCTTGTTTCTTGCTATGCCAGGATGCTACTCTATCTCCAAGGAAGAATGCACCTCCACTTGTGCTTTTCCTATCATCAGCACATCCAGCCCAATCTACATCTATATAGTCACTCAAAGAAAAATCATTGTTCTTAGGATAACACAATCCATGATTAGGAGTGCCCTTCAAGTACCTGAATATGCTCTTAACTACCATCACATGTGATTCTCTGGGATCTAATTGAAATCTGGCCACAAGATAGACTACATGCATGATATCTGGTCTAGTAGTAGTTAAGTAAAGAAGTCCTCAAATCATTGATCTATACTTTCTTTGATTAGCCTTAGGGGATTCATCATTCTTGCTCAGTTTACAATCGGTGACCATAGGAGTGCATACCAGTTTAGAGTCCTCCATTCCCAACTTCTTCAACAATTCCCTAACATATTTTCATTGAGAAATGAAAATACCTTTGTCTGTTTGATTGTTTTGTAGTCCAAGAAAGAAATTCATCTCACCACACATAGACATCTCAAATTCTTTTTGCATCTCAATTGTAAAATTCTTGCACATGTCTTCATTTCCACCAAATATGATATCATCTACATAGACTTCAATTATCAGAATTTGATCTTTGCTTACCTTGATATATAAATTTCTATCTGTGGATCCTTTACTGAAACCTTGCTGCAACAGATACTTATCTAGTCTTGCATACTAAGCTCTAGGATCTTGCTTCAATCCATACAAGGCCTTCTTCAATTTGCACACCATGTCTAGTTTGTTTGATAACTAGAACCCATCCATTTTCTCTATGTAAACTTCTTCTAACTCACCATTCAGGAAGGTAGATTTCACATCCATCTGATATACTTTGAAGTCTTTGTGTGCTGCAAATGCAAAAAATAGTCTGATAGCCTCCATTCTTTCCACCAAAGCATAGGTCTCTTCATAATCAATTCCTTCAACTTGGGAGTAGTCTTTGCATACAAGTCTTTCCTTGTTTCTCACAACTTCTCCAACTTCATTCAATTTATTCCAAAAAACCCACTTTGTTCCAATCACATTCTTGTTTGCAGGTCTGGGGACAAGTTCCCAAGTCTTGTTCTTCTCAATCTATTCTAGGTTTTCATTCATTGCCTTGACCCAATGCTCATCATTGCATGCTTCATTTATTGTTTTAGGTTCCACCTTTGACAGTAGATAGAGATTCACTTGTTCTTCTGCAATCCTGCTTCTTGTCATCACACCTTTCCTTTTGTCACCAATAATCTGATCTTCAGAATGATCTCTCTACACATAACTTGGAGTTTTAGAAGTTCTTACCAGAACCTCAGTTTGAGTTTCTTCTTCTTTTGAGGCTTGTTCTTCATTTTGAACCTCCTTTTCTTTGCATTTTCCAACCTTTTCTGTATCAGTAGGTTCATCTGACTCATATCCATCTGGTTGGATGTCTTCATCTACCTTCACATTTGCACTTTCAATGATCTTTCTTAGTCTTTTGTTATAGCACTGGTAAGCTTGCTCTTAGTGGAGTACCCAAGGAATATGCCTTCATTACATCTAGCATCAAACTTCCCTAATTCTTCATCTCTTCTGATGTAGCATTTGCTTCCAAAAACTTTGAAGTATTTGATAGTACAGGCTCTGCCATACCACAATTCATAAGGTGTCTTTGTTTCTTCTGCTTTGACTTGCACTCTATTATGAATATAGACAACAATATGTATTTCTTCTTTCCAGTACACTTCTAGTAGGTCTGCTTCCTTGATCATTCCTCTTCTAGCTTCTTGAATAGTTCTATTCTTCCTTTCAACCAGTCCATTTTGTTGAGGAGTCCAGGGAGCAGACAAATATTTTTTTATTTCATGTTCTTAACAAAAAGTATTGAACTCATTTGAGGTAAACTCACCACCTGTATCAGATCTTAAGCATTTGATTCTCAAATCCAATTCATTTTCAACCATAGCTTTGAAAGCCTTGAACTTATCTAAAGCTTTTTCTTTTTCTCTAAGGAAAGTAACCCAAGTCATTCTTGAAAAATTATCAATAAGGAGCATGAAATACCTTTCACCTTGTAGACTTCTTGTTCTTGTGGGACCACACAGGTCTGTATGCACCAGCTCTAGCAAATCAGTAGAGGATTGTTCTTTGCTTTTGAAAATAATATGTCATCTTCCCAAACTGGCATTCTTTGCAAATAACATTGGCAGGCTTCATAATCTTAGGTAGATCTCTTATAGGTTGAATAGTGCTTACTCTCACCAGATTATTGAAGTTAATGTGACACATTCTCCTATGCCACAACCAATTTTCATCTAACTTAGCCAACAAACAATAATTTTCAGCACCTTTAAAATGATAAAACATTACCCTGTGTCTTCTTACCAGCAACAATTAGGGTTCCAAAGCTATTCTATATTTTACACTCATTGTCCTTGAACACAAGATTATATCCTTTGTCATGCATTTGTCCAACACTTAGTAGATTATGTTTTAGGCCCTTGACATATAGAACATCATCTGTATTATGCTTTCCATCAAAATTAATAGATCCTTTTCCACAGATCTTGCTAGGTGCATCATCACCAAACCTAACAAGTCCTCCATCATACTTTTCCAACTTAACAAGCTTACTTTTGTCTCCATTCATGTGGTTTGAACATCCACTGTCAATGATCCATTCATCTTCCTTTTCAGCATGAATGCAAACAACTCTCCTGGACTTTCTTCCTTCACACAACTTGCAAGATTAACAGAGATAGGTTCTTCTCTAAGTGCAATAAACAAGCATTCACTACTATTTCCATCGTCAGAATTAGATTCATCATCAGTTACACCTTCATCATCTCTAACATAATAACTCTTTCTTACCATCTTTCCTTTACTTTCATTGATCTCCAAAGCTCTGTTAGGACATCTTGAAGCATAATGACCAATTTTACCACAATTGAAGCATTTGAAAGATAACTTACCTTTGAATTTTCCTTTGTTGCCCCTCTTTATTCTGCTTGCAAATTTGGCTTCCAGCTCTACAAAGTCTTCATCATCTGATTCCACAGCATATTTCTCTAATCTAGCAATCTTAGTTGCTTCCTTGGCCTTGAAAGTAGTCTTAGTTTTTGCAGGGCCATCAGTAGTACCAAACTCTGTTATTTCAAAAGAAGTCAATTTACCAAGTAATTGATCTTTTATAAGCTTGCCCAATTCCAACAAATCTTCAATGGTAGATACCTTGTGACTATAAGATTTGGGAAGCGTTCTGAGTATCTTATCTATAACATCCTCATCCTTTAATTCTCCACCAAGACCTTTGATGTTGCTGACAACTTCATCAATCTTTTGTAAGTAAATTGTTATGTTCTCATCTTCACCCATCCACATGGTTTCATATGTGGTCTTCAAATTTTTCAACTTGGCCTTCTTGACAGATCCATCACCTTCATAGATTTTATTCAATTTATCCCAAATCTCATAAGCAGTTTCTAGATTCACAACTTTTTCCATTTCAGTGTTAGACAGGGCATTTAACATAGCATTTTTAGCTTTATGATTAGCTTCAAACTCTTTAATCTCTTCTTCAGTATCCAGATCTTTAGGAACTATGTATTTATTTTTAACCATTGCCCAAACATTATAACCAAGAGAAATAAGATAACTTTTCATTTGTACCTTCCAATAGGCATAGTCAGTTCCATCAAACTAGGGAATGTCTTTCTTGTGTGCCATCTCGAATCTTCCTTAAGCTGTTAGGCTTTCTTCAAAGGAACCTCACTCTAATACCAATTGTTGAATGGCACAAGATAACTGAGAGGGGGGTGAATCGGTTGTATCAAAACTTAACTTCCTTAAACCAGAATTAATTTCACAATCACTTAACTTATTTCCTTATTTTGTTATGAACATTAAACATGAATAGCATAATCAAAACATGAACAAATCAACACCATTCACACATGAACACCAGATTTTTTATGTGGAAAACCCTAAATAGTGAAAGACCACAGTGAGTGTTAGCTCACAATATAATGTAGTAACAATACCGAATATAAAAAGGTGGCTCACTGCCCAAAATGGTGGCTCATTGTCAAGGGTTGGCTCACTGCTAGGGGTGGCTCACTGCCAAGGGTTGAACTAATTTAGTAGCATATACACCATGCTTGAGTTTAGTTCCATTAAAGCACAAATTATCTCCTCTGCTCTGCTTTGCTTTTACACTTCGTACTTATATATTCATCTTCACACTTTTTTTCACACCTCAAACATGAATTTATTACATGTATTTATACAATTCATCAACCTTGGAATGTACATCAAGGTTGACATTACAATCATCAACCATTGGAACAATCTCCAAGGTCAGCATACATACATACATCAAATTAGGACTAGACCTAAACAAGCTTGCAGACTAAATGAATAAAGGAGGAACACATCCTACCTTAGCATAGACTCAATTACATCTTCACACACTACCACATGCTTCTATAATTCATGAAATTCATCCGCAAAGAGTGTTAATCATCCTGGTCAGCCAGAATGGTGCAATCATCAAAAACACTTGAACACACGCCTCCAAGTTCTTCATTATAGCTTGTGGATCAAGAACATGCCTTCAATGAATTCAAGGGACATCCATGAACATCATACAATCATTTGGAAACTAGAAAATCCAACTGCAATAGATCTCAACTTATTTTACTTGAAGATGGATCATAGACTGCTCTCAATCAGACACTGTCAAACTCTTCTAATTAGAAACTTGCTTTCCGGAGTTTCAAATCACATATCCTTTGGAATGAAGATGACTAAGGACATTATAAGCTTAAGTCCATAACCGCAAGTCCAAAAATCCAAACTGTGGAGAAATGTGGAGCAAAACACTTTCTCCCTGTCACTCTGCAAACTTTGTTAGGCACAGCCTTCATACTGGTGAATAGAACTTTTTCTGCACAATGATCCAAACCACTAAATTCTAGATTTGGCATCTTTAGACACTGCTCTAAATCATATCCAAAGCTCACACTTTAGTCTTCAATATAGAGAAAATGTAGAGCAAAATGCTTAGACAGTGTTCTTCAATCAATGAACAAACATCAATATCAGAAGATACAATTGGCACCAATGACAACACAAACATGTTGACATCAATGACAACACCAATTAGCACATACTTGTAACAAGATGTTGTAAAGGAATTTGTTGGCTTTCAAGTACTTGTGGATGTTTCTAGATCATGTTTGAGCTTGATGCGTGGTCCGCATGTCGTCATTTGATTTTGAGGAAGCATGCATTTAAAAGTTCATGGTGTTAATACAAGGATGACTGACTTGGTTGTTTACACTATTTGCAGTTGTGCTTTAGTGAAAGTGAAAGCATTATGAAGCATGTAAGAGTGGATTTAGGTTTGTGCTAAGGTGTGATGTGGTCTGCATTTGTTCCCCTCCTCCATAGGAATGTTTAGGTCCAAACCTAATTTGAATTTTATGGGTTAAGTTGTGTTGCCAACCTTGGAGAATGTTTTCATGATTGGTGATGGTATAAATAAGTGTCAAGGAGTCATGGATGGAGGTGTGTGTGAGGTATATGATGTTTGTGATGTGAATTTGATCAGGGCAGCGAGAGCTTTCATGTGTTAGGCTACTAGATGCAGTGAGCAAAAGGTGTCTACTATTTTTAGTGTTTCTGCAAAGATGTTGTTTGTGTTGTGATGGATATTGAGCTTCATTGGAATTGAACTTCATGCATAAGTTAAATGGAATTATATCAGTTCAAATCCTAGTAGTGAGCCACTCTTCTCTTCTTTCTTTCTTTCTTAGTGGGAAATGAGTCCACTTGGAAAGTGAGTACACCTGCAGTGAGCATTCTTTCTTCTGGGCAGTGAACCTTTGTAATTCGGTATTGCTGCTGCATTATATTGTGAGCTTATCCTCACCATGGTTTTTCCTTTTTAGGGTTTTCCACATAAAATTTGGTGTTCTCTTGTGAATGGTGTTGTTATGTTTTAGTTTCAATTATTTGCTTTTCATGCTTAATCATCAAAACATGTTTAAAGGTTAATGTGGATATGAATTTTTATAAGGGTTTGAAGTTTTGTTACAATGGATTCACCCCCCCTCTCAGTTGTCTTATGCATTCAACACAAATCTAAAAATTAGATTAATGAGTTTTAATTTTATGTATAAGTGATTTGTACATTCAACCAATGTAGTAGAGAAGAAAAGAAACATCAAAGAAGTTGACACAAAATTTACATGGAGAAACCCTTACAGGAAAAAAGTCCACACCCAAGGAGATGTTATGCTTGTATTAAATCCTTTAATCAAGTATACATTTAATAATTAATCCTCTCTAAATTCCGGTAGCACTTCGTTACTCCTTCAACTTCAAAAACTTGTCATAATTTGTACCAACTCAAGGCATCATTATATAGAAGTCATGAATCTCAAAATACAATCAGTTGTATCTAATAACATAAAAAGAATCCTCAAGAAAAAACCAAATGCCCAATATAGTGAACTCCAAAGCTGCATAGTAGAAATCATCCTATTAACTGCAAGTCTCAAACATGGGCACCCAAGTAGTCCAATTCAAACTTAGTTAATTGAAGTGTTATGTGACAATAACAAGGCACAAGTGAAAGTCTCAAGATAAGAACCCAAGTTGTCCCAATCTATTTTAGTCAACTGAAGTGCTCCAACTCACATCAAAGTCATGCAAACAACATGCATATTTGATGTCCCCAATTTGAATTTGTAACAACCTATTTGTATCATGTAAGAGTCATGCAACAACCTATAGCATCATGCAAGAGTCATGCAAAATTGAACTTGAGTTAGAGTGACATGAAAGACACATACAACACCATATAAGTACATGCAACTCAAATGCAAGTACATGCAACAACATGCAACAACATGTAAGTACATGCAAGTACATGAAACTCACATGCAACAACATGTAAGTCCATGCAAGTAACATGTAAAAATATGCAAGTCCATGCAAACAAAATTCAACACTATGCAAGTCCATGCAAGCTCATACAAGTGATATGCAACAACATGCAAGTCTTTGCAAGCTCATACAAGTGACATGCAACAACATGCAAGTCCATGCAAGTGGCATGTAACAACATGCAAGTCCATGCAAGCAACATGCAAGTATCATGCATCTCTAACTCCCACATCATATCCATGCAAAGTATATCAACATTATCCACTCATGCAAACAAAAAAACAAACTCCAAGTCTACATTGGAATCTCATCCAAAGTGAGCACCCAAGATGGGTCCCACCTCCTAGGAACTATCACCAAGTCAAGATAGACTTCAATAAGTCAACTCCAAGTCTTCATGGGCTCCACTTCCAAATTGGGTGCCCATATTGGGTCCTAACACATAGGAATTAACTACAACATGTCCCAATGATATAATTATATAATATTTTATCTCTCAAGTCTCTATGTGTTCAAGAACACTTTCCAAGAACTTTGGAGACACATGAAGATGGTTAGGATTGCAAAGTTAATGACAACTTATCCTGGGACAATTTCCAACTATAAAACTTACACCTAAATTCCATGAGTGGTTCATCTTTGTTTACATTCTCCGTCAGTTTAGTGAATGGGTAGTTTGACACCTAATGAATCTAAAAATTCCTTGATAGACCCCACTCATTCGTCATTTTTATTTGGTTTTTCTTTTCCCCTTATGTACAGGATCTACATTTTTTATCACTTGTTGAGGTGGGTTTATTAATATTATCATTCTTACTACCTTAGGACTCCTCTTAAACATCATCTTGGGCATTTTTATCCAGCTCATTACAATCTTCCTGTGATGTATTCCCTTGTTCATTAATAGATCATGCAAATCTTGATGTTGTAGGTTGATCTAATGGATTACAAACATTGCCAAAATACAACATTATTTTTTTGTGTTTTGATGAGGCCTTTACCACTTTCAAGAAACTAGCTCTTTCTTGACATCTCTCATGAATTGGAAGCTACAAAAAATGTCCTTGTGTTTAAGGTCATGACTCACCGTTAAAGACTCAACACTAATAGTTTTTGGTATCATCTATATTATGTAACAATAAAACTAAATAGACAAAATCAACAAGAAGAAATCATAGAATATAGATCCTTGGGGCCTAGATGTCTCACTACTCAATATCATCTATAACAATGAAACTAAACTAGCAAACACATAAATAAACAAGAGGAATCTTATATTATAAAATAATAAAGAAATTATCACTTGTCTTTCACTTTAAGTCACTAATGCATGTAGTTATCTATGGCTCACTACAAATAGAATTCAAGGTAGCAAGTAGGCACTAGACATAGAAGAAACCAAAGAAAGGACTCCAAATAGAATTCTCCAAAGGATGTAAAGATTCAAGAATCGAGTCAATTTGAATTGATAGACAAAATGTGTAAAGATTAATTCAGAGTTTTAACTATATTTATATGAATTCATATTTGCCAAATCTTGCATGATTGTAAAACAATGGAGTAAAAATGTCATGAATCCCACATGATTGTAAAATGCTCTTTATAAATATTGGGTGATTCAGACAATGATAAAAGTAATAAAAAACAAAAAAGAAAGAACAAAAATATATATGAGAAAAAAAAGAGAAAAATAAAATTGTTGATGTTGGTACTCTTGAGTGTAGAATAGTCTTAAGCTCAAAGGTATGAGGGTGACATCACATAAAAGAAGCAAAAAAAGAAAAAGAAGAAAAACAGAGAAAACACATGCACAAGTTAGGCAAAGCAAAGAGTCTATCTATTTTCTAGGGCCATCTTTTGCTAAGGAGATTTTCCTTTACCCTAGGTTTAACTTGTTGGTCATCTTTTGATCTAAGTCTAGAGGGTACTTATAAATTTTATTGGTTGTCTGCATTAAAAGCTAGTCTAAGTGGTTGGTCTAGATAAGGATCAATATTTAGCCTTCCACGAAGCTTAATCCAAAAATTATTCTACAACTTCCCTGTTCCCACATTACCCCCTAATAAAATCCTATCTCAAGAGTTTAGGAGGTCACCCTATGCTAAGTCAACCTGCAATCCCCTAGGTTAAAAATCTAATTACTAAAGAGAAATCACAATGTTAGTTCCATATGCATATCATAAAAACAAGCAATAAATCATGTCACAGAAAAATGGCATTCATAATAAAGGAAGTATACAAGTGTATTTCATTTCCATCCATATGTGTATCAAATGCATCCATACATATTCACATTGCATACATCTCATTTATAACAGAAAGATAAAAATACAACATGAGCATGGTATCATCATATATAAGCATCCATAGTTTCAAAAATTAGTTCTGCAACCAACTGTGTGCATAAGCGTGAAATAAAAGTACAAGATATCAACTACAACTATGTATATATTCAAAACCAATCAAAGTTACTATAATAAGTGCTAAATGATCTCTAAGTACAAGTCACTCCATCAAGGGAGTCTAAAGAGCAAAAAGGTGCACTCAAGGATGCAATGTATCCCTATGCAAGGATGAAAGTTATAAAATCTTTGCAATAAGAAAAAAGTATGTCTCTCAAAGACCTCAAGGTTGGCTCTAACCCACGGAACCTTTAGAGATCCTACTTTGTGGTCTGCTCATGCTATCTTCTATATTAGAAAGCCTGGGACTCCTATGAGTGTGTCCCTATGAGGAGACAAGGTTACAAATTTGTAAGTGTGATTTTCCTAGTATTTGAACCCATGAGTGAGTAGAAGTTTGTTTATTGCCCCAAGGTTGGCCATATCTCATAGCAAAGTGACTTCTACTTCTAGTGTAATAACTCTAGTCCTTTGGGATATTATATCCTAGCCAACATGGTAAGTAGGAGAAAAGACATGTATGTGCTAACCTACTAGTGCAAGCACCCAACATCAACCAAAAGTGCCTCTATCTTATCCCATGGTAGGGATCAAGACATTTAAGGGGGTAGTTCTAAAATATCCCTCCATCTATTGGCAATGCCTTCATCAAAGTGCAAAGAAAAAGATTGTTAGTTTAGAAATATGAGCATAATCATTTTAAGATGAGCAAGCATAAAAAAGTTAAAGGAGTAAATTAGCATAGTACTCATGAGGACCTTCAGTATACCACAAGGAGTCACTAATCCTCATATCCTCCTTTGTTAGCTTTGTAAATGGGACAAGATGATGTGCATATATGACCTCCTTAGGTTCTACCTCTTTATCCTCTAGTGCTAAACCATCACTCTTTGATGTTATCTCATCTATCTCCCCCTCAAGATCATAGTCCTTGTTAATCTTCTGCTCAGTCTCATCATCCTCCACAACAATAAGTCTCTAAGCTTGATGAGCTCACCACTACCTAGGGCATGGTCCTTGAAATGGTCATGTAATCAAAACTCTAGGAAGAAGTGAGACCCATAGAAGTACTCCATGTTGTGCATCATTGCCTTCTAAACAAATTTTTAGCATGGGAGCACCATGGGTAAATCCTTAGGAAACTCATCTCCTAGCTGTTGAAGTACTCGTGCAATAGAGTGAGTCTCTATCAAGTCATTCCTATCAGTCAAATGGCTAACTCCTTGGTAAAAGGATCACATGGCTCTATCTCTTGACCTCATAACCCCTCCATCTCTCTACAGGGGTTTGAAATAAAGCCCCTATCTATCAAAGTGGCCACAACTCATGTAGAAGCATCAAAGAGCTCAAGTCAACCCCATCTCATGGCTCTAGACAATCTTAGGTCCTGGTGGTGCCTTCTTTGCATTAAGGTTTCTAGTTAAGTATTTCCCTATCTTCATCCTATGGAATCCCTAAAATCCTAAGGGTTTAAGCCTTATGTCTCTCTCTGCAATTTATCTCCTATTCGTCTGTTGACTGTCAGTAGAGGGTTACCAATCATTTAATTTGTAACTTAATGCCTTTATGACTGTGAGGAAACTAGCCCCTTGTCATAGCCTTACCTGCTATCGCCTGTAAAAAATTAAACCTTAAGTCCTAAGTTTAAGGGCTTTGTAAAGTGTATTTTGTGGTGTCGTGCTGCACCTTCAGTGACATCATCTACCCCTGCGATGCCGCAAAATGTTGCCAGTTGTCCATCAATTGTAGGCTTATAGCCCCTCTACTAGAGATTCTACATAGACAAACTTGCTACTGCCAGATGTCATAAAAGGACTCGATCTATTAAAGACTTAGAATTTCACGGCTGCTTAGGGCTTGATAGTGGTGGGCCATTTCTGGCCACGATGCTGCAAAATGACGCCACGTGTCCTTATCCAGCCAGACCAGTGTCGTCAGCTATAAGACTACAGATTGACATGGCCCTTTCTCATTCAATGAAGACTTTTCAACCATGATGACAAAGATCATAGAATCTAGTCAACCAATTTCAGTCGTGGATTGCAGGAAGTAAGGAAAAGATTGACGTGTTGCAAGCATGTGCCTAATCGGTGTTGTCATTGATGTCAACATATCTGTGTTGTCATTGGTGTCAACTATGCTCTTATTTTTTTTCTTGCTTGATGTTGAGGATATTAAGAAAATTAGCCTCTCTGATAGAAACAGTGAGTTGCAGTGAAAATAGGGTATTGCATACTGAAGAACAGTCTAGAAAATTGCTTTGCATTTTATGTAGGATGAATATCTTTGTCTGTGGATTGGAATTTATTTAGAAGTCTATCTAAATATGTTATATTCCAAGTTTGAGCCTCTGGTATGAGATTTTAGTGAGTTATGTTCACCAGAGTGAAAACAACTCTTTCTGTATGTTTGGTTATGATAGGGAGAAAGTATTATGCTCCGCATTCCTCCACATTAAAGTATTTTGGTCTGTTGTTCTAGTGTTAAGTCTTTGATGTTGTTATGTGCCTTCAAATTCAATGGTTTGTGATTTGGTGGTCCGCAAGCTATTCTTTCTTTTTTACAGTGGCTGACAGTATTGTTTTTGAGCTCTAGTTTGAAGAATCTTCATGACAGAGTGGTTAGAGATTGTGCGGATGTTTCTTGATGATTACAAGTGCTTGTGGATGTCCTTATTGTGTTCCTACTCTTGGATTGGTCTGCAAAGTGAAAATTGGATTGTGAATGAAGAATGTTCTTAGAAGACCTGGTGTTCTTACTAGTCTTGGCGAACTTGGTTGATTTCACCAGTTGTGGAGATGCATTGAAGATTGTGGAAGCATGTCGTGGCATGGAAGATTGTGTTTGAGTCCTAGCTAAGGCATGGTGTGTTCATCATACTTCTCTACATCTTTTCTTAGCTAAATTTTGTAATAGGTCTAGACCTATTTCTATGTATGTTTTGTAATGCCAACCTTGGAGAATGTTCCAATGGTTGATGAATGTAATGCCGACCTTGTTGTACATTCCAAGGTTGATGAATTGTATAAAAGCATGTAATAGAGCTGTGAAAAAGGTGTGTGTGAATATGAGAAGATAAGTGTGAAGGTGTGAAAGAGTAGAGAAGAGAAGTTTTATTGTGCTTCAAAGGAACTGAATCCAGGCATGGAGCAGATGCTACTTAATCAGTTCACCATTTTCGCAGTGAGCCAACCCTTGGCAGTGAGTCATTCTTTGTAGTGAGCATTCTAGGCAATGAGCCCTATAGGCAGTGAGCCTCTATTTTTTGGTATTGATATAACTTAAATATTTATGTGGGCTAACACCCATTGTGGTTTATCCCTTTTAGGGTTTTCCACGTAAAAATCTGGTGTCTCCTATGTTGATTATGTTTTTATGTTGAGCTTCTCATTTTATGCTTTCATGGTTATATCAAAATATAAGTAATTGATAAGTTGATGTTCATAATTGGTTAAAAGTTTTAGGACAATTGATTCACCCCCCTCTCAGTCGTTAAGTACAGTTCAACACGACGGCCTTCATTCAAACTTGCAAAATAGAGGATTTTCAAGGTACCTGTGACACGAACAGAGTAATGGCTGCCGCGAACACCATTAATGCTATGAACCATAAGGAAATTTATCTTCATAAGGACCCAATCTAGGGCATTCTTCATCATTTTCATGAGCACAGTTGTATTTCCAGTACAGAAGGTTTCAAAATGAGAAAGAAAAAAGTGAATTTAGATCTCTGCAAGTGGCAAAACTAGTAATTGATCTTTCTTACCCTCTCTCGATCAATTTAGCTATTAATTTGTTTGCCTAGGGTATTAAGAGTCACTAGTAAGTTGCAGAATCCCTAGGTTAGTTATTACAGATGGAAGAAATGAGTCAGACTAGCCAACCTTCCTCTTCAAAATGTAGTCTGGATGAGGATCATATGATCCAGTGTCCTAGGTCAATTAGAAAGGCTGCAACAGGTCTTGGTTTGCTAGGACAAAATGATAAAATCTATGACCTATGTGCTAATTGTAGAGATGCCAGATTGCCTGTGTCAACATGGATTCTCTTTGAACATTGGTATCGTAGGATAAATTACAGAGACCCTACCTGTCATGCTTGGAAGTTTGACCTTTCTAAATTAATTTGCCCTAGTGTCTTTGTTAATCCAGACCTAGTTAGATCAATTGCTATGAGATATGACCCTCAGACTAGGTCTATCATATCTAGTAATGGTTCTATAATAATAAGATTCACAAAGGCCTATATCTTTACTGTGTTCAACCTAGACCCCTCTGCAATAATGCTCATAGATTTTGGTGCTTTGAAAGAGGAATACAAAAATGTCAAGTATGGATATAGGGCATTTAACTTGCCCAAACATAGACCAAGGGGCATAGATGGTAGTTTGATGAAGATATCTGATAGAGAAGAAGAGCCCTTCCACTGCTTAATGTTTATGCACTACTTTGTTAAGACATATCATAGTTTATGTCATGTATTGGGTAGGGATGTTGCTGATAGAATGCTTGTGTCTTTGATGATGATGGCTATATACATTCAAGATCCTGAAGCAAGACAGTCTTATGATTATGCAAGTTATTTAGCAGAAAAGATGCATAAACAGATGATTGCCATAACAAGTAAGTTGTATACTGTAAGTCCCCATGTGGAATTCACATGGTACTCATGAATGTGCCACATGATTATTTTTTCTTTGTCTGGAAAATGGCACAAGGACTTGCATGTAAGGACAACTGATGCTCAAGGAAATATGATGCCAGTGCAAGTGTGGACATGCATGCTGGACATGCATTGTAAGGATGCAAGTTATGTTGTTTTTGAGGAGCACTTTGTCAGAAAGGTCGTTGGTTTTCTGGACCCAAAAGGAGAGCAGTTGCATGTTGATGTGAAGGATTTTCTAAGGCCCTTGGAGTGAACCCCACACTTGGGAATCAATCACAATTGGGGAGATTGGTTCCTCTACTCCCACACAACTTGTTTTAGAGTTGATGGATGTGAGGTGCCTCCTTACACCTTGCCAAAATATGTACCCAAAAGAATTGCTTTTATGGAGATTATAAGGCAGGTGAATGAGGCTGATAAAGAACATTTCAGGAAACATAGGAAGGGCTCACTCATTCCTACTTCTTTGAAATCTAGTGATTTTATAATAGTGGACAAGAATGGATTGGATCAAATGGATTCTATTCTTCAATGTTATAGGATGGATATGGAGCAGTCAAGAATCTTTGATCTAGAAGGATTCATAGACAAAACAAGAGTGAAGGTCAAAAGGCCAAAGTACCCCCATCAGATTTTCCTTGATGAAGATATAGTGAGAAACTCTCTCTGTGACAGAAGTCTACCTTGTAGTGCCCCTCCATTGTCACCTTGGATGAGCAAGTGGTCAGGCTATGAAGCATGAAGAAGAAGGTAAAAAAAACTTGGAATACTTAGGGTATGATAGACATGTTGATGGTAAGCTCACTATTATGATACTCATTGATGTGTACTATGATGACACTGTTGATACTTTATAATTAGCACGTTATGCTTATGTTGCGATCGATTATGGGTTAATTGATTATGTAGATTTGTTTTACTATGTGATCTATGCGACTATCTGACTATGTGTTATCTGGTTGATTAGTTATCAATGAACCAGTTGATGTGGATATGTGCGATGTGTTTTGTGATGGGACAATGTAGTATTACTCATAATGAGTACCCTACTATGCTGTGATTCTCTGTCACTATGTGTCTATTTAGATGATTATATATATGTTGTATTTGACACTTTTGTTTTCCACAGGGTTGCATGATGGGGCATTACACTTGGTATCAGAGCCTAGGTTGCAACACTAAGACCTCTGGATTATTGTTGTTGCTCTAGGTTAAGTGATTTGCTCTTTGTGGTGATTTGGTAATGGTACCTTCCACCTGTGTGCATTAGTATGACATTAGAAGGTTGATAAGTTTATAGACTTGTTCTTTGACCTTGGAAGAAATAAATTCTTAATGCCTTGTTTTACTTATGTGCCTACTATGTGTTCTTTCTCCTTCTTTTCTAGAAATGTGATATTATATCTAACAATATCTCTTTCCTGATTGTTAGTACTTTTTGTTTTGTTGAGGCTTTGATTTTCTCTTGTCGTCACTGGTGCATTATAAGAAAGAATCATGGTTATTGTTAGTGCATGTAATTTGTTAAGGGAAAATTGGATTCAAATGAATAATTAATATAATCAACATCAAAATACCCAAAACTCAATGAAATACAGAAACAAAGAGATCAATCAAATAAAAGAACTTAAAAAACCTTTACAAACCTCAAATCTTCATAGCTTCCATTGGTTGCCTATCTCAATTGATCTTGCATGTATGAATAAGGCCCTCAGAGAGTGCACTTCCTTGCTATAATTCCAAGATTGTCAATGGAGAATAGCTATGATAATGCTTTGTAATGAAGAGGAGCTTCACAAAAATGGTAGTAGTATGGTAATGAATGTGATCACAAGCAATGAAGGAATTGGTGCCAAAGGCGCACTGTAATTCCTACAGAGTAACAATACTTAAAGCTTGGATGATTGATATGGAAGAACAAGGTTCAATTTATAGACTTGGGAGAAAGAGAAGATCAATGGTATAGAAAGAACAAGAATATCAATGGTATAGAAACCTTGAGGAACGTGCACGAATAGAAAGAAGACATGTGTCTTGCTATATTTTGCATGAGAGGAATTAATAAAATAGAAGAATGAGTTAACTGAAGAGATAAAATCAATTAAAAGAATAGATCAATCAGTTAAGAGAATAGAACTAAAGAATAGAAATTGCATGAGGATGAGAAGATATTTTAGCTCAATTAATATTTAGATTATTGAATTGCATGTGCACAAGGATTGAATTATATTTAGAGATAACTCAATTTAGAAGAAATAGACAACTTAAATAAATATTTGATTTATTTAAATTTAGAGAAGATATTATTGGAAGAAACAATTAAATAATTGGTATTATTTAATTTAGAATGATTTTGGAAGAATAAATAAAATATTTGATTATATTTTATTTTTGGAGATTGAGAGGATTTAAATAAATTTGATTTGATTTATTCAAATTTGGAAGAGTGATTTGATTTAATTAATGGATATGCTAGGAGTATTGATAGGGAGAGTGTTCAGATGGTACTTTCCTCCAAATTGATTATTGCGATAGAACTCAAACCTTCCTCAAATGTTGTATTCTTAGGGATAGGCAAATCACACTCTAGTGGCCTATGCAGTAGTGTTTGTCCCTCATAGTAGGGGCTATAGGTTTGAATGGTATCAACCTCTTTGTCGTCATAGGAATGCTCTGTCAGTTCATCCCACTCATATTGATTGGAATTTGTGTCACTGTTCTCTTGAAGGGTATGGAACATTTCCACTAGACAAGCATTTGCTTTAGCTTTGCCCTTATCTTTATATCCTAGAACTTTTGTAGTTCTAGCCAATGATGATGAAGAAGGTTGAATGGGTTCTATAATTCCTTCTTTGCTTAGGTTGATGGGGCCTTGTCCTTCGTAACCCATTCTAAGTAGGATAGACTCACCTCGCCCATAGATTTCCGTTGGGAGCTTAGGTGGTTCTTGTTGTATGTTCTCTTCTTCTTCAGTGTAAATCCATTGTAGGATATCTCTTTCCTCTGTTTCATCTGATAGGTTCCCCCATTTTACAAAGGGAGCTGTGGGAGGTGTAGGAGTAGATGGCTTTGGAAAATGCTTGGGTCACCCAAAGGATCTAGGAGATAAAGGCAATTTGAATAGATTAAGGTTGTGCTCAATAGAGTATTCCCCTACTCCCATTTCTTTGATGGTAATTTTATGCTCTTTGGGCTTGGATGAGGAAGCTTCAGAGGTAGAATCATGCTGTGGGGTAGGGGATGTAGATGTTCTATTGTTTGGTATGATGTAATCAGGTTTGAAAGGACAGAGTTGCAATGCTGAAAGGGGTCAAGGTCACCTTGGATTGTGACTTTCCGTTATGAGGGAATTTTATGCATTGGTGATAGGTAGAAGGCACAGTTTTCATGGCATGAATCCATGGTCTACCTAGAAGAATATTATAGGCTAGTTCCCTATCTAGGACTTGGCACACAACATATTTTATCACCATTCCCACTTGTATGGGTAATACCATTGTTCCCTTGGTAGTTCTCTCCTCTTCATCATAGGCTTTGATAGTAATCTTCTTCCTTGGGTCAACAACATTTTCAGAGAACCCCAATGTAAGGACTAGCTTCAATGTGCAAATATTTAAACTAACTCCCCCATCAATGAGAACCCTCTTGATGTAGTGTTTATGGATGAAGGTGACAATATGTAAAGGGGTGTTATGGGGTTGAGACACTGAGAGGTCATCTTGTTCGATAAATGATATGGTACTTGAGGAGGTCAGATTACCTACCATGGCCTGAAACTTCTTTTGGGCCAAGTTAGTGGGTACAGTCATTTCCACTAAGGCTTTATCGAGAATCTCCTTGTGGGAAGGAGATAGACGCAACAACTCTAAGATAGAAATGTGGGCAGGAGTCTTTCATAGTTGGTCTATGATGCTATACTGATGGAAACTGGACTGAGAAGGTGATGACCTTGGAGGAATGGTATTCAATGTGACCTTACCATTGCGGGTAATGATACTACAATCAATTCTGTTAGGCTCTGATTGTTGGTTGGGCGTAACCACATTGATGGTATAATCGAATGGCACACTTGCGTAATTGGCATTACTATTCCCATTATTCTGATTTTGCCTATTGTGGTTGTTGTTATTGTTGTTGTTGTTGTGGCTGGTGTTGTTGTTGTATGGCCTATCATGATTGAGAAGTGGATCTTTGTAAGCCACATGTGTCTCATTAGAAGTATGTTGTTGAGTTCCTCCTTGATTTTGATCAAGCGCATCTTGAATAACATGTTTGAGATGGATACAGTTGTTGGTTGTATGTCCTCTTCCTCTATGATACTCACAATAGTCAGTGTCTTTCCAATAGTGAGGTTTAATTTGAGGCTCATAATCACTTGTTGGTGGTAGAGATATTTCATTGTTGGCCAATAGCTTCCTTAATGTGGATTCTTGGGACTCACTCAGCGGTCTTGGCCAATAGATATTTCATGGTCTTGGCTCCCGAGAGAATGTTTTGTTGGGTGTAACATTGCTTGCCTCTCCTTTGAGAGTGAATATCGATGTTGTTTGGGAGCCGACACCTTGGTATCAACTAATCCATCGTTGACGACATTTTTGTTCTTAGTCCAAAACTTTGATTTGTCAGTCGCGTAGTTGGAGGTAGATGTGTCCTTGTATAACTTGATTTATCCCTTGGTGATCATAGCCTTTTCGATGAACAATCCCATTTCAATGACCATTGAAAATGAGGTGGGGCATTGAATTTGTATTTGATAGCTAAGATCGGAGTTGAGGTTGTGGACAAACATCTCCATTAATTGCTTCTCTGGTACATCATACAAGCATTTGCTTGCTAGTTGTCTCCACCTTTGTAGGAAAGAGGTGAATGATTTGCCACTCTTTTTCTTGGTGTTACATAGGTCAAGCATGGAGACTTCATGTTCAATATTGTATGAGAAGTGCATGATGAATTTGTTGACTAACTCATCAAAAGTTTTGATGCCCGATGGAAGCCGTGAGAACCACTCCATGGCTTGACTACCTAGAGATCTAGGGAATAGTCTCATTAAGAAAGTCTCATTGTGAGCTACTTCCATGCGTGTGGCATTGAATTCCCTAATTTGATCTCTAGGATCCCCTTTCCCTTTGTATTTGTCAAACTTAGGAACTTTGAATCGAAAGGGAAATGGTGTCAAGTTCAAACTTTTATCAAAGGGGTACGGTGCAATATCTTCCAAGGAGTAGGTTTTAGTGTTTATACCCATCTTGAAATCCGTCATTGGTTGCGTTAGACACTCAATTTGTTTCCTCATTTCTTCCATGGGTGTGTTTGGGTCTATGGCTTTCTTTCCTTTTTCATGGTTATCCTCTACGATTTCTTGGATTTTGCTTAGATCAAAATCAGTGGGGAGTTTAATTCCAAGATTTGCAAGATGATAAAAATACTTGTGGGGGTCCTCATGGAGCACTTTCTCTAGCAAGCATTGGAATTTCTGATCTTGGAGGTGTCCTTGATACTCTTCATGAGAGATTTCCTCATCACTATCATGAGGGGTGATAATGTGGTTGGATGATCTGGCCATTTAAAGTAGCCTTTTGTATTGAGATCTAGTAAGAACCATGCAAGGTGACATGGGATGTAGTGGGATGAAACTAGAGATTTTGGCAAGATACCAATGGAGACTATTGAGAATAGGATACTTATGACAAGATTTGGACAAGGGACTCTTTCGATCAATGATTCCAAGTAAGATGGCCGATACAAGATGATAGCCACTAGTAAGAGTATTTGATACCTGTCTTACTATGTAGGGACTAGTCGTGCACCAAGACCACTAGTGAAGTTCTGTAACTTACTAGGGTTACTTGAATCTAAAATGATACAAAAAAGGGGCCTATGCTGATCTGATATAGGATACTTTTGACTTTGGACTAGGAAAACCTAGTAGAAGGTGAATGAGATGACCAATGAAAGAGGGGGTATGCTATGGAATGGATGAAAAAATGACTGCAAGGTAAGATCTGATCTTGGAACTTGGAACTAGACTGAAATGGGTACCTAGAAATGATAAAAATTTTCTCTCAAAGACTGTGGAAGTGCTCACTGTCACACATGCGCCGTGAAAACTAGTAAATGTGCAACAAGTCGGTACAGAAGCGTCACACTGGTAAATATCAAATGCACTATAATAGGTGGTAAAAGCACTACAAGTTAGTAGAGATGCACTACAGGTCAGCACAAATGCGCAACCGAAGAGGACGAATGCGCCACTCTGGTTTTCTCAGTATTTTTGCAAGTTTTTAGCAATTTTCTGATGTTTTTAGTACTTTGGTTGCAAGAAGGTCTTTTTGATTTGATTTTCTAAATTTATGGCAAGAAGACACATCAAACACAAAGAATGTTTTTATGGTTTTTTATTTTTTTGTGATTTTAAAAGAAAGCCAGTACAAACCTTGGTTTCAAAGGATAGTATAAAATTGAATTCTCACTATCTCTAGTGAAGCATCTTTGGGAGGTGATAATCGCCCTTCCCTACACCGGATTATAGGGGTTTTTGGCCACTAAGAACAAAGGATGAGTAATAAAGGCAACCGTTTGAGTGGTTATACATGCAGTAACATTACTCTCTGTTATGGAGTCTCCCAGCCTACAAGGGTTGCACCTTGGAGGGTTTTGGGGAAGGTTGGCTGTCAGTATAACACAACTGCACTTATTGTTTGAAGCTTTCACTCCAAACACAATTTATTTATAGTGGCTTGGAAGGGCTTGGTATCTAGCCTATTACCACTTAGGGTCATTCCTACTTGGATGAATGGTATCCAAGAGCAGGCCCTTCTAAAAGAAAAACACATTCGAAAATGATATGTCTGGCATTTTTGTCACCCAAGATAGGGGAGAGCATAGGCCTGGTATCATTCCCAAAACACAAAATACAATGGTTCTTTTCCCCTAGTTTAAAATGAAAAAAACTAGATGAGCTATCTACTTGGGCAAGCATAGAAATTTGTTAACTTTGAAGTGATAACAAGATAGCAATGATGTGTTCAATTTTATCTAGATAGCACAAATTTGTTAACTTTGAAGTGATAATCGAGATAGCAATGGTTTAGTTTTACCTAGATAGCAATGATGTGTTCAATTTTATCCATATAGAAATGAGTTGTTAACTTTGAAAGATAGCAATATAGCAATGATTCAATTACTGCCTTCCTAGTTAAACTATGTGAGATTTGCATGAGCATCCATTTACTTTCTCATTAGAAATCGAAGTGTGAGTTAACAAGTGCAACTATATGATTCTAAACTAGTACCTAGCCTACAAAACAGATCAAGAATGTTCCTACAAAGAGACATCAGCGTTAGAAAAAACTTCAAGAAAACCCTAAAAATCACTACCTAGATCAGATGTACAGCTTCAGAGACTGAATGCGTAGAAACAGAGCTCAGAAGTGCCGTAGTACATATGCACTAAGATAGAGGTCAAAAGCATAGGAAAATAGTGTATATGCGCCGAACTGATAGATGCGCCATATCAGAGGATAGATGTGCCGTAACAGAGTCTGTATGCGCCAGAAGAATGTATGCGCTGGAACAGATAGTATATGTGTCAACTTGGAGACTGTATGTGCTGAAGGAACGTATGCGCCATAACAAATAGAAGATGCATGTTAGGATGTGTCAGATGCATGATTTCCTCCTATGTACGGCTTTCTAAAACATAAAAACTTAGTTTTTGGGTTAAATTTGGGGCTAGGCCCCATGGTGGGTGCCAAAAATGTTAAGAGAAAATTGGATTCAAATGAATAATCAATATAATCAATATCAAAATACCCAAAACTCAATGAAATACAGAAACAAAGAGATCAATCAAACAAAAGAACTTCAAAAACCTTTGCAAACCTCAAAGCTTCATAGCTTCCATTGGTTGCCTATCTCAATCAATCTTGCATGTATGAATAAGGCCCTCAGAGAGTGCACTTCCTAGCTATAATTCCAAGATCGTCAATGGAGAATGGCTATGATAATGCTTTGTAATGAAGAGGAGCTTCACAACAATGGTAGTAGTATGGTAACGAATGTGATAATAGGCAATCAAGAATTGGTGCCAAAGTCGCACTGTAATTCTTGCAGAGTAACAATACTTAAAGCTTGGATGATTCATATGGAAGAATAGGGTTCAATTTATAGACTTGAGAGAAAGAGAAGATCAATAGTATAGAAAGAACAAGAAGATCAACAGTATAGAAACCTTGAGGAATGTGCACGAATAGAAAGAAGACATTTGTCTTGCTATATTTTGCATGAGAGGAATAATAAAATAGAAGAATGAGTTAACTGAAGAGATAAAATCAATTAAAAGAATAGATCAATCAATTAAGAGAATAGAACTAAAGAATAGAAATTGCATGAGGATGAGAAGATATTTTAGCTCAATTAATATTTAGAATATTCAATTGCGTGTGCACAAGGATTGAATTATATTTAGAGATAACTCAATTTAGAAGAAATAGACAACTTAAATAAATATTTGATTTATTTAAATTTAGAGAAGATATTATTGGAAGAAACAATTAAATAATTGGTATTATTTAATTTAGAATGATTTTGGAAGAATAAATAAAATATTTTATTATATTTTATTTTTGGAGATTTAGAGGATTTAAATAAATTTGATTTGATTTATTCAAATTTGGAAGAATGATTTGATTTAATTAAATAATTAAGAATTAATTAATTGTTTGGAAGAATTTAATTAAATAAAGCATTTTATTTAATTTTGACTTTAGAAGAGGTAATTAAATATTTTGATATTTAATTAATTTAGAGGAATATGAATCAGATAAATAAATTTGATTTATTTATTTATTGATAGAAGAATTAGAATAGAATAAATATTAAGAATATTTATTTAGACCAAGTTGTGTCATTTTTAGGCGTATACATAATTAAGTATTGGAATGATGTTGTCATGTGTGGGGTACCTTTATGTGGATGTTGATAACCTGACATTTATCACCAAGATGGTCATAACCTCATATGGAAGAATTGTTGTGATTTAAGAAAGTCATCATTTTGTATACCTGTGTGAGAACCGTGTGCAGAAGATCAAATTAGAGCTTGCGCTGGACCCATAAGATCATGAATGTGATACTGTAAGTTAGTTACAGTTATCAATTATTCTTGTGTGTGACATCATACATGTTCTATGTAAATATCATCTGGCATAAGGAAGTAATTGCATATTTTCATAGCTTAGTAAAAGGAAATTGTACTGTATTAAAGATAGAAGTTGTTTGTATATAAGTAGTGACTATGTTGCCTTAAATCCTTGTATAAAAGTAGCTTAGATATGAGGATGTAGATAACTTAATTGTTTGTGTGTATGGTGTACTTTCTCTAACACATTATGGACCTTGTGTCCTTGAGAGTTGTGTAGCAGATACTCCCTTTTTGTGGCTAAAATTAGTCACATCGTGATGTGAATTTGTTGTGTAATTTGGTTGTTTTGAAATTTTTTAATGGTTGTTTCATGTGTTGTTGGGGGTTAGTAGTGAATTTTATTTCTTTTAACTTTTTATGACAAGAGTGGTCACCAAAACTCTTTCCTTTATACTTGATTTATTGTTGGAAATTGCTGAGACTCTGTGACTTAAAGCTGGATTTGATTATTTTCCCACTTGGGTTTGCATTTATTTTTAAAATCTCTATGGTGGCTATTCCAAATGTTTTTTTTTGTTGGCCCTGTTTTGTGTTAAGTGTTGTTTCTATCATGTTCATGTCAAACCTCTAATAGTAGTTCAAGGGAGGACTCCATGGAGAATTGTACTGTGTATGTTGGTAAATAGTCGAAAGCATAGTGGAAATAAGATATGAGATGTATTTTTCCTTGATTATATGTGAATGCAATTCTCTAAATCGTATGAAAATTTCAAAATATGTGTGATTAGATATAAGTAGATCACATGATACACCTTAAAGGTAAAGAATTGATGTTCTTCTTGTCTTTATTGAACAATTGTGCATGTCTTATGAATAATTGCTTGATATGGATACGTATGATTGGAAATAGAAAGATGCAATACTAATTATTATATTTCCACCCTAGTCTGTGATTTCCAGGAGGAAGTCAAGTTTTAGGGGAGGGGGATGTAGTGCCCCTCCATTCTCATCTTGGATGAGTAGGTGGTCAGGCTATGAAGCATGAAGAAGAAGGTAAAAAAAACTTGGAATACTCAGGGTATGATAGACATGTTGATGATAGGCTCACTGTTATGATACTCATTGATGTGTACTATGATGACATTGTTGATACTTTATAATTAGTACATTATGCTTATGTTGTGATCAATTATGGGTTAATTAATTATGTAGATTAGTTTTTTCTACATGATCTATGCGACTATCTGACTATGTGTTATCTGGTTGATTGGTTATCAATGAACTAGTTGATGTGGATATGTGTGATGTGTTTTGTGATGGGACAATGTAGTATTACTCATAATGAGTACCCTACTATGTTGTGATTCTCTGTCACTATGTGTCTGTTTAGATGATTATATATATGTTGTATTCGACACTTTTGTTTGCCGCAGGGTTGCATGGCGGGGCATTACATACCTTTTAAGGGACAAATGGGAAGCAGTGATGGTAGGGGAAAGAATGAGAAGGAATATAAATCTTGCATATCTTGGAGCTTTTGCTGAAGTGAGGGATACCATCAGAAGGATCTAGATGATATTTAACAAGGCAGAGGATTTGATTGCAAGTACACCTGCAAGTGAAGAAAGGCCATCATACCAGCCTAGTAGCTCCAGAGGTGGATATGTGAGAAAAACAAAATCCCCTGACTCCCCTCCCCCAAAAAGAGTAAATATCATTGATCTTGAGATAGAGTGAGAGACAGGAATTGTTGAGTTAGAGGAAGGAGTAGCAAAGGGACAAGTTCATGAGCCTTCTCATCAAATCAACTCTCCAGAAAGGATTAGGCCATATTCCTCACCAGATAATAGATTGACAAGGTCAACTATTGGTAATGAAGTTGACATAGAGGATGTGAGGGTGTTGGCATGTAATAAATTTATTGAGGATGATGAATTTGTTAACACCCTAGAGTTTAGGTCATTTGTCTTGAGGACTAGAAATGAAGAATTCCAAAAAAGAATTGAGGAAGAAAAAAGTAGAGCTGACCCGTTAGAATATGGTGCAATCACTCAAAGGGTCTTGAGTGAAGTCAACAAAGATATAAGTGGAATGACCCCAGAGGAGGGCAAAGCTCTGGTGGCCAAAAGAAACAATCTACTTTTGCCACATTGGACCTTATCAGATGCAATTGCATTTGATACAATAATAAGGGATGATTTAGAGGTCATAGAGGAACATGTAAATAAGGCTCTGACAAGTGTTGCTTTTGATCCAAGGTTTGAAACCTTAGCAATTTTGACATTGGCCCCAGGTAATAGAAAAAAAAGGATTAGTTTAGAGGAGTTGACTAGAAATGTGATAATCAAGAGGGTGTCAACCACCCCTGCTCCTTAGGCTGCTAGTCTAAATGTGCAAACTAAACAATTTGCTGAGATAGTAACAAATAGGCTGTAGAGGGAACATAATGAATTGTTGGAGAAGTATGCACAAGCCAGGGCAAAATTGAGCAAATACCAAGGACAATTTCAATTAGAGCCTGGTCCATCACAAACTCCCCCTATTATTCAGACTAAAGAATCACTCCCAATCAATAGAGAGCCTCTTTTGTCTGAGATTAGGGAATTGAAAGGGGAGATAAAGAAATTGAAGGAGGAGAAAGAGAATGTAGTAAAGGATGTAGTCACCAACCTGATAAATCATAGGGTGAATAAGATCTTGGCAAGGGTGGATGAGACCTAGAGGTCCTATTCACAATTAAGAGTAGCCTATGAAAAGCATGAGTTAGATAAAGAAAGGCTCTCAATTGCCAAAGCAAGGTGGTTGCCAAGGACTGGAGAAGTGAGAGATATCCATAGATGTTCAATATTTGAGGCACAGGCACCCCCTAAATTGAAGTTGGTTATGGATATGTTGACACATTTTGAGGAAGTTGCCAACTTTCAGTTGAGGCTAGATAGAGTTTTGGCAGAAAAGAAGCAGGTTATTGAAAAGATGGATAGGAAGTGGCTATCAAGTGTCATGGAATGTGATGGATGAGTAAAAGGCCTAGACAAGTGGAAGGCATAAATTGAGGAGAATGCTAGCCAATTAATTCCTGCCTGTTGTACTGATGCCGATCCAACTATGAAGATTTTGAGCTCAACAATTGACAAACTACACATAGTTGAAATAAACTTTGAAATATTTTGTAAGGAAACAAAGATATTTTTGGATGCTCGATACACTAGTCATAATGAGAAGGTTGCAGAGATAGTCACTTTCCAATGGCCATCAGAAAAGACATATAATGAATGGACAAAGAAGTATGGACCTGTATAATTGAAAAGAACAGCCAACCACCATCTACCCTGCATTGATGAGGCAAAAATCCTTCAAGCGGCAGCACACTCTCCAATGTCTATCTACTTTTCTCCTCTTTTCTCTATGTAGTAAATTTCTCAATGCCATAATGGGTGGTGCAATGTATCGAGCAATTCTCTGAAGGGACAATGTAATTAATGATGGGTACACATTCTTGGTTTATAAAAGAATTGTGTTACTCATTCTTGTTGTTAGATGATTTTGTAGTTTTTGAGGAGTAAATAAGATACAAGTTCTTCGTGGTTGCTTCATTTCTTATTTTGTAAGTCAATGAATTATGTGTTGAATGTATTTTTGCATAAATTTTATTAGCTTCATGTTGATATAAATGAGAAATGCTATATGCATGTGTTCTGTTAATTGTCTCCATGGTTGTATGCATTCTTCTTCTGAATCAAATAACTAAGGGTTATCTGAGATTCTAGAGTATCAGTTTACTGTATTGCATACTTAATCTTCTACTTCTATTCAAGGAATAGATTAAATGTTTAGGGTTAAGTGTGGAGAAGAATACATTGCAACAGGGATGTCTGTAAGTAGAGTTAACAAAATACTTTGTTTTGGGTGGTGTTTGTATGATAGATACTAACTAAACCCCTTGAAACTTGAATGTTAGTTTAATTTATGAGAATCATTCACACGTATATGTCAATTTGACTCCATGCCCTGAGATAGGCACTGGTCAGAGTTTGTATTGAGTTTGAGTCAGAACCCTAATCTTACAGCCAAGCATAAAACAAAATTAGAATTTCATTTAAAAAACTTTAGGATTTTAGGATTAGTTTATGGTTAAAAAATCCTTTGGTCCACACTTGGAACAAAGACCAAAGCTAGCCCCTTTATGTTTATTTTATTGTTTTAGCCTATATGAGAGAGGATTCATCTGTTTTATGTCAATACTTCAATAAGCTTAGAAATTTATCCCACTAGTATTGAATAGGGAATACCACCTAGGTTTAATAAAGCCTGAAAAAGGAGAAGAGACATTTAGAGTTTGTCTCATGTACTGTTGGCCTCTGATCTAAGGATCCTGTTGATAAGTGATGGCTACCTTGTAGGGAAAATTCTGAGCAATCAGTTGGAAAAATGCAACAGATTTAGCAACTCCGCTGGGGACTGAAAAAGAACTTGGAACTTAAGTTAAATCCCAGTAGAGGTGGTGACTTCAAACAAATCTCCCATTGGTAAAATAGAAGTTGTATGCAGGGGAGAAGATCCCTCCACAACCCTTTGTTCCAAGAATTACCAAGAAAAATGTATAGAAGAAAAGGAACTACTCAACCTAGTCATGAAGGCTCACCAAGCTCTAGGAACAATGATGATCCCCAAGATAATCCTAGGTCTTCTGGACAACAACCACAATATTTCTCAAACATGAAAGCTAATATTCAAGAAATGTATGAAAGACAACAAAGTGATGGGTTGAGATTAAGATCTAAAGTGTTTCAAGAATGTCCTTTTCTGGATCCCCTTGATAGATTTGAATATACAAAATCTCCAAGGGATACTGATAATCCCAATGGGAAAGGACCATCTTCTTCTATGCCTAGAGAAGAAGAACTAGCTAAAGAGATTAGAAATCTCAAGGCAGAACTTGATTATTTGCAAGCCCTGAAAATAAGAGATGATATGAAACAAAAAGTGCAAGCTCTGAAAATGGCCCAGCAAGATTCAGTTCCCACCCTTAATAATGCAAATATGCTGAGAAACCAGTAGACAAATGAGGTTCAGAACCAACAAAATGATCGAAACATCCTTGGAGATAATCAAGGGCTCAACTAGCATGTAAATCAACACCCACAAAATAATTAGAGACAAATTGCAAATAACAATAGGGTACCACTAAACAATGTAAGAAATTAGAATATTAATGTTAATGTCAATAGGAATGCAAATGCCAACCAGTTTGGTAGAAGACCTATGCAATTAGACAGGTTCAAACAATTGGATTTCAATGGTATTCTCGGGTACCCTAACCCCATTGACAAACATATAAGAGGTGAATTACTAAAGTTTTTAGGGAACAATGTTGTTTCAGGAGAAGATCACTTGAAGGCTTTCCAAAATGTCATGGATAATTTTGAGGTAGAGCATGAGGATTTTTTCATGAAATTATTTATGCAATCCTTGATTGATGAAGCCAGAGAATGGTATAGAAATCTTCCTAATCAAAGTGTAACATAATGGGATGACTTTAAAAGGATTTTTAGAGAACAGTATGGAGATAAGACTGACCCTAGTTTTATTATCAAGGAGTTTACAAGTATTTCTAAGGGGTCAAATGAGCCTGTTGCTGATTTTAATGCTAGGTTTACCAGAGTGTTGAATAAATTGCCACCTCATATGAAGCTGAATGAACCAATGTATATGGTGTTGTATATAAATGCATTTGATACCAAAACAACATATGAATTAAGGGATAAAAGTCCAACTAGTCTTAGGGATGCTTTCAGAATTACAACAAATATTGAAAATAATAGGAAAGCATCTGGTAAGATAAATAGAAGAGATTATGTAAGGATTCTGTAGAATCCAAATAATAGGTCTTAGAATATTCAAGGTAATACTTCCACTTTTGAAGATAAACTAGATAAGTTGACATCTATTGTTAAGGACTTAAGTTACAAACTTGCTAAAAATGAAAAGGGGCTTGGTCCTAAGAATTAGGTTTATCAGAGGCAAGAAAAGAGACCTTAGTTGCATGATATGCCATATAATACCAATTGGTATAATGGAAAACCTATCCTTAATAATACCAAAACTGATCAGAGACCTCAGAATGTTAAGAAAACTCCTAACCCCCTGAAGAAGACTGTTAATATTGTGAATGACACTTCATGGTGTATAATATGTCAGATGCCTCATTCACAGTCACAATGTATGATTGCTCAGTCTTTTTACAATGATACCAATGCTTGTGATGAATGTAATGAACCTCACTATGTTGAGGATGATAGTGTTAACATGCTTTTTGTCAATGGAGAGTATTCCTCTTCTGATGAGATAGATACAGATGTAAATGAAAAGAGGAATTAAATGGATCAAATCTGTCAACAGGCTATTTCTGATGAAGAAAATGAAGATAGCCATGTGTATACTCAAGACTCACATGTCCCTTTGGTTAACTTAAAGATACCTTCTGATGAAGAAATCAAAGCTCTTACAAATACAACAGTGGCCCAGGATAAGAGTAATTACAACCTCAGAAATAAAACCCAAGTAGGTGACTTAGGTCAACCAAGAAGCATTCTTGTAAAGCAACCACAATATAACCATATAGAGGCTGAATCACATAAAAAGTAGGGAAATAATTGTAAAAGGAACTTCAAACAAAAACTAGGTCAAGACCATCAAAATTTAGAGGGAAAGGCTCCCCAAAATGAAGAAAAAGCTAAAGGTTCACCTGTTGAAGATGACAACAAAAAACCACAAAATCCAAGACTGCGTTAGCCCAGGATAAAAGTAAGAGTCAAACTAAAGCTACAATTGTTATACAAAATTATGCCCCCTTTGACATAACTCAATCTTTATCTTAGATGAAAGTTTGTCCCATTGATGGAAATGATGAAAATTGAAGAATATAGAAATAAGGCATTATCTTTAATTTCAGGGGGAGCTCATCAGGCAGAACAAAGGGTTGAAAATCGCAGTGAAAACCAAGAGATGTGTGCTGATGAGGAAGAAGTTCTAGAAGTTTATTTTGGAATGATAATGACAAAGTGTTCTTCACAAGTGGAACCATTTTATGTATCCCTTGTCATTAATGGGAAGATAATCAAGAATTCTATGCTTGATTCAGGTGCATCAACAAATATTATGCCTTTGGCTATTATGCAACAAATTGGGTTGAAAATAGATAAAGCCTATTGAAAATGTTATGCAATGGATGCTATAGAAGTGCCAGTCATTGGAATTATGAAAGATGTGAACTTTAAGCTTGCAACCTATCCAAAAAAGACCTACACGATGAATGTGATAGTAGTTGATATTAAACCACAGTATGGCATGTTATTGTCTAGGAGATGAGCCACATTAATTGGAGGGAGCATGCAATTGGATCTATCATATGCTATGATTCCCATGAATGGCAAAGAGGTCAAGCTAGTTAGAGAGGAAAGAGCACCAAACACAGTTGAAGATCAGATCTATTTTGTGGATACTGATTGTGAAAACTTCAGAATTATCTCAAGTGACCAAGAAAATGATGGGGGAAATCTTGACAATGAGGGGCCTGACCAACATAGTCTTTCGACTATGTATTTTCATGAAGCATGTTCAAAGGAAGGCTCAGGTGCTAGTGTAGTGTTTCTCTCCCCGATAGGTAAAATCCTCAAGTTCTCTTTCCTACTAAAGTTTGCTTGCACAAATAATATTGTAGAATATGAAGCTCTGTTGTTAGGATTGAATGTTGCTCTTAAGCATGGCATTAAATTGTTAAGGGTATTTGAAGATTTAGAATTAATAGTTACCCAAGTAAGAGATAAATATGATTCAAAGAATGAAAGGCTAAAAAAATATAAGCATGTTGTTTGGGATACTATTGAGTTGTTTGATGCATTCTCAATAAGCTGGGTAGAAAGATCAAAGAATGTTATGGCAGATTTTTTGGCTAATGTAGCCATTAGGCCAGATGATCTTTCCTTATCTAGCATCACTAATGTTGAGATTAAAACTAGACCCATGGTGCTAGACAACATATGTAGTTGGCAAGTGTTTGCGGATGATAAGGACTTGTTGAGATTCCTGTATTGCATAGATGAATATGAGAATCAAGAAATTGACTTCCAAAACTTTGTAGAAGTTGTAGATGGGAAAGAAGCCTTGTTTGGGAAAGAAGTAATACAACTTAAAACAAATAAGATCCCCAGAGGGTTGGTAGCTTTGGAAAGAACATTTGAAAGTAGAGATCATCTTGTTACAAAGGCATCTCCCACAAACAAGGATGACTTAGAAGAGGTGAATTTGGGGACACATTATGCCCCAAAAAGGTATACATTGGTAAGCAGCTTAAGCCACATATTAGGGCAATGTTGATAGAATTATTGAGGAAATACAAACATGTCTTTGCATGGTCATATGAAGACCTAAAGGCTTATAAAGAAGACTTATTTCAGCATGAGATCCCCTTGAAGCTGGGAGCTAAGCCATTCAGACAGAAGCAAAGGCCTATCATCCCTACCTTGGCTCCAAAAATGTAGGAAGAACTTATGAAGCTTAGGGATACTAGAATAATTAAGCCTATAAGGCACTCAACTTGGGTGTCAAACCTTGTCCCAGTTAGAAAAAAGAATGGAGACATAAGACTCTGTGTAGATTTTAGGAATCTGAATGTGTCTTCTTTGAAAGATAATTACCCACTCCCCAACATGGAAGCTATGTTGCAGAGAGTAACATGGTGTGAACTCTTGTCCATGATGGATGGATTTTCAGGGTACAATCAAGTGAAGGTAAAGGAATCAAAGTACTACAGAACTGCCTTCACAACTCCATGAGGAACCTATGTATATGTAAGAATGCCATTTGGACTGACAAATGCAGGTGCTACATTCCAAAGAGAAATGGATGTTGCTTTTGCAGGGTTGATTGACTCAATTTTGGTTGTGTATTAGGATGATTTAACTATTTATTCAAGGAAAGAGGAACAACATTGTATGCATTTAGAGTAGATTTTTATTAGAGCATTAGAGTATGGCATAACACTTAATCCAAAGAAGTGTGCTTTTGGAGTAGTTGAAGGAAAACTTTTAGGGCACATAGTTTTTAAGGATGGAGTCAAGATTGATCCTGCGAGGGTTACAGCAATTGACAAAATCCAAATACCCAAGACAATGAAAGGTATTCAGTCTTTCTTTGGGCAGATTAACTTTGTTAGGAGATGTATTCCCAACTTTGCAGAGATAACTAAGGATATTTCTAAAATGTTAAAGAAGGGTGAATCTATAACATGGGGAAATGTGGCAACCCAATCATTTCAGAACATTAAAGAAGCTATTAAAACTTCTCCTATGTTGAAATCTCCTAATTTTTCCAAGCCATTCCAGTTATTCTCATTTGCTTCTTTTCACACAATTGTTGCATGTCTATTATAGAAGAATGATGATGGGTTTGAACAGCCTATTGCTTTCTTTAGAAAGTCATTGCAGGCAACATAATTGAAGTATGACATCATGGATAAGCAAGCTTATGCTTTGGTCAAGGTAGTTAAAAGTTTTAGACCATATATGGTAGAATCTCAGATTGTTGCATATGTACCCCATGCAACAGTCAAAGACATATTCACTTAGTAGGAAGTGACAGGAAGGAGATGCAGGTGGATAAATAAACTACAAGAGTTCAATATTGAAATATAGATTACCAAGTTAGTAAGGGGACAAGGTCTGGCTAAGTTGATGGCACAGTTAAATCTGGAGGCATGTCAAATCAATATGGCTCGGGATGGGGCTGTAAACATGTCAGAGTCAAAATGGTATAAGGATATTGTGTACTATTTGCAAAATTTAAATTGTCCAGCTCATTTAAATGACAGCCAAAAGAGAACCTTGAAGTTGCATGCTAATAAATACGGTATTGTCCAAGGAGAATTGTATTGGAAGAATCATGATGGTGTGCTACTCAAATGTGTAGATGAACATCAAGCTAGGAATATTTTAAATGGCATGCATAAGGGAGTGTGTGGAGGACACTATGCTGCCAAGACAACAGCTCACAAAATCCTTAGAGTGGGATATTGGTGGCCAACACTCTTCTCTCATGCACATAATATGGTCAGAAAGTGTGATCCCTGTTAGAGATTTTTAGGAAAGCTCATATATGAAGGTGCATTACCGCTTAAAACTATATAGGAGAAATTACAGAGAAATTAGGTGGAGGACATAGTTGGATCCTAGTTGCTACTGACTATTTTACTAAGTTGATTGAGGCCATCCAAACTAAGAAAGCTACAAGTAAAGTGGTACTTGATTTCATTTTAGAGCTCCATTTTAGTAATGGGGAATTGACTTTATAGGAGAAATTACAGAGAAATCAAGTGGAGGACATAGTTGGATCCTAGTTGCTACTAACTATTTTACTAAGTTGATTGAGGTCATCCAAACTAAGAAAGCTACAAGTAAAGTGGTACTTGATTGCATTTTAGAGCACATTATTATCAGATTTGGAGTGCCAGCAAAATTGGTCACAGACAACGCTATGTGCTTTAGGTCTGGCGAATTCATTGACTTCTGCAATAATTATTGAATTAATTTGTCTCATGTATCACCATACCATCCACAAAGAAATGGTCAAGCAGAGTCAAGTAATAAGAGTCTCATGAAAATCATCAAAAGGATAATTGACAAGAATAAGAGGGCATGGGATTCAAAGTTAAAATTAGCATTATGGGCTTATAGGGTGACAGTAAAAAAGGCAATTGGGAGGTCACCTTTTGAATTAGTGTATGGCATAGAGGCCAAGTTTCTGGTGAATAATCTCCTACCAATGTACAAATTTATACAAGAGAATAATGAAGAAATAGAAGATCCAATGAGTAAAAGAATAAATCAGTTGGTTGCATTGGATGAGACTAAGAGAGAGGCACAAAAGACTAATCTCAAGAAGTAACAGAAAGTGAAATATTTGTTTGATAAAAGGACTACAGAAAGAAAGTTTCAAGTGAATGACTTAGTCCTTATGTGGAATGCAAGAGGTCAAGACAAGGGCAAACATGGCAAATTTCAACCCTTATGGATGGGCCCATATCTAATAAGTAACACTCATGGAGAGGATTCTTATTTTCTCTAGGACCTTAATGGTGAACTGCAGGAGTTACCAGTGCACGGTCAATTCCTTAAGCCTTATTTTTCATGAATTATTTATCTTTATGCACACTGTAAAATAAATGTATATAGTTTGTAAATACTGTATATCCTTGTATAGTCAATTTTTTCTGTGTTTTGGTCCAGTCTGGAGCCATGTGGTTCTCGCTACAATCTCATGCTTGCACATCCCCAGTCAAAGCCAGTGGTGGTGCCTCCTTTGCATTAGGGTTTCTAGTTAAGTATTTGCCTATCTTCATCCTATGGAATCCCTAAAATCCTAAGGGTTTAAGCCTTATGTCTCTCTCTGCACTTTATCTCCTAACCGTCTAT
Organism: Cunninghamia lanceolata; assembly: GCA_027924645.1. Lineage (NCBI taxonomy): Eukaryota > Viridiplantae > Streptophyta > Pinopsida > Cupressales > Cupressaceae > Cunninghamia > Cunninghamia lanceolata. The sequence continues at coordinate 7,752,672 of BSBN01001001.1, read as the reverse complement.
TCACTATCAGTAGAGGGTTACCATTTGTTTAAGTTGTAACTTATTGCCTTTATGACCATGAGGAAACTGACCCCTTGTCCTAGCCTTACCCGCTATTGCCCATAAAAAATAAAACTTTAAGTCCTAAGTTTAAGGGATTTGTAAAGTGTATTTCATGGTGTCGTGCCACACCTTTAGTGACATCATCTACCCCCACAATGTCATGAAATGTTGCCAGCTGTCCATCGATTGTAGACTTATAGCTCCTCTGCCAAAGATTCTGCATCGACTAACCTGCTGCTGCCAAATGTCATAAAAGGACTTGATCTGCTGAAGATATAGGATTTTGTAGCCACACAGGTCTTGATAGTGGTGGGCCATGTTGGCAAGAGACACTATATGGATTCATGGTTGTTGTCATTGATGGCAACAAAGGTCATCCCACATATCCGCAAGACATGATATGTCTCTACCGGAAGTCAGAATAAAGAATGTTGTGATCCGGTGAAGAAGAACAGAGCATGTGGCAAGGTCCGACAGATTGGTCCGGACCTCTCAGAGGAAGTGTCTTGGTGCAGTGCGGATTTGGGGAAGTCAAGAGGACTACCTTGAGTGGTATATTCCAAGGATTTAGCCTCCGGTGATGGACAAGGAAAAAGATATGAATGGTTGAGTACCGGATTCCTGAGAGACAGTGAAAACAGAGGAAGAACTGACTGGCAGAGTATCAGACTGCTTTCCGGATGGGTTACTGCTGATGACAGAAGTTGTGAAGGCATGAATCATGTTTGGCCGACATGATTAATGATATCTACAAGTATATGCTTGATCCGCATTGCCTGGTGAGGAAGGATTCAGCCGACAGAATGAAAGTTTATAAGAAACTAGACTGTTCCGGATGCCGACTAGAAAGGTGATGAAATTACTTGTGCGGATATATATAGAGGATGGATTTAGTTGTGAAAGGGTTGTTGATGTGGAGAGATATGCGAATATGTCCAGATAAAGAGCAGAGGTAGCAAAAAAGGATCCGGTATGTGAAAGATAGCAGAATAAAGAACAGAGGAAAGATGAAGTGCAGCAGATCAGTGTACTGAGCCTAACCGGAACTGAACTCCAGCATATGTAGATGCTTCCAATCAGTTCAAGACTGTGATTCTCATCACTTTGTAGACAGTGTGTCTTCTTGTAGGCAGTGGGCCTCTTGTGAGCAGTGTGCTCGGGCAGTGAGCCCTAATTGGCAAGTGCCATTTTTGTAATTTCCTATTCTTCTAACAGAGAATAATTCTTGGGTTAATCACCCCGTGGTTTTCTCCCTTAACAGGGTTTCCACGTCAAAATACTGTGTCATGTGTTTCTTATTTCATGGTTAATGTTTTGTGTTTGATTTTATGCTGCTTCAATTAAAAGGAAAGTTCAATAAGGGAAATAATTAGGATAACTGATTCACCCCCCCCTCTCAGTTATCAACAATTGGTATCAGAGCTAAGTTCCTCCTAATAGAGCCTAACAGCTTGAGGAAGATCTGGGATTTCAAATGGATGCATATGGTTTAAGGGAGCAACTCAAGACTGCTCTTGAGGATCTTGAACAGTCGAATTCTGAAGTCAGTGAATTAAAGGAAAGACTCAAACAGGCTGATGAATTCATGAGAGAATTAAAAGACAAATTAAGTCTCTCTATGAAAAAGAGAAAGGAGCTGCTTCAACAGTTGGCAAGACAAAGTGAAGAAAGCAATACAAATGAAGAATTGACTGAGCAAACCAAGTTATGTGAAAAGTTATCAAAAGAAGTCATTATGTTAAGACATGAAATGGAATCAGGAACTATAAAGTTTACTCAAGAGATTGAAGAAAAAAGAAAGGCTGAAGACAATCTAAGACAATCTCTTAAAGAAAAATCAGAAGAATGCCACCAGATGGACAGGATTATCAGACATCTTGAATCTGATCTTGAAGATGCCAAAGATAATGAAGGAAAACTTGAGGATCAAATTGCCTCTCTCAAAAGAGACCTTCAAACAGCAAATGAATATAAAGAGAAATTCAAGATAAGTTCTGCTCAACTTGAAGTTCTTCTTGGAAGTCAAAAGAGGACAGATGACAAGTATGGCTTGGGATATGAGAAAGGAGAAAGCTCCGGATCCGGTCAGAAGAATCTTGGATCAGAAAATCCAAGGAGCAGGCCTAGAAGACCTCCGGTAAGACAGCCAAATGCTCAAAGATATCCATCCTTCAATGGATACTGCCACAACTGCAACCACTTTGGTCACAAAGCTAATCAGTGCAGAATGAGAATGAATCAGAATAATTCATCCTTCTCCGGACAGTGCTTCAACTGCAAAAGGTATGGACACAAATCCCATGAATGCAGAATTATGCAAGTAAACAAATCATTCAAAGGTAGATGCTTCACATGCAATAGAATAGGTCATATGGCAAATCAATGCAGATCAAGAGGATATCAGTCAAATATGCAAAGAAATGTTATTTGCCAAATCTGCAATAGGTCCGGTCATAATGCTAAAGTCTGCAGAAACAAGAATCAGGATAAAAGAGGTCCGGTGTATAATCAGAATCAAGACAAGGGTAAACAAAAGATGAATGCGGATGAGGTTAGGAATCAGATGAGCAAGATTTGGGTGAAGAAAAGTTCAGAGAATGTAGAGGTTGGATCCGCACCAGACTCTGGTGCTGATATTTCTTCCGGAAATTAAAAAGTGAGCTCAGGCTCAGGGGGAGACTCAAAGAAAATCTTGTTCCCCCAGCCAAACAAGTGGTGCCGGATGTGGCACAAGATGCGGATCAAAGGGTTTGTAGATATGAATCTTGAGATACTTCAGTCAAGTTTTCAGAGGTCCGCATGAAGTTATGAAGAAGCTGTGATCGATCAAATAAGACCTGTTCAGAGAGATGCTCCGGTATGATAAAGGATTACAAGAAGGTCCGGAAAGATCCGGAAATGCACTATCTTGTTCTGCGGATTGGACAGAGTGTTTGGGATGCTCTTGTAATATGTTACCTCGATTTATTCATGATTGAAAGATCCGGATGATATCCTCAGATCAGGACTAATCCGGGATACTCCAAGCTATCCAGACAAGGCAAACCAGAATGATGTAGGTGAAGCATTTATTGCAGACAGGTATTAGGGTTCGCGGAGCAATTTAAGGGATTTCTCAAAGGTCATTTGCTCATTCTGCACTCGAGAAGAAGCGAAAAGTGGAGCTCTGCAACAAGGTTCTTCAAGCACACCAAGGATCTCTTGCCGAAGCTATTGGATAAAGAAATCAATCCAACCACTCCGTGCAAACCGAAGGCGCATAAGGTATTCTCCGTTTTTCATTACCTCACTGCAAATCTTTGAAGAATGGCTACTCCAAACATAGTTAAGATCTCCGATAGACCTCGCCCCTCATTCAAGAAACATCCCTACAAATCATTGGAGGTAGACCCACTAGGAGCCTTCTCTAGTGTTCCTCACGGAGTTTTACACACCGAAGACATTAGGGTTTACATACATGCAAACATTGAGGAATTTGGGGAATTCAAATTAAGAGACCTCTATCACAAGCAGCTGATTGACAATGCTTTTGAGCTTAAACCAGAGTATAAGGATATTCAGAAGAAACAATTTGAGCAATTTATTCATTTCCCCTGTTTTGAAGAGGATGAATGGGTCCGGTATGTACTGAGCAGGATGCATGACAACTTTCTATGGCTAGATAGACCCTGCAAGATCACAAAAGAGGCAATTAGAGCAGTAACTGGCCTATACTCTTCCGGAGGGGTACCTATCCTCAAATCTGTCAAGAACAACATTGTAACTGAGGCCACCGGATCAAAATTTGACAAGAGGGCAATGACCATTGAAGATATTTCGGATCCGGATATCAAATATGCATCAATGATAATAGGATACAAGATCTATCACTCCAGCAGGGAGAATTCTGTATCCGGAACTGCAGTATACACTGCTTTTGAAATGCTAAGGAAAAATGCAGAATATGACCTCTGCGAACTACTGCTAAGCCAATTAATGGAAAATATACAGAAAATCAAGAAGGATAAGAAGAATTCCTTCAAGTATGGTACTCTTATTGTATGTCTATTCTTCTACTTCATGAATGAGCTACCCGGAACAAGTGGATGGGTATGGCAGAATGACAAACCTGTTGCAGTCCAGATAAGAGACTACTTGCATGGACTTGGGGATGCAAAAGCGAGAAATTCAGCTCTATGGGGATACTTCAAAAACTTTCAGAGCATGATGCAAGCAAGAGAGAGAATTCCCCAGTCTCTCATTGAGAAATACAAGGACTCAGTGTGCTTTATGGTTGACACTGATCAGTGCCTAATGGAGGCAGTGGAGCCAAGGACTGTCTGGATCATGCCCATGGGGTATGAAGTTGATGAACAGATAGTGGAGCTGCATGTTCAACACATGCTAAGTCAGCCCAAAGATCCTAAGGCAGAAAGGTTTGGAACCTTTGAGGAGCTGAGTGTAAAATTACATGTAGAACTCAGGGAACCTGAGATTAAAAGAAAGGTAAGAAAAGAAGTAGAGCACATTGCTCAAGGCCTAGGTATCTCAAAGGAGGCACTTGATGCCAGCCGGGAAAAGAGGAGGAAGGCCGAGGAAGAAGAGAAAAGCAAAGAAAGTGCTCCGGTTGGAGCTCCCACCCGGACCAGATCAACAAAGAGATCTGCACCTCCCTCAACCAAAAGTTCAAAACCGGAAGTCCAGGCATCCGGTAAGAGATCCAAGACAAAAGCCACAAGGGCTTATGGAAGCCAAAAGGATGAAGAGGAAACAGAATCAGATGAGGGAGTAAGAGAAGTAAAGAAACAGAAGAAGAAAGGATCCGGTAAGCCCTCCACAGGCCAAGACAAGGATGAAATGGCAGAGGTAACTGTTGAAAAGCCCACTCTGTCACTAGAGAGCATAATCAAGTCGGTCACGGTGGATGGAAACCTTCAACCAATGACTGAATCCTATGATGACTTCAGTGAGGCAGACCAAAAGACTCTGCAGGAAGCCACAGTTAAATATCTGAACATATACAATAAGGCTTTCATTGAGATCATATCTCTCATTCCTAAAAGCCTAGAGAAGGAAATGGAAGTAAGAAAGAATAATGCTCATGCCAAAGATCTTGAGATCCGGGAGCAGATAGCTATTCAGCTATATCCTCAAATTGATCCCAAGACAATGAACATTATCTTCAAGGACTGCAAAGATGAGTTCAGAAGCAAAGCCAGGATGAATCAACTCATGCTTGGTGAGACTGACAAAGTGGCCCAAGAAACAGAAGAGATCCTCCGGAAGGCCTTCAAAAGGTTCAATCTTCCTGTTGTAGAGGACTTAGGTGCAGAAACAGCTGCTGATTTGGAATCTTCTGTTCCAGAAGAAGTGAGCCCTGAACAGACAAGTGAGGACTTGGGACCCTCTGCTCCAGAAGAAGGGGCCCATGAACAAGTTAGCATCTCTCCTCCGGTTTCCCCTACAGTCTCCGGATCCAAAGAAGAAGAGCAATCACAGGAGAAGGAAGCAGTGGTGAAAGACAAAGAGGTTGACAGTTCTAAGACTGCAGAAGAAAAGAAACATCTGTCTCCGGCAAGAGACACTGCACAAACTGTTCAACAATTTTTGAGCAAAGAAACTCTAGAGATTGATGAACCGGAGCTTCTAAAAGGCCCATTTGATTTTGACTCTCTCTCTCCGGTACAAACAATGAAGATAGCTTCATTTGCAAATGCCAAGGCAAATGAAAAGCTCCTGAAGTCTCATATGGAAGACTATGAGTTGATAGAGGCTGCTTCCGGAGTACTTGTGAAGATCATGCCATCAATCCAGATAGATCCGACAGCCTCCTCTTCCGGTAATCTAAAAACCTTAGTCAGCAGTGTTGATACACATTTTGATTCTTTAGAAAAATCAGCTGAAGAAAAGGTCCGGAAGGAATTTTTGGATAAAAGATTTTCAGAGATATTAGAATTGATCTCTAAAGATAGGAAGATTGTAAGCATTGGAATAAAGAGCTTAGAGAATGCTCTTAAGGATGGCGGTGACATCTATAAATTTTGTATATCCTGGTCAAAGGCAACAGCAGCATTTGACAAGAAAATAAAAGAGGAACAGGATAAGCTACAAAGCTTATCTCAAAGTTTTGATCCTCTCTCTTCCTCTATAATAAATCAAGAATGTCAGACCATTGCAGTCTTGAATGAAATAAAAAATCTTGAGAAGGAAAGGAAGAACATCACCAACCGGATGGGAGAACTTAGAAGGATTATAATCCCTAAGTTGGAAACAATGCATGAGGCCATCAGTGATGCTCAGACCACCGCCCAAACAAAAGATCTGACAGATCTCAAGCGGGCAGAAGCGTTTGCATTTTTGTTAAGTGGTCACATTTCAATTTTGGACAGAATGAAGCAAAGTTGGGCTACAGAAATAATTCAATTGCAGACATCCTTTGCAGACATACTTCAGTATATGTAAGTATGTAAATATGCGGCTATATTTTTGAAAATTTTGGTGTGCGGACCCTACCCTTTGCCATTGATGTCAAAGGGGGAGTGAGGAGCAGTGAAAAATGAGGGATCAAACTAAGGGGGAGTTCCGGAAATTAGGACAGAGCATCAGCAAAGGGGGAGCATAGTGAAAACACTTAGTCATTTTTCACTAAGTGTTGCCATCAATGCCAAAGGGGGAGATTGTTGGCAAGAGACACTATATGGATTCATGGTTGTTGTCATTGATGGCAACAAAGGTCATCCCACATATCCGCAAGACATGATATGTCTCTACCGGAAGTCAGAATAAAGAATGTTGTGATCCGGTGAAGAAGAACAGAGCATGTGGCAAGGTCCGACAGATTGGTCCGGACCTCTCAGAGGAAGTGTCTTGGTGCAGTGCGGATTTGGGGAAGTCAAGAGGACTACCTTGAGTGGTATATTCCAAGGATTTAGCCTCCGATGATGGACAAGGAAAAAGATATGAATGGTTGAGTACCGGATTCCTGAGAGACAGTGAAAACAGAGGAAGAACTGACTGGCAGAGTATCAGACTGCTTTCCGAATGGGTTACTGCTGATGACAGAAGTTGTGAAGGCATGAATCATGTTTGGCCGACATGATTAATGATATCTACAAGTATATGCTTGATCCGCATTGCCTGGTGAGGAAGGATTCAGCCGACAGAATGAAAGTTTATAAGAAACTAGACTGTTCCGGATGCCGACTAGAAAGGTGATGAAATTACTTGTGCGGATATATATAGAGGATGGATTTAGTTGTGAAAGGGTTGTTGATGTGGAGAGATATGCGAATATGTCCAGATAAAGAGCAGAGGTAGCAAAAAAGGATCCGGTATGTGAAAGATAGCAGAATAAAGAACAGAGGAAAGATGAAGTGCAGCAGATCAGTGTACTGAGCCTAACCGGAACTGAACTCCAGCATATGCAGATGCTTCCAATCAGTTCAAGACTGTGATTCTCATCACTTTGTAGACAGTGTGTCTTCTTGTAGGCAGTGGGCCTCTTGTGAGCAGTGTGCTCGGGCAGTGAGCCCTAATTGGCAAGTGCCATTTTTGTAATTTCCTATTCTTCTAACAGAGAATAATTCTTGGGTTAATCACCCCGTGGTTTTCTCCCTTAACAGGGTTTCCACGTCAAAATACTGTGTCATGTGTTTCTTATTTCATGGTTAATGTTTTGTGTTTGATTTTATGCTGCTTCAATTAAAAGGAAAGTTCAATAAGGGAAATAATTAGGATAACTGATTCACCCCCCCCCTCTCAGTTATCAACAGGCCATTTCCACCGTGACACCGCAAAATGACGCCACATGTCCTTGTCCAGCCAGATCGGTGTCATTAGCGATAAGACTGCAGATTGACGTGGCCCTTTCTCTTTCGATGAAGACTTTTCAACCATGATGACAAAGATCATCAAATCTAGTCAACCAATTTCAGCCATGGATTGCAGGAAGCAAGGAAAAGATCGACAACCTTCATTCAAACTTGCAAAACAGAGGACTTTCAAGGTGCCTACAACACAAACAGAGTAATGGCTGCCATGACCACCATTAATGCTGTGAAATATAAGGAAATTTAGATTCATAAGGACCCAATCTAGGGCATTCTCTATCATTTTCATGAGCACAGTTGCATTTCCATCATAGAAGGTTTCAAAATAAGCAAGAAAAAAGTGAATTCAAGCTTCTGCAAGTAGAAAAACTAGTAAGTGATCTTTGTTACCCACTCTCGATCAATTTAGCTATTAATTTGCTTGCTTAGGGTATTAAGAGTCACTAGTAAGTTATAGAAGCCCTAGATTAGTTATTACAGATGGAAGAAATGAGTTAGACTAGCCAACCTTCCTCTTCAAAATACAGTCTGGACAAGGATCTTATGATCCAGTGTCCTGGGTCAATTAGGAAGGCTGCAACAGGTCTTGGTCCGCTAGGACAAAATGATAAAATCTGACCTATGTGTTAATTGTAGAGATGCCAAATTGCCTATGTCAGCATGGATTCTCTTTGAACACTGGTATAGTAGGATAGATTATAGAGCCCCTATCTGTCATACTTGGAAGTTCAACCTTGCCAAATTAATTTGCCCTAGTGTCTTTGTTAATCCAAACCTAGTTAGATCAATTGCTATGAGATATGACCCTCGGACTAGGTCTATCCTGTCTAGTAATGGTTATGTAATAATAAGATTCACAAAGGCCTATATCTCTATTGTGTTCAATCTAGACTCCTTTGCAAGTATGCCCATAGATTTTGGTGCTTTGAAAGAGAAATACAAAACTGTCAAGTATGGATATAGGGCATTTAACTTGCCCAAACACAGACCAAGGGGCATAGATGGCAATTTGATGAATATATCTGACTGAAAAGAAGAGCCCTTCCACTGCTCAATATTTATGCACTACTTTGTTAAGACATATCACAGTTTATGTCATGTATTGGGTAGGGATGCTGCTGATAGAATCCTTGTGTCTTTGATGATGATGGTTGTATACATTCAAGATCCTGAAGCAAGACAGCCTTATGATTATGCAAGTTATTTAGCAGAAAAGATGCATAAACAAATGATTGCCATAAAGAGTAAGTTGTATATTGTAAGTCCCCATATGGAATTCACATGGTACTCATGAATGTGCCACATGATTCTTTTTTCTTTCTCTAGAAAATGGCACAAGCTCTTGCATGTAAGGACAACTGATGCTCAAGGAAATATGATGCCAGTGCAAATGTGGACATGCATGCTGGACATGCATTGTAAAGATGCAAGTTATGTTGTTTTTGAGGAGCACTTTGTCAGAAAGGTCCTTGGTTTTCTAGAACCAGAAGGAGAGCGGTTGCATGTTGATGTGAAGGATTTTCTAAGGCCTTTGGAGAGAACCCCACACTTGGAAATTTATCACAATTGGGGAGATTGGTTCCTCCACTCCCACACAACTTGTATCAGAGTTTATGGATGTGAGGTTCCTCCTTACACCTTGCCAAAATATGTACCCAAAAGAATTGCTTTTAGGGAGATTGTAAGGCAGTTGAATGAGGCTAACAAAGAACATTTCAGGAAACATAGGAAGGGCTCACTCATCCCTACTTCTTTGAAATTTTGTGATTTTGTAATAGTGGACAAGAATGGATTGGATCAAATGGATTCTATTCTTCAATGTTATAGGATAGATATGGAGTAGTCAAGAATCTTTGATCCAAAAGGATTCATTGACAAAACAAGAGTGAAGGTCAAAAGGCCAAAGTACCCCTATTAGGTTTTGTTTGATGAAGATATAGTGAGAAACTACCTCTCTATGGCAAAAGTCTACCTTTTAAGGGGCAAATGGGAAGCAGTGATGGCAGGGGAAAGAATGAGAAGGAATATAAATCTTGCATATCCTGGAGCTTTTGCTGAAGTGAGGGATCCCATCAAAAGGATCGAGATGATATTTAACAAGGTAGAGAATCTAATTGCAAGTGCACCTATAGGTGAAGAAAGGCCATCATTCTAGCCTACCAGCTCCAGAGGTGGATATGTGAGAAAAATAGAATCCCCTGACTCCCCTCCCCCAAAAAGAGTAAAGATCATTGATCTTAAGACAGAGCTAGAGATAGAAATTGTTGACTTAGAGGAAGGACCAGCAGAGGAACAAGTTCATGAGCCTGCTAATCAAATCAGCTCTGAGCTAGAAAGGATTAGGCCATATTCCTCACCATATAATAGATTGACAAGGTCAACTATTGGTAATGAAGTTGACACAGAAGATGTGAGGGTGTTGGCATGAAATAAATTTATTGAGGATAATGAATTTGTTAACAACCTAGAATTCAGGTCATTTGTCTTGAGGACTAGAAGTGAAGAATTCCAAAAAGGATTGAGGAAGCAAAGAGTGGAGCTGACCCATCAGAATATGGTGCATTCACGCAAAGGGTCTTGAATGAAGTCAACAAAGATATGAGTGGAATGACCCCAGAGGATGGCAAAGCGCTGGTGGCCAAAAGCAACATTCTACTTTTGCCACATTGGACCTTATCAAATGCAATTGTATTTGATACAATAACAAGGGATGATTTAGAGGTCATAGAGGATAGAGTAAATAAGGCTCTGACAGGTGTTGCTTTTGATCCAAGGTTTGAAACCTTGGTGATTTGGGCATTGGCCCCAGGTAAATAGAAAACCAAGGATTGGTTTAGAGGAGTTGACTAGAAATGTGATAATCAAGAGGGTGTCAACCACCCCTGCTCCTCAGGCTGCTAGTCTGAATGTGCAAACTACACAATTTGTTGAGGCAATAACAACTAGGTTGCGGAGGGAACATAATGAATTGTTGGAGAAGTATGCACAGGCCATGGCAAAATTAAGAAAATACCAAGGACAATTGCAATTAGAGCCTAGTCCATCACAAACTCCCCCTATTATTCAAACTGTAGAATCACTCCTAATGGACATAGAGCCTCTTTTGTCTAAGATCAGGGAATTGAAAGAGGAGATAAAGAAATTGAAGGAAGAGAAAGAGAATGCATTAAAGGATGTAGTCACCAACCTGATAGATCATGGGGTGAATAAGATCTTTGCAAGGGTGGATGAGACCTGGAGGTCCTATTCCCAATTAAGAGTAGCCTATGAAAAGCATGAGTTAGATAAAGAAAGGCTCTCAATTGTCAAAGCAAGGTGGTTGCAAAGGACTGGGGAAGTGAGAGATCTCCATAGATGTTCAAGATTTGATGCATAGGCACCCCATGAATTGAATTTGGTTATGGATATGTTGACACATTTTGAGGAAGTTGTCAACTTTCAGTTGAGGCTAGATAGAGTTTTGGGAGAAAGGAAGTTTATTGAAAAGATAGACAGGAAGTGGCTGCCAAGTGTCATGGAATGTGATGGACGATTAAAAGGCCTAGACAAGTGGAAGGCAGAAATCGAGAAGAATACTAGCCAATTAATTTGTGCCTATTGTACTGATGACGATCCAACTATGAAGATTTTGAGCTCAACAATTGACAAACTACACATAGTTGAAGTAAACTTTAAAATATTTTGTAAGGAAACAAAGATATTGTTGGATGCTCGGTACACTAGTCATAATGAGAAGGTTGCAGAGATAGTCACTTTCCAATGGCCATCAGAAAAGACATATAATGAATGGATAGAGAAGTATGGACCCGCATAATTGAAAAGAACAACCAACCACCATCTACCCTGCATTGATGAGGCAAAACTCCTTCAAGTGGTAGCACACTCTCCAATATCTATCTACTTTTCTCCTCTTTTCTCTATGTAGTGAATTTCTCAACGCCAAAATGGGTGGTGCAATGTATCAAGCAATTCTCTGAAGGGATAATGTAATTAATGATGAGTACACATTATTGGTTTATAGAAGAACTATGTTACTCATTCTTGTTGGATGATTTTGGAGTTTTTGAGGAGTAAATAGGATACAAGTTCTTCTCGGTTGCTTCATTTCTTGTTCGGTAAGTCAATGAATTGTGTGTTGAATGTATTTTTGCGTAAATTTTATCAGTTTCATGTTGATATAAATGAGAAATGTTATATGCATGTGTTATGTTAATTGTCTCCATGGTTGTATGCATTCTTCTTCTAAATCAAATAACTAAGGGTTATCTAAGATTCTAGAGTATGGGTTTACTATATTGTGTACTTAATCTTCTACTTCTATTCAAGGAATAGATTAAATGTTTAGGGTTAAGTGTGGAGAAGAATACATTGCAACAGGGATGTCTGTAAGTAGAGTTAATAGAATACTCTATTTTGGGTGGTGTTTGTAAGACATATACTAACTAAACCCCTTGAAACTTGAATGTTAGTTTAATTTATGAGAATCATTCACATATATGTCAGTGTGACTCCATGCCCTGAGATAGGCACCGGTCAGAGTTTGTATTGAGTTTATGAGTCAGAACCCTAATCTTATAGCCAAGTATAAAACAAAATTAGAATATCATTTTAAAAACTTTAGGATTTTAGGATTAGTTTAGGGTTTTAAAATCCTCTAATTGACACATGGAACAAAGACCAAAGCTAGCCCCTTTGTGTTTATTTTACAATTTTAGCCTATATGAGAGACGTTTCATCTATTTTATGTCAATAATTCAATAAGCTCAAAAATTTATCCCACTGGTATTGAATAGGGAATACCCCCCTAGGTTTTGCAGAGCCTAAAGAAGGAGAGGAAACATTTAGAGTCTACCTCCTATACTGTTGGCCTCTGACTTGAGGATCGCTACCTTGTAGGGAAACTTAGGAGTAATTAGTTGGAAAAACCCAACAGGTCCAAAGGGGGCATCTCTCACTGATATGGTATAATATGCTCAAGGATCCATGACATAAAAAGTGAACAGTGGCTAAAAGAAAGAGCCCCTCATCATGAAATGTGGTATAAGTCTTGATAAACCAAGTCTAGTATGTCAATGCCTCATGCAAAAAATGTACCTCACTCAAGTTGCTAAATGATTGGTGCTGATCACTACCTAAGAATCAAAACCTTCTTTCCTCTTGAAAAATGAGTGGAAATTAAACCAATTAGATCCTTCTATGAGGGTGGAATGGTGAGTCTAGGGATAGAATCTTGCTAAATGTTGATCCTATCACTAGGTCGAGAGTCTGTCCCATAACAATTGCCCAAGCTAGCCTCTCTCACTTAGACTCCCTCTTTGGCAATGCAAGTTGTTCCCCTCTAATAGGAACACCAAGGATATGGTATACGTCATTAAAGTAATCATCCAATCTTTATAAATAGATGGAAATCAGAATGTGTTCTAATCAATGTCCTAGTAAGTCAGGATGTTGCAGCATATGTAGGACAAAGGATGGATAATCAGTATCTATGTTACTCAAGTTAATCTAGTCCTCTGAAGAGTACCATACTCTATAGTGGACAAAACATCTAATGTGTCCATGTACCAATCCTACTCATAGGTTTCATTCCACCATATGTATTTATCCTATGAAAAGAGTGTTGCAAGTTAGACCTTTGTTAAAAACCATAAAAAATAGAAAAGTAAAAAGTTGTAAAAAGTCATAAAACTCTCAAAAATTTATAAAAATCAAATAGAATCTTCAAAAAATTACCAATAAAAGGAGAATTAAGTGTTAAATAAGAGAAAATAGTTAGTGTAGGCCTTGAAATAATCAAGTTTTCTTTCAATCATATCAATAGAAGCATCTAGCAAGGTCTCTCAAATGACTTGACTGATCTCTTGGGAAACCCAAGTTGAAGTGGTAGGGTCACCTAGGTGACCTACCCTTTTTAAAGGGTTGACCCAAGGTCATGCCCCAATGTGCCCTAGTGGGCCCAAAAAATCAATTAATTGAAATCTAGAAAAATAAAGTAGTATTTAAGTACTGCAAACCTAAAACCTAGTTGAATGCAATGAAAAATTTTAAGTTTAGTCGATGATTTCAAGACAAATCTAAAAAAAAATAAGCTAGGGTTTTAAGGAGGGTTTTCTCATTTTTTGTACCTGAGGATCCATGAGAGGTTGAACAACAACCATAATCTTGATCCACTCATTGTAAGCTTTCTTTCGATTGCTTCCTTGCCTAATTTTGTCATCATTTCATCACTTTCTCTCCTTTTTCCTATTTCTTCTCCTCTCTTATCTTCAACTTTGTTCAAGTAATAGTGGCTCTTATGTTGTTTAGTTTTATTTTATAACGTAGATTTTGTTCTCATTTTATGTTTCTTTCATCATCTTGGTAGGTCATCATGGCAAGGCGAGGCAACATAAGTAAACATCAAACTCATGCATCCAAGGTGCATTCTCTCATCTTCATTTTTGTACTTACTGTTTAAGGTGAAAATTTGATGAAGAGGATTTCTTTGTATTTAGGGTTGATTTTTCTAGTTTGTATGAATCCTCCTTTCACCTCTAAACATTCAAGGACTTCAGCTGAGTAGGATGTCTACTATCAGGCTTTTAGTCACTTGGAACATAGGGGAAAATTGGAATTGTGTGATTTAGCTATTCAATTAAGTCTACTTATGCTCAAAACCCTAATTATGCAAATTCGAAAGCAAATGGATAAATTACAGAAAATACTTGCACATAGAGATATTAAATGACAATCAAATACATACCAAATTTTGAAGTTCAAAAAATAGAAAAGTTGGGGACTAATGAGCGGGTGCCCTAGTCCAGTGCCATACTTTTTGTCGAGATATGGGAATCTTGTTTGCAACATGTTCCCGTTGTTCTAAAGATTCTTTTGTTGTAGGAACTAGAGAACTAATGAGCAGGTGCCTAAGTCCAGGTCCCTATTTTTTCCTCTGATCTACAATTTTGATAGTCTGCACTGCTCTCCTGCATCTCCACTTTTTCTGCTCCTGCAACTCCACTTTTTCTGCTCCTGTAACCTGCAATCACATAAAAATGGGTTGGGGGTTGTGGTGTTTAGAGGCTTACCTCAGTCAAGCCCCAGAGAGACATTCAAGTCTTCTGAACACTGTTGTCAAATAAAGAGTGCATATCCCTGTGGGATAGAGGCAAAATCCAAATGATAAATGATTGAAAACACAATTGATATCACCTTGTAGTGAAGCTCTCATGGAAGGAAGAAGCTCTTCATGCCATGAGGAGATGGCTGCCAAATCTACAAATACAAACACAATAACAACACAAATTCTGCTCTGCAACACACAATGAATGCCTTGAATCATCTTAACATAAGCTCATGAATCCAAAATGCCATCTAGTTTACAAATGAATGCCTAAACATGCTTATATATGCAACTACAAACATTCCTACTAAGAATTTTGTAATTGAAACTTACCGTGTCAACATAGGACCTAAATAACGGTCATAAACCGACACTCCAAAATTAGTCCTGACCTAAAATAGGGCAGGACTAGGGTGCAGGTGCCCAAGTCCTCCCCCCTATTTTAGGCAAGACTTATGTCAAGTGCACCTCCTAAGTCCCATTTCTATGAAACTTTAGGGTTTTCTCATTGAGATGTCAAATTAGCATGAAAAATGCTCTAAATGCATAAACAGGACCTAGGAGTTAAATCTTAAGAGGGAAAAGCCCCCAAGGGGACATTTTCTAACATAACATTTAGCCCCCACTTTAATGTATGTATAAACACAAGGCCAATACATGCATTAAAGTACAGTCAACAAACACAGCAAACACGCCAAGCACGGAGAAGACACACCAATCACAGAGAAGACAGTAATAGACACGCAAAACATAGAGAAGACAGTTACAGTCATGCAAAACATGGAGAAGATGGCATTGAAGACACGCAAAAACATAGTGAATGCAGTGAAGAGAGTAATGATTTTCTTTTTCTTTTTTTTTATGTATATGAAATGCAAATGCAAGTACAAGGAAAGTAAACACACCACCCATAATGCAAGAGGGACTCATCGCCACCGGTCTTTAAGACTGCATATGGGGCAACAGGCATGCCAAACAAATCAAGCACGCCATACAAATCAAACATGCCATACAAATCCCAAAGCATAGGAGGGACTCATCACCACCGGTCTTTAAGACTATGCTTGGGAACAAACACACAATACACACACACTTGGAAGACACAGAGAAAACACAGTAGACAAGCAATGGAGTGTTCCTATTTCTAGGTTCAACACTATCTCAGGCACATTACAGGCACACGCCAATGATTGTGCTTCACCACAACAATCATTGAATACATGCTTAAGGGTTGAGTTAGTCACAGAATTGCTCCCTGCCTCACGATGAGGACTTTTGAAAATGACAGGATGTGCACTCTCTTCGAGAAATACACCATCCCTGCCTCTGTAAAAAGCTTAAGATAGAAAAGGGATGCGATATCTCCACCTCACGATGAGGGCTTAAATGATTGCAATAGATTTCAAACAAATCTCAGAGTGCAAGAGGGACTCATCACCACCAATCTTTAAGACTACACCTGAGAACAAGCACATTGCTAACATATACAACAGACAGCTTACCTTATAGATGCCCCCACCTTAAGGTGGTTGATATCAGGTATCGATATCAAGCATGTTAAGGTAGGAAGAAAACACACAAGGGAACATGAGCTCTCACAAAGCCCATGCCCCCCGGAGGTGACATGTACTTTGCAATCGCCAAATGTTCCCACAAACACATCCCTACAAGAAAAGTGTTAGTGTCCATATAATCATGATAAACAACAATGTGTAATGCAAGATTCAAGATAGACAAAGTGCACAGAGCAGCAATATTGTTATGTTTTTGTAAGTGCGATAAGACATCATCAAGATCACATGCCAAAGTGCACAAAGTGATTCTACTAGCCAAGAGTCAGATAATATATATCAACCCCATCGTCATATAAGAACTAAGTCCAATTTTTTATTTCTTGCTAAAGGGACGCTAGGTCTGCATCAGTATAATATGTTTTTCGTCATCCACTCGCTAGATAGAATCACTAGAGGAAGGGAAACAATAAATCAAGAGAGGAGAAACAAGTGCCTTAGGGACAATTAGGTTCGAGGGTGCCCCCAAGTCACCAACCATGATGCTATGTCCATAAGACACAACACACAATAGTGAAAATAGAGGAGAAGCAATATAGAAGAATGATGATACAAATAGAAGAAGGGTCACAATAGAGGTGGTCTCTTGGTATCTTGGACCTTACAAGAGAATCAAGGGTCATCCTAGGAGGCCTAAACAACACATAACACATCATGGGGGAAACACATCACAAGAGATAAAGGGTTAGAAATACTTACCTGTAGGGAGGCTCATGCTAGGTTTTATCAAGAATGAAATTATCCCTCTCCCAATCCCAAATGCTAGAGGAGAGAGGTGTGTAAGGTAAAATAGCCCAACTTTTGTTCTTGTTTTTAGGTTGTTTAGTGTTAAGAATGTTTTCTTGTTGAGTTGTATGTATTATGCTCTTGAGAGATGGAAGAAGGAATTTGGTTTGAGTGATATTAGTATCTATCCAAGAAAGTTTTAATGTAGGAGACCTTTTCTCATCCACTAGTGCTACATCTTTTGGGGAGAGAGCAAGGGAAGGTAAAGTGTCATGAAGAGAGGTATTCAATGTTTTTAAATCCTTAGTGATGTCCAAATGTCTTGAATATTCAATCAAAGGAGGCAGATTAAGGGTCTTCTCTTCCTTAGTGATATCCAAGGTTTGTGAACAATCAACTAAAGGAGGAAGGTTGGTGGGATGATCTATAGAGGTTTCATGCACTAGGGTAGGATTTTGATTATTATTGCATGAATTCTCATTACCCATCCATGGAATATTCTTTGTTAAATGGAGCTCCTCATTCACTAATGCTTCATCTTGGCCAGAGAGAGCATTGTAATGGATAAGTGGTGGCTCTTCATTTACTAATGCTTCATCTTGGCCAGAGTGAACATTAGAACAAAGATTTGGTGGTATGATGTTAAGAGATGTGTCAATGAAATTATCCTCTTTCAACGAAGTGTTCTCATGAGGAAGAACATATTTGGGAGAGGGATCATAAGGTAAACCAAAGTTATCATCACATTTTTTAGCAATAGGTGCCATAGTGGAATGTTCTAGAAAGTCGTCTAAGGCTTCATCTAACATTTTGAGGTCATCACTAGTATATGTGTTATTGATCATGAATTTAGTGAGATCATCTAATATTGAAGGGTATATTCCCATGAAAGTTGGGAAGCTATCAAAATCAAATATATGACAAAGGATTTCATATGTGGAGCACATAGAGAGATCAACATTATGCATGTGTGCTATTTGTTCCAAGACTTAAGGTATTCATGAGTGAACTTAGACAAATGATCAATGTCGAAAATGTATGCAAATAGAGCTTCCAAGGAAGTATCCATGATCAATTTAAAATCAGATTTTCAAATCTTTTTCAAAATTTATGCAAGAGACAAGTGCAAAAGTATGTATGAAAATGACCTAAAATGCTTGATTTTTTCAACGCAAATAAGTGAAAGAAAGGGTGTTGTAAGGAAATTGATCAAGGGAAGAAAATAATATGTCTGATATTAGTCCAATAAAGTAATAAAATCCTTCACAACACACTTTTGATGCCAACCTAGGATGATGACAGGTCAAAACCTAGTGAAAATACACTAAAATATACAAATTTTCACAAATTTTCAATGCAAAGACCCAATAAAAGGGGTGTTGTAAATAATTTTAGGAGGTGAAGAAGATTATAGCAGTAATATCAGTCACCTAAAGCCAAAAAATCCATCACAACATGCCTGGAGTGCAAATCTAGGTTGAACCCTAGGTCAAATATGTGCAAAATATGCAAATTTTCACCAAATTTCAATGCAAAAGAGTATGACAAAGGGTGTTGTGAGGAAAATGATGATGAATAGAAAATTATAACAGTAATAATAGCCACATAATTCTAAAAAATGCTTCACAACACACTTATAGTGCAACTCAAGGTCAAACCCTAGGGAAAATATAGCTAAAATGTGCAAGTTTTCACCAAATTTCCACTGTAAGAGCCCAATAAAAAGGTGTTGTAAATAATTTTAGGAGGGGAAGTAGATAATAACCCTAATAACAGAAAATTATTGTATAAAAATCCTTTACAACATGCCTATGATACAAATCTAGAGAGATGATAAGGCCAAATCTAGTGAAAAATTAAGGTTTTCAAACCCTAGGCATGAAATTTTGCAAGCAAACCACTATGATGCAACACTATAGTTAGAAATCAGTCCTAATGAGTGTTTTAAAAGGGTAGTAAAATCTGTAACAAGATTTTGACTACAAACCCTAGCTAATGCAAAACTAGGTTATATGACAAAATGCACAATTTCAAGCAATTTTCAATAATTTAAGCATGAAAATGCAATCTAAATGAATGATGAATGAAAAATTTCTATATTTTAAATCAGATCTGATGGTAATGATAGAAATTTAATGAAATTAAATGAACTAATTCAAATTATATGAAAATGCAAGCTAAACATACCAATTTTTTTCAAATTTTTTAATTTTTTTTGTGTAATTTTTCAAATGCAATAAGATGAATAATGATATGAACAAATGAAATGAATGTAAATTTGAAGCACAAAACTCAGCAAGGTGCAAAATTCATTAAAACATGGTTTCACCAAAATGTTTAAGGTGAAAATTTGATGAAGAGGATTTCTTTGTGTTTAGGGTTGATTTTGTTAGTTTGTATGAATCCTCCTTTCACCTCTAAACATTCAAGGACTTTAGCTGAGTAGGACATCTACTATCAAGATTTCAGTCACTTGGAACATAGGGGAAAATTAGAGTTGTGTGATTTAGCTATTCAACTAAGTCCACTTACACTCAAAACCCTAATTATGCAAATTCAGAAGTAAACAGATAAATTATAGAAAATACTCACACACAGAGATATTAAATGACAATCAAATGCATACCAAATTTCAAAGTTTAGATAATGGAAAAGTTGGGGACTAATGAGTGGTCCCCCTAGTCCAGTGTCATACTTTTTGTCGAGATCTAGGAATCTTGTCTGCAACCTATTCCTATTGTTCTAGAGATTATTCTATTGTGGGATTTAGAGGACTAATGAGTGGGCGCCCGAGTCCAGGTCCCTATTTTCTTCTTTGATCTGTAATTCTGACAGTCTGCATTGCTCTCCTGCAACTCCACTTTTTCTACTCCTGCAACTTGTAACCTGCAATCACAGAAAAATGGGTTAGGGGTTGTGGTGTTTAGAGGCTTGCCTCAGTCAAGACTCGGAGAGACATTCAAGTCTTCTGAACACTATTATCAGATAAAGAGTGCATATCCTTGCGGGATAGAGGCAAAATCCAAATGATAAATTATTGAAAACACAATTGATATCACCTTGTAGTGAATCTCCCATGGAAGGAAGAAGCTCTTCATTCCATGAGGAGATGGCTGCCAAATCTACAAATACAAACACAATAACAACACAAATTATGCTCTACAACACACAATCAATGCCTTGAATCACCTTAACATAAGCTCATGAATCCAAAATTCCATCTAGTTTACAAATGAATGCCTAAACATGTTTATATATGCAACTACAAACATTCCTGCTAAGAATTTCGTAATTGAAACTTACCATGTCAGCATAGGACCTAAATAATGGTCATAAACTGATACTCCAAAATTGGTCTTGACCTAAAATAGGGCAGGACTTATGTCAAGTGCATCCCCTAAGTCTCATTTGCCATGAAACTTCAAGGTTTTCTCATCGGGATGTCAAATTAACATGAACAATGCTCTAAATGCATAAACAAGACCTGATAGCTAAACCTTAAGAGGGAAAAGCCCCCAAGGGGATATTTTCTGATGTAACACTTACTATATGAACAAAGCATTTATCAAATTTACACTTAAGTAATTTTTTTGATCTCTAGGTCCAAATATGGGGCAACAACAAAGGTAAGTACAAGTAAGTGTGGGTCCCATAATGCCATGTTTTAGGAATAGTACCTCCCGGCTATGTAGACTATTATCCCCAAGGGGGCAAATATGTAAGCACTAAAAATCTGCATGGACCAACATGGTAGATTGATGATGATTTAACAGTCCATCTCTTGATCCTCAAAGGTGTGAATTACACTTCTCTTAGCATTTTCAAACTTGATGATCTATCTTCTAGCTTATTTATCCCCTTGACCATATTTTACAACCTCCTAATTGAGTTCCAAGACCTTGCACTTGTCAAAGAACCTTTCATAGATCCTCAACTAGAGGGTCACCTGAGTGAGCTATCCTTAAGTTGTAGGGTCACATAAGCGACCTACCCTAGCAAAAGGGGCAACCCTATCATCCTTTGGCATGCATGATTTATTTTGGTTCCACCCAGCTATGTAGACTATTATCCCCAAGGGGGCAAATATGTAAGCACTAAAAATATGCATGGACCAACATGGTAGATTGATGATGATTTAACAGTCCATCTCTTGATCCTCAAAGGTGTGAATTACACTTCTCTTAGCATTTTCACACTTGATGATCTATCTTCAAGCTTATTTATCCCCTTGACCATATGTTACAACCTCCTAATTGAGTTCCAAGACCTTGCACTTGTCAAAGAACCTTTCATAGATCCTCAACTAGAGGGTCACCTGAGTGAGCTATCCTTAAGTTGTAGGGTCACATAAGTGACCTACCCTGGCAAAAGGGGCAACCCTATCATCTTTTGGCATGCATGATTTATTTTGGTTCCACCCAATTTACTTCCATTTTTTTTTTTGATTGAGAGTTTTCTCTTTTTTGACTAAGCTACCACTCCCCTTAAACTATTTCTCTTCTCCCAATCAACTTGTTATTCACTTCCAATCAATCCCTAGTGATCTCTTAATCAATCTCTTATCTTCTCCCCATCAGCCTTTGTGATCTTCCAATCAGCTCTATAGTTAGCTCCCAATCAACCCCACATTTGGTGTTTCTTCCCAAGATTTAAATACCTACCTCCTCATTTGTTTTAGAGGAGGCTAATTTTCTTATTTGCATTGTATCCCTCATAGAATTTTATACTAACACAAGACTTTGAGAGCCTTTTCTTTTTTGTTATCCCAAGCTTCAAAGCTTTGATCAATCCCAATTTCCCTCACATACCTATCTTATTTCATGTCATCAAGTGGAGAACCCTATTGCTATATAGGAGTAGATAGATGAAACTAGATCTCGTAGAACACAATCTTGGAACTAGTGCCTATCATTCATTTATAGGTTCTCATTTTCTTTGAAAAGATAGTTTAGAGTAGTAATTAGCAAATTATCTTGTCCTTAGGAAAGCAAAATTCTTAGTTTCTCTTGGTTAGATTAAAACTTATTGCTTTACTAGATCTAGATTTCATTTCTTGTTGTGGTAGAATAGATGCATTTTTCTTTCAATAGAATAATTAACATCTAAAATCAAAACATAAAAAGACCAAAATAGTAGAAAATCACATTTAGGAAAAAGTCATTCTAGATTTACAATTATAAAATATTTCATTTTCAACAAAGTTTTAATTAGATCATATTTAAAAATTAGGAAAAAGAAAAAAGAAAAGCTACATTCATTTAGGATAATTGAATTTAGAAAATCATCAAACTACAAAATCATAAACAAAGAAGAAATCCCTCAATTTCGTCACAAGGCACACAAAATTCAACATTCAATATAAAAGAAAGCCCTCAATTTCATCATGAGGCACACAACAATTAACACTCAATAGAAAAGAAATCCCTTGATTTCATTAAGGGGCACACAATGTGCAAAAATCAATAAACAAAGCAAAGACAAGTCTTCCATCTTCTTCCATTTAGCCTTCACACTCAATGTGCCCTAGAGTGGGAGTAGATTGGATTAAAATAATCTTAGACAAGATTAGGGAAAACCTGCCAACACAGGAAAAACCCATAGAAGAACAAGCAAAAATCTTGCAATAGATAGAATGAAACATAGTAAGGACCCACATTCTAAGGATATTTCAAATTTAGGGTTAAATCATAAATCAATTTTACAAAGAAACACGACAAGATCTACAAATCATAAGAGAGATTAGAAATACTAGTATGAACTTACTGCTAGAACTAGTCTCCCAGCTTCATCAATTAAACCACAAGAATCACAACAGCCATCAAGCTTGCATAGAAATAGCCCACATTAACAACACGACATCCATATGTGATGTTTTGCTTCCCCACAAATAGAACAACCCTTCAGTCCCACCACTACTTGACTGGCTATTTACATGAGAGTAGGAGTGATTGGGCAAGTGTCTTCAACAAGGGTGTGGTTCAATGTGATGCATTAGAATCTGAGTCACAAGTGTTGTGCTTGGGTTGAATCTAAACAACATATACCCATCATAAATCCTCATGTAACAAATCCTCACTAAGATTGATGATTTCATCTTATAATGTATAGGGAGGTAAGAAAATGTCACTAACGTACACATGATGATAAAAATAATTATTCTAAAAATATATGGTATCGTTATGCAAGGTATCACTAGTCACAAGAACACCATAAGTATCTATGGGGTCACATGAGATATTAAAGAAGTATCATCATATGTTATGACATAATGTGGAACATTAGATAACACATATAGATCACTATCACAAGGTGTGCCATTAAAGGAGCATGGATCTATGGCCATATATATAGAGGTAACAAGACATGTAAGAGAGATATCATTGTGAGTTGTGACAATGTCATAAATATGAGAAGGAATATGCTTGCTAGGTATAATATCATATGAGTCAAGATCATGAGATGTATCAAGTGCATAGAGGAATAAATTTGTAGTTAATTTACTATCATAGGCCACAAATGAAGTATCATCATAAAGATTAATGACAAGAATTAAGCTTGGTAAGGAAGGGGAAGAAGACATCCATGATAAGATAATGTAAAATCACTTTCAGATTTAAAAATTAAAAAAATTTGTGAAATCAAATTTGAAAAGGAAACCCTAAAAAGGAAGTCATGAGTGGGTAGAGTGGGCAAAAGCAATCATAAAATGGGGCAAAAACCTAATAGAAAATATGTAGCAATAAAGTAACCCTAACAAGATCTAAAAATGATAAATCAGCCAAAAAGTACAAATCTAAAAAACCTAAAAGAGATGAAGGTATAACCCTAATACAAAACCCTAGGGTGGTGTAAGATCAATTGGGTTCACCAAAAATGTGAGAAAATATACATTTTTCTAATGAGTTATCTAGGTTAATACATTAAATGCCATCAATAACAACACAATAACCTAAATAATAAAGTTATGGAAATATTAAAACAATAAATTTTAATTTAGGAAATTAAATGCAAAGAAAGGGTTTACTTAGTTGTGTGAATTATGATGGTGAATAAACATATTACCACACAAAACTCAATAGCCTAAGTATAGAAAAATGATGACCTTAGAGTGTTGATTGTCCTTGGATTTTACATAAATTTGGAGCTTCCTACAATTCAATCCTATAGCTCTAGATAAATCCTACATGGTATAGATCTAATCTATAACCTAAAGATTTGATATGGTGAAATATGTACATCTAGTACCTGATTCTCTCCAATTTCTACTATTTGCTGGTGCTTAAAGGGATTGGAAATATTTTGAAGTACCTCAGGCAGATTGTTAAATTATGAGGGTTTACTTTCTCCTTAATCAATCCTAGAATATTCATCATTACGAAATTGGCAAATGTTGGCAGACAACAAGCAAGCATGCAAGTGATCTAGGATGCAAATTCTAATGCAATAACTATTCATTTTAGTGCACCAAGTTGAAGCATTCTTATTCAATGTTCCTTTAGTGTTCTAGGATTTTGAATGATAATCAAATATTTTTTGATGTGTTTTAATGCTCAAATGAATGTCTTTAAGTACCAAGACAATGGATTATTGCACAAACATGTATCATGTCGACTCCCAATGGCTATGAGGAACTTGGGCAAGAGTTGATCCTTTAAATTTTAAAAATTTGAATTTCAAGTCAATTTTGTGTCATGCAAGATTGCTCCTATGTGTTGTATAAATGACCTAGGATAGGGAAATGTACTTTCAAGGCAAGGATGAGTGTATGGAAATATAAACTAATAAATGAGGGGAATGTGTGGAAACATGTGTAGATAGGGAAATGATATAATCAAATGTGTGTGAATGTGTGAAAGATGGAGTAAATAAGGGTACACAAAGATTGGGAAAAGAGCCAAACTTAGCACAAGAGTGTGTGACATGTTGCTATGTAATTGTATTAAGATATCCTCTCAAAATGGGCCCAAAACTAAACAGGAATTGACATGGGTATGCAAATTTCATCATTACAATAAGAAATAATATAAATAAAAAATAATCTCCTCGAACAAAAATGTATACACCTATTTGAATAATATATAAGGTAAATGTAAAATAAACTGCCATTTATTTAAGGTTGACATGTTTAAGTGCTATTACTATCATAAAGAGCTAAGACATGACCAGGAGTGCTTGTCATACATTCTAAATTCAATACATTTTTAATACCCTCAAACAAATTAGACTATAAAATCTATTAAATGCCTTATTTAATTATATAATTTAATTTGTCTTTTGTCTTTTGACTCAATAGCTCTAACAAGAGTTGAGTTAAACTAAATGCTAGTTTTATTGAAGTCCCCTACTCCAAGCCCTCCAAAAACAAATTAAATGCTAAATTTAAGTCACATAAAATTAAATTTAGTGGAACTTGGCCAACACAAAAAAGGTTGAAAACTAGATAAAGGAGAGGTGGGGAGATTCTTTCTCAACAAAATTCCTACTGGAAGGTTTTCCATTGTGGAATGCCCCAACAAAGGTGAAAGAGATAAAATTTTCTAAAATGGTCCATGACTGATGGACGATGTTGGTTTGTATCTAAAAGATGGTCCCTAAATTTTGATCCAAATAATTTTTGAATTCTAGAGTCCCGAATATAGCCTCCTCAAGGAGCATTGGGACCATTCTATTCTAGAGAAAATAAAAACTTATTGAGGAAATTCTACAACCTTGATGAACCAATCTTGAAAGGAGAATCAATAATTTATGCTAGAATATGCATCTTAAAAGACATCCTTAGGCACTTGATGCACTCCATTCTATTGGAATCAAAGTTAGGAATCTAGAAACAATCAATTGAAATTGAGAAAAATCTAGTCTATTGCAGAATATGTAAGTCAAACACCCATTAATCAAAAATTACAAAAACAAGATCCTAGGGAAAATGAAAAGTTGGAAGGAAAAAGCAAATTAAGGGAACAAAGCCTCAACAAAGGTGTTAAAGCCCAAAGAGGTTGGGAAAATAGAATTAGCTATCTCTCCACCAAAGAATTTTGAACCTAATTATCACATTTTACAGCCCTAAGCCCCTCACCTTAGTGAGGTTAGAGAGGAGACAATTGCATGGGGTCATAATAATTAAATCAATCTAATAGTGGACAACCTAGTTGATATTGAGTCAAATAATTTAGAAATAGAGGAACTAGACTGAAATGAGGTTAAGAGAATGAGCTAGATAAATTTATCTCTATGGCTATTAGAACCATGTCCTAATAAGAAACAAGTAAGGCTAAACCAAATTATGGATACAAAACAAGGAGAGGTATGAAGACAATAGAAGAGGTAACTATAGAAGGAATTAAGTCAAGATCTCAATCCACACTAAATTTCACAAAGAAAAGATAAAAGAGAGGGGGGAAGTGCCCCCCATAGTCATAATGAAGATCTTATCATGGAATTTTAGGGGCTTAAATGCCCCTGACAAAATATTCTTAGTTAAGCATCATCTAGACCTACAAAGATATAATATTATACTCCTTCAAGAAACCAAGCTCAACATGAATGAAGCAAAAAAGTTAACTAAAATTGGGCACAAATAGAATGGATCCTTTTTCAATGTAGAAAGGGCCTTAGGATGCATATGTATCTTATGGTACAGAAACTCTACTAAGGTAATCATCCTCAACCAAGGCACCAATTGGCAATTTTGTTAGGTAACAAGTTTTTCTTCAAATCTCTAATTCTTTCTTTGGTCCGAATAGCCCAATTCAAAAGATGCTTCTTTGGAAAATGATATCCTCTATCATAGAACCAATAAGAGACAAAATTTTCATGGTGTGTGGAGACTTTAATGTTATTCTCAGCATAATCAATAAGCAAGGGGGTAAGGAGGGCTTCATAATAACAAAATGATTTCATTACTTTTGTCCAACACAACTCCCATATGGATCTCTTGCCAAAAAGGGTTTAGTTTACCTTGGACTAATAAAAGATCTAGTTTCAACAATATCACAAGAAGACTAGACATATATCTAATCTCTCCAAAGTGGCTCAAGATGGATTTTTCAACAGAGTGTGAAATAGTCCCCTACTTAGGTTTGGACCATTATTCCCTAGTGCTCAAAATCTCGGAGGGTCTTCTGAATCCCAAAATCCATTTCAAGTTTTAGAAGATGTGGTTTTATGATCATTCATTATTGGATCTAGTTAAGGATTTTTGGATTGGTTTTCTAAAGGTGAAAGGAATAAAAAATGTATTCTTTGGTTAAGAGTTGGTTGCTCTAAAATCCATCCTCAAGAAATGGAATAAGAATAGTTTTAAAAACAACTTCAAAGAGAATGAAAGGATTGAATGGGAGCCACACACCCTCAATGAAGGTTATAGTAAATGGGATGAACCAAGATAATTACTTGAGGGAAAAGTCTCTACTCATAGAACCTATTGATATTCAATACAAGGAGGAAGTCTATTGGTAGCAAAAATCATGAGAGATCTAGTTTAATGAAGGTGACAAGAATACAAAAAATTTCACAATTCCACTAAGTCTAGAAAGAGGTGGTACAAAATAATTTCCCTCAACTCACAATGGGGAGTGGTCCTCACAAAACTGGAACACATCAAAACAACAATCTCCTTGGTAGTATTGAGGTGACAAACCATAAACAACAATTGACATTTCTGGAACATATTCCAAGCATTATCAAGGAAGAAGACAATAAAATGCTCATGGCTCCCTTTACTAAAGAAGAAATTAATCTAGGCACTCTCTCAAATGCACCTAGATAAGGCCTTGAGCCTAGATGGTTTTCCTATAGATTTTTTTCTGGAGGTGTTGGCATATAGTTAAAAAAATAATGGTGGCAATGTACAACAAAGCAAGAAAACATAGGAAAGTATTAAAAAATATTAATTGAACTTTTATTTCTTTAATCCCCAAGAAAATTTTCCCTAATTTATTTTTAGATTTCTATCCAATTACTCTATGCAATACTCTATGAGATCTTTTCGAAATCAATTCCTAACAAACTTAAAATTGTGTTCCTCAATCTTATCTCCTGAGCATAGAGTGGCTTTATTCAGGACAAGGTTATCACTAAAGGCATCATCACAATGCATGACATAATCCACTCCATTTAAAATTCTAATAAAAAAGCATGATAATAAAGTTAGACATCAACAAAATCCATGACAAAGTGGACTGGAGATTCCTCATGAAAATCTTGGAATTTTTTTTATTTTAACCTAAAATGGCAGGAAATGATATTTGAATGTATTTCCACCCCCCAATATTTGATTTTGTTGAATGGAGGTCCAAAGGGCTTCTTTGAGGTCATGAGAGGACTTTGTCAAGGGGGTCTAATCTCCCCATACCTCTTTATCCAAATGGTTGAAGTATTGGGAAGATGCATTTCACATTCTCATCTTGACAACAAATGGAAAGGAATAGTAGCCATGGAAGGATTGGATGTATTCATCCACCTAAAATTTGTTGATGATACTATCATATTTGGTGAAGTTATCTTGAATGAAGATAACATAATAAAAAAAACACACTCTCATCATATATGATAGCCTCAGGACAATAGATAAATGAGTAGAAATTAGAGGTTTTTTCTGTAACTCACCTTCAAGCCTACAATAATGAATAGTAAGAATCCTAAACTTTAGATAAGGGAAGCTCCTTATGGCATCCCACTATTCATTACACCTACAAAATTAATTGTGGAACTCCCTCTTATATGCATTTAAATCCAAGCTAGCTACATGAAGAGGTAGGTGGTTAACTTTTGCATGCAAAATTACCATGATTAAGTTTGTTTTATCCATGCTCTTGATCTATCTCTTCTCTATTCTCAAAGCCCCAAAATACATAATTGACTCAACCAACAAGATTATGAGAGACTTCATATGGCAAGGAACTGTAGACAAGAAGAAGAACTCCTTGATATCTTGGGATAAAGTTTTCCACCCATAGGCAAATAGAGGAACAAAGAATAAAAAAGCTAACCTTACAAAATTTAGCCATGGGTGGGAAATTGGGATGGAACATTTTCACCAACTGCAACTTAGTCTAGAGCAAGCTAATGAGGAAAAAGTATTTAGACTCCTTAGATAGAACCAGGATTTTCACTACCATGAACCCTCCTCTTAGGTCACACATCTAGAATTTCATAATGAAATGCAAACACATAATTTCTAATCACCTCTCATGGGAAGTCAAAAATGGTAGTAAAGAAAAGTTTTGGGAGAAATCATGGAATGGCGAAAAGCCACTACAAGACAAAGATCACATGGTAGAAATCAAATAATTGTTATGCAACAGATGGGGTACAATGGTGGTTGATTATGTGCAAACTCTTTATGTAGATGGAATCAAGAAACATGGGTGGAAAGATTTGTCCTCCTTGCTCAAATCACTTACAACACTCCTTCAAACCCACAAAATCAACATCAACGAGTTGGAGGATGAGTTGTGATGGACTTGCTCAAAAAGTGGGAGCTACATGCCACCAAGTTGAGATACTCTTCACTAGTGGAACCCCTAGAAGATCAAGAATGGTTTTCCATCAAGTGTTGTTGCAAGGATTGCCTCCTAAAAGCATGAGCATTTACTTGGGTGGCAATAAAAAAGGTACTCATAGGATACAAACTCACTAAAATGGAATTGTAAGGTCCATTTTGATGTGTTCTTTGCAACTAGTTGAAGAGACTAATGATCATTTATTTTTAGGATTCCCATTATCTAGCAGATGTTGGAGTTGGTTGTGTGATTGATTGGAGTGGACTTTCAACCCCCGAAGTCCCTACTATAGCTTTTCAAGGAATGGTGAATTCCTAAATCTAAGGCCATATTCTCTAGTTTATGGATGGCTAGTCTAACAATATTGATATGACATGTAAGGAAAGAGAAATCAATGAATATTTCAAGAGGAGGGACTCAACTGGAAAACATCTCTCTAAACTTGAAACAACCATCTCTGAAGTAGTAATGAGTTGAGCTACCATTAAATCACAAAGGAATGGTCTATTTATAGCTTGGGACAAAGATATACTAAACATTTGGGACAAGAAAAGTCTCCCCTCATTCATGGGATTCATGGAATCAACTATTCCTCCATGAATAAAAGTCTAGTCAAGTGGGTTCTACCACCCCATGGCATGTGAAAGTTAAGTTTCAACAGGACCTCATGGGGCAACTTGGGCTTGTTCAATGCTAGATGTGTCATCAAAGACTCCCAAGGTAACATGATCAAAGCTACCTCTAAGAAGCTATAGCCATGCATGAACAATGAATTAGAATCCAAATCATTTCTTCTAGGTCCCTTTGTTGCAAGTATGTGCTAATCGGTGTTGTCATTGATGTCAACAAGCTTATGTTGTCATTGGTGTCAATTGTGTCAAGAGTATGAGTAGTTTATGTTGTACAAAGATGAGGATGTGAACTATTGTTGAAGGTGATTTGGTTACTTTGTAGAGGTGTTGAAGATGTTGAGAATATGGTTCTGTTGTTTGGTTTCCAAGTGCTTTTGAGAAAATGATTAATAAAGGAAACAATGTGTTGAATATGTGTTCTGGCTTAACAGAGTTGTGATCGAGTTTTGCTCCGTATTTCTTCCTCATTGAAGATATGCTTGTGTTATTTGGATATGTTGTTTAGAGGTGGTTAGAGATGTTATGTTCTAGATTTTGTGCTCTGGTTCGTTGTGCAGAGAAAGTTGTGTTCACTAGTGTGCGGACAGTGTTTATGAGTTGTGCAGACGTGTCTAGGAGAAACTATTTTTCTCTGCATTTCTCTGTAGGTTTGTTTCTAGATTAGCGGTTCTGGATTCATGCTTATAAGGTCTATATCTTTCTTTAGTTCAAGTGGTTCATGGTTTGGCACTTCACAAGTTCATTTCCTAAGTTGCAATTGATGATAGAGTATGATAGAGCTGGTTAAGTACTCTAGTGTGAACTTTCTTCAAGTGAAAGATGTTACAAAGGAATTTGTTGGTTTTCAGGTGCTTGTGGATCATCTTTTGGTTTTGAGGAAGCATACACTTAAAAGTTCATAATGCTAACACAAGTTTGGTTGACTTGGTTGTTTACACTATTGCAGTTGTGCTTTGTGGATTGTGAAACCATGATGAAGCATGTAAGAATGGATTTAGGTCCATACTAAGGCATGATGTGGTCTGCATTCATTTCTTTCCTCCATGAGAATGTTTTGGTCCAGGCCTAATTTGAATTTCATGGGTTAAGATGTGTTTCTAACATTGGAGAATGATTTCAAGGTTGATGATGGTATAAATAAGTGTCAAGGATTCATGAGTAGGTGGATGCATGATGGATATGGTTTTTGTGATGCGAATTTGATTAGGCCAGTGAGAGTTTTCATGTCTTAGGCTACTAGATGCAATGAGCAAAAAATGTCTAATATTTTTCAGTGTTGTTGTGAAGGTGTTGTTTGTGTTGTAGTGATTATTGAGCTTCATTGGAACTGAATTCCATGCATAGATTAGATGCAATTATATCAGTTCATCCCTAGCAATGAGCCTCTTCTTCTTCTATCTCTTTCTTCTGGATAGTGAGTCCTTTGGCAATGAGCATTTCTTTCTTTTGGGCAGTGAGCCTTTTGTAATTCGGTATTGCTACTACTTTATATTGTGAGCTAATCCTCACTGTGGTTTTTCCCTTCTTGGGTTTTCCACGTAAAATCTAGTGTTGTCTTGTGTATGGTGCTATTATGATTTAGTTTATGTTATTTTCTTTTCATGCTTAATCATCATAACAAGTTTAAACGTTAATGTGGATATGAATGTTTGTGAGGGTCTAAAATTTTTGATACAACTGATTCACCCCCCCTCTCAGTTGTCTTGTGTATTCAACAATTGGTATCATAGCAAGGTTCCTTTGAAGAAAGCTTAACAGCTTGAGGTAGATCTGGGATGGCACACAAGAAGGATATTCCCTTGTTTGATGGATCAGACTATGCTCTCTGGAAGGTAAGGATGGAAGCCTTTCTAATTGCTCTTGGTTATGAGATCTAAAAATTTGTTAGTCTAATTACATTGTACCTAAGAATGGTATAAATATTGATGGTGAGATCAAAGCTACTAAAATAAATGGTAAGGCAAAACATGCTCTCTTAAGTGGTCTTACTAATTCTGAGTTGGTGAAAGTTGTGAATTTGAAAACTACTAATGAGATTTGGAAAAAGTTGGAAAGCGTTTATGAAGGAGATGATAAGGTCAAACAAGCTAAAATGTAGAATCTAAAGCTCACATTTGAGACGATGCAAATGTCTGAAGATGAAAACATTACAAGCTACTTACAGAAGGTGGATGAAGTTGTCAATGACATCAAATGACTTGGTGGAAATATAGATGAAAATGAAGTGATATTGAAGGTACTTAGAACTCTTCCTAAAGCATATAGTCATAAGGTTTCTGCTATTGAAGAATTACAAAATTTGAATCAATTTACCAAATATCAGTTGCTTGGTACCTTAATTTGTTTTGAAATAAGAGAGTTTGGCACAACTAGTGGAATTGCAAAGGATGAGACTACTTTTAAGGCTAGCAAATCAGAGAAGACTATGGAATCAGATCCGGAAGAACTTGATGAAGTGGAAGTTAACTTTGGGAGAAGGATGAAAAAGGGTACTAGAAAGTTTAGTGGTAAGTTGCCTTTTAAATGTTTCAATTGTGGAAAAATAGGTCATTATGCTTCAAGATGTCCAGATAGAGCTCTGAGGATTAAGAATAGGGAAAACAGAGGTAAGTTGGTTAAGAAAAGTTACTATGTTAGAGAAGATGCAAGTATATTTGATGATGAATCTGATTATGAGGATGATAATGATAATTAATGCTTATTCATAGCCCTAAGAGATGAAATTGTTTCTGCTAACTCTGGAAGTTGTGTGAAGGAAAAGGGTCTGGAAGCAAGTGCTGACCCTGAAGGCACTATAATGTCTATTTTTCATGCTAGAAGAGAAAAAGATGACTAGATCATTGACAGTGGATGCTCAAATCATATGACAGGTGATAAGAGTAAGTTTGTTAAAGTTGGAAAATATGATAGTGAAGTAGTTAGGTTTGGTGGTGATGAAGTTGCTAAGATTTGTGGAAAAGGTTCAATCAATTTTGATGGAAAGCATAACACTGATGATGTTCTTTATGTCAAAGGTTTAAAGCATAATATCTTGAGTGTTGGACAGATGTGTAGCAAGGGTTACAATCTTATGTTTCAGGATGATGGTTGTGAGATCAGAAAAAGCTCCGGAATAGTGATTGCTACTAGAAAGAGGACGGGTGGAAATGTTTATCATCTCAAAGGTGGTGTTAGTTATTGCTTTATGACTCAAATCAATGAGAGTTGGCTATGGCATAGGAGATTGTGTCACATCAATCTTGATAGCCTGGTAAGGATAAGTTCAGTTCAAGCTATGAGAGATCTACCAAAGATTACAAAGCCCATCAATGTTGTTTGTAAGGAATGTTAGATTGGAAAGCAAACAAGAATAAGCTTCAAAGTCAAGGATCAGTCATCTACCAGACTATTGGAATTGGTACATATAGATTTTTGTGGTCCTACCCGAGTAAGGAGTTTTCAAGGTGACATGTATTTTATGTTATTTATTGATGGTTGTTCTAGAATGACATGGGTCACTTTTCGTAAGGAAAAATCAAAAACCCTAGATAAGTTTAAAGCCTTTAAAGCAATGGTTGAAAATAAAATGGATATGAATATCAAATGTTTGAGGTCTGATAGAGGTGGAGAATTTACTTCTAATGAGTTTAACATGTTTTGTGAGGATCATGGGATAAAGAGGCATTTATCTACCCCTAGGACTCCTCAGCAGAATGGAGTGGTTGAAAGGAAGAACATGACTGTTCAAGAAGCTACAAGGACAATGATCAAAGAAGCAAACCTACTGAAAGTCTACAAGAGAGAAGCAATTCATATTGTTTTCTACATACAAAACATAGTACAAGTAAGAGCAAATGACACAAAGACTCCCTATGAGCTACGGTATGGAAGGATTCCCACTGTTAAATATTTCAAAGTTTTTGGAAGCAAATGTTATATCAGAAGAGATGAAGAACTAGGAAAGTTTGATGCAAGGTGTGATGAAGGTATCTTCCTTGGGTATTCTACTAGAAGTAAAGCTTATCGGTGCTACAACAAAAGGCTAAGAAAAATTATTGAAAGTGCTAATGTTAAGGTTGATGTTAATGAATATGAATTGGATGAGTCTTCTTGTGGAGAAGAAGAAGAAACTAAAGAAAAAGAAGTACAGGTTGAAGAACAAGAAGCTCCAGAAAGGACCCCTAAAACTCCCAAGTATGTGTAGAAGCATCACTTTGAAGACCAGATCATTGGTGATAAGAGCAAATGTGTATTGACAAGAAGCAGAGCTACTGAAGAACAGGTAAATCTATGTTTACTTTCTAAAGTTGAACATAAAACAGTGGTTGAGACATGCAAGGATGAGTATTGGATCAAGGATATGGAAGAACTAATGCAAATTGAGAAGAACTAGACTTGGGAACTTGTCCCAAGACTAGAGAACAAAAATGCAATTGGAACTAAGTGGGTATTCTGGAACAAATTGAATGAGAATAGAGAATTTGTAAGAAACAAGGAAAGACTTGTGTGTAAAGGCTGCTCACAAGTGGAATGAATAAACTATGAGGAAAATTATGCTCTAGTGGCAAGAATGGAGGCCATTAGGATGTTTTTAGCTTTTACAGTACATAAGGATTTCAAAGTATATCAAATGGATGTGAAGTCTGCTTTTTTGAATGGTGAGTTGGAAGACGAAGTGTACATAGAGCAACCAGAAGGATTTCAATTGTTAGATAAGCCAAATATGGTTTGTAGGTTGAAGAAGGCACTATATGGATTGAAGCAAGCCCCCAGAGCTTGGTATACAAGGTTAGACAAGTATTTATTATAGCAAGTATTCAATAAAGGGTCTACAAATAGCAATATGTACATCAAAGTAAGTGGAGATCAAATTCTGATTGTGGAAGTGTATGTAGATGATGTAATCTTTGGTGGAAATGAAGGTATGAATAAGAGTTTTGTAAATGAAATGCAGAAATAATTTGAAATGTCAATGTGTGGGGAAGTGAACTTCCTTGGCTTACGAATCAATCAAACAAATAAGGGTATTTTCATTTCTCAGTCAAAGTATGTAAAATAGTTATTAAAGAAGTTTGGAATGGAAGATTCTATACTAGTTTGTATTCCTATGGTTGCTGGTTGTAAGTTGAGCAAGAATGATGAATCTCGTAAGGCTAATCAGAGCAAGTATAGATCAATGATTGGAGGATTACTATATTTGACTAGTACTAGACCAGATATTATGCATGTAGTCTATCTTGTGGCTAGATTTCAAGCAGATCCTAGAGAGTCACATGTTATGGCAGTGAAGAGGATATTCAGATATTAGAAGGGCACTTTTGATCATGGCTTGTGGTATCCAAAATATACTGAATTTACTCTAAGTGCTATACAGATGTAGATTGGGCTAGATGTGTAGATAACAGGAAAAGTACAAGTGGTGGTGCATTCTTTCTTGGATGCATATTGGTCTCTTGGCTAAGTAAGAAACAAGATTCAATGTCTTTATCTACTGCAAAGGCGGAGTATATTGTTGCAGCATCATGTTGTACATAGGTGTTATGGATGAGACAAACCCTGAAGGATATCAAAGTTGTGCCTGACGAGCCAATCTCTATTTTCTGTGATAATACAAGTGCTATTAACATTTTAAAGAATGCGATGATGCATTCAAGGACAAAGCATATTTCAATTAAGTATCACTTTCTGAGAGAGAAGGTTGTAGAGAATGAAGTAAAGCTTGGGTATGTTCCTACAAAGGATTAGGTTGCTGACATATTCACTAAGGCTCTTCCTAAGGACACATTTGAGCATCTTCGGGAAAAGTTAGGGGTTATTGCCCCTCCTTCTTGGAACTAGATGCATAACAAGATGCATCAATCTAGTGGATTTCAAGATTCATTCCTTTCTGTACTAATGTTGGAGGCTACCTCTCAGGGGGAGCAGGTAGTGGTCATGATGATTGTTGCAGTCAGGGGGAGTAAGAGTTGATACAATTTGGTGTGCACTCCTAAGGGAGAGTATTCAGATCAGTGAAAAGAAAAGATCATGTGACTTGATAAGAGTGAAAGAAGAGGTGTATCACCCTTTTCCATTAATGTCAAAGGGGGAGAGAGAGCAATGTGAAATAGAAATGAATCAGTAATTAGGGAGAGAGAGTAATGTGTAAAAGAAAGGGGGAGAGTAAGAAAGTAAAGAAGATTGGTGCAGAGTTGTGTCTTGACAGTTTTTCACATTATGTGTTGCCATCAATGACAAATGGGGAGAATGTTGCAAGTATGTGCTAATCGATGTTGTCATTGATGTCAACAAGCTTATGTTGCCATTGGTGTCAACTGTGTCAAGAGTATGAGTAGTTTGTGTTGTACAGAGATGCGGATATGAACTATTATTGAAGGTGATTTGGTTGCTTTGTAGAGGTGTTGAAGATGTTGAGAATATGGTTCTATTGTTTGGTTTCCAAGTGCTTTTGAGAAAATTTGATTAATAAAGGAAATAGTGTGTTGAAGATGTGTTCTAGCTTAACAGAGTTGTGATTGAGTTTTTCTCCACATTTCTTCCTCATTGAAGATCTACTTGTGCAATTTGGATATGTTGTTCAAAGGTGGTTAGAGATGTTATATTCTAGATTTTGTGCTTTGGTTCGTTATGTAGAGAAAGTTGTGTTCACCAGTGTGTGGACAGTGTTTCTGAGTTGTGCAGAGGTGTCTAGGAGAAATTATTTTGCTTCACATTTCTCCACAGATTTGTTTCTAGCTTTGTGATTCTAGATTCATGCTTATAAGGTCTATATCTTTCTTCAGTTCAAGTGGTTCATGGCTTGGTGCTCTGCAAGTTCATTTCTTAAGTTCCAGTTGATGACAGAGTATGATAGACTTGGTTAAGTACTCTAGTCTAAACTTTCTTCAAGTGAAAGATGTTACAAAGGAATTTGTTGGTTTTTAGGTGCTTGTGGATGTTTCTAGATCATGTTCAAGCTTGGTGCATGGTCTGCATGTCGTCTTTTGGTTTTGAGGAAGCGTGCACTTAAAAGTTCATAATGTTAACACAAGTTTGGCTGACTTGGTTGTTTACACTAATTGTGGTTGTGCTTTGTGGATTGTGAAAACGTGATGAAGTGTGTAAAAATGGATTTAGGTCCATGCTAAGGCATGATGTGGTCTGCATTCATTCCTTTCCTCCGTGGGAATGTTTTGGTCCAGACCTAATTTGAATAAATCATGGGTTAAGATGTGTTGCTAACATTGGAGAATGATTTCAAGGTTGATGATGGTATAAATAAGTGTCAAGGATTCGTGAGTAGGTGGATGCACGATGGATATGGTGTTTGTGATGCAAATTTGATTAGGGCAGTGAGAGCTTTCATGTGTTAGGTTACTGGATGCAGTGAACAGAAGGTGTCTACTATTTTTCAATGTTGCTGCAAAGGTGTTGTTTGTGTTGTGGTGAATATTGAGCTTCATTTGAATTGAACTCCATGCATAGATTAGATACAATTATATCAGTTCATCCCTAACAGTGAGCCTCTTCTTCTTCTATCTCTTTCTTCTAGATAGTGAGTCCTTTGGCAGTGAGCCCTCTAGTAGTGATCCTTTTGTAATTTGGTATTGCTACTAGTTTATATTATGAGCTAGTCCTCGCCGTGGTTTTCCCCTTCTTAGGTTTTCCACATAAAATCTGGTGTTGTCTTGTGTATGGTGTTGTTATGATTTAGTTTATGTTATTTGCTTTTCATGCTTAATCATCATAACAAGTTTAAAGGTTAATGTGGATCTGAATGTTTGTGAGAGTTTGAAATTTTTGATACAGCTGATTCACCCCCCCTCTCAGTTGTCTTGTGCATTCAACACCCTTGTTGGTAAAATCATGTAACATCGACACAATAATGATAAAGGGTGATTCTATGGTAATCATACTATGTGTCCAGAAAAGACACTCAACCAACTAGAGAATAAATAATATTTTAAATGCAACATGAGACATACTAGATAACTTATCTTCCTTCTCTGTCACTCATTGCTATCATGAAGGAAATAAGGTGGTAGACTTCTTATCAAACCAAGGGATCAATGATAATAATGAGATAATCATAAGTAATGACATCAACTGCTAGCCAAGGCTTAATATGATTTTGGATCAATAACTCAAAATATCTCAATGATGCCATAATCATTCAACACAACATGAACCTCCCTCGAATTCATTCATAATCAATGCCCACAAACTGGTTTAGTACCTCCTACACATTTGGACACATTTGAGATTGTTCTTTCCTAATGATATCTACTACTGATAGCTTCTCACTCTTTTGCAATACTCAAATTGATATCCCCTACTCTCTTTCTTCTGTGTGCTCTAGAGTTGATGTCGATAGACTCTTATGGAGCCACTCATCCACATTGGTGGCAAATTGACGCAGATGGCCTTCCTCGAGGAGATCAACGAAGCCAAACTGTAGAAAGTATTCTTCTTTCAAAGTGGAGACATCCTTGCCACCATCCAAGAGGTGCTTGGTAGAGACTTCATAGAAGTTCATCATAGAGTCAACATCGACATTTCTTCCATGTTTGTGTCAAATATCTTTATAATCACTAGTGATAAGGAGCCCACCAAGGCTTTGGGGAAAATACTACATTTGGGAGAAAATTAGAGTGGGCATGGAGGCAACTGTAGACAATGTTGCTCTAGCTAACATGTCATCTCTCCCCCTCATGGCCTTAGAATGTCATGAGCTAGCATCTATTAGCACAGTTTATAGCTTTGAATCTAGACTACCATGGCACTAATCAAATAAGTTGCAAACATCCAAAAATATCTTAAAGGATTAACGAGCTTTTATAACCCCACCTTGGATGCATTGGCACTCTACAAGCTAGAGAAGAGTTCCCCATTCTAGGAGTGCTTTAATGTGGCGAAGGTAGCTCATGCTTCTTGCAATGATGGAAAGGTCTAGTGAAATAAGAGGACAAAACTTATGTTTCCACTTGTATCAATGTAGAAAATGTCTAATGTCCCACAATCTATATATAGAAAGCAAAGCCTACCATGACTTGAAATTGTAGTATATTTTGTACTCTTAGGGGTTTGGTTTATTGGCTTGCTCTCTTAGTCATTTTGGTTTGTTTTTATGGCTTGTTTACTCAACAATTTTGTCTTAGGCATCGACCTTCACTCTTTAGCCATTTTGTTAGGTGCACCATAATCTCATCTTTTAGCCATCTTAGTAATGTAAATTTGTAATGCCTATATGTAGTTTCTATCAAAATATTAATAGAATGGGAGATGACCCTTACCCCTCATTTGAATTACCAAAAATAAATAAATTAAAATCAAAAATCTATTTTTGGAAATCTTTATCTACCTAAGTAATTCAAATTTTATCTTGTTTACCTAACAACATCTATGAAAGAAGTACTTTTTGGAGAATCTTATCTACCTTAAGTAATTCAAATTTTATCTTGTTTACCCAACAGCATCTATGAAAGAAGTACAATTTTTTCTTTTTTAAACATGAATGTTTCACCTAATATACGGATTCGAACTCAACTTGATTAAACTTACAACAAAATTTATTATTACTTTTTCTAATTCAACAAACCTTCCGGCCTAAGGAATACAAGGTTAGGAGCGTTCAATTAAACCATGATAATGAATGCTAGGTGTTGTACTAAAAGGCAAAAATATAGAATATTTACTATTGCAATAAACGGAACCTATCAAAGTCACGACAAGAATCACTGTGCACAACATAAATTCGGAAAAGTAAAAAGCATAACATACACGTATGCTTATGCTTTGCTTTCCAAGAATGCAAAACAAGATTAGACGAAGACAATCAACTTTTTCCGTGTCAAATCCGTCCAAAATAAGTAGAATATTATCCACACCGTTTAAATCAAAACAAAAAAGAAAAAGCCAAAAGAAACAAATTATCACCATTAACCCTAACAGTAACAGTTGAAGGAAAAAAAGAAAAAGAACCAGAGCAAATTCAGGCAAGAAAGTTTGACGAAAGTAACACATTCCGTCTGAAAATGGCTAAAACTCAAAACGGTCCCAAATCCCACGCGTTTCCCCGCCATTTTAGCATTGAATTTGATCATCAAAGAAAAACTGAGATAAATCCGGCAAAAGGTTGTCCAAAATAAATGCATTGTGAACGCAAATAACACCATAAACATGACAAAAACTGCTCGACCAGACGAGGAATGGCAAGTTGTTGGTTTGAAAGCTTTTTTGTTTGAATTATTAAGGAGGTTGTTTGCAAAATCTTGGAAGGGCATAATAATAATTTGATTTGCTTTATGCTTTTTCGCTTTTGCTTTTACTTCTTTCTCAGCCTTTTTGGGCGCCTTTTTCGTGACGGCAGGTGCGTCTGCCCAGTCGCTTTCTCTTTTGCTTTTCTTGGAATTAACAGTCAGGAAAGTGCGAAAAAAAATCGCGTTAATTTTTATCGCATCTACGCAAGAAAAAACGCGCTTGAAATTGAAAAAAAAAAAGTTTGTTTTTTATTCATGTCAGTGGACCTTCAATTCTCTGTCGTTTCGCGGAAAATAAGCAAGCTTTCGTTTTCTTCGACTTTTACCGCGTCTTGCTTTTTTCCCTGTCAATAAAGCACTTTATTGCACTTCCTCACCGATTTTCTGCCTTATTTGGTCAAATTCGTCGATATCTTAAATTCTCAAATGCTCAAATTGCACCGCAGAGGGCTTCCGTTGTGATAGAGTTTGTATGTTGTGAAAGTTTTAAAAAAACAAAAAAAAAATTGCGCTTTATTGCAGGTCTTGGCTTTTTCCGTCTGAATTCATCAATATTTTACTCAAATTTCAATTCAAATGAGTTGTAGTTGTTGTGATCTTGTTCTAGATTAGGGTTTGAATTGTTTGAGAGAGAAAAGTTGAGAAAAGATCGATTTTGTTTTGCGTACCGGTTTTCTGTGATCGCCTCGCTTTCGTTGGTTGAATTTCTTTAAGTATCTTTGTTGAAATTGCACGCCAAGCCTTGTTTGTTTGAATTCAGCGTTATCTGTCCTCAAATTGCCCTGCAAAGACCTTGACTTTGTTGAAGTTTAAGGTCTGTATGTTGTGAAAGGTTGAAAAGAAGAGAGAGTGCTTTGTTGCGTTTGCTTACCGGTATTTTTTCATCATCTGAATTCTCGTCGATATCTTTGATCCGTTCGCACTGCAAACGCAGACCTTTGTTGTTGTTTGTTATCTTTGTTCTAGCTTAGGGTTTGCATGCTCTGTATCTAAAAAATGTGTAAAAGCTCTGCAAATGTTGAGGGAACGCGCAATTTTGCCATCAAGTTGTTCGGAGCCACGATTTCTGTTTGTGTTTGTGATGAATCCTCGCAGGAGGAGAACAGCTCTCGCAAGCGGCCTGCGCAGGGCGAAACGGCTTCGAATTCTTCAAAATCTTTGAAGACGACGGAAAATCTTCACCAGAAGGGCGAAAATTTGTGCGATTTGAGAGACGAAGGAGCAAAATCTTCGGAAAATATTCAAGAAAAAAGCGAAAGTCTCTGCAATTTAAGCGACAGAGGAGCAAAATCTTTGAAGAAGCCGGAAAATTCTGAAGAGATAAGCGAAATTTCTTGCAACATCGAGGCATCTGAGCAAAAAGCGCCGCCGAAGCCTGAAAAGCCAGTGGCTTGTCCGCGTTGCCACAGTTTGGAGACGAAATTTTGCTACTTCAACAATTATAACGTGAATCAGCCGCGGCATTTCTGCAAGAACTGCAGGCGCTACTGGACCGCCGGAGGAAGCATGCGCAACATCCCTGTCGGTGCCGGCCGCAGAAAGAGTAAACATTTTACCGCCTTTCACCTCTCCAAGTCCATGGATTTGCAGGATCAAAAGATGAAACTTGAGAATTTTGATGAATCCATTGAAGCCAAGAATTCAGAACTGGAGGGTTCAGATTCCGTGGGATTTGTGAATCCTGATGGAGTTTCTGCCGTTTCTGCTGCGGGGTTTGTGAATCTGTTCGATCAAAATTCGACTCCATGGATTCCTAAAATCCAACAGAACGTTAATTCAAACGACTTTCTGAACTGCCTTGTACTCCATGGACGGCCTTTGAGTACCAAATTGCATTCTAAATAAATCTCAGGGTGCTAAATTCTATACGAAATACTATAAATTGTAGGAAGTTTGTCTCTGGTTTTTTCTGCTTACAGGTTGAAGGCGCCTGTTTCTGTTATAAATTTAAGCCTTTTTTATTTCCTGCTTAATATCAGAGAATTTTACTTTTTACAAATTTAAGTTTTTTTGGTTGCTTGAATGTCAAAAGAATTTTAGATTCTTTTCATGAGAGCAAAGATTTCGCATTTTAAAGTTTGTTTTTTCCCTCAACAAAATTTGATTGTTCATAATTATTAGAAATAACTCTTCTCCTTTTACAGTAACATTTTGGATGCAGTTAAATTCCAATAAAATATTATATAATTATGTTAAGTTTTTAAAATATATTTAAAATGATACATAAAAACCAGTTTATATAAAAAATTAAATCTAAATTTATATGTATTGTAGACTTTTCTTAATATGTATTGTTGAGGTTTTTTTTTTAATTAATTAAAATTGTGGGGTTATAAATGGAAGATTTGGTCCCCTCCCAAGAAAATAAATACCATTTATTTTCAACTTATATTTATTTTAACAATGTGAAAAGTGACTTTACATGACCATGTAATTAATTTCTATTATTAATAATATAAAGAAAATATAGTTTTATTATTATATTTGACGTATTATAGATGCCATTTTATCTCTATCTTTTTACATCTACAGCTATTTCATAAGCAACCAAATTAATCTGGTCTCTATTAAATGAATATTTTGTATGGTAAGGAATAATTTAAATATAACTATATTTTGGATATTAAAAAG
The DNA here is from genome assembly GCA_027924645.1 of Cunninghamia lanceolata. Classification (NCBI taxonomy): domain Eukaryota; kingdom Viridiplantae; phylum Streptophyta; class Pinopsida; order Cupressales; family Cupressaceae; genus Cunninghamia; species Cunninghamia lanceolata. Next base: position 7,709,443 of record BSBN01001001.1, on the reverse strand, counting down.
CTGATATAAAAAGGTATAGCTAACCAATATTTTACTAACAGTAATAAATAAACAAAACTGCATGTGAAAATAGATTGTTATTTCGAATATTTACAATCTTACTATCCGACTAGTTTATTCATATTCTCATTGTTGGGGTTCGTGTTATTCACGTTTGGTTGGTTTCGTTATATCAAGATTTTTTTTTTAATATATGAGAAATTTTCAAGTTGGCAAGATTTGGTTAAAGTTGTAGGTCAATCTGCTATTATTAAAAATATTATGAAAATGAAAATTGAGGTGTCAACATTTCAATCTAGGCGGCTTACTTTTCAAGGCTTTTAATAATAATTAAAGGCATGTCTAGTTTTTATTTTAAAAATATGTAATTATGGGATTCCTGTGTGGTGCCCTCTACAAACATACGACACGGATTTCCCTTATATCTACAGCATTAATTAAGCTAAAACTTAATGGGAGTTTGTAGATATTTAGTCCTTTTATCTTCTTCTCTTGCACTTTTTTTTTTATATTGAAAATTTTTTTCATTTTTTTTTTTAATTGTATTATTTGCACTTTGGAGAGCTGCAAGTTGTTTGAGGGTTCTGGTTCTCCTTCATGAACAATTTGTAGTCTTTTCCTTGAGTATTGGTCCTCTTAGTCCTCTTCTTTCTGCCTTGATTCACGAATTTTCATTGTTATTGCTTTATGAAATATTGGTTTGTAAAAATCCCACTTTTCTTAAAAATCTAACCATAGCCCACTTAGGTTTTTTTTTTCCTATATTTGAATTTAATTTTTTGATTTTCCCGCCTGGGTTGGTTAGGGAGTCGTCTAGTCTTGCACATGTGAGAAGTATCTTACGCAACACGGTGCTGACCGAGGCATTTACTCCTCGGCCGAGAGAAGTAATAGCGAAGATTATAGATCCTAATGGCTCGGCAGAAGTTGGGGATGGAAATGTTGTTGCAGGTAAAATGTTTAAGGAGGCCTTAGACATCAACCATGCCGCCCCTTCGCCCGAAGATGCAAGCTTTGAGGTGTGGGAGGAGGGAGAGGAGGGTAGTGGTGGTTACGGGAGCAACGTTAGCAAAGGACAGGATGGCGTTGGGCAAGTAGAAGGTAAGGACTCTGGCTTGCCGCGTAAATTGATTCTTCAGCCCAATCCTGGTATGCAAATTGCAGTTAATTCAGAAGAGACTAGACTTATGAATGTGGCTTTGTTCTTTGTTTGCTTGGATGTGGATAAAATGCCTGCGAGGAGATTTTTTCGATCATTGGCTTTACTTCGTGTGGGGAAAAAAGATGGGTGTGTTTGTTTCATTCTGTAGAATGATTTCAAAAGGGATTTTTGTTATAATTTTAAAAAATCATACCATGCGAAAAAAAATTCTTGAGAGAGAAATGTGGAATGTAGGAAGAACTCTATTTAAAGTGTTTCAATGGACTCTCGGGGCTTCTATGCATGACATAAAATTTTGTTTTGTTCCAAGATGGCTTTTGATTAAAAATGTGCCTATTCAATTGTGGGCTTTTCTGCTCAATTTGCTTGAACTGTTGGGTAAAACCTTGAAGGTGGAAGATTCTAAAATGACATTGTCCCATATGGATGCTAGGGTGCTAGTGTCCCTCAAAATAGGAGTAAATATACTCGATTGTCTCCAGGTGATTCTTGAAAATAGAACTTTAGAATGTGCAGTGGTAGGCCTTGGAGGCCTGAATTCTTGTTTCCTATGCAAATCTGATGGGCACCAAAGGAAAGATTGTCCAATTTTAAAAGAGAGAAATGATGATAATCGGTTTGAACCTGGTGAACTGTCTAAGAATGTCTCTGGCTCGGGAGGAGGTGGACATAGAACTGTCCCAGTCACTAAGGCAGAAGAGCCTATTCCTGTGGTGGCCGAGCCTTTTTCGTGCCCTTGGCCTTCCCAGCCTGGCCCCGGGTCCTTGGATGGGGCTTTGAGAGAAGTTAGAAATAGCATGGAGAAATTGAATTTAGATAATATCCCACCAAAGGATGGCATTCTTGGTTCCTTAGTTTTGGGCAAAGCCTCACCTTTCTCTTCTCCCTCTGCTGCTAAGTAGAATGTGGTTTTCGGAGAGGCCAGTGTAACTATGGTGGATAACTCTCCTCAAGTTATATCTAATCCCCCTTGTGCCTTTGAGGCATTGGATTCTTTATCATAGGTTTGTCCCCTCGATGATGAGCAAAAAGTTGTTTGGAATTCGGTTCTGGTAAGGGAGAGTGATCCAATCTCAAAAAGCCTGGTTGAGGCTGCCTTGGGTGACTCTCCCAGCATTGTAGGAAAAGGAGTGACAATTTGTTAAGGAGGTGCCCCGGTGGTTATCCTTGACAAAAAGAATGCCCAACAACTTGCTTTGATGAAAATCAGAGAAGATTTATTAGCTAGGAAAATGTAAGAGCTTGTACAAGAGATTGGTCTCCCTTCTCAATCAGATGTTCCCCTAAAAGAGGGTGAAGTAGAAGAGATTGAAAGCTGCCCTAAAGGGGATGGGGAAAGAAAAAAGAGGAAATATGTCAAAAGGAAATTGGTTGATTGCAAAAGCGTAAAAGGGGGGAAACTCCCCAAATGCTTTGATAAAATGGGTGTTTCCAAGGAGTAGGCTCATTGACTGTTGGTCTGTGTCTAAATCCTATGGCTCTCTATGAAGTTCTTTAGTTGGAATGTAAGGGGTTTAGAATCCCTAGATGGAAAGTACATTGTTAGGGATCTAGTTAACAAGAATAGGAATATGGATTTCCTTATGTTGCAGGAAATTAAAGCCATCAATTTCTAGTTAGACAATGTGCTCAGATTCATCTGAAAAGATTCCTTTAAAATTTGTACCAAGCATAATAAGGGTAAAGGAGGAAATACAATCTTAATTAACCCCATTTGGGAACAATTTTTGTCCCAATCTGGATTCTCTCCCTGCAATAGGGTAGCATGGGCATGCTTTGAAAAGAATGGTGAGCAATTTGGCATCTGCTCTCTGTATCCCTCAAATGATCATAGAGAAAGGGGTGAACTTTAGGAATGGCTTTCTATGCATCTCCCTAAAATTCCATGGATATTTGCAGGAGATTTCAATATGGTGGAAAATAGAGAAGACAAGGTAGGAGGTATTAATGTAGGTTGGAAAGGGAATGAGAAATTCTTCTGGATCAGTTTTAAAAAGACTCTTAAATTGGTAGACCCTCTGGAAGGTGCCAAGAGCAAAAACTATGGAATTTGGTTCACTTGGTGCAATGCCCAAACAAGTACTAGAAGAATTTATAGCAGACTTGATAGAATGAATGTAAACAAAGAATTTTTTCAGTTTAAAATCCCTAAAGAAGACAATGCAGTCAAAGTCTTTCCTAGCTCTCTTTCTGATCATCACCCAATTTGTGCAGATATATTCCTTGTTGACCATAATATGGCCTCCAAACCCAAAGCTGTTAACCCTTTTAAGCTTAATATAAGGTTTCTAGAAAATGATGACTGTATGCAAGGAATTATGTTAGTAAGAAACATCATCAAGTCAATCCATGCCCATGACAAGACTATTAGTTATTGGTCTGAACTTGTTAAGGCTTGCCAAGAGGTTTTCAAATGTGTGGAAAGAAATGTGCAATGGATAGGAAAAAGAAAGAGAGGGAACTTCAAAGAAGTTTTCTGGACTCTGAAATGAAGTTACAAGCAGCCCCATTTGATGAGGAGTAAAATTCTGTCTTGAATGCCACTAAGCATAAACTCAGATGGTTTGAAACCCTTAGAGCCCAAAGTGCAAAAAATAGGGCCAAGTTGAATTGGATCAAAGGTGGGGACAGATGCTCTAAATATTTCTTCAATCTCCTGAAAAGTAAATTTAGGCAAGAACACATTGAATCTATTGTGGAAGAAGGCACTACCTATTCAAACCTTGATGATATTAAGCTTCTCTTTAAAAACTTCTAAGAGAACCTCTTTAAAGTAGAAGATGATAATGTTGCATGTACAAATGCACAAAGGATATGCTCCTTGATCTGTCCTAGGAAAATTGATGTGGAAATGGCAGAAAAGCTAAAGTAGAACATATCCAAAGAAGAAATTAAATGTGCCATTCTATCCATGAGTAACTGTAAATCTCCTGGGATTGATGGGTTACCAGTAGAATTTTACAAAGTTAATATTGATTGGATAGTTGATGACCTTTTTGAGGTGTATCAAGAGGCTATCAACAATGGATATTTGGGTAAGGATATTAACAGAGGTATAATTAAACTTTTGTCCAAGGGAAGTGATAAATCTAATTTGAGAAATTGGAGGCCTATAACACTGCTCAATGTTTCATATAAGATTATTGCCAAAGTGTTGGCAAGGAGACTAGTAGACATTCTACCTGCAATAATCAATGTAGCTCAAATAGACTTTATCAAAGGCAGGTACATCTTAGAAAACCTTATTACTAGCTAGGAAGCCACACACTGGGCCAAGGAGTCTAGACATAATGCAGGGATCCTATTGTTAGACTTCAAAAAAGCTTATGACAAGGTGGAGTGGTCATTTATAATCTGCATTCTTAAAGCTTATGGTTTTCCTTAGGAATTTTTTAAAATGGTAGAAATGTTATTTAAAGATGCTTCATCCTAGGTTGAAGTCAATGGTGCTCTTTTGTCTTCTTTTTTAATGGGGAGGTCCATTAGGCAAGGTTGCCCTTTGGCCCCAGCCTTATTTGTAATTGCATCTGAAGCGTTGTTCTACTTACTGAGAACTGACAAGATCCCAGGAAGATTTGAAGGTATTAGACTCCCAGATGGTAATCCCTTGCTTAATATGTAGTTTGCTGATGATACTGCTTTGTTTCCAGTTTTAGAAAGAGAAAATCTAGAAAACTTAAGTCTCAGATTGAAAGTCTTTTGTTCTACCTCAGGTCCAAAGGTATCCTTTAATAAATCCTTCCTCATTGGTTGGTTTGACTCCCCACCTGTTTGGCTTGGTGTGGATGATTGGCAATGGGGTGGTCCAAAAAAGATAGTCAGGTTTCTTGGCATTCCTTTTGCTCTTAATCCCTCTCTCAAGCAAATGTGGAGTTGGCTTTTCACAAAAAATGAGGTTAAGCTTAAGAGTTGGACCAGGCAGGCCCTTTCTCTAGCTGGAAGATTTCAAGTATGTCAAAAAAAATTATCTGCATATACTGTATATTATGCTTCCATGTGACTTTTCTCTAACTTGTAGATCGAGAGCATTCAGAAAGAAATCAGGTTTTTCTTATGGTCAGATGGCAAGGGACATGGTAAAAAACATCATGTCAATTGGAAATGGTGTTGTACTAGTAGAGATCATGGTGGGTTAGGGTTGAAAGATTTGAAATTGCATGGGATAGCATTAGTAGCTAAATGGATTATAAACTCTATGGAGGGCTCTGAGCCTTGGAAAGTCCTTGTGAGAAATAATATTAAATTGGCTTGTCCTAAAGATGCCCCAAGCTGGAAAAATTTGCATCCTCTTGACCTCCTTTTTGGGAATTTTAAAGTGAAGCCTTTTGGTTTAGTTGTTTTTGCCTCCATTTTGAAGGCTTGGGAATTCTGCAGACCTCTTATTACTATCCCTGATGGAGACAATACTTTGATTCAGTGGGGATATCACAATTCTATATGGTGGTCCCTAAAATATAAGGAGAAGCCCTTGGCTATTATCCAAGGTTGTTCTGGACTTAAGTGGCACAAATTGGGCTTGTCTTCTTTTCAAGAAGTGACATGTCCTGATGGCATGAAAAGTTGGGAATCTTTAAAAGGTGAATTCGGGCTGAAAGACACTCAAAAGAGAACTTATTCTATGTTGGTCTTTGCATACTCAATCATTCCTACCCATCCAAGTTTCTTGTGTGTGTAGGACTGGGTGAGTATGCTTAAGTGGAAAGACGGAGGCAATTTAATAGGTTGTGTTACCAAAAGGATCTATAAGCTTCTTCGGGATTTTTATGAGATCTTTGAACATTGTACAAAGGCTTGGGACTGTGATTTTAGTTTTAGAGACCTTCGTTATTGTTTTATGTCATTCTAGTCTAAGCCATTGAAACCAAAGAAAGGATGTTTGAGGTGGTTATTAGGGTTGAAGAAATTGCCAATAGGTTTCAACAGTTATCTTTGTAGTCTTTGTAATGTCCATGAAAGTTGTGATCATATTTTCTTTGACTGTCCTTTTGCATATCAGGTCTGGAGTATGTTTTTTAGCAGTCTTTCTAACTGGTCTTTATCTAACTCTAAATGCAAAATTAGAATTATCTTTGGTCATTTCTCTGGTCTTGATGCTAAAAATAAAATATTTTGGCTAGTTCTAACAATTGAAGTTTTGTGGATACTGTGGAAAAAGAGGAATGAGGATTAATTTCAAGGCAAGCCTAGAGTTCTTACTGGGTCTAATTCTAGGCTCACACATATTGACATTTACTTACAGGTAGTTGTTTCTGTGAAGGATCAGTTGGCCAATCTGTCCAAGATGGCTGATAGAGGGTTCTCCTCATCACAAGCCTCTGAACCTGTTCTTTCTGAAATGAAGTCGTTAGACATTGACAGAGCTAGCCAATCCTTCAACTCAAGGCTAGATGTAATGTTGTTATAGTTCAAAAATTTACATCTTATGGAAGCAAATAATGTTGTTAACTCTTAGGAGGAGATACCTCAGGTAGCTTACATGTTGCATGTTGCTCCCAATGAAATTGAAGAAGATAAGATTTATATGGATAGTGCTGGAGTGGGCCATGCTGCTCCTGAATCAAAATGTGAACCAGAATTAGGTGATATAGAAAGTGGCCTATTCAGTGATGAACTAGTATATGATCTTCCAGAAGTTTAGTAGAAAATTTTAGTAGTAATACTTCTAAATTTTGTTCTGGAATAGTATTTAGGACTCTTTTAGTATGTGTAGGGCTTATGTTATTATATATTTGTAAGATCTAATTTTGATTCATTTTTGGATTTTGGCTATAAAGACTTTAATCCTGAGAGAGTGGCCATCTTGGCCATAACATATGTAGCGACACTGCTATAATTTTTTGGTAATATGGTTAGACTATCTTTAATAAAAAAAAATGTATTATTTTAATAATTAATTTGTCTTGTTTTATGTATAATTTATTTATAGTTTTGTACGTATCTCTCTAAACATTATTATCATAGTTGTAGAATTGGACAGGTCTAGATCTTTTTGGGGAGTTTCCTTCTTAGATTGGATTATAGGCATAGTTCTATCACCTAGATAGATTGGCACACATGATCCTATCCCACCTTCTCAAATTTTAAATTTCCAGAGTTCACAATTCAAGAAATTGATTGTTGCCTATTGGCTTGCATGTCTAAACAATTCAAATTGAGTGCTTAAGATCTTGTATTAAAGGATGAGCCCCAAGTCATTAGTGAAGGATCATCCAAGATTATTGCAAAAGACCCCCTCAAATGCTTTATCAAGTATAAACATTAGCTTGCATCATAAATTAATAGATACTACAACATGATAAGCATTATGCATCTTTGTGTTGTGTATCTTTGAACTTGTACACATCAATGAAGGGGTTTGACTCAGTATCAAGGAAGTTTCATACTTTCCTCCACATAAAAAACCCCAAAGGTGCTTTTTAGCATCCCATTTGTATCTATAATGCCTAAAAAATACCAAGGATGAAACTTAACAAAACACCTCTAACAATTTTTTGTTAGTTAACCAATTCATGCCATAAGGTGAGGATGTATTACAAACAAAAGTGTCATTACCACATGCAACACCACATGGTATAGACCTCATGCAAAATATATATAGTGTCAACAAATGATCATGAAGAGATGTAGGATAGATGTGTATGAAAGATGGGTGACATGCATCACCATGTGGCACACCTGATGTCATAGAAAGAGAAGGTGCCAAAAATGTGACATCTAAAAGAGTGTTAACCCTAAGGTAATCAAGCTCAACCAAGGACACTAGCTGGATGATGGTGAAGGGCATAGCACTAAAGAGGCCAACTACTCTAAGCATAAAGAAACCAAATGGCTAACTTGACATGACATGCTTAAAGTTGTGTTCACCTATGCTAAACAACTTACTAAGGTGAGATTATTTCACCTAATTTAAACTTTTCAAGATGAGTATAAGGCAAAGGAAAGAAAGTAATGCATACAAAATTGCACCTTTATCATGACTACATTTCCTCCAACATTTCTATTAGTAAATTAAATTAATGGAACTATACTTTCATTATCTAATCTATTAATAGATGTCAACAATCATAGACTTAATAAGCTCTATTTTAAGGTTTAAACCATATGACTCAGATTGGTGAATCAAACTATTAATTTCTTTGTTTGAGAAGGAACAAGTAGTAAGCTGCTATAATTGTTCTTCTAATAAATGTTTTTTTTCTTCCCTTGACTTACTAGAAAAAGTGCAGTTATTCTCCCAAAAAAGTAAGTTATTAACAAATGAAAGAAATAGAGGTAGTAAGTCAGAGAGAGATGGATGATGGTTATGAATTCAATAGCACAAGGCTTGTATCTAAACCAAAATACAAAAATAATGAAGAGGAGATGGTCTAGAGCTAAAGAATCATCCTAAAACTAATTGAAAGTCATGCCAAGAAGAAACTAGACCATATGAGGAGGAAGATAGAGAATTATAGAGAAGATAAGTCCAATTGCAATGATAGAATCATTGATAAGAGGTAGTTAAGTGCATGAATGAGAAACCATAGAGGAGGGAAATTGACAAAATAATCATTTAGAGGCAATTAGTCACATGGAGGTGAGTTTATCAATGCAAACAAAGAAGACATCATCATGGGAGAGGATGGGAGATAAGAGAAGAGATAGGTGATGGGAAATCTAGGTTCTCATAAGGTTGAGAATTGCTACAAGGAGCCAACAATAGAGAAGAAGGTGGATGCAATTTTACTACAAGTGCCCAAGGAGGCATAGGGAAATGTTCATGTAGGTGAAGCCTACAATGGCATAGGCATGGAGGCTCATGAAGTCTTAGAGGAGAAGGGCATGCAAGCTTCATTGTACATGATGGATAATAGTAGACAGAGGGTGAAAGCACAATGTTTGACATGCACAAAATGTTAGATCTAATAGAGGGAAGAGTAGATGAATTAAAAAGAGGTTAGCCTTTAAAGGTAATATGATCTTAGTAAATGAGTGAGGGATAGAGACATTAGCCCAAGTGCAGAAGTCAAAATACACATTATTAGAGAAGTGGATAGGGAGGGTCCATGAGTGCAAAGTAGAATGAGTAGCTATAAATGACAAGCAAATAGAGGAGATAGAGAAGATGAGGATTAATGTGCCCATGGATCCAAATGTGAGATTGAAGGCATCAAGTAGAGTGGAGTACTACACACTAGCATCTCATAGAAGCTATTAAGAGGGAGGGTGACCATAGTATGGTAATACAAAGGTGTCCCATAATAGACATGACGAACAAAAGAAAAGGACATTGTCTGATTGCATAGAGGTGCCTCAAAGGAGGCATAATATAGGATGTAGTGCTAGTAGAAGATGCATGTCTATGCCAACTAGGGGCAGAACACTTTAGTGGAGATGGACAGGATATGGTGGGATGATTCTTACAAAAAAAGGAGTAATGAGGAGAAATAAAAGTAGGCCAAGAAGAAGGTGGATAGATGATGACTTGACTATATGTGGGTTAGGAAGGAGGAACATTTGGAAGAGATTTTCAATCAATGGTGGGTTGGAACCAACAAAAGGAGAAACAAATCCATGGAGGCACATGATGAGGAATGGAGGTATCAAGGCTAGGTAGAAGAGGATAGTTTTCTACCAAAGAGGAGTCAAGTGGCCAAGAGGAAAAACAAGAAACTAGGTGAAAGAAAATGTCATGGCTATTACACCTCATGGCCATAAGAGTAGTTTGACCACTTGCTCTTGACTTGTGAGTAGGGGCTCACATTTGTTTCATACATGAGGAGTTTTATATAATGTACTTAAGCTCCAAAAAGATCCACAAGGGTAGATTGGAGGAATAAGTAGCCTATGCAAAATTTATGTGCATGCAAAGTGGTGATCCCATGATAGGTATTGGTTAGAATCTTTGTACTTATCCATAAGGATTGCATTGTGTATGTAGTCTAAAATCCTACAAAATCCATTTTCCTTGGTATTAAGAATAATACTTGTATTTTGTTGACTAAAATCCCATTGCCCAAATACCTAAGATTATTTTTGTACTGTAGCTTCATTTGTCAATAAGTAATCATTGCTTAAGACATAGGATTACACTATTTACATCAATATGTAATCATTTCTTAAGACATTCTCTCAAAATGGGAACAAAACTAAATGGGAATTGGCATGGGTATGCAAATTTCACCATTAAACTTTTTCCCCACTTTAAGGTGCATGTGAATCCTAGAATGATCATGTATCTTAAAGTATGTAGCACTCACAAACATGCATGTAAAGTAAATTTTTAGACATAAAAGAATATCAGGGCCCATGTAAGGTAATGAACCCCCACTGAATGTCATCATGTGTGTTCATCCTTTGGCATGTGTGCTTCATAGAAACATGCAAAATATAGGAAAAATATGTAATGGGTAGCCTTGTCTCACAAGTGAAAACTAGGCACCAAATGCAAGATTTCTTAACTATCTAGGAAATTAAGAAATAGGAAATGAGTAGGGTTAGGAAATTCCACATGTACAAAAAGTGGTAGATCTCATTGCCATTTAACATATCAAACAATGCCACACTATGTATTAAGATCCATTTTGGTATGGTGATGAGTCATTTTGTAGCATGTCACTACCTAAAATTGCCATATCCCTGATTTTGACTATGTTTTACTTTTTAGTTTTAAGTAATTAGTAGATAATTTTGCATGATTTGATGTTATGTGAAAATGTCAGGATAAATCAATGATTTCATGAGTTTATGTTTATATGCACAAAATTTAGACATGTGATTATATGTTATCATGATTATTTATTCATGATGTATATGGATTAACGAATGATACACTAATCCTAGTTTGGTGATTGTGAGTTGTAACCAGGAAATAGATTTCTGCCCTCTGAGAAATAGAGGGAGAGCATCATTAGAGAGAAGTGAATAGACGTATGGAAAGGACAAGTTGTTACCATCTAAGTTTTGTGCTTTTAATGTCTAGTGAACCTCGTCGTAAGTGGTAAGTTGTGTTAGACCTATTTGGTTAGAGTTTTGGGTTTTGACTTGACAATCATCGATTTGACGTCAAAAACCATTAGCGTTAGTTTTGTCAAAAAATTGAGTCAGGATAAAAATGACCATCGACAAGATATGGTCGATAGTTGTTGTTTTTCTTATATGCTATGATTATAGTTTATGTTATTATAACGATTTAAATTAGAGGTTAATTATTTTTTATCAGTGATTTTTGATAAGTGTTCCATTATGTTAACTTATCCATTCTCTAATGTTTTTGTGAGATAGCTAGGGGAGAAAATATTGATCCCATTCTCGTATCCTTACAGATGTTAGTAACAACATAAGTAAGAAGTGGCTTCTTTTCACTTTACTTTGTGGTTATGTTATATATATATATGGTTTAAGGAGAAAGACCTAGTGAGGTGGTCGACAAACTTCTCTATGAAAGTGGGAAAAGATTCCATGTTATGCAAGTTACTTTTAATAATGTGGTTGTTTGATCCCCTTGTACTCTAACTATTTTAGAGAAGTGGAGGAGCTTTATGACTAGTTATGGGAGTGATCCTTTATGACCATTATTTCCATTTATTAGCATGTCTTTATGGAAATCTTATAGGAATCATTATAAGAGTGGAGGATACAATTAATTTAGAAGGAAGTTCCATTTATCATAGGGAGATTTTGTTGAACACAATGAGGTGCTGAGAGGAGGGGATGAATCAACACACACTAAAACTTAACCAGATGCTTACATATAAAACTGAATAACTTAGAGAACTGAAAAGAAATCATGCAACACACATAACACCAATATTTTACATGGAAAACCCTAAAACAGGGAAAAACCATGGTGAGGATTAGCTCACAATATATAATGCTCACTACAAAAAGGTATTACACACTGTTTTAGGGATACAACCCAAGGAAGCTACAACTCCCTATATTTGTGCTTACAATAATTACAACTTTGATTTAGGGCTACAACCTAGGGAAGCTACTACTCCCTAAGTATTCTACTCATGATAATAGGACTTACAAAGATAGTAAATACAAGGATTGTTGTGGAGTAAACATCTATCTCATGTTGGTAATGCAGTCTTCCTTTTCTGCTTAAAACATGCCTTCATATTGATTCTGCACACTTCATATCTTGCATTGTACTTTGCATATCTTCGCACTCATTACTACACTTCACAAATGAACTTGTTCTTCTATAAATATCCTCCACAACACTTCTAAACACTTATTAGGTTGGCATCATAATCAACATTGATGAAATGTGTAACTCTTCATAATTCGGCATCAATACATACAATAGGATAAGAAAAAATTGTTGCAGACCTTAGAACTTCATAAAGGGGATCAAGATGCATCTTTCAATACTTTCTAGAGTTAAGGAAACTAATTAGGATCCTTCGCATATATCAGGTACTTAACTAGTCAGCTCAAACTACTCAGGACAGCTAACCGTTCATCTTCATACTACCAAGTAGAAACCAAAATCTCTATGTGGACCAATAATTCAATCATACATGATCTCAACATCAATCATACACCTTATTTCTAAAGTATCATCTCACTCTATGCATCTGCAAAACAAGAAACTTGACTGACTATAGGAAATAGAGCATTCCGGATTGCATACCTCAAGATATGACATTGTGGAGTAATACAAGACCTAAAACCTTTTAGGAATGAACTTAAACATCATTATATGATCCTTACTAGATCTACACACCTTTATCTAATGATTCTAGAGGAATTCAAGAGTTTGACATGGATAACAAGGAGTCCGGAGGATAATTATACTCAAATCTTTACTTGCAGACATAACTACTTGATGTGGTACCAAAAAATGGAATTTGTCTGCATGTGGATCATTCTTGATATACCTTGGAATATGTAATACCTCCACACAATCTCTAATGGCTGATCTATACATGTTTCATCCTCCGCAAAACTCAAACTTGTGTATTTAGGGTCCGGAACAGATTGTATTGCCTTTGTCACTTAAGTGCTATCTTTGCAAACAACTAGACCACTTGATACTTCATCATAGCATGCCTTATACATCTATTAGCCTTTCCTCAGAATCACATGATCAGATCTTTCTCTGCAGAGAAATGTGGACAAAAAAAAGGTGACCTTGCCTTAGGATATACACTATGAATGCCTTAGTTAGATCTTTGCTTCTTATCATTAAGTGCAGTACTTCCAACTAATAAGATATAAATGTGTGGATAAAGAAGACATGACAGGACATGAGTATCTACTTCTGCATCATGCTCAAACACCAAACTGATCACCTTACCATACTTAGACTATTTTCTCTTCTCCCTGATTGGTTTGCCTTGGCCATACTGACTCTTTCTTTGTCTATACATTTCCATATACTATGTTAACATCAATGACAACACACATTGCTAACAATCTCCCCCTTTGTCAGTGATGGCAACATATACTCCCCCTTAGACATATATTTCTCTCTCCCCCTTTGGCATCAAAGATAAAGGGATTGATATCCTTTGCTTGTATCTAGTCAAAATTTGTATAGACACCCCCTTACAAAATGATTTATAAACTGTACTCCCCCTGATTGTGTTATCTAGTTACAAAATTGTACCTTTGAAAACCAAAATGGTACTGCCATTGTACTCAACACCTCCGCATATACACATTGTTACAAAATTTGTCTATACATCATACTACTTACTTGGTAAGATCTCCTTATAGGTTATCTTCAATTGGGTGCAAGTTGTGTCCCAATGACCTTTTGCTCAAGAAAGAGAGTTGTTTTGACACTTAAATTGAATATACAAATATTTAGCTTCTTCCACAGTGTTGGGCACTGTCCACTTCTGTGCTACCTTTTCTGCTTTAGCCACAACTTTTGTCATAGAGGTAAGTCTCAGGCTTACAGTTTCTTTGAGCAGACTGTAATGTCTTAGAATTTGATCTTTTTGATGTTGCAGTAGACAAAACTAAGAGTGCAAATTTTCAATAATTGCTCTGGTTGCCCCATCACTATCCTTTAGGGGATCATACAAACTAGAAACATGTGAGATCTGTGACTCAATGGAATCCATCTGATCCTTTATGTTCCTTGTAGACACAAGCCATTTTAGACAAAATTGATACAACAATGTAGCCTCTTCTATACACTTATGAAAATCTTTTATCTTATCTTGCAACATCTTGTGTGCATTTGCACACATATCAGAAACATCTTTCAATCTCTTATCTTTTATTTTCTTTAAGGCATCCTTTTCTTCCTTTTTTTCTAATTGAGACGAATGATCTTTAAAATAATCAAGTAAGAATTTTAACTAATGTACAATGGTCAAAGATGTGTCAATATTTACCTCAGGAATAAAGTCTTGAATAACTTTTACTACTTCATCCAATAATTCTATATTCTGTTGGTTTTGATGTAGAATTTCCTTTCTAGCAAATGAATGTAGAATGTCACCAAGATGTAGCTTATGCAAAGGATTAATATTAGTCAAATCTACCTTCCCTTCTTACATAGGAACTTGTAACAACTGTGGAGATACCACAGGTTGAAACTGCATTTCCAAACTTAGTAGGTCTATGAATGAATCAATTGATTCTTGACCAATCTCTTCTGCTCCACATTGACTCATCTCTGGAGTCTTTTCTTTATTAGCAATAATCATGTCTTTGTCAGGTCCTTCATGTTGCTCTATATTCACTGAAACATTTTGTTTACCTTGCACACTTATTTGATTATCCACATGAGTGGTGTCTTCTGAAACATTCTGCTTGTCTTGCATACTTAGCTGATTATCCATCTGTTTGAAGAGTTCTTGAAATACTCTATTCATATTTGTCTTTATCTTTCTTAGCATTATCCTGAGGACTAGAATCAACATTCACATTTTCTTGAATGTTTTCATTATCTTTCTCCTTTTCAATCTATTTTTCTTTTTCTAGAGAGCATGCATTAGCATGATGAGGTGATTGTGGTGGTAAATTATGTGGCTATTCTACATCCTCTGGTTTTCTTACCTCACCAAGTATCTTCTGAGTGATTTCTTCAGTTCCTTTTGTAATTTGTTCAATGTCCTCCTTTTTGTTTTGCATAAGAGTGCCTACTATGTGCTTTGTTCTAAGCTCTTGAGCTTGTCTTTGAATCAATTTTTCTTTTTCTTCCTCAGATAGGGAAGCACCAACTTTATCCAAAGCATCTTGTATGAGTTTCTCTTCTAGTGCCACAACTTCATCTCTATCCCTTCTTAGGACTTTTTGTAAGATTTCTGGTACTTTAGGCAAGATTTCATCAAGAGACTTGTTATATTTCATCATGTACATTGCAACTGCCTTTTCAATGATGGCTTGATCCTCAGGGGAAGACTCTGGATGAAGTACCACAATTTCATTAAACAAATTGAAGCAAACCATGGCATTATAAACATCTAGAGACATAGTGCCTCTAGGAGGAGGTGTTGGTACCTGAGTGGCATTTTTCTTTTTCTTCTTTGGTGGGGAGTTTACGGAGGTGGGATGTTGTATCTTAGGTGTGAGTACACATCTTTATCTATATTGCAATCAAAGAAGCCCTATGCAAAGGCAGGATAATGTGTCTCTTGAGCTAGTGCATATCCTTTTATTCAAAATCCCTCTGCGGAGGCAAAGATGGTGTATCTCTTGAGCTAGTGTACATCCTTTTATTTCAAAAGTCCTTTGCGGAGGTGAGGTTGGATATGAGACTATCCTCCCTTAAGCGTGTCTTTGGCAGTTGTTGTGGCATAAGCCCAACCATCAGGTGTGCTTATAGCATGTTTGAGATGGTGAGGACATAGCAATAAGTTCTTTCCATCACCTTGTTTTTTGTGTTTAAGACGTATAATATGTCTATGGCATGCTATACGATGCTTATGTCTTTCATGTGTCTTCCATCTATTTTCCCCCTCGTGTAGTGTAAAGAGTGTGGTGATGAGTCTCCCATACGCTTGGGTTTTGTATGGCGTGTTTTCTCCTTCGCATAGTGTAAAGGGTGTGGCGATAAGTCTCCCCTATGCTTGGGTTTTGTATGGTGTGTTTTTCCCCTTGTGTAGTGTAAAGGGTGTGGTGATGAGTCTCCCATATGCTTGGGTTTTGTATGGTGTGTTTTCCCCCTCGCATAGTGTAAAGGGTGTGGCAATGAGTCTCCCCTACACTTGGGTTTTGTAAGGTGTGTTTTATCCCCTAGGTGTAGTGTAAAGGGTGTGGCGATGAGTCTCCCCTACATTCTTGGGGTTGTGTGTTGCAATTTTTATTTCCATGCACATTTATATATATGAAAATAAAAAATTACATCAACTGTATTCATTGTGTTTTTTGTGTCTTCAATACTATCTTCTCCATGTCTTGCGTGCTTGTTACTATTTTCTTAATGTTTTTCATGCCTATTACTATCTTCATTGTGTTTGGCATGTCTGCAATGTGTTTTCTCTAATGCTTACCTAAGACTGGAGGCTTGAAATAGTTCCTCAATCTTTGTGTATGCATTAGCTTCAAGTGCCTGGTGTGTTTGCTATGTTTTGACCATACTTTAATGCATGTACGGGTTGTAAGATCATACATACATTAAAGTGGGGGCTAAATATTATGTTGTAAAATGTCCCCCTAGGACTTTTACCTCCTAAGTTTAGCTCTTGGGTCCCTTGATTTTTATCATGCATGTTAGAAATGAATCCCGAAGCAAAATGCCCTGAAACCCATGATAAATGGGACATAGGGGACATTGTATAGCTTAAATCTATCCCAAAATAGGTCCCAGGATAAGGGCACCTGTGCCCTTGCCCTGCCCTATTTTGGTGGGGTCCCAAATTTGAATGTTGGTTGGAGACTGTTAAAAGGTGTCCATTGCCGACATCTTAAGTTTGAATTATGAAATTAATGTGGGAATGCATATATAAGCATGTTTAGGACTTCATTTGTAGACTAGAAGTTGATTATGATATTTTGGTGAACTTATGATTTTAGAGCATTCAAGGCATTCATTGTGTTACAGAGTAGACTTATGTTGTTGTGTTTGTTATTACAGACTTGGCTTCATCTTCTCATGTTATGAAAGATCTTCATATACTTGAGAGCTACACCTCTGAGGTGATATCTATTTGTGCTTCAATCAATCATTTATCAATTTGTTTTTTCCTCTATCCTGCAAGGGCACATACTCTCTATCTAACAACAGTGTTGAAAGGCTTGAATGCCATTTTGGGGCTTGACCAAGGCAAGCTCCTAAACACCACAACCCCCAACCCCTCTTCTTGTGATTACAAATGATAGGTGTCAGATCTTGAAGAGTGGTGTTGCAGAGGACTATGACAAAGTGTAAGGAATCAAGATCTAAATAAAAAGGTGGGAAATAGCTTAGGAAGGGCTTGGGTGACCATTCTTTTGCCACTCAATTTCGTGTCATGGAGAATCTTTGAAGTGGTTGTAGTCAGTGATGGAAAAGATCTTGAAGCCCTTAGAAAAAGTAGCTCCTTGGGCTTAGGTGCCCGCTCTTTAGCCCTCAACTTTTCTGTATTCTAGAACTTGAAATTAGGTATGTATCTAATCTGTATTTAGTCTATTTCTGTAGAAGGATTTATTAGGTTTCATCTTTTTTTTTACAATTTTATATAATTAGGGTTTTAAGCTAAATAGGACTAAAATCAATACATTAATCAATCAATTAGAAATTTCCCTATCATTCCAAGTGACAACCAACCTATAGTTGAGCCTTCTTGTAGAAGTTGTGATTCAACTCAGTTAAATATCCTTGAATGTAAGTGGTGAAAGGAGGATCTAGCTAAACTATCCATCAATCCCATAAACCCTCTTTTCTTACATTACAAAAGGTTGTCTTTATAGAGAAAGTAGTTTGTGGAATACTAGCAGTAGATTGAGAAATAGATTTACCTGATCTTCTCAGTGTCGGATACTCAGTAGTGAGAGGCACATCGTATTTTGTAGTGTTCTGAGTAGTGAAACCTCCAGGTAGGATACCAACCCTTTTGAATTGCTTTTGTTTATTCTTCTCTACCTCTTCTTCAACCCTTTTCTTGCATATTTTGTCCTAAATTTCTTCACAAGTTCCAAATCTTTCACCTTTAGGATCTTTAGGCTGACTTAACAAAATCCTGGCATAGGCCTTAACTTCCTCATCAGGTACTTCATATGGAAGCTTGGGAATCCATGAAGTCCTCATCTCAACTGCTACCATATAACAACAATCTTTGTCCACAAGAAATGTTATGTCATCTTTGTATTTCTTGACCAAATTAGAAGAGATTCTATCTGTTTTATCATTTTAGTTTGGAAATTTTTGAAGAAGCTCCAAAAGATAGTATTACAGCTTTGTGAGTCAAACCTTCTTATGTATTCTTTGATTTGTGTTGCTACTAGCTTATCAAGTGCTTGATCACAAATGACTTTTGAATATGTGAAATGACTTATGAACCTCTCTGCAGCTATTCAATTATTCTGCATTAAATGCACCAGTAGGGTTAGGTTTATACTTGGTTAGACCTACTCTGTGACATAATAGTGATTCTTTGATTATTCTACAATCTATCGTAGAGTGATGAATTGCTTTGGAACCTTCTTCAAACTCATATGTATGTTGAATACTTTCATCATCATGAAAGGGGGGAAGGATTTGTAGTAAAAATCCCCCCTAAGTCCATGTTTCCTTTTGGTAGATACTCTTATCACTAAAAATCCTAAAGACTTCCACAGTTTGCCGCATTGAGAGATTTTTCTCTAGAGTTTTGACCAAACTTCTTTAAATCATTATCTTAACATGCTCATACCAAATTTAGCCAAAATGCTGAGAAATTCATCATCTTATTTATCCAGGGGTTTGAAGAATTTTGCAGTTGTAACTTCCCCTGGACTAGTACTTCATCTTTTAGTTACCAGAAGATCCACCTACACTAGGTAGAGGTCTGGAAACATCACATTCCTCCTTCCTCCATACCTTGCTCATTTCCTTCTTTTGCTAAGCAATATCAATTTTCTTTTATGGAGCAGGCCTTACATTCCTTCCAGAGTGCCTTATTTGATTACACTTGTGACAAGTGAACTTTGATTGCTGAGCATTTCCATTTCTCCTTACCTTAGATCTACAATTAGTTGTGTTGTGGCCAAACTTGTTACAAGTGTAACAATATCCATGAAAGGGCTGAGCATTTTCCCTGTTGTTCCTTGACATTTTGCTTCTGCATTCATAAGCCTTATGACCTATCTTGCTACAAACATAGCACTTAACTAAATTCTAATTTGTCTTACTTCTACATTCAGTAGCTTTATGACCAATTTTGTTGCAAGAATAACATCTTAAAGCATCTTGATTTATCTTGCTTTTACAATCAACAACTTTATGACCAAACTTATTGCAAGTAAAACAATTGCCATTGAAGCCTTGAGAATACCTGATGGGAGTAGGTTGCCTTGTAGGTGGAGGACCTCTGAAATTCTTCTTCATATTCTTCCTTTGTCTCCAGACAGGTGTGAATTCATCTTCTTTTGTACTCTTCTTTGGATCTTTAGTGTAAGTTTATTCCTTCTTTATTCCAGACTTCCCTCCTGATTGGAAATTATCATACAAATTTGCTGAGGCACTGATCATAGAACTCTTCCCCTTTTCAAAGCCAAGACCTAAATTTTCTTTTGCTAGCTTTTGAGAGTTAATTATTTCATCAAGGATTTCATATCCTCCTTTTAATTTTAGTCCCTTGTCAATCTGCTTTTTTGCCTTTTCCAATTCTTTTCTTAGAGTGACAACTTCTTCCTCAAGTTTTGAACATTTATCCGATTTCTCAAAGAGCCTTATGTTTAAGCATTCTTCAATCCTTTTTTCTTCTTCAAACATAAATTTCAAATTTGAGATCATTTCTTCAGCCTCCTTGAGATTTGTGTCACCTCCTTTATCTCCTTCTATTAGGTTTTTTAGTTTGCCATTTTCTTCTTTTGATTCTTTGGCCTTTGTCTTCAATTTGTCAATTGTCTCTTTTGCCATCTCAAGCATGTCTTCATATTCTACATTCAATCCTCTTGCTTCATCCAATTCATTAAGGGCTGACTCAAGTTCTCCCTCAAGGTCTACTTCACACCCATCAAGATCCCAACCTTCAGGGTCCATTACTTCTAGATTTGGTTCCAGTACAAATATATCATTGTCCATAACTTCAGATTCCATGTGTTCAAGTGTAGGATCTACCTCAGCTATTAGGCTTCTAAGAGGCACTTAGCTTTGATACCAATTGTTGAACACAATGAGGTGCTGAGAGAGGGGTGAATCAGCACACACTAAAACTTAATTAGACGTTTACATATAAAACTAAATAACTAAGAGAACAGAAAGGAAATCATGCAAAACACATAACATCAATATTTTTACATGGAAAACCCTAAAATAGGGAAAAACCATGGTGAGGATTAGCTCACACTATATTATGCTCACTACAAAAAGGTATTACAACATTGTTTTAGGGCTACAACCCAAGGAAGCTACAACTCCTTGTATTTGTGCTTACATCAATTACAACTTTGATTTAGGGCTACAACCCAAGGAAGCTACTACTCCCTCAGTATTCTGCTCACTACAATAGAACTTACAAAGATAGTAAATATAAGGACTACTATGGAGTAAACATCTATCTCATGTTGGTAATGTAGTCTTCCTTTTCTACTTAAAACATGCCTTCATGCTGATTCAGAACACTTCATATCTTGCATTCTACTCTGCATATCTTTGCACTCACTACTACACTTCACAAATAAAATTGATCTTCTATAAATATCCTCTACAACACTTCAAAACACTGATTAGGTTGGCATCATATCAACATTGACAAAACATGTAACTCTTCATAAGTCGGCATCAATACATACAATAGGATAAGAAAAAATTGTTGTGGACCTCAGAAATTCATAAAGGGGATCAAGATACATCTTTCACTACCTTCCAGAGTTAAGGAAACTAATTAGGATCCTCTGCATATATCAGGTACTTAACTAGTCAGCTCAAACTATTTAGGACAACTAACTGTTCATCTTCATACTACCGGGGAGAAACAAAAATATCTATATTGACCAAGAATTTAATCATACATGATCTCAACATCAATAATATACCTTATTGCTGAAGTATCATCTCACTCTATGCATCCACAAAACAAGAAACTTGACTAACTATAAGAAATAGAGCATTTCGGACCGCATGTGACACTTCATACCTCAAGATATGACTTTGTGGTGTAATAAAAGACCTAAAACCTTTTAGGAATGAAATTAAACATCATTATATGGTCCTTACTAGATCCACATACCTTTATCTTTTAACGTCAAAAAATGTCTCCTTGGGGGCTTTTCCCTCATAAGGTTTAGCTCCCGGGTCTTTTACATGCATTTAGGACATCTTAGTTCATAATTTGGCATCTCGATGGAATGAGCCCTAGGTAACATGACAAATGGCACCTAGGAGGACCCCTTGAGCTATACCCTACTCAAAATAGGGGGGGAGGAATTGGGCGCCCATGCCCTAGTCCTACCTATTTTGGGGTAGCCCCAATTTTTGGGTGTTGGTTTATGACCATTATTTGGGTCCTTTGCTGACACGGTAAGTTTGAATTATGAAAATCTTGGCGGGAGTGTTTGTAGTTGCATATAAAAGCATGTTTAGGCATTCATTTGTAAACTAGAGCATTATTAGATGGCAATTGTGATGTTCAAGTGTTTTCAAGGTGATTTAAGGCTTTCATTGTGTTGCAAAAGCAAATTTGTGTGGTCTATGTGTTTGTGTTTGTAGATTTGAGCATCCATTTCATCATGGAATGAAGAGCATCTTCCTCCCATGATATCTTCACTACAAGGTGACATTATATTGTGTTTTCATCATCATTTCCTTTGGTTTTTGCCTCTGCCTCACAAGGGCACGCACTCTCTATTTGACAATGGTGTTCGGAGACTTAAGTGTCCTTTGGGGCTTGACTGAGGCAAGCCTTTAAACACCACAACACCCTCCCAAAGTCTTGTGATTGCAGGTTACAGGTGTCACATTTGGGAAAAGTGAAGTTACAGGAAGAATCAATAGACATCAAAGACTTAGGATCTAAAGAGAAGCAGGACACCGGAGCATTTCCAGGACTTGGGCACTCGCTCTAGTGTCCTCCGTAGATGAATTTCTAGAAATAGGAGTTACAGTGTTGATCAATGTCAGAAGGAGGTCAAGATCCCGCAAAGAAATTGGCACCTTGGACTTGGGCGCCCGCTCCTCTGTCCCCAACTATTCCGCATCAAAACTCCAAAAATAGGTAATCTATGATTTGGTATTTTACTCCCGTCTGCAATAGCTTTTTCTGTTATTCGTCAGTTTATTGCCATATTTGTATAATTAGGGTTTTAAAGGTCAATTGAGCATAAGAGAAGAGAAATTGATAATTAAATTCCCTAATCCAAGTTTTCCTACATCTCTCAGCGATCTAGGGTATGGTAGTGAATTTCCACTCGACCCTAGATCTTTGAATGTATAGGGTGAAAGGAGGATTCAAACATCTAAGACACTAAACATTAAACAAATCAAATTTTACCCTAAACATTTTGGTGAACCCATATTTTTGGACTTAAATTGCAACTTTCTAAGTGTGTGTCTTTAGATTTGGATTGATTTCATTCATTCATATACTCTTTCACTTTATTGCATTGAGAAAAATTCAAAAAAATTCAAAAATTCAAAAAAATTCAAAAATTCAAAAAATTCAAAAAAATTGCATTGTTTGGCTTACTAAATTACATCAATGCTTTCTAAATTTTCCTAATTTATGATTTTTGCATTAGATCTGATATAAAATATAGAAAAATACAAAAAATTAATCATTTGCATTGCATTTTCATCATTAATTTGCTAGGCTTTTGTAGAAATTTTGACAATTTTCATTAAACCTAGTAATTCCAAAATCTAGGGTTAGTAGACAAAATATTCTTTCATATTTTTCTACTGATTTTAGAGGCTCATTAAAATTTTCATTTGGCTCTAGTCTTGCATTTTAGTGTAAATTTGCATTTAGATTCAAAATATTTGCATTTTTGCATAGAAAATTTCAACAAAAACTAGCAATTTTCATTAAATTTGCATTAGCATTTTGCATATTAGAGCTTAAAAATAATTTTCAGATCTGAGGTTAATTAATTTTCATCATAAATTAGACCTCAAAGAATTCACATGGCATTTTTGTTAGCTGCCATTTCACCAAAAGATCGACCTATTAATGCTCGATACAACCACTTGACTTAACAAGCACGAGAGGCAATTAAGCCCTTGTCGCAAACTACCGTAGTGTAGCGCTGAACAAGGAGACCAAGGGTCACACCTTGCAACAATCCACCCCAGCGCAAGCGTGAGGTTTGAACCCGTGACCTCGGCTCTGATACCAATTGTTAGTTGCTGTTGCACCAAAAGATCGACCTATTAATGCCCGATACAACCACTTGACTTAACAAGCATAGGAGGTGGTTAATCCCTTGTCGCAAACCACCATAGTGCAGTACTAAACAAGGAGACCAAGGGTCACACCTTGCAACAATTTTGTCCCAAGATCTCAAACCTAGGGCTTCAGAAACAATGATTTTCACTAAAATTGGGCCTATCAACTCTATAAACTTGCACCATAGGCGTGTTGTGAAAAGTATTTTTGCACTAATTAGCTTTTATTAGGGTAATCATTTTCTTCCCCTCATAAAAATCTTCACAACATCCTTTTAACAGGCTCTTGTATTGAAAATTCGGTGAAAAACTACACATTTGGACTATTTTTGCCTTAGGGTTTGACCTAGTTTGCACTCCAAGTGTGTTGTGATCAATTTTATGGATTGAGTTGACTGATATCATTAGTATTACTTTCTGTACATCCTAAAATTCATTACAACACCCCCTTTGCTAGGTCTTGGAATTGAAAAATTGTGAAAAATAACCTATTTTTGTTATATTTTCACTAGGGTTTTACCTTAAGTGGCACTAAAAGCATGTCGTGTTGGGTATTTTGGCACCAAGAGGCTATTACTACTGATATTCTTTTCTATCCATCATCATTTTCCTCACAAAACCCTTTGTTATGCTGTTTTGCATTGAGTTTTGGTGAAAAAAGTGCCTATTTTGACATATTTTCACTATAGTTGACTTGGCATTAACTTGGATTTGCATCAAGAGTGTGTTGCGAGTGATCATATTGCTGTTTTAGACTTATATTAGGCATATAATTTGCTTCCCTACATCAAAATCCTTACAACAACCTTTCCTTCATTCATTTGCATTGAAAAGAGTACAAAAATCAAGCATTTGAGGCTATTTTGGGGTATATCGCTTTGCACTTATCTTTGACATACCTTTGGAAAAAATTTAAAATCTGATTTAAGCATAAAAAGATTTCCTCTAATCACAACAACAATAATAGGTTCCCTCCTAGACCTTACATGAAAAGAAAGGCTCCTGAACCTAAAATTGTGTTTACACCTCATGATAGAACAATTGGAGACTTCGATGGACCTCTTTACATCACTGTGAAAATAATGGGAAACCCCGTGGACATAACTCTTATTGATCCTAATTGCATGAATAATGTTGCCATTGAGGAGTTCCTCTTTTCACATGAACTAATGCAAGGTTCTTATGACCCCTCGAACATGATGATTAAGACACATAAGGGAACCTTTGTCAAGCCTTTGGGTAAGATATCATTGTTGGTAACTGTATTTGAGAAACATGTTGAGCAATGGTTTGATGTTACCCCCACTTCTGATACCTTTGAAATCAAGCTTGGAATCCCTTGGTTAAAGGCTATGAAAGCTGTCCCTTCAACTATCTATAAATGTGTAAAATTTCCTTTGAACAGACAAGTTCATGTCATTCCCCAAAATACATACAAGCCTTCAAGTACACAACAACATTTTACATTGGATTACTTTTGCAACAAAACCAACAACAAATCGGAACTACGAATAGACTTTACATTTTTGAGCTATAGAAACTACAAAGAAAAACTATTACATCCACTACCTAGTCCTTCTAAACAAGAAATGACAAAAGATAAACAACCCGCATGTGAAGAGAACTTTAGACTGAAAGGACAAGGTCCCTATGCCGAGGTTCCTCCCCCGAAATCCTTACAAGGATTGGGAGGTCATTTTCAACAACAAAACATTCCACTGCAACAAATGAGGTTTGATCTTGTTGCTTCATCTTCTAATTTGCAAAAACCTATGAAAGACCAGGGCCCTATCTTACAAGAGATAAGTGGTTGAAGAAAGA
This sequence comes from Cunninghamia lanceolata, assembly GCA_027924645.1. NCBI lineage: Eukaryota > Viridiplantae > Streptophyta > Pinopsida > Cupressales > Cupressaceae > Cunninghamia > Cunninghamia lanceolata. Next base: position 7,684,004 of record BSBN01001001.1, on the reverse strand, counting down.
AAAATAGAAAAGCAAGAGAAAGAAGAAAAAGAAGACAAGATTATGCTATAAACCTTTCCTCTCAACAAGAAAACATTTATCCTAACATTCAACCAAGCAATAACGATCCTAACGATGAACAACATGATGAACAAGACATGAATTTAGCTATGATACCTTATATCCCACTTTCCTCCAACATTAGGGAGTGGAAAAATGACGATGATAATTTTCTTATAGACAACCTTTAGCCCAATAGGGGCCCTATAGGTAAGTATCTCTAACCCTTTATCTCTCTCGTGATGTGCTTCCCCCATGATGTGTTATATGTTGTTTAGGCCTCCAAGGATGACCTCAGATTCTCCCGTAAGGTTCGGGATACTAGGAGACTACCTCTGTTGTGACCTTCTTCTATTTGTACCATCATTCTTCTAATTTGCTCTCTCTAATTTCATCGTTGTGTGTTGTGTCTTGCGGATGTAGTGTTGTGGTTGGTGACACTGGGGGCACCCTCCTATGTGAGTATCCCTAAGACACTTGTTTCTCCTCTCTTATTTATTGTTTCCCTTCCTCTAGAGTTTCCACCTAGCGGGCGGATGACGACAAACATTTATACTAATGTGGACCTAGTGTCCCTTTCGAAAGCAATCAAAAAATGGACTTAGTTCCTAATATGACGATGGGGTTGTATATTTTATTCGACGCTTGGCTAGTGGAAGCACTCATGCTTTCCGCGTAGTGAATTTCATGATGTTTCTATCGCATTTACAAACCTTAACAATACTGCTACTCTATGCACCTTTTTTTGCCTTTGAATCTGGCCTTGGTGGTACTCAATTCAGAGAGCTTTGCGATATAGCCCTACGATTATCCTTGAACTCTGGATTCATTGTATAACCTTGGCTCTTTGTGTGGTTAATCATATGCATTGATGTTGTTGTTTATCATGATGTTGTAGACACTAACATGTTTCTTGTAGGGATGTGTTTGTGGGAACATTTGGCGATCATAAGGTATATGTCACCTCCAAGGGGCATGGGCTTTGCAAAAGTCAGTGTTCCCTTGTGTGTGTTATTCCTACCTTAACGTGCTTGATATCGATACCTGATATCAACCACCTTAAGGTGGGGGCATATATAAGGTAAGCTGTCTGTTGTAGATGTTAGCAATGTGTTTGTCCTCAGGTGCAAAGACCTGCGTGATGAGTGCACCATGCATCCTAAGTTTGTTTGCAATCAATCAATCAATCATGTAAGCCCTCTGCAGAGGAAAGATATCAGGCATATCCTTTTTCTTAAGCCCTCCATGGAGGCAGGGATGGTGTATTTCTTGGAGTAGATTGCATCATCCTGTCATTTTCAAAAGTCATCTGTAGAGACAGGGAGCGATTCTATGACTAACTCAACCCTTAAGCGTGTCTTTGGCGATTGTTGTGGCAAAGCCCAATTGTTGGTGTGTGCCTATAATGTTCCTGAGATGGTGTTGAGCCTATAAATAGGGAACACACCATCATTTATCTACCATGTTTTCTCTTTGTCTTCAAATGTGTGTGTTTTTGTGTGCTGGTTTTGTGTGGCATGTTTGTTGCCCCATATGCAGAATAAAGACCAGCACCTTAGGGTTGTGTTTCCTACATTTTGGGAGGTTTTGCGTGTCTTGCATGTGTGTTGCCCCATATTTACAAAGACCTGCTTGATGAGTGCATCATGTATTATGGGAGGTTTGTTTACTTTCTAGTACTTGCATCTGCATTTCATATATATGAGAAAAAGAAAAGAAAATATATCATTTCTATCTTCCATGCATTAATGTGTCTTCTATGCATTGATTGTCTTCTCTGTGTTCTACATGACTGTAACTGTCTTCTCCATGTTTTGCATGCCTATTATTGTTTTCTATGTGATTGGCATGTCTTCTTCGTGCTTAATGTGTTTACTGTGTTTGTGACCTTACTTTAATGCATGTATTGGCCTCGTGTTTATACATACATTAAAGTGGGGGCTAAATGTAACATCAAAAAATGTCCCCTTGGGGGCTTTTCCCTCATAAGGTTTAGCTCCCAGGTCTTTTGCATGCATTTAGGACATCTTAGTTCATAATTTGGCATCCCGATGGAATGGGCCCTAGGTAACATGACAAATGGGACCTAGGAGGACCCCTTGAGACGTACCCTACCCAAAATAGGGGGAGGACTTGGGCACCCACGCCCTAGTCTTGCCCTATTTTGGGACAACCCTAATTTTCAGGTGTCAATTTATGACCATTATTTGGGTCCTTTGCCGACATGGTAAGTTTGAATTATGAAAATCTTGGCGAGAGTGTTTGTAGTTGCATATAAAAGCATGTTTAGGCATTCATTTGTAAACTAGAGCATTATTAGATGGCAATTGTGATGTTCAAGTGTTTTCAAGGTGATTCAAGGCTTTCATTGTGTTGCAAGAGTAGATTTGTGTGGTCTATGTGTTTGTGTTTGCAGATTTGAGCATCCATTTCATCATGGAATGAAGAGCATCTTCCTCCCATGATATCTTCACTACAAGGTGACATTATATTGTGTTTTCATCATCATTTCCTTTGGTTTTTGCCTCTACCTCATAAGGGCATGCACTCTCTATCTGACAATAGTGTTCAAAGACTTAACTGTCCCTTGGGGCTTGACTAAGGCAAGCCTCTAAACACCACAACCCCCTCCCAAAGTCTTGTGATTGTAGGTTACAGGTGTTGCATTTGGGAAAAGTGATTTTGCAGGAAGGATCAACAAACATCAAAGATTCAGGATCCAAAGACAAGTAGGACACTAGAGCATTTCCAAGACTTGGGCACTTGCTCTAGTGTCCTCCACAGATGAATTTCAAAAAATAGGAGTTACAGTGTTGATTAGTGTTGGAAGGAGGTCAGGATCCCGCAAAGAAACTAGCACCTTGGACTTGGGCGCCCACTCCTGTGTCCCCGACTGTTCCGCATCAGAACCCTAAAAATAGGTACTCTATGATTTGGTATTTTACTCCCGTCTACAAGAGATTTTTCCATTATTCATCAGTTTATTTCCGTATTTGCATAATTAGGGTTTTAAAGGTCAATTGAGCATAAGAGAAGAGAAATTGATAATTAAATTCCCTAATCCAAGTTTCCCTACATCTCCAGCGATCTAGGGTATGATAGTGAATTGCCACTTGACCCTAGATTCTTGAATGTATAGGGTGAAAGGAGGATTCAAACATCTAAGACACTAAATATTAAATGAATCAAATTTTACCCTAAACATATCTAATGATTTCAGAGGAATTCAAGAGTTTGGCATGGATAACCAAGAGTTCAGAGGACAGTTATACTCAAATCTTTACTTGCAAACATAACTACTTGATGTGGTATCAGAAAATGGAATTTGTCTACATGTAGATCATTCTTGATATACCTTGGAACTTGTAATACCTCCGTACGAGCTCTAATGGCTGATCTATACGTGTTGCATCCTTCACAAAATTCAAACTTGTGTATTCAGGCTCCAGAACAGATTGTATTGCCTCTGTCACTTAAGTGCTATCTTTGTGGACCACTAGACCACTTGATACTTCATCATAGCATGCCTTACACATCTATTAGCCTTTCCTCATAACCGCATGATCATATCTTTCTCTATGGAGAAATGTGGACCAAATCAAGGTGACCTTGCCTTAGAATATACATTGTGAATGCCTTAGTCAAATCTTTGCTTCTTATCATTAAGTGAGGTACTTTCAACTGATAAGATATAAATGTGTGGATACAGAAAACATGATAGGACATGAGTATCTACTTCTGCATCATGCTCAAACACCAAACTGATCACCTTACCATATTTAGACTATTTCTATTCTCTCTGACTGGTTTACCTTGGCCATACTGACTCTTTCTCTGTCTATACATTTCCATATACTATGTTGACATCAATGACAACACACATTGCCAACAAATTCTCTCAACACTTAGGGAGATGACAACAAGAAAAGAGTATTGGAGTTTGTTGAGGAAAGAAGGAGAGAGGTTGCAAAAGGATTAAAGGAAGTCTACTTACTTCTTTGATCTCTCAGGTTCTTTCTTGTTTAAGAAAACATTATTTTACTTTGAAAACCCTTTTTATATGCATTCGACATTGTCGATATGTAACTGTGAAGCTGATGAAATTAGTATATTACTGTGCTTTTAGTTGGAAATACATAAGCTAAGATTATCATTGTGTTAGTGATAAGCTTAAGATCACTATTGTGTATATCTAAGGCCGATATGTTTAGAGAGTTACTGTGTATATCTAAGGTCGCTATGTTTAGAGAGTTACTATGTATATCTAAGGCCGATATGCTTACAGATTTTCTGTGTATATCTATGGCTGATTTACTAAGAGTTTACCTATATTTTATGACTACCAGTCTTTGGTTATCCTTATGTTTACATGGTTGAGGAGCTAAGTATATTCCTGTGTGTTGAAGTTGATAAGTATAGAATATGTCTTTGTGTAAAATCAGTAGTATAGAATATGTTAGTGTTCTCTATACGACCGATAATCTTGTTTATGTATTGAGTGATGTTACGGACGATGGCCAAGAACACTGTATGCATCTGTAGCATAGGTAAACTATGCAGGCTGAAAAGGAAAATAAGATCTAAGAAAGGATGTGTCTATTTTATAGAAACCATACTTGCCAAAAGGCCAAGTTAACTGGTGAGAAATACATCAAGTGTAGTTAAATAATCCAATTAGGTCGATGGTATGTATAACTCTGTTTAGGGCCAAATACATGTTTATACTTAGGTCTCTGTTATAAGGTTGAGATAAGGCCAAGGTAAGATTGTGGTATGATGGTATATCCACCATGTAACCAACTTGACCAAATACTATGCATATTTATATCCATGAAACTAGAAATCGAATCTTTTGAGTTCTCTATTTTCAAAGATTAGAGTCAAGATAAGTAAGTTGACAGAGATAAATATATCTCTTAAAGACTTATATAGGTTTACTGTTTGCAACTAGAATATACTGTGATAGGTAATTCATTTATTTAGAGATATCTATAAGGTAACGACATCTTTGGAATCATATAAGGTTACTATTATAGTTTCTCATTAGTTTTATAGCTATGATAAGTATTATCATTTTTCTCTAAAGAAGATATTTGTGAGAACAAATCTATTCCTTTTTGTGAGTCGAAGGATTCGAGAAGACCATGAGGTCAATAATAATAGCATAGACTCAAATTATCAAAGAGAAAGATTGTTTAAGTCTAGAGTTTAGTTATGAAATTGATAGTATTTTTATGAAGAGGATAAACCTTGAGTGAGATGTCTTTTAATGATACATGAAATTTGGATTTTTTTTTAATGTTCTAGAGGTCAAGAGTAGACTAGTGGATATTTTTATAACTTATTATTTTAGAGAATATTCATTTTGACATTACAATGTATTAGGTTAGAGGATTTTAAATCCTAGAACCAACTCAGATAAGTTTAGAGAACTCAAAATCTCTTAAGTCTGATTATGACATTATATTACTCTATTGTATTGTATGGTCGACAGATAAGGGTCGAGAAACCATAAATGAAGATAATATCATTAGAAAGAGTATAAGAAGTTCTTTTATCAAGTCTAATGATTTCATGTTAGAGTCGAAACCAGACTTATAATACATAGAATGCTTAATCCTTGAGTCGTTGAGTAGAATGACAGGAAGTCATAGACTCTTATAGTTGCAAGAATACAACTAAGGACTCATTGAAGAGTTAAATCTTCTAAATCTATACATTTTATATATGTATAACCTAGAGTTCAGGGTTAAATTCTAAGTCAGATTGACTATGATTAAAGCATAGCCTAGACATTATATGTCTAGTGTTTTTAGCCAAACAAGTCAAACTGTAGGATGATATAGTCTCCAAGTCGAGTTAGAGGTGTGTGAACACATGACTACATTTATTACAAATGTTTATCTATATAAAAACTTTGGCCAAAGTGATACATTTGTCTCTACATGCATTAGTTAGTTCATAGTATCTAGATGGCATAACGTGTCAAGGTGATTATACTTAGCTAGAAGAATTGTCTAGAGTTGTATGGTCAATTGTGTTATGTAGGACACAACACTAGGAATCAGATGGAAAACCTATTGGTTCCTTATTTCAATACTCTTCATGAAGGTTAGGGCCACTTCCAGGAAGGAAGATGTGTGGGGGATTGCCAGTCTGTGGTTGGAAGTAAAGCACTTGGATGATGCTCTCCCTCTATAGCAGAAGACTCACCGAGACTTGAGTGAGAGATATCAAGATTCTAGATGCAACATTCATTATGTTATGATGTAAAATTATTTTGATTTCCAAGTGCACTTTATGTATTGTAAATATAAAGTGAAATAATCTTCATTATGATTTATCTTTGAATATATTGTATTTTAGGGTTTATTATATTTAGAAAAGATATGTATTTATTTTCATTTGATTATGTAAATATTTTTTTTTGTTTACCTTGTTCATTTACTTTCTTGTAAAATGTTGAGTAAATTCAAGCAATATGATAAAGCATGTTACATATGGTATCAGAGCTAATCGAGTTTAATGCATGGACCTTGGTGCTCACTACAAGAAAAATTTTCAACATTAGTAGATTAGCTAATGTTTGAAATTGGTTTTATGCCAGAATGACATGGAGGAGAACCAAGAAAACCACTAGAAGGTCTGTTCCCCAACATTTACCCAAAATAGAGGTTAAGAAAGAACCTATTGAGGAAGTAAAACTCAAAGAGCACATTGACTATGCTGAGGGTGCCTGGCTGGAGGATTCTGAGACTTTGGCTAATGCTCTTAAGTGTATATGGCTAGAAAGGAAACATCGTATCAAATTTGACAAGAAACCTATTGTTCCTACCTATGTAGTTGAACCAAGTAAACCTTTTGCTAAATGTGACATGCCATTTGGGTGTGGTTGTGATGCCCCTATTTTAGGAAAAGAGGTGTTTGAGGAGTACTTGTGGTGCAGTAAGGGATGGAGGGTCTAGAGAATGGACTATCCAAACCTGCAGCTAGAGTAAACACAACAGAAACAACACAAACACAACTCAAGAATAGAATGCAATGGAAGATTTATATGCTTAATATATTAGATAATTACAATGCTTATATGCCAAAAACATGTGGTTATAATCTGACCTCAAAGGCTTACTTTTTGGATTACAACATACATGAAAGATATGGCATTGAAGTGCCTTCAGAAAAGAACTATCCTTCTATTCTACTATCAGATATCAAGAACCAACTTCCTAATGCATCTAAGAAATGTTTATATATCATCCTCTAGCTTATGGAATGCTCCGCATCGGCATCAAGAGGTCTCCAACCCCAATGGAAGATAAAATGTGTAGGAAACATGTAGGTCAACCTACACCTAATGGTAATGCTTTGCAAATGAATGAAATGTGTTGCAATTCTCAAGGAAGGTTTATCTGTCCTAAACTACCTTGTGATATGTTTCATTTAGCTCTGCAAGTCACATGAATGCTCCACAAACCTTGTATGATCAAACTAAATGCCGAATGCTCTGTTATGTGAAAGCTGATGATCTTTTGATAGCGATAACTCTCCACAGATAAATCCAAATCTCATGAAATATGAATATGATGTAGATGCCATAGTGTAGAAGCTAGATCCTACTCCACGAGCTCTAAAATGAAGATCTGGTAGAATGCAATGGAAAATATTGAAACTACAAAGACTAAACTGCAACTGAAATGCAAGAAAAGAAAAGAAAGCAAACATTTTTTGTTGATGCAAGATTGTTCTTCAACCTAGGATGCTCCTGCATCAACCTACGTGTACATCCATCCTTTAATTTTATTTTACTAGATTTTGACGGGGAAGAGGAACCTAAGGAATATCCTTTAACTGATAGTGACATGTAGTCTTGTTGAGATAATTATCTAAATAAGGATGTATTTATACCTGGAATAAACTATAATAAAAATAAGATTGTTTTTGCACAATTTGAGTTTTGTGAATGAATTTTATTGATGAATTTTGAATTAATGAGATGCATTATTTATAAATTCTAATTTATAAATTGATACAAATATCAGGTGTGACATAGAGTATCATCATGGTTTGAACTTGAACAAATCTTGAAGATAATTAGGGAGAGTTGAATCCTTCTGAAAATACAATGGCTAAGTTGGATTAGATATTGGCCATGCTAAATGAAACCAAGGAAAGGCTTGGAAACTTGGAGTAGGAGGTTAGGGGTCAAGGTAGATCCGAAGGAGGAAATGAGGACTTACATCAAGGAGATGATGAATATGTCTATGAATGTAGTATCCATAGTGATCAAAGGGAGAATGTTGATAAGACTAAGTCTCAAGAGGAGAAGAGAAGTAGACTTGCCTCTGAGATGTCAAGAGACATGAAGAAAGTCATGCCACCTAAGTTCGATGGAAAAAAAAGTGGTGATGCTGCAGAAGCTTGGTTGACAGAGATGGAAAAGTATTTCAAGATTTGAAATTACTCAGAGATAACCAAGGCAGTATGGGGTGCCTTTCAGTTAGCAGGGGAAGCATCCATTTGGTGGATGAACAAGAAAATAGAACTGGGGTTAAGTTCTTTGAGCTTAACCTGGGATCAATTTGTGGTATTATTTCACTAGAGGTGGTTACCACAACTTTTCTTCTATCAAATGCTAATATATTTTCAAAATTTACATTAAGGGGATATGTCAGTGGTGGAATATTGGGAAAAGTTCACCCATCTCCTGAAGTATGTGCCACAATATCAGAAAGATGAATGGTTTAGAATTAGGAAGTTTATTATGGGTCTGAATGCCTAGATTGGTGGAGAAGTGGATGTGCATGGTCCTACCACTATGGACCAAGTTTTAGAGAAGGCAATCAAGCAAGAGCAAAAATTGAAGTCAATTTCTACATATCGTGAGAAGAATTGCAAGAGGTTTAATAAGACACCATCTTCTCAGCCTTTCAAGAAGAGGAATGGAAAACAAGATGTGGCTAAGAAAAGTGACAAGGGTTCCAGAAATAACATGAATGGACCCATAATAGAGAAGAAGAACAATAACAATGTTCAAAGGAATGATAATAATTTAGGTAAACCTGCTAAGAAGCATGGACCTCCTAGAGGATGTTTCACTTGTGGTGGAGATCACTATGCAAATCAATGCCCAAGCAAGAACCTGGGAGTTCAACAGTGTGGTAATGCTTTACCTACCTAGCAAGTAGCTTTTCAATAGAGGAAGCAACTTTTCAATAGAGGATCCATGTGGCTTTGGACAACCGCCAGGTGGAGTACCAGGTTACTGTTGACCCATTTTTCCTCTATCCAGACTCAAATGGTTCACCTTGAAAATCTTCTGGATATCCCTTGGAATATGGCCCTATAGACCTTAAATCCTTCAAAACCCATTGCTTTGCCTTGCAAAAATCCCTAAGAACACATCTAGAGAATCCTTGCAGAAAACCCAGAAAAACCTAGAAATATTTTGTCTTCAATAACCTTCCTTCGCAGGGATTTCCCATCTTCATACTTAGTCATTTTGGTATGGATATCCCGATGATGTCATCCGGATATTTCCTAATGTTCAAATCCTTCTTAATATTCATGCCCTTACGAATGTCCTGATGACATCATTCGGACCCTCTCTCCAAAGAAGCCCATATGACAATGACATCATCCAAACATTTTGCCTTCGGTATATCTCTCCTAGTGTTAATATCCTGATGACATCATCTAGATCCCCTCTTTGACAACATTCTTCATGCTGATGACATCATCAAGATATTCAAGAGATATCTAGATATTAGGTTAATATCCACACGGATGACGGTTTCTCCAGGATGTGAAGGTAAGTTTGAAAGGTACATATTTGGATATTGCATAGCCGTAGGCCACTAAAGCTGACGTCATGTTCCTTTTGCGGAGCTACAAAATGAGGACATATGTAAAGCGTATTAGAAGACAATAAGGATCTAACGGTGGTACAGTGTCGCAGATGAATCTTTCCCATCGAGAAGATCCTGTGTGTGGCCGTGAAATGATGAAATGTGGACATCCAAATGTCAGTTGACCACAACTTTGACCACAGATATCTCCCTCATCCTGAGGATTTTGTACATGATCCAAAAGGCAAAAGTGTTTAGAACACAACTTTCACTTGGCGGGCTTTTTGGGGGGATATTCCCACTTTGAAAATATGATCTAAATTGCATGATCTAGATATGCATCCAGATATTAGGATGACTGCCGACTGAAGAAGGATACACAGACTCGGCCGACAAGACACATCTGGAGCCAAATTGAAATGTTGTAAAAGTTTCTCAAATGCAAATATTTGTTGCATTTATGGTTGTAGGTAAATGAGTCAGCTACTCGCATTGATGATCCAAAATATATTCTATCCACCTATGGATTCAAATATTTTCTGCATTGAATTCTTGCAGATGGACGTCCCTTCTAGCAAGGAAATATCTTTGACAGCATGTGGGGTAGTTCATTGTAATCTAATTAGGTTGTTTGGAATTAGATGCTATATAGGCATGAATGTAAGATGTAAGAAAAGGTTGGAAAATAGTTGGATATTTGGATGCCTCTATATTCCAAACAGAACTTCCTCAGCTGTAACTATGCCTCTTGATCAATACAAATGATGTTTTACTTTTCCATGCTGCTTTAACTCTGCGTAGTCTTAGAATTGGTTGTTGTTTGTGAATGTTTAATTCCTGGTAATCCATTCTCTACCTCTGTTAGAATCTTCATGATCTATGTAAGTTTATCAGTTGTATTTCTTCATTTGAGCATCTTAGCTCTGCGAATGTTCTCATATTCAAACCTGGTGTATCACCTCCTTTTAATTTCAGTTTACTCCCTCTTCCTCTTTTCATAACTGGTGGATAGATTAGGTTTAGTCTTAGGCTCACTAAAAATTTCATTTAGCAAAGGAACCAACCTCTCTCTGTAGATTCGACCTCCCTATAGTGTCCCACACATGGAGGTCATCTCAATGTTTCACTAGATTGTTGGATCCCTAAAAGCCTTCAACACTAGGTGCAAATCTATGTGACAATAATTTCTGGCACACCCGGTGGGACCTTTAAGTATAAGCAATCAAAGAATCAAGCTAAGAATTTGGTGTTCTTCTCAGTACTTTGCAACTAGTATAAATTTCATGCACTTGGTGACTCTACAAGCTACTGGTTCTGATTAGTGCTACCTTTTATGCCTGTGCAAACCAGAGCATCTCCTAGAGGTAACTTCCAGTTCATTGAATTATCTGCTATTGCTTCAAGGAGAAGGTCTAGGTTATGTAGGTCTCCTGTGAAAAGGGGTAGCAACTCTATTTTACCTTTTTTAAGGGCTTAATCTACACCCCCTCCTAGTAGGTTTCAATATAATAGAAGAAGCTTGCATATCCCTAGACTAAATCTAAACATTCCTAGGATGGCAATGTATTTGCCTTTTGTCACCTTCAATGGAGGAATTCCATTAGATTTGGCTGCATACAATGACATACCTGTTGCAGCCTTGAAAAGTGTTTCACCCTTCACGAGTGATGGTTCTGTAACCCTTGCTAAGCATATCAAAGATATATCCAATGTATGCTCAGTCCATCATATACAACATGGAGATGTTGTAGTCCATCCCATGGTCTCATATTTCAAAGGGACAGCTCTCCAATGGTTTAGGATCTTAACCCTTGCTTCTATACATACCTGGGATGAGCTAGGAGAGGCCCTCTATAAGTAGTTTGGTGAGAGGGAAGATAACGTTTCATTACTTGAATAGTTGATGACTATCAAGAGGGCTCCAAGTGAGATGTTGGCAGACTTCAATTTTATATTCTAGAGGACATGGGAGAGAATTCCATCTACCCTCATGCCATCCCCACAAGGTGCTTTCTTGTATTATTTAAGAGCTTTGAATTCTGAAATTGCAGTGATGATGCAATCAATGGGTGCTGAAACCCTACCAGATGGTTATGAGATAGCTCTGAAAGATAAAATTTGTTTAATCTAGGCTGGGAAAATTGTTCCCAGAACTACTATCCCACTTTTTCCAGAGTTGCCTTTCTCATCCTAGCAGCCCATTGTTGCTCACTGCGGAGGACATGGGGACTAGCGCCCTAGTCCAGGAAAAGCACTAGTGCCCTGCTTCTTTTTAGATCCTGAATTCTCTGTGTCTGCTACTCCTTCTTGTAACTCCACTCCACGGGACTTGACACCTGTAACTTGCAATCACAAAGAGTGTGGGAGGGGGTTGTGGTGTTTAGAGGCTTGCCTCAGTCAAGTCCTGGAGAGACATTCAAGTCTTCTGAACACCATTGTCAGATGAGAGTGCGTATCCCGGTGGGGTAGAGGCAAAAATCCAAATGATAAATGATTGAAAACACAATAGATATCACCTTGTAGTGAAGATCTCATGGAAGGAAGATGCTCTTCATGCCATGAGGAGATGGATGTCAAATATGCAAACACAAATAGAATAACAACAAAGTACTACTTTGCAACACAATGAATGCCTTGAATCACTTTCACAAAATCACAATGCTTATCAAATTTCCATCTAAATTTCTATCTAGTTTGCAAATGAAACCTAATCATGCTTATATATGCAACTACAAAGATTCCCGCTAAGAACTTTGTAATTTAAACTTTAGATGTCAGCATATGACCTAATTAATAGTCATTAAATTGACATTTGGAATTAGGGCAGACCCAAAATAGGGCTGGACTAGGGCACTAGCACCCAAGTCCACCCTACCATTTTTGTTCAGGATTCATCAAAGTGCAGCCCCCTAGGTCCTATTTGTCACAATACCTATGGATTTTCTCATTGGGAGTTAGAAATAACATACAAAATACTCTAAATGCAATTAAGGGACCCATGAGCTAAACCTTAATAGGAAAAAGCCCCCAAGGTTACTTTTTGTGACAACATTTAGTCCCCACTTTAATGTATGTATAAATGCAAGGCCAATACATGCACTAAAGTATGGTCAACAAACACATCAAACATGCTAAGCATGGAGAAGACATGCCAAACACATTGAAGACAGTAATAAGCATGCAAAACATGGAGAAAACAGTTACAATCAGGCAAAACATGGAGAAGACAACATTGAAGACATGCAAAACATAGTGAATATAGTGAATGTAGTGATTATTTTCATTTTCTTTTTCTTATATATGAAATGCAGAATGCAAGTACAAGTAAATTAAACACACAACCCAAAATGTAGGAGGGACTCATTGCCACCAGTCTTTAGACTACACTTGGGAACAAACACACCATACAAATCAAGCATGCCAAACAAATCCCAAAGCATAGGAGGGACTCATCTCCACTGGTCTTTAGACTATGCTTGGGAACAAACATGCCATACACACACACATGGAAGTCACAGAGAAAACATGGAAGACAAGCAATGGGGTGCACCTATTTCTAGGTTCATCACCATCTCAGGCACATTATAGGCACACACCAATGATTGGGCTTCACTACAACAATCGCTAAAGACACACATAAGGGTTAGGTTAGTCACAGAACCGCTCCCCGCCTTTGCAAAGGACTTTTAGAAAATGATAGGATTGTGCACTCTCCTTGAGAAATACACCATCCCTGCCTCACATGGATGGCTTAAGATAGAAAAGGATATGCATGATATCCCGTCTCCACAAAGGGCTTAAGTGATTGCAATAGATTCAAGATTCACAAACACACATTGCTAACATCTACAATAGACAACTTACCTTATATATGCCCCCACCTTAAGGTGGTTGATGTCATGTACCGATATCAATCACGTTAAGGTAGGAAGAAAACACACAAGGGAACATGAGCTCTCACAAAGCCCATGCCCCCCGGAGGTGACATGTAATTTATGATCGCCAAATGTTCCCACAAACACATTCCTACAAGAAAAGTGTTAGTGTCCATATAATCATGATAAACAACAATGCATATGATCATTCACATAGAGAACCGAGGAATGCAAGATTCAAGATAGACAAAGTGCACAGAGCAGTAGTATTGTTATGTTTTGTAAGTGCAATAAGACAACATCAAGATCACACAAAGTGATTCTACAAGCCAAGCATCATATAATATATAACAATCCCATTGTCATGTATGGACTAGATCTATTTTTTGATTTCTTGCTAAAGGGACACTAGGTCCACATCAGTATAAAATGTTTTTCATCATCTGCTTGCTAGATAGAACCACTAGAGGAAGGAAAAGAATAAATCAACAGAGGAGAAACAAGTGTGTTAGGGATAGTCACGTAGGAGGGTACCCCCAAGTCACCAACTACAATTCTATGTCCATAAGACACAACACACAACAATGAAAATAGAGGAGAAGCAATATAGAAGAATGATGATACAAATAGAAGAAGGGTCACAACAGAGGTAGTCTCCTACAATCCTTGACCTTACGAGAGTATCAAGGGTCATCCTAGGAGGCCTAAACAACACATAACACATCACAAGGGAAACACATCACGAAGGTAAAGGGTTAGAAATACTTACCTGTAGGGACAACCAAACTAAGGGTTGTCATCGAGCAAATCATCTTCTTCCCAATCTTGAATGCTAGAGGAAAGAGGTGTGTAAGGTACCATAGCCCAACTTTTGTTCTTATCTTCCAATTCTTTAGTGTTGAGTTTTTCTATGTTTGTTTCAATGTTAGGTTGGATGTTTTCTTGTTGAGTGGCAAGTCATTGGGCAAAAGCTTGACTTCACCTCCTCCTTTCTTTTGCTTGTCTATTCCTTCTTGTTTTAGTACTTACTTCTTCAAAGGCATCATCATGTTTTTCTATAGGGTTTTGTACATTAGAGGAGGAAGCACCATGTTCAAATTTCATTGGTCTCAGTGGAATGCTTTGTTGTCTATGAAAACCTCCTGATCCTTGTAAGGATGTCGGAGGAGGGGCCTCAACATAGATACCATCTATCTGTGGATGAGGTAAGTTATGAAACTTTTCCTTATCCAAATCTATCACACCAATTATCTCATCATATCCATAGTAGTCTTGTGTTCATTTTCCTTTTTCTCTAAGGGGATCCTCAAACACATGTTGTTCATCCCTCATTGTTTGTAAAGGAAGCCTGGCCACTCTAGCTAGTTGTTTTGCTTTGTATAGTCTGTAGTTTAAGAAAGATTGGTCTATTCATGGCTTAGGTTCTGTTTGAGGTTGTGGCCAAAAGTAATCAAGGTTGAAATTCTTGATCTTAGCTGGAGGTTGGTATGTGTAATGACAGACAATACGGATTTCTCCATGCAAAGGGAATTTTAGGCATTTATGAATAGTTGAAGGGATGACATTCATAGCCTTAAGCCATGGGTGTCCTAGTTTTACATGAAAGGGGTTGGATAAGGGGATGACATCAAATAAATAATCCATGGATTTGTCATAAACCAAGACTAACAGTTTTACCAATCCAAATATTTTCATCAAAGATCCATTATGTGTTTTAATTCTCAAATCCGATGGGTCATAATAGTTTTGTGCCAAATCATGTTTAAGAAGGAAATCTTATGTAACCAAATTAGTCATGCAATTAGGGTCTATAAGTGTTCCATGCATAGATATTTCCATTATTTTCACTGTAATGTAAAGAGGCCCTTTAGTATCTACCATTTCTTTGTCATGAGGTGTAAATGTTATTTCAAGTTCAGGGGCTCGTCTTTTCAAATGCAGCCAAGGAGGAAGCCTAGAATTATTGTTGTATTGAGAATCCATGTGTATGTTTTCAAATTAATTCCAAATAAAACTTCAAAATATTTTCAAAACTTGTGCAAGAGCAAATGCAAAAGTATGTATGAATATGACCTAAAATGCTTGATTTTTCAACATTTTTTCAATGCAAATAAGTGAAAGAAAAGGTGTTGTAAGGAAATTGATCAAGGGAAGTAAATAATATGTATAATATCATTTAAATAAAGCAATAGTATCCTTCACAACACACTTTTGATGCAAATATAGAGTGATGACAAGTCAAAACCTAGTGAAAATGTGCTAAAATATGCAAATTTTCACAATTTTTCAATGCAAAGACCCAATAAAAAGGGTGTTGTAAAGAATTTTAAGAGGTGAAGAAGGTTATAATAGTAATATCAGTCACCTAAAGCCATAAAATCTGTCACAACACGCTTGGAGTGCAAATCTAAGTCAAACCCTAGGGAAAATATAATCAAAATATGCAATTTTTTACAAATTTTCAATGTGAAGGCCTAATAAAAAGGGTGTTGTAAAGAATTTGATGAGGAGAAGAAGATAATAACCCTAATAATAACCAAGTAGTTCAGAAAATCCCTTACAACACACCTATGGTGCAAATCTTGAGAGACGATAAGGCCAAAATCTAGTGAAAAAGCAAGGTTTTTAAACCCTAGGCATGAAATTTTGCAAGCAATTAGAAATCAATCCTAGTGAGTGTTTGAAAATGGTAGTAAAATATGAAGCAAGATTTTGACTACAAACCCTAGCTAATGCAAAACTAAGTTTTATGAAAAATGCACAATTTCAAGCAATTTTTATGAAATTAAGCACAAAAATGCAATGCAAATGTATTCTAAATGATGAATTTATACAATTTAAATTAGATATAATGAAAATGATAGAAATTTAATGAAGTTGAATGCTGAATAATTCAAATTATGCTAAAATGCAGGCCTGAAATGCTAATTTTTTCAAAATTTTCAAGTTTTTTGTAATTTTTCAAATGCAATAAAATGAATGAATGCAAATCTATCAAAAAACACTTAGTAAGATGCAAAAAACTTTAAAAACATGGGTTCACCAAAATTTTTGGTGGGAAAAGGGGGTTGTTGATTTTAGGGGTTTATGTATAATCCTCCTTTCCCAACAAACATTCCAAGGGCTTTTCAACTGAGTTGAATCTCCACTAAGTGAGAGCAATCACCTATCAGGTTGGGCTGCCACTTGAGAAGCTGTGGACTCTTGGATATATCAAATAATGTCTCTACTTAATGCTCAATTGTAATTAGAAACCCTAAATATGCAAATTAGTAACTAAATCATCAAATTACGACAAATCCTCTTAGATTGAGATAAGGGACAGAGATGAAGTCAGGGACATAGGGACTAGCACCCAAGTCCAAGGTACCTATTTCTTTGCGGGATCAAGAGGATATCAGTCAAATATGCAAAGAAATGTTGTTTGTTACAATTGCAATAGATCTGGTCATATTGCCAAATTCTACAGAAGTAAAAATCAGGATAAAAAGGGTCCGGTGCATCATAATCAAAATCAAGATAAGGGAAAAGGAAAAGTGAATGCGGATGAAGTTCAAAGGGAGATGAGAAAGATTTGTGTGAAGAAGAGTACATAAAATGTTGGGGATGGATCCGCACTAGAATCTGGTGTTGACATTCCTTCTGGAAACTAAACAGATGAGCTCTGGCTCAGGGGGAGTCACAAAGGAAAATAAATTCCCCCAGCCGTCAGTTGGTGCCTAAATTTGGCACATGGAATGTTGCAGATTAAAGGGTTCTTAGAAAATTATCTAAATAACCCTTGGTAAAAATATGAAAGATCCGCATGGAGTTTTGCAAGAGTTTAATCATCCAAGATTGATCTAGTTTGACAACCATCTAGTAAAGCATGATTTTCACAAATAGATCCGATATGATTCAAAATTGAGATATCTTGATCTGCAGATTCATGGCATGATTGGAGGAAAGAAGATACATTATAATTTATCACTGAAAATAATTCTAAGTGCATCTCAGTGATTCGAAAGATCTCTCTCAGAACAAGGCAACTGGATAACTTAAGTTGTACATTTATTGCAAAAGGAAATTAGGGTTTGCGAAAGAATAAAAGGGTTCTTTCACTCATCATTTGCACATTTGCATTCAAGAAGAAGATAAGATGAGCTCTACATCAAGTTTCTACAACTCTCTCCAAGATCAACTGCAAAATCCAATTCAACCAGCAATTTGTTCTGGCTCTTATTTTGAACCCTAAAGTGTAAAAAGGTACTTCCATTCTGAATATCTCTCTCTAAATCTTTTACAAAAATGGCTACTCCAATGGTTGTTAAGATCTCTGATAGGCCGCACCCAAAGTTCAGGAAACACCCCTACAAATCCATAGAAGTTGATCCCTTAGGCACTTTTTCTAGCATTCCGCATGGGGCACTGCACATAGAAGATGTTAGGGTTTACATCCACACCAATATTAAGGAATTTGGAGAATCCAAGTTGATGGACATCTATCATAAACAATTAATAGATGAAAGTCATGAACTCAAACCTCAATACAAGGTCCTCCGAGATAAGCACTTTGGACATTGCATCCACTTTCCCTATTTTGCAGAAGATGAATGGGTTTGGTATGTTCTTAGTAGAATACATGACAATTTCATGTGGTTAATGAAGCCCTTCAATATAACAAAAGATGCCATTAGGGTAGTAATTGAACTGCACTCATCCGGTGGGTTGCCTGCACTCAAATCTGTTAAGAACCAGACAGTTACTGAGGTTACCGGATCTAAGTTTGAGAAAAGAGCAATGATAATTGATGACATCACAGATCTGGATGTCAAGTTTGCTTCAATGATAATTGGATATAAGATCTATCATTCTAGCATGGAAAACTCTGTGTCTGGAATTGTAATATATACAGCATATCAGATGCTAAGGGAAAATGTAGATTATGATCTATGCGACCTTCTCCTGAATCAACTATTAGAAAACTTGCAAAAGATCAAAAAGGATAAGAAGAATTCCTTCAGATACGGCTGTCTGATACTATGTCTATTCTTTTACTATATGAATGAGCTACCCGAATCAAGTGGTTGGGTATGGTAAAATGACAGACCGGTTACCATATAGATTAGAGACTATATGTATGGACTTGGTGATGCTAAGGCTCAAAGCATAGCACTCTGGGGATACTTTAAGAACTTCCAAAGTATGATGCAAGCTAGAGAAAGCATACCTCAATCCATAGTAGAAAAATACAACGATACAGTGTGTTTTATGGTAGATACCGATCAATGCCTAATGGAGGCAGTTGAGCCCAGAACAGTGTGGATAATGCCAATGGGTTACGAAGTAGATGAGAAATCTTGGAGCTACACGTTTAACACCTGTTGAGCCAGCCAAAGGACCCTGAGGCAGAAAGGTTTGGAACCTTTCAAGAATTAAGTGTAAAGATACATGTTGAGCTAAGACAATCGGAGATAAAAAGGAAAGTTAGAAGGGCAGTAGAGGAAATTGCCAAAAGATATGGCATATCAAAGGAGGCGGTTGATGCAACACAAAGAGAAAATAGAAAGAGCTAAGAAAGAGAAACAAGAAGCAGAAAAAGGAAGTGTTTTGGTATAAGCCTCCTCCCTGACTAGATCCTCAAAGAGCTCTGCACCTGCCACCCCTAAAATCTCAAGAGCCTCCAAACTAGAAGCCAAGACATCCAAAAAGGGAGAAAAGAGAATGAAAACAAAAGCCACAAGGTCTTACATAAGTCAAAAGGATGATGAAGAAACAAAGTCTGATGAGGAAGTTAAGAAAATGAAGAAAAAGAAGAAGAAAACATCTGGGGAATCCTCTGCCAGTAAAAACAAAGAAGAAAAGGTAGAAGAATTTGTTGAAAAGCCCACTCTTTCTATTGATGATATCATCAAGGCAGTCACTATGGATGGGAATCTGCAACTAGTAATAGAATTTTATGATGATTATAGTGATACTGACAAGAGGATCTTAGAAGAAGCTATAGTCAGGTACCTAAATATTTATAATAAAGCATTTATTGAAATCATTTCATTAATTTCCAAAAGTCTAGAGAAGGTACTTGAACTTAGAAAAGAGAATGCTAAGGCAAAGGACTTAGAGATCAGAGAACAGATTTCAATTTAGCTCTATCCTCCCATTACTCCAAAGCAAATGAACATGATCTTTAAGGACTACAAGGATGAATTCTAGAGCAAAGCAAGAATGAACAAACTAATGCTTAGAGAGACTGATTAGGTAGCAAGAGAAATATAAGACATCCTTTAGAATGCCTTCAAAAGATTCAATCTTCCTATTATAGAGGAAATAGATGAAGAACCTTCTACCATGGATGTCGAAGGATTAAATGCATCAGAAGAAGAATCTACTAAGAAAAATGTAAAAGGGTCAAAAGAGATAGGTGAGGAGAAGTCTAAGGACTTGGATTCCTCTGTTCTGGAAGAGGAAGTTCATGAAGAAGTTAACATCTCTCCTCCAGATCCCACTGCAGACATTCCAGATTCAGGAACTGAAGGAGAAGGAAGAAAAGAGGAGAAAGTGAGTCAAGAAGAGGAGGTAAAGGGAAGAGAAGAAGAACAAACAGAGAAGATCTTTGATGACAGTTCTGAGATTCCAAAAGAAAAGAAGACTCAGTCTCTAGCAAGAGACACTGCAGAGGTAGTGAAGAAGTTCTTGAACAAAGAGATGATGGAGATAGATGAACCAAAACTATTCCAAGGACCACTAAATTTTGATTCCCTCTCTCCAGTCCAGACAATGAAAATAGCATATTTTGCCCAAGCTAAAGCAAAAGAAAAGCTTCTAAAATCTCACATGGAAGACTGTGAGCTGTTAGAGATTGCATCTGATATGTTGGAAAAGATCATGCCATCTTTTCAAAAGGATCCTTTGGCCTCTCCATCTGGAAACATGAAATCTCTGGTAAACTCTGTTAGTACTCATTTTGATTCTTTAGAGAAATCAACAGAAGAAAAGGTCCAGAGAGAGTTTTTGGGAAAGAGATTCACTGAAGTACAAGAACTCATAGCTAATGATAGGAGGACCCTAGATATTGGGATAAAGAGCCTTGAAAAATGCTCTTAATGATGGTGGGGACATGTACAAATTTTGTCTATCTTGGTCTAAAGTAACAGAGGATATTGAAAAGAAGTTGAAAGAACAAGAAGGTAAATTGTCAAGTTTATCTCAAAATTTTGATCCCCTCACTACATCCATAATGAATCAAGAATGCGAGGCTATTACCATTATAAATGAAATAAAGAGGTTGGATAAAGAGAAGAAGAATATAATAAGCAAGATGAGTGAACTTAGAGGGATAATTATCCCTAAGTTAGAGGCAATGCATGAGGCCTTAACAGATTCTCAGACCACAGCCTGGACCAATGATCCGGCAGACTTAAGAAGGGCAGAAGCTTATGCATTTTTGTTGAGTGGTCACATCTCCATTTTGGACAGGATGAAGTAGAGCTGGGCAATAGAATTTGTACAGTTGAAAGCCACTTTGCGGATATACTTAAATACATGTAAGTATAACATGTCTATATACTTATGCGACTATGTATAGGTTAATTTTTGCAAATTTTGGTGTGTGGATTCCACCCTTTGCTATTGATGTCAAAGGGGGAGTGAGGAGTAGTGAAAAATGTGGAATCCAACTAAGGGGGAGCTCTGATAAAACAATGCACAAGATAGAACATCATCCAATGGGGAGTTTGCTGTGACAGTCATTTTTCACTAAGTGTTGCCATCAATGCCAAAGGGGGAGATTGTTGGCAAGAGACACTATGTGGCTTCATGAGTGTTGTCATTGATGGCAACAAAGTCTATCCCACACATCCATAACACATAGTATGCCTATACCAGAAGTCAGATTGAAGAGTGTTTTGGTCCAGTGAACAAGAACAGAGCATGCAACAAGGTCTGACAATTAGGTCTGGATCTCTCAGATGGTGTAACTCAGCAAGTTATGGACTTGGACAACCCAAGAGGAGTATCATGACTACTATATTCTAGAGATTGAGCCTCCGGTGAGAAAACATGGAAAAGATATGAGCATCTAAGTGTTAGGTTCTTGACAGGCAGAACAGACTAAGGAAGAACTAACCGGCAGAGTATCAGACTTCAATCCGGATGAGTAATTAATGTTGATCAAGTTATTTGAGGCATCATACAATGTTGGCTGACATGATTGATGAATTCTATGTCTATCTTTTTGATACACATCACAAATCAAGTATGGATTCAGCTGACAGATCAATATCTTGTAAATATCTTGAGTATTCTGGTTGTTGACTAGAAAGTTGTTGAAATCCTTGGTGCGGATATATATACTAGATGGATTCTAGTATGAAGGTGTGTGTGGATATAGATGTGATGAAATAAGGTGTGAGGAAAGGCAGAGATAAGTGTGGAAGCAGCTATACAAGTCTGGTATGTGACAGAACAAAAACACTAGAGCAGAGGAAGAATGAAGTGCATTAGATCAGTATATTGAGCCTAACTAGAACTAAACTTTAGCATTGGTGGATGCCTCTCATCAGTTCAAAAACCTGGTTACTTTCTATAAACTTTGTAGACAGTGAGTCTCTTGTAGGCAATGTGCCTCTTGTGAGCAGTGTACTCAGGCAATGAGCCCTATTTGGCAAGTGCCATTTTGTATTTCTTATTCTTTTAACAGAGAATACAATCTTGGGTCAGTCACCCCATGGTTTTTCCCTTAACAGGGTTTTCCATACAAAAATCCTTGTGTTATGTGTGTTGATTTTATTTCTGCTCTCATGATTATGTATGCTTATATGTTTTGATGCTGCACTAATTATTAAAGAACTAAAGAAAGTTAAGATATTTGAGATAAATGATTCACCCCCCTCTCAGTTATCTACCTTGTTTCCAACAGATCTCCTTCTGACACTAATCTACACTACAACTTCAGTTTCTAGAAATTCCACTGTAGAGGGCATAGGGACTAGCACCCTAGTCCAGGAAAAGCACCAATCTCCTACTTCTTTTCAGATCCCAAATCCTCTGTGTCTGCTGCTCCTTCCTGCAACTCCACTCCATGAGACTCAACACCCGTAACCTACAATCACAAGGAGTGTGGGAGGGGGTTGTGGTGTTTAGAGGGTTA
This sequence comes from Cunninghamia lanceolata, assembly GCA_027924645.1. NCBI lineage: Eukaryota > Viridiplantae > Streptophyta > Pinopsida > Cupressales > Cupressaceae > Cunninghamia > Cunninghamia lanceolata. Next base: position 7,661,118 of record BSBN01001001.1, on the reverse strand, counting down.
CCTCAGTCAAGTTCCAGAGAGACATTCAAGTCTTCCAAACACCATTGTCAAATGAGAGTGCGTATCCCGGCAGGATAGAGGCAAAAATCCAAATGATAAATGATTGAAAACATAATAGATATCACCTTGAAGTGAAGATCTCATGGAAGGAAGATGCTCTTCATGCCATGAGGAGATGGATGTCAAATCTGCAAGCACAAACACAATAACAATAAAGTACTGCTCTGCAACTCAATGAATGCCTTGAATCACTTTCACAAAATCACAATGCTTATCAAATTTCCATCTATATGTCCATCTAGTTTGCAAATGAAACCTAATCATGCTTATATAGGAAACTACAAAGATTCCTGTTAAGAACTTTGTAATTCAAACTTTAGATGTTGACATAGGACCTAATTAATGGTGACTAAACCAACATTTGGAAATAGGGTAGATCCAAAATAGGGCTGGACTAGGGCACTAGTGCCCAAGTCTACCCTACCATTTTTGCTCAGGATTCATCAAAGTGCAGTCCCTTAGGTCCTATTTGTCACAAGACCTAAGGGTTTTCTCATCGGGAGTCAGAAATAACATGCAAAATACTCTAAATGCAATTATAGGACTCAGGAGCTAAACCTTAATAGGAAAAGGCCCCCAAGATTACTTTTTATGACATAACACAATCAAATAGATACCAAAACCCTAACCGTGTACAACCTTTGCAAACTATTAGACCTATCCAACAAATACCAGTTGTAAATCTAGTTAGGGCTTTAGTCCCTACGCAAAATAATCTGGCCCGGGAGGTAGATTGGTGCTACCCTTGTAGCCAACCTCACAATCAGTCCTCTTGTGTTATTGGTGCACAAAAGAAGGCTTTGATGGTGCAGAACTTTCATCCTCAGTAGTCATCATATTCAGAGGTAGCAAATAACAACCTTGAAGTTCAAAATGAGGCTACCCCTGATGCCAGTATGATGCTATGGATTGTGGAAGACATTTATGTTAAAATGCGCTAGAAAATTGAGAGGGGGGGGTGAATTAGTTGTCCCAAAAACTCAAACACTTCTGCACTTAAACATTAATCACTTGTCCACATTTATTATGATTAAACAATGAATGCATGAAATCAGAAACTTAAACACAAGAGACACCAAATTTTTATGTGGAAAACTCCAAGGTGGGGAAAAACCATGGAGAGGATTAGCTCTCAAAATGTATTGCAATCTTTAAAAAATGATGTTCAGGCTTGGTCACTCCACGGGCCTAGAACATATTGGCTCACTGCCATGAAGTACAACTAGGTCTAGCAAGCTCACTGCCTCAACCCTAAACCAAGAAAGATTACAATGAGGGCTGTTAAAACATGAGGGCTATTAAACCAACTAGTAGCTCACTACCAGGCTCACTACCAAGATCAACATCTTCTTCATGTTTGAGATTAATACATTGAAGTACAAGAGTTCATCTGGTCTGCTCTACCTTTCCACCTCTTTCCTTATCTTCCCATCTTCGCACAAGGACATCTTTTCCATGACTCAATTTCAAGTATTTCTACACTTCATCAAGCTTGGAATGATCATCAAGGTCAGCACTACAATCATCAACCATTGGAACAATCTCCAAGGTTAGCATTATAAACATTTACAAAATAGGTCTTGACCTAATACAAAATTATGCTAAGGAATTGTAGTATAGATGTATGCAGATCATGCCACACCTTAGCTGGGACTCAAACATGATCTTCCACTCCACAACACATTTCCATAATCTTCAAGGGATCTTCGTAATCACTGGAATTAACCAAGTCGGCTAAGACTGGTTACACACTATGTTATCTAGGAATAGTCTTCAAACATGATCTCAATTCCTTAACGTGGACCAATGTAAAGGTAGGAACATGATTAGGAGGTATCTACAAGCATGTTGAAATCACCAGGAGCAACCACACAAACTCAAATCACTTTATTCATGAGATTCTTTACACTGGAGCACATGAACTTCACTATCTTCAACTATCATAAAAGAAAGATAGCTTGCGGACCACCAAAACATGAACCATTGTAATTGTAGGTACTTATCATCATCCCAAACTTCCCTCTAGAACTACAGAGCAAAACACTTTAATGCAGAGGAATGCAGAACAAAATATTTTTTCTCAAGCACCAGTGAATAATTAGGAAAAGCAAGTTTTACTCTGGTGAATGTAACTCACTCAAATCTTCATATCAGAGGCTCAAACTTAGGATTTAGCATCTTCATCCATGCTTCTAAATAAATTCCAATCCACTAACCAAGATCTTCATTTAGTAAAAAATGCGGAGCAATCTTCTAGATTGTTCTTCAGTATGCAACTCACTTTTTTCATTGTGATTCACTATTTACTTTCTGATTCTTCTGGAGGGACTAATTTTCTCAATATCCTCAACATATAAAGCTTCTAAACAAATAACAAAATAGGATACAGTTAACACCAATGACAACAAAGATATGTTGACATCAATGACAACACCGATTAGGCACATACTTGCAACAATCTCCCCCTTTGTCATTGATGGCAACATATGATGTGAAAAACTGTAACAGTCATGAAGACAAGATTCTCCCCCTATCTCTTTATACATCTGCACTCTTTCCCTCTAAGTTTTTCACATGACTTCTCTCCCCCTTTGACATCAATGGAAAAGGACACATACTTGCACTCTTCTGCTCTAATCCAATCTCTCTTCTGAACTTTGACTACTGTTGGAGTCTAGGACAACACTGGGAGGGGGGGTGAATCAGTGTTGTAAGAATTTTGAAACCTTTTTGCAAACTTTAACTTTTAAGACACAAAGAGAGAAAGATATCATTGATTTGTTACACATATGCACATAACTGAGAATGAAAGGAGTGAACAAAAACTCATGAGCAAAATGTTAATATACACACATAGAGGAAATTAACAAGAATCATGACACAAGCTTTTCATGAGTGGAATACCCTCCTGGGGTAGAAAAACCACTCAAAAACCACCTCACTAGCTTATTCAAAACCTCATTGGTTACACAAAGGTCTCACTAACCAAAGAAGCTCCACTAGCTTTACAAGATGCCTCATTGGCATATACTGTGCCTCACTGGCAAATACAATCACCAAACATAAAACTTAGTGTGCAAGAAATGATTGCACCTCAATCCGATTTGCACCAATTTACACTTTGTGTTTCATCATACACCCTTATACCTCTTGTTTGGTTTTCAAGTCAAGACCATACAAAATAACTCCTTTTACACACCTCTGCAAATAAGCTCTTGTAAACAAATTTATAATACTCTTATCTCTGCAAATTTAATTCACCTGATGCATATTCACTTGCATTTTATCTTCATGGTTCAATCTGTAAGTTTATTACATGAAGTCTTCATACTGTGTTTGATCCATTCCTGCACAAACATAATCTCACATACAATATCATGATTCATCTATAAAATATCTTCAACACTCCATATTGATCCACATCACAACTCTCAAATACAAAGCACCTGCAAATCCAATTTATATGAGATGACCATTCATATTCTTCTTCTGCATAAACATTTCCATCCTGCAAGAAAAAATAAAATCAATCTTTGCAAAACCATTCCTTTTCCTCTCTCTCTCTCTATATATATATATATTCATCTTCACCAATAAATCATCTTCATAACCATACATATTCCTTTTCCTAAAACTTTAATCTATAAAAATTAATCTTTTGATATATTCCTCTCCTCTTCTTCAAACTCTTCATCTCCTTTGCATAAAAAAAATCATTCACTTGTAAGAAAATTAAATTAACCTTTCATATCCCTCTCTTCTCTGCATCATTTTCACCTTCTCAAAAATCTTTGATTTTCAAATCCATTTGAAAAAAAATAAATTGATCTTTGATCTTCTCTTTTAAAACAATCAATCTACCATAAAAAAAAATCTCTATCAATATCTTCCTTTAAAAGAAACCTTTCAACTTCAAGTCTTCTCAAGCATAAAAAATCTCCACAAAAATAAATCTTCTTCATAATCCTTATATCTTCTCTACAAATTTCTTCAATGCATGAGTAGGCCCTTATATTAAGAAACAAAATTCCTTGAAATAAAGCTTTTAATCTTCTCACAAACTCCCTTTTGGAAACAATAAAAAACATCCACATTAGTCATAAAATCTATGACTTCCTCCTTAAACCTTCATTTTCCATGAGGAAAGAGGATAAGAATAGAAAAAAATCTTCCAAAACTATTCCTTGAAAAATCTCCTTAAAAAAATTCATAATCTTCATATTATTCGACCTCATAGGAAGATGCCTTTAAGAAGGCCAATAAAATAGGAGATAAAAAAATTTCTAAATTTAAAAATAAAGCCATTGATGGCTTATTCACATTCCCCACCAAAAAGACCTTCGAATCTTTATGATACTCATTCAAACAAGCTTTAACCGATTCTCATCTCATATAAAAAGAGACCAGTCAAAAAGGTAAAGGGCATGTCCCCATATGTCTTTAAAAGACTTCAATAAGTCACTTTTAAGTGACATGACCTGCAATAACAGGGCAACTTCATTTTATATCAAAAAGTGCTTAAGACATATGATGGTCTATATAAGGATTTGAATTAGATGTATAATTATTTAAGGCACATTTAAACCTTGATCCTTTCATGAAACCATTTCCCTAATATATGTCATTAGTCATTGATTATTGCAAATCATGATAATCTCTGCCATTGTAGTGTGCATCGTCATTGACCTATGGACTTGTGACCTTCTTTTGACAATCTCATTGTTTACAGATCATCAAGACATGGTATTAACACCAATGATCATCAACTCTGCCAAGTAATCCTGACAACACACTTTACAAGACAAGATCATACTGATGTTCACGACTCAAAGTACCAACTTCCACTTAGAATAAACTCCAAACTGATCTCCCAATAAAAACATTATCAACCATGTTTTGAGACCCTTTGTTATGCAACTCTTGATTATGTCATCAAGACACACATCATACCTTAAACAAGGTATTCTAATCTTACAAGTACTACAAACACATCCTTGATGTGAGAATGAAGAACCTGATTCAATGATGACATCAATGAAGTACCTCAATGAAGCATGATGATAACCTGATGATGTTCTTATCAAAACAACTCTAAACAAATATCACAAACCCTTGCTCAAATTAGACATCATGAACATATGAATGAAGAACATGAAACACAACAAAGTCCTGATTCCCAAAAGAATGATTTCTGCATTGAAGGATAACCTATGAACAACATGGCACGAACATGATGAACAACCCCTGTCAATATCAACACCTTGTGAACCTACAAAACCATTTGACATAAATGACAATCAATCTCCATCAATCTCCCCCTTTGTCATTGATGGAAAAACTACATGATGCAATTTTTCTTTCTCCCCCCTTTTTGACATCTAATGACAAAGGCTGAATTAACTCCCCCTGTCATTTAGCTCCACAAAAAAAATGTTAAAGCTTGATCATAACATTTACACTCACATTGCATTATGAGGATTTTTGAAGACACAAACTTCTGTTCACTTGTTATCTTCCTCTTTGAGCTTGAGATGATCTATGATGACAAAATATAACAATCTTGAAGCAAGCATATGACTAATCATGTTGATAATACCTGAAACACTTCTTCTACTTGAGAGCAACAACTCACCATGAAGTACACATGTGAACAACCTGAAGCACAAAACTTGAGAGAAACATTATGTGGGGCACACCAAACAAAGCATCAAACCACTGTTATAAACTGCCCATCATACTCTCATCATAATACCACTTCTTTTTGTCACAACAACAATGTGAAGATGAAAAACTGATATCATTGAAATCCTATGAAAACTTCTTTTGATAAGATGAAGAGTAAGACACCTCTGCTATCAAATACAAACTCCTGACACCACTTGTGATTGTAAAACAAAATTTTTATAACAAACAATTCTTTCACAATCATCAACCATTTTTGACCTAAAATGACAAATCTCCAAGATCTTCCAAATCATAAAGTATCATGTATGAATATGAAGACATAAAAATTGACTCCTTTGATATGACTTATATAAACTTGAACTCCATGCAAAGATATCACATCAAACACCTGATGATGAACAATAATGCTGACTCAACAAGCAAAAATCATGAAGAATACTAATCACAATATTTACAACCCATGATGACATAATGATCACACAAGGAATGATCTTGCCAAGACTTCCATGATAGTGACAACAATCAATCCTCTTGCACACACCTCTTGACATGATAAAGAACGTAGTCCATCCTCCTATTCCTACACATGACACTTTTTACAACACCATGTCAAATTTGATATATACAAAAACACTACCAATACCTTTGCAAATCCAAATGCAGAAACATATATTATGAATTGACTTCTTTCATTTGCAACCTCCTCAACCAACATATGCTAACATCTAAAAAGAACTTCTTGAGAATACCCAAGATCCTTTGTAAGCATCAACATGATCAAGATCATTTATCAACCAAGTTATTCAATACCATCAAACTCTTTGAGCATTGAAATCCTAAACATTCTTTCAATGTCTTGTTTGCATACTGAACCAAAGATCACCTATATCACTGTCACATACAGAATATCAACATTGTTAGCAACACCACCATCAACTATATGAATTTAATTTCATAAGGTTAGTAAGAATAAATATGATAAGATCATCATAATGACAAGCATCAAATAATCTTCTCCTAAAACTTCTTGGGGTTAATTGATAGAGCATTTGACACCTCCCTTTTACTTCATACTATGTTATGCAACAGATAAAATGACTTGTGCAAGATGCACAATCTTAGACTTTGACTTCTCTCGACTTTCTTTCTGCTTCCAAACTTTTACAGGCTCTTTCTTCTGTTCATGTTTCTTTATCCAAACCTTTTCAACCTTTTTCTTTTCCCAACCTTTCAAATCAGGTGATGCAATTCTTCCAAACCTTCTGCAACTATATGCTTTCTGACCAGAGAATTACACTTGAAACATACAACATTAGTATTCCATATTGAGGCAAATTGAATTTCTGCAATTAACTAATTTGTGTCCAAAGTGATTACAGGTGTAACAATAACCATTAAATGAATAATTATACCTATAAATATAAGCTTGTCTTGCTGAAGCAATTCTTCTAAATTTTCTCCTTTGATTGTGCAATTTTACTTCAGGGGTAGTAGTAGGATAACTCAAATCAAATTTCCTTCTAGGATTCACCCTAACTTTGGAACACTCTCCTTCTTCATAACCAAGTCCACTAGTGTCTCCATATAGTTTTTGTTTACCAAGCATCTCCTGTAACTTTCTTGTGCTTTCTTCAAACTTTAGTTTCTTTTCCAATTGCTTCCTAACATTCTCAAGATCTTTTCTTAAAAAAGTTATTTCTCCTTCAAGCTTTTGATATTCAATTGTTTTAGCTTCCAACTCACACTTTGTTTCACCAGCTATCCTCTCAGTTTCCTCAACCTCTGTCTTTAACTTGATAATCAATTTGTCTGATTCACCTGCTTGATTCCTTAAATCTATAATCAGGTTTCTAGCATCTTCAAGGTCTGAAAGAGCTTTGTTTCTGAAGTCTTTTTCTTGTTGTATCTGCAACTCTAATCTATGATTCTCCTTTTTTTATTTCTTGAGTTCACTAAGAGCACATATAAGTTCTCCTTCTATATCAATCTCACAGTCATCATACTCCTGATCATAATAATTCATAATATGATATTCTTCTTCTTGTACTTCATTCCCTTCATGTGAATGACTTCCATCATTGTCACTCTTTTCAGATGACAAGTTGTCCTCTTCTTCAAGTGTACCACCTTGATAGATTCTTATCAATTCACTCCAAACATCCTGAGTTGTTTCACAATGCATAACTTGATAAGAGATTTCATTAGATAAACCAGACAAAATAACCTTCTTGGCTATATATGATTACATTCAAGAGCCTCTTTGATATTTACAGAATTAGATGATTGAGAGGAAATAGAATATCCATTCTCAATAGACATCCATACACCATATCCTAAAGAGGATAGATAAACTTGCATTCTAATACACTAAATAGAGAAATCTGAACCATCAAAGTAGGGCACTGTAGTGACCTCTTTCTCTAATTCAACTTGTGAGACATTTCTATCAACAGACTTTGTATCACCATTTGAATTTGATAAAGATGAAGCCTTTTGATCAATAGAAGACTTAACACTTTTCTTTTCTCTATTTCTTTTGCACTTACCCATGGTACTCCACACTTAGGACCTACCCAAGCCGATTAGACTTCTATAGGGAACGTGGCTCTAATACCACTTGTTGGAGTCTAGGACAACACTGAGAGGGGGGTGAATCAGTGTTGTATAAATTTTGAAACCTTTTTGCAAACTTTAACTTTTAAGACACAAAGAGAGAAAGATATCATTGATTTGTTACACATATGCACATAACTGAGAATGAAAGGAGTGAACAAAAACTCATGAGTAAAATATTAATATACACACACAGAGGAAATTAACAAGAATCATGACACAAGCTTTTCACGAGTGGAAAACCTTCCTGGGGTAGAAAAACCACTCAAAAACCACCTCACTAGCTTATTCAAAACCTCACTGGTTACACAAAGGTCTCACTGACCAAAGAAGCTTCACTAGCTTTACAAGATGCCTCACTAGCATATACTATGCCTTACTAGCAAATACAATCACCATTATCAAAACATAAAAACTTAGTGTGCAAGAAATGATTGCACCTCAATTTGATTTGCACCAATATACACTCTATGTTTCATCATACACCCTTATACCTCCTGTTTGATTTTCAAGTCAAGACCATACAAAATAACTCCTAAACAAATTTACAATATTCTTATCTTTGCAAATTTGATTCACCTGATGCATATTCACTTGTATTTTATCTTCATGGTTTAATTTGTAATTTTATTGCATGAAGTCTTCATACTATGTTTGATCCATTCCTACACAAACATAATCTCACATACAATATCATGATTCATCTGTAAAATATCTTCAACACTCCATATTGATCCACATCACAACTCTCAAATACAAAGCACCTGCAAAACCAATATATATGAGATGACCATTCATATTCTTCTTCTGTATAAACATTTCCATCCTGCAAGAAAAAATAAAATCAATCTTTGCAAAACCATTCCTTTTCCTTTCTCCCTTTGTATATTCATCTTCACCAATAAATCATCTTCATAACCATACATATTCCTTTTCCCAAAACTTTAATCTGTAAAAATTAATCTTTTGATATATTGCTCTCCTCTTCTTCAAACTCTTCATCTCCTCTGCATAAAAAAAATCATTCACCTATAAGAAAAATAAATTAACCTTTCATATCCCTCTCTTCTCTGCATCATTTTCACCTTCTCAAAAATCTTTGATTTTCAAATCCATTTGAAAAAAATAAATTGATCTTTGATCTTCTCTTACAAAATAATCAATCTGCCATAAAAAAAATCTCTATCAATATCTTCCTTTAAAAGAAACCTTTCAACTTCAAGTCTTCTCAAGCATAAAAAATCTCCACAAAAATAAATCTTCATAATCCTTATATCTTCTTTGCAAATTTCTTTAATGCACAAGTCAACACTTATATTAAGAAACAAAATTCCTTGAAATAAAGCTTTTAATCTTCTCACAAATTGCCTTTTGGAAACAATAAAAAACATCCACATTAGTCATAAAATCTATGACTTCCTCCTTAAACCTTCATTTGCCATGAGGAAAGAGGATAAGAATAGAAAAAAATCTTCCAAAAATATTACTTGAAAAATCTCCTTAAAAAAACTCATAATCTTCATATTATTTGACCTCATAGGAAGATGCCTTTAAGAAGGCCAAAAAAATAGGAGATAAAAATGTTTCTAAATTTAAAAATAAAGCCATTGATGGCTTATTCACGTTCCCCACCAAAAAGACCTTCGAATCTTTATGATACTCATTCAAACAAGCTTTAACCAATTCTCATCTCATATAAAAAGAGACCAGTCAAAAAGGTAAAGGGGCCGGTCCCCATATGTCTTAAAAAGACTTCAATAAGTCACTTTTAAGTGACATGACCTACAATAACAGTTCAACTTCATTTTATATCCAAAAGTGCTTAAGACATATGATGGTTTATATAAGGATTTGAATTAGATGTATAATTATTTAATGCACATTTAAACCTTGATCCTTTTGTGAAACCATTTCCCTAATATATGATATTATTCATTGATTATTGCAAATCATGATAATCTTTGCCACTGTAGTCTACATCATCATTGACCTATGGACCTATGACATTCTTTTGACAATCTCATTATTTACAGATCATCAAGACATGGCATTAACACCAATGATCATCAACTCTGCCAAGTAATCCTGAGAATACACTTTACAAGACAAGATCATACTGATGTTCAAAACTCAAAGTACCAACTTACACTTAGAATAAACTCAAAACTGATCTCCCAACAAAAACATTATCAACCATGTTTTGAGACCCTTTGTTATGCAACTCCTGATTATGTCATCAAGACACACATCATACCTTGAACAAGGCATTCTAATCTTACAAGTACTACAAACACATCCTTGATGAGAGAATGAAGAACCTAATTCAATGATGATATCAATGAAGCACCTCAATGAAGCATGATGATAACCTAATGATGTTCTTCTCAAAACAACTCTAAACAAATATCACAAACCCTTGCTCAAATTAGACATCATGAACATATGAATGAAGAACATGAAACACAACAAAGTCCTGATTCCCAAAAGAATGATCTCTGCATTGAAGAATAACCTGTGAACAACATGGCATGAACATGATGAACAACCCCTGTCAATATCAACACCTTGTGAACCTACAAAACCTTTTGACATCAATGACAATCAATCTCCATCAACTACTCCCCTTGAGAAGTATCCTTCAAAGCATCAATCCGAATCTAGAGTAGGGACTCTAAGCACAACTGGACTAATGCACTCTTATGCATCTTAGTTTAGAGTAGGAGGGGTAATAACCTCTAACTTTTCTTTGAGATACTCCAAAGTATCCTTAGGTAGAGGTTTGTTGAAAATGTCTGCAATTTGGTCTTTTGTAGATACATATTCCAACTTGACTTCATTCTCTATCACTTTTTCGCTCAGAAAGTGATATCTTATGGATATGTGCTTTGTCCTTGAATGCATTACTGGATTCTTTGATATGTTTATGGCACTTGTATTGTCACAAAATATTGCAGTTGGATCTTCATACACAACTTTGATGTCCTTCAATGTCTGCTTCATCCATAACACTTGAGTACAACTACATGCCGCTGCAATATATTCTACTTTTGCAGTGGACAGAGATATTGAATCTTGTTTCTTGCTTATCCAAGATACCAGCCTTTTTCCCAAAAAGAATGCACCTCCACTTGTACTTTTTCTGTTATCCACATCTCCAGCCTAATCTACATCAGTGTATACACTGAGAGTGAAATCATTATCCTTTGGATACCACAAACCATAATCCATTGTGCCTTTCAAATATCTCATAATTCTCTTGAATGCCATCACATGTGACTCCTTAGGTTCTGCTTGAAATCTTGCCACAAGACAAACTGCATGCATTATGTCAGGTCTGGTTTGAGTCAGATAAGGTAATCCTCCAATCATAGATCTGTACCTTTTCTAATCTGCCATAGGTGAATCATCATTTTCGTTCAACTTGCAACTGGTTATCATGGGAGTGTTTACCAGTTTAGAGTCTTCCATCCCAAACTTATTTAACAACTCTTTCACATACTTAGATAGAGAAATGAAGATACCTTTATCTAATTGATTTATTTGCAGACCTAAAAAGAAATTCAACTCACCAAACATGGACATTTCAAATTCACTTTGCATTTCTCCAACAAAAACTATGCACATACCTTCATTACCTCCAAAGATAATGTCATCAACAAAGACTGCAACAATTAGGATTTGTTCATTATAGATCTTGAAATAGAGATTGCTATTGGTAGTACCCTTGCTGAATCTTAACTGTATTAGATACTTATCCAACCTAGCATACCAGGCCCTAGGGGCTTGTTTTAATCCATGCAATGCCTTCTTCAATCTGCATACCATGTCACCCTGATGTGATTACTGGAATCCTTCTGGTTGCTCAATATAGACTTCTTCTTCCAATTCTCCATTCAAGAATGCAAACTTCACATCCATATGATATACTTGAAAATCTTTGTAGGCTACAAATGCCAAGAAAATTCTTATAGCCTCAATCCTTGCCACTAGTGCAAATGTTTCCTCAAAATATATTCCTTCAACTTGATAGTATCCTTTGCAGACCAACTTTGCTTTATTCCTTACCACTTCACCATTCTCATTCATCTTGTTTCTGAATACCCACTTAGTGCCAATTACATTTTTATCTACTGGTCTAGGAATAAGATCCCAAGTTTGATTCTTCTTTATCTGCATCAAATCTTCTTTCATAGCCTTTACCCAATTCTCATCATTGCAAGCTTCATTCATAGACTTAGGTTTAATCTTGGAAATTAGATAGAAATTTACTTGTTCTTTTGTAGCTCTTCTTCTGGTCAAGATTCCTTTGCTCTTATCTCCTATGATTTGATCTTCAGAATGACTAAGTTTTACATACCTTGGTGTCTTAGTAGCACTTTCCAAAGGTTGTTCCTCTCCATCTAAGGTATCTTCATGTTGCACCACTTTTGAAGCACTTGGTTTATCTGATTCATATCCACTTGATTCTGGAGACCTCTCGTTGCTTTTGAAACTTGTTCTTGTTTGTTTCCCAAAATGACACTCCTTACAAATAGGATTAGCAGGCTTCACAAGCTTAGGCAAATCTCTAACAACCTATATAGTACTTATCTTCATAATGTTATCAAAATTGATGTGACACAGCCTTCTATGCTATAGCCAACTTTCATCAATTTGAGCCAACAAACAATAGTTATCAGTTCCTTTCTAGTGATAGATATTACCTCTGGTCTTCTTACCAGTTGCAATGACTATTTCAGAGCTTTCCTTGATCTTGCATCCATTGTCCTTGAAGCTTAAATCATAACCTTTGTCACACATTTGACCCACACTCAAAATATTGTGCTTTAATCCTTTCACATACAAGAAATCTTCAGTATTATGCTTTCCATTAAAAAAAATAGATCCTTTTCCACAAATCTTACCAGTTGTATCATCTCCAAACCTATCTAGTCCACCATCATATCTTTTCAAACTCACAAACTTACTTTTTTCACCAGTCATGTGGTGAGAGCAGCCACTATCAATAACCCATTCATCTTTTTCTTCAACAACCTAAGTAGCCAAAGCACTTTCCACTAGTTTTTCTTCCTTCACACAGCTAGCAGGATTAGTAGACATAGGTTCTTCCTTAATAGCAATAAACAAGCATTCATTACTAGAAGTACTAGCATTATCTGGCTCTGATACTCCATCATCATCAAAATGTTCAACATAATAACATTTCTTTTGGATCCTACGTCTATTCTCATATCATTTTCTATTTCTTTCAATTCTTTCAGGACATTTAGAAGCAAAGTGGCCTACTTTACCACAAGAAAAACATTTAAAAGGTAATTTACCTTTAAACTTACTAGATACTCTTTGCAGTCTATCTACAAAGTTGGCTTCAATTTCATCAAACTCAACATCAGATTCTACCTTGTACTTTTCTGATTTGGAGGTTTTCCTAGAAGTACTGGCTTTGAAGGCCGTCTCGACTTTTGGCAGGGCATCACAAAACTCTCTCATTTCAAAGGCAGTAAGCTTACCAAGTAATTGATCTCTGTCAATAGCTTTTACTTGTATAAATTCTTCAATTGTAGCTACCTTGCGACTATAGGACTTTGGTAGTGATCTAAGAATTTTCATCACAACTTCCTTATCACCGAGGGTTCCCCCCATACCTTTTATCCCAGTGACAAGTTCATCAACTCTTTGCATAAAGGCTATTATGTTTTCATCTTCATTCATCTTTAAACTCTCATATTTCACTTTTAAACTTTGTAGCTTGGCCTCCTTCATAGAATCATCTCCTTCATACATATTTTTTAGCTTCTCCCATACCTCATTTGCAGTCTCGGGATCCACAACTTTTGTCAGAACTGAGTATCCACAACTTTTGTCAGAACTGAGTCATTTAATGAACTTAATAGAGCATCTTTTGCTTTGACATCCACCTCATATTCTTTGATTTCATCTTCAATCCTCAAACCATTTTGAGGCATATTGTATTTTGCTTATGCAGCTTTCCATACTTTGTAACCAAGACAAAGAAGATGGCTTTTCATTCGTGCCTTCCAAAGAGCATAATTCGTCCCATCAAAATGTGGCGCTTCCTTCTTTTAAGACATTTTGGATCTTCCTCAAGCCATTAGACTTTCTTTAGAGGAACTTGGCTCTGATACCAATTATTGAAATGTGACAAAGAACTGAGAGGGGGGGTGAATCAGCTGTCCCAAAAACTCAAACACTTCTGCACTTAAACATTAATCACTTGTCCACATTTATTATGATTAAACAATGTATGCATGAAATCAGAAACTTAAACACAGATGCAACATTAAACACAAGAGACACCATATTTTTATGTGGAAAACCCCAAGGTGGGGAAAAACTATGGAGAGGATTAGCTCTCAAAATATATTGCAATCTTTGAAAAATGATGTTCACACTTTGTCACTCCATGGGCCTAGAACATACTAGCTCACTACCATGAAGTACAACTAGGTCTAGCTAGCTCACTGCCTCAACCCTAAACCTAGAAAGATTACAATGAGGGCTGTTAAACCCTACTGGCGGCTCACTGCCAAGATCAACATCTTCTTCATGTCTGAGATTAATACATTGAAGTACAATAGTTCCTCTGCTCTGCTCTACCTTTCCACCTCTTTCCTTATCTACCCATCTTCACATAGGGACATCTTTTCCATGACTCAATTTCAAGTATTTATACACTTCATCAACCTTGGAATGATAATCAAGGTCGGCACTACAATCATCAACTATTGGAACAATCTCCAAGGTTCGCATTACAAACATTTACAAAATAGGCCTTGACCTAATACAAAATTATTCTAAGGAATTGTAGTATAGATGTATGTGGATCACTCCACGCCTTAGCTGGCACTCAAACACGATCTTCCATGCCACAACATGCTTCCATAATCTTCAAGGGATCTCCGCAATCACTAGAATTAACCAAGTCAGCTAAGACTGGTTACACGCTACGTTATATGGAAATAATCTTCAAACATGATCTCAATTCCTTAATGTGGACCAATGTAAAGGTAGGAACATGATCAGGAGGTATCCACAAGCACGTTGAAATCACCAGGAGCAACCGCACAAACTCAAACTACTTTATTCATGAGATTCTTCATACCGAAGCACATGAACTTCACTATCTTCAACTGTCATAAAAGAAAGATAGCTTGTGGACCACCAAAACATGAACCATTGCAATTGTAGGTACTTATCATCATCCCAGACTTCCCTCTAGAACTGTAGAGCAAAACATTTTAATGCGGAGGAATGAGGAGCAAAATACTTTCTCTCAGGCACCAGTGAATAATTAGAAAAAGTAGGTTTTACTATGGTGAATGTAACTCACTCAAATCTTCATACTAGAGGCTCAAACTCAGGATTTAGCATCTTCAACCTTGCTTCTAAATAACTTCCAATCCATAGACCAAGATCTTCATTTAGCAATAAATGCGGAGCAATCTTTTGGACTGTTCTTTAGTATGCAACTTGCTATTGTCACTGTGATTCACTGTTTACTTTCTGATTCTTCTAGAGGGACTAATTTTCTCAATATCCTCAACATATAAAGATTTTGAACAAATAAAAAAATAGGATACATTTGACACCAATGACAACACCGATTGGGCACATACTTGCAACACTTTATACTGTCAACCAGCCTATGGATAGTGTTGTTATGCCTATTGTAGACAACATTAGGTCAAAGAAGATGAAGTTGGAGGCTAGCCCTATGCCTACTGTATTGCAAAAGGAGCCTATTTCTAAGGCTAAAGTGGCTAGTGACAGAATTCTAATTCAGAGAAGCAAATCAACTACTACAAAAGAGATTCCACTGGGCTTAAAAGTGCTTGAACAGACTGCAGATCAACCAAAACAAGGAACATGGATTCCCTCTATGCATAAGGCAACCACTGTTCCTTTAAATATTGTAGAACAAATGAAGAAAACAAACATAAATATTTCTATGTGGGAAGTGATGTCCATCCCCTCTTAGAGGGACCTATTACAAGAAGCCTTAAGGCACTTCCCATCTGCTGAGTTAGCAATACCAAGCTCATCAACTAAGCAAAAAGAGAAAACCCCTACTAGTCTTGTGCAACCAAGTGAAGGACAAGTAAGTACAGTCAATAAACCATCTCCTTTCTACTTGTCTTTGATCATTGGCAAATTTTTAGTACATAACTACATGATAGACTCTAGGGCTAGTGTTTCAATCATGCCCAAGAAGATAGAAGATGAATTAGGCATCAAGTATACCCCTATTTCATCAGGAGTATTACAACTAGATGGCACCTCTATGAACACTATAGGAGTGATCAAGGGACTAGATTTGACTTTCAATGCATGTCCCAACTTGAATTTCAAACATGACATTTCATTCATTGATCTTCCTCCCTTCTTTGCTAACTGTCTGTCAAGAGACTTCACAACAATGGTAGGTGGCTACCTTTCTTCTAACTGGTATCATATGCTACTGAGGACCAGATATGGTACACACTTCACCATCAAGTCTAAACCAATTTTAGATTATCATGTAGAGAACCACGACCACAACCTGGTGAACCCAAATGTGATGATTTAGGGTGAGGAAGTGCATGATCTAGAACCTGCTGAAGCAGAATCTTCACCTCTTCCTATCCTTGACCTATTTTTAGATGAATGGGCATGGGATCATGCAATTTTTGATCCTTATGACACCACTGAGGCAATTAACTTGAACAACTACATGATCCATGAAGGGGATCCTTTAGTTCCTTTTGTACTCAAGCTAGATGATGGCTCCAAGGGCCCATGGAGGATGTTCTTTGATGGTGCAAGGAGCATAAATGGAGCTGGTGCATGTGTTTTGCTAGTCTCTTCGACTGGTAAGAAGTTGCATTTTTCTCATAGATTGCATTTTTCTTGTATGAATAATGTAGCAGAGTATGAGGCATTGGTCCATGGCCTGTTGATTGATGAGAAGGAAAATATCAAACATTTGGAGATCTTTGGTGATACTGAGTTGGTAGTTAACCAAGTCAAAAAGAGATGTGCTATAAAAAACCAACTTCTAAGAGCTTATAGACATAGAGTTTGGGACCTTTTTGAGAGTTTTGATGCTCTCAACCTGTAGGTGATCCCAAGGAAATTGAATACTGATGCTGATCAGTTAGCAATGGTGGGGGCTTGGTTTTCTCCACCTACAAACTTGTTTCAAGGTCCTAATCAACATGTGAGGATTGTTGTCAGACCCTCTGTTCCTGACAATGATATTTATTGGCAAATTTTTGATAGTGATGAGAAGATCGCATGCTTCATCCAGAATGAAGCTGAGTTCTCTTCAAGGGCACAACCTAGATTACAGGAATCCTATGGTGATCAGATCATCCATCTCAGATCAAACAAGCTGCCCAAGGGTCTAGTTACTCTTGAGGCCATCTTCAGCTGCAATGATGAATTTAGGGGTGAGAAAAATAACATGATCTTCAAGAAAGAAGATTACCAGAAGGTAACTGTCACCCAGGACAAAGAACTACTGCTAGGGAAAGTATGTGGTGATGCAGAGGAACAAGAGTTCATAAAGCTTGCCCAAAAGTATTATGACATCTTGGCATGGATATATGAAGATCTTAAAGGATTTGATCTAGGTGTGGCTCAGCATGCCATCAACCTGGATCCTAATTGCAAGCCAGTTCACCAAAAGCAGTGGCCCATTAATCCAAAGATCAAGCCGCTCATGAGAAAAGAGCTTGCCAAGCTAATACAGGCTAGGATCATCTTCCCCATCAAATATTCTACTTGGGTTGCTAATCTAGTGCCAGTAAGAAAGAAGAATGGAGAGATTAGGCTCTATGTAGACTCAGAGACCTAAATCATGCCTCTATGAAGGATCATTACTCTCTGCCCTCTATGGATTAGATTTTACAAATAGTTGTAGGGGACAAGAGGTTTTCATTATTGGATGGCTTCTTTGGCTATAATCAAATTTTGTTCAGAGAGGAGGATAGATTTAAGACAACAATTATAACCAAATGGGGAACCATGGCATATGCAAAGATACCATTTGGTTTGTCTAATGCAGGTGCCACATTTCAGAGGGAAATGGATATTGCCTTTAAAGGATTCATAAACAAGTTCATCCTAATTTTTTTGGATGACATTATAGTTTTCTCGAGGAAGGGAGAAAATCACATGGAGCATTTGGAGAAACTTTTCCAGAGATGTAGAGAGTTTGGGGTGTCTTTGAACCCTAGGAAGTGTATTTTTGTTGTTGCCCAAGGAAAACTTTTGGGACGTATAGTGTCTAAGGATGGAATATCCATAGACCCTAATATAACATATGCCCTACTTTCTCTTCCTATGCCTGCTCACAAAAAGGCCTTACAATCATTTCAGGGGCAAATCAACTTTGTTAGGAAGTTCATCCCTAATTATGCTAGCTTGGTGAAGCCTCTAACCCTTATGCTCAAGAAAGATGCAGTCTTTAGATGGACTAAGGGAAGGATGGTTTTGAAAAGATCAAGGAAGAGATTGCCCAGGTGCCTACTCTCATGAATCCAAATTATGAGAAGGATTTTGTCCTCTATGCATATGGAGGAGAGAATAGTATTGTTGTTGTCTTGATGCAACAAAATGAACATGGACTGGAGTAGCCCCTGGCTTTCTTCAGTTAGACCTTGAAGGATTATGAGGTCAGATATAGCCCCATGGATAAATAGGTATTTGCCATTGTTAGAGCTTTAAAGAAATTTAGATATATGTTGGCAAATAATCATATTAAAGTTTTAGTTTCTCATCCTAGTGTGAGAGATTACATAATGGGGATTGAGATTAGTGAAAGAGATCTAGTTTGGTCACTAAGATCCTAGAGTATGATGTGATCATCAAAGCCACTAAGTTGATTAGAGGTAGAGGATTATGTGAACAACTAGCTCAGACATCAGTAGATGAAGTGAATTCATTGTACCATTTGAATGAGGAGGAACCTACAACTGAGCCATCGGTTGTGAGTTCTTGGATGGCAGATATGGCTAGTTTCCTATCCACTGGTGAGTATCCCTATGGACTGGACAAAACCAAAAGAAGATATTTTAGGTTGTAGTCTATCCCTTATGCTTTGGTAGATGGTGTTCTCTTTAAGAAAAACTTGGATGGAGTCTTACTGAGGTGCATAGAATTAGATCAGGTTGATAGACTTCTTGGTGAGTTTTATGCTGGCCCAACTGGTGGCCATTTCTCTACTAGAGCTACAACAATGAAAATAATATGAGGGCAGGTTACTTTTAGCCCACATTGTTCAATGATGCCCATGTATGGGTAAGAAGACACAAAGAGTGTGCTCTCTTTGCAGGAAAGAAAAGATTAGCAGCACTCCCACTCCACCCTATTCAGGCTGACCAGCCCTTCTTAGAGTGGGAATTAGATTTTATCAGCATAATAAATCCCTCTTCTAGTGCTGGCCACAAGTAGGTTTTGAGTGCAACTGATTGCTTTACTAGGTGGGTTGAAGCAATCCCAATTAAGGAGGCAAATGAGACATCTATCATGGATTTCTTGGAAGAAATCATGACAAGGTTTGGAACTCCTCATACTATTATTTTTGATAATGCAAAAGCATTCACTGGTTTTAGGATTGCTAATTGGGCTCTTAAGTACAATGTGTTTTTAAAGACTTCATCCAACTATTACCCCCAAGGTAATGGGCTAGCTGAATCCACCAATAAGAACCTAATCAGGATCCTGAAAAGGACCATGGAGACAAACTAGAGGCAATGGCACCATAAGATCAGATTAGCTCTTTAGGCTGATAGGATCACATACAAGAGAGCCATTGGAAACTCTCCTTTTGTTCTGGTGTATGGAAGAGAGACTAGATTGCCTATATCCTTAGAGCTTCCTGCACTAGACTTAGCTCATCAATTGGAGATGGAAGGAGAAGATGCAAGGTTTGTCAAGATGGCTGAATTGACTGAATTAGAAGAGAAAAGACAAAAATCTATGATCACACTAGAAGAACATCAACTACATACCAAGAAGTATTTTGACAAGAAGTCTAAAATCCAGACCTTCAAGGAAGATGATCTTGTTCTGAAATGGGACGCAGACCAAGCCAAATCAAGAGGCTACACCAAGTTTGATGCACTTTGGAGTGGGCCTTATGTCATCATTAGCTGCAAGCAAGAAAATACCTTCATTCTTTCAAGGCTAGATGGTGAAGTTCTACCCATTTCAATTAATGGGATCCATCTCAAGCCTTACCATTAAGGTTGGTGTGAGGTCTTGTACATATTGTTTTAGTTTATTTTAGTTTTAGGTTCCCCTTTTTCCTAAGTGCTTTTACACAGGCTGCATTGTCATTAGGAGAATATAGGCCTCTTCCCCTTTTGTGTTTTGGAGGTAGGTTTCAGTTGTTTTGACATGTTGCAGTCCCCCTTGACTCTATGCCCAATGGATGCTAAGGCCACTGATGTATTTGTTTAGCAAACAAACATCCCTGAGAGGTCACCAAAATGTTGACCCATTTTTCCTCTATCCAAAGTCAAATGGTTCACCTTGAAAATATTTTGGATATCCCTTGGAATATGGCCCTATAGGCCTTAAATCCTTCAAAACCTAGTGCTCTACCTTGTAAAAATCCCTAAGAACACATCCAGAGAATCCTTGTACAAAAACCCAAAAAAACCTAGAAATCTTTTGTCTTCAATAACCTTCCTTCGCAGGGATTTCCCATCTTCATACTTAGTCATTTTGGTATGGATATCCCGATGATGTCATCCAGATATTTCCTAATTTCTAGATCCTTCTTAATATCCATGCCCTTGCGAATGCCTTGATGACATCATTCGGATCCTCTCTCCGGAGAAGCGCATATGATGATGACATCATCCAGACATTCCGCCTCTGGTATATCCCCCCTAGTGTTAATGTCTAGATGACATCATCTAGATCCCCTCTTCGACAAAGTTCTTCATGCTAATGACATCATCAGGATATTCAAGAGGTATCAGGATATTAGGTTAATATCCATGTGGGTGACAGTTTCTCCATGCCGCGAAGGTAAATTTGACGGGTGCATATCCAAATATGGCATAGCCGTAGGCTGCTGAAGCTGACCTCATGTACCTTCTGTGGGGCTGCGAAATGAGGACACGTGTAAAGTGTATCAATGGCTGATAATGATCTAATGGTGGTGCAACTTGTTGTAGGTGAATCTTGCCCATTAGGAAGATTCTCTGTGTGGCCGCGAAATGATGACATGTGGACATCTAGATGTCAGTTGACTTTAACTTTGACCATGATTATCTCCCTCATTTTGAGGAATTTCTACATGATCCAAAAGGCAAAAGTGTTTAGAATTTCCTCCTCTTTCTCTTTGTGGGATTTTTTTTGGGGGGGATATTCCCACTTTGAAAATATGATCTAAATTGCATGATTTGGATGTTCATCTGGAGATTAGGACGACTGCTGACTAAAGAAGGATATGTAGACTCAACCGACAAGACACATTTGGAGCTGAATTGAAATTTTGTAAAATTTTCTCAAATGCAGATATTTGTTGCATTTATGGTTGTAGGTGAATGATTCAGCTGCTTGCATTGATGATCCAAAATATCTTCTGGCCACCTATGGATTCAGATTTTTTTTGCATTGAATTCTTGCAAATGGACGTCCCTTCTAGCAAGGAAATATCTTTGACAACCTGTGGGGCAGTTCATTGTAACCTAATTAGGTCGTTTGGAATCAGATGCTATATATGCATGAATGTAAGGTGTAAAAAAGGTTGGAAAATAGTTAGATAATTGGATGCCTCTGTATTCCAAACAGAACTTCCTCTGTTGTAACTGTGCCTCTTGATCAATACAAATGATGTTTTACTTTTCCATGTTGTTTTAACTCTGTGTAGTCTAAGAATTGGCTGTTGTTTGTGAATGTTTAATTCCTGACAATCCATTCTCTACCTCTATTAGAATCTTCATGATCTATGTAAGTTTATCAGTTGTATTTCTTCATTTGAGCATCTTATCTCTGTGAATGTTCTCATATTCAAACCTAGTGTATCACCTCCTTTTAATTTTAGTTTACTCCCTCTTCCTCTTCTCATAACCAATGGATAGATTAGGATTAGTCTTAGGGTTGCTGAACATTTCATTCAGTAAAGGAACCAGCCTCTCTCTGGAGATTCGACCTCCCTATAGGATCCCACACCTAAAGGTCATCTCAATGTTTCACTAGATTGTTGGAGCCCTAAAAGCCTTCGACACTAGGTGCAAATCTATGTGACAATAGTTACTCGCATTGAGACAACATGTACTTTGTTTGGAGTTCCTATTTCTATTTTGCTTGATACTAGAGCAACTAAAAGATTTATTTCTCCAAGAGTATTAAGTAAATTTCTTAGAAGAGCTAGTTATATGGCTAAACCCTAGTCAGTTGAATATGCTAACCAGATTAAAGCTCATGTAGAGCAATATTTGTTTGAAGGCAAGATTGAACTTCCTAGTTTTTCAACTGAGGTGAATTTTTTTGTAGCCCCCCTAGGTTCCTATGATGTTATCTTAGGAATAAATTGGCTATGGAGGCATAGATCCAATGTCGACTATTTTGTAAAAATAGTTGAGTGTCTAGCCGATGTAGGAAACAAAGTCTTTTTGCAAGGTACTCAAAGAGAAGTCAAGATCAGACCAACCTCTTCTATTCAACTAAAGAAGGCTAGGAGAAAAGGTTGTCAACTTTTTGCAGTCAAAATGGAGCAAGTAGAAGAGGATCCTAGTAATCATAGTACATCTCTGGAGAACTATCCTTTTCTTTGGGATTTTTAGGATGTTTTCCCAAATGAACTTCCAGGATTACCTGCAAAGAGAGATTTTGATTTCTCAATTGATATAATACCTAGATCTGAGCTAATTTTAAAGGCGCCATACCATATGACTACTATGAAGTTGATGGAATTAAAAGCCCAGCTTCAAGAGCTATTGGCTAAGGGGTTGATTAGACCTAGTGTATCTCCTTGGGGAGCACCTGTAATCTTTGTTAAAAAGAAGGATGTAACTTTGTGTCTATGTATAGACTATCATATGCTTATCAAAGCAATGATAAAGAATAAGTATCCTTTACCGCATATTCATGATCTTTTCAATCAGATGCGTGGCACTACAGTGTTCTCAAAGATCGATCTACGATCTGGATACCATCAACTGAAAATAAAAGATGAGGACATTCATAAAATAGCTTTCAGAATGAGGTATGGACATTATGAGTTCATAATTCTACCTTTTGGACTTACGAATGCCCCTACAACATTCATGAATATGATGAATAGTGTTTTCCAAGATTATTTGGATAAATTTGTTCTAGTATTTCTAGATGACATTCTTATTTATTCTAAGAATGAGGAAGAACACTTACGACAACTGTGGTTGGTTTTGCAATGGCTGAGAGAACATAAGTTGTTTGGGAAACTTTCAAAGTTTACTTTATTTTAGAAAGAGATACAATATATGGGACATTATATTAGTTGAAGGAATTTTAGCAGACCCTGCAAAGATCAAAGCTATACTTGAGTGGCCTGTGCCAAAGAATGTGCATGAAGTGCATAGTTTCATGGGATTAGCTGGATATTATAGAAATTTCATTTTGAACTTTTATAAGATTGCAAGCCCAATCACTTCACTTCAGAGAAAAGGAAATAATTTTGACTGGTCAAAAGAATGTTAGGAGGCATTTGATCAGTTAAAAGAGAGGTTGATGACTGCACCAATATTGAAAGTTCCTGATCTAGAAAGTCATTTGTTGTAAGATTGATGCCTTAGGAGAAGGTATAGTTGGACTGCTTATGCAGAATGGGCAAGTGGTAGCCTATGAATCCAAAAAGCTGAAAGCATATGAGCAGAATTATGCTCCTCATAACTTAGAGTTAGTAGTAGTTATGCATGCTTTGTAGGTTTGGCCACACTACTTGCTAGGAAAACCTTTTGAATTGAAGTTAGATCATCAAGGTCTTAAGTACATAGTTTCCTACCCTCATCTGAATGCTTGACAAAGAAGATGGTTGGAATTAATATCCGACTATGATTTTGAGATAAATTATATCAAAGGCAAAGAGAATCAAGTAGCAGATGCTCTGAGTCAATGAAGACATATTTCATCAATTGTCTTTATCCTCTCGAACTTCAAGGATTTGGTATTGCAAAACTCTTCAAGTGATGAGTTCTATGAGTGAGTTAAGTAGGATCTCTCAGTAAATCATTAAGATTTGAGGTATGATGGGTTCTATTTTGAACCAAGTGGGCTTCTAAGATACAAAGGAAGGATGTATGTTCCAAATTCGACAGAATTAAGAAACCTTGTGTGGAAGGAAGTTCATTCTGCACCATATTCAGGTCATCCAGGAGTAACAAAACTCTTGGGCGATGTGAAACCTTTTTATTTATAGAAAGGAATGAAGAATGATGCTACAAGATTTGTAGCAAGTTTCCTAGAGTTCCAAAGTCAAGATTGAGCATTAGCATCCAATAGGACTTTTGTATCCACATGATATTCCAAAATGGAAGTGACAAGTTATTAGCATGGATTTTGTAAAAGGTCTTCCAATGTCATGAAATAGACATTATGTTATTTTAGTGGTGGTGGAAAAACTCAGCAAGGTAGTGTTGGCAAGAGACACTGCTCTGATGAATGATTGAATATTGTCATTAATGGCAACACGGAAAAGAGACTTTACTCTGATAGATCAATTTGGTTTGACAACAAGGCATAAAAGAATTCTAGTCCGGAAGCCTAAAATGACTAAGTATGGGTAGTATATAGAGTAAGAGTCAGAGATTGGGTCAGTATGCCTCTGCAGTTGAAGATCATTACATGCAGTTCAAATATGTTAATCATAGCTATTTGGTGATGATATGTTCTGGTGTTCAAGTCCTGACTTCCTCCAAAAGTTGTACTATGAAATGTCTAAGTCTAGGTGAATGGAGTTAAGACAGGAACAGTGCACAGTACCAAAGAAAAAGGGTTCGCATTTCTCTGATGTTACATATTTTGTCTTGCAGTTATGAAGGAATATTAAGAAGTCAATGATGAATGTTGTATATGAATTTTAGAGTCTCATATGGTCCGTAGTGGGAGTTATGTTGTGACAAATGAACTAGTCAAGTGTGGTACTCAAGGGATAAGCCGCCAGACATGTTAGATCTATATGCGGTGAAGATATATTATTTGAACAATCAATCTAAGTGATTGAATGATTGGTGCTGACCTATATGAAGACTATTGTATGTTTGTTTGGATCCACATTGCTATTTGTGCACTACATCAAGCCGATAAGGTATAATATTTGTATACACATTTCATGTTTGGCTTGCCGACCTAATTGTGAGATGAATCTTGTTGCAGATATATATACTTGATGGATTTTTGTGTTGGAGCTATGAGGTGTGGAAAAAAGTGTGAATTTGATGTGTGTGTGATCTAAGGCAGTTTTGTGATCATAAGAAGACAACAAAGGCAGAAAGACAAAAGTATATGTGAAGCAGAGCAAAAAAAGAAGGGAAGACACTATGAAGACATTTGAGTTTGTATACAGAGCAATAAATGGAACTGTACTTTAGCATTTTGTAGATGCACTTGTAGCAGTCTTTTCTTGGCAGTGAGCCATTCCTTCTCTATCTTTCATTCTCTTATTTTTGGCAGTGAGCCTATTGGAGTGAGCACTTCTTTGGATAGTGAGTCCTCGAGAAGTGAGCCCTGAGGTAGTGAGCCTTCATGTAATTTGGTATTGCTATCATAATATATTGTGAGCTAACACTCACTGTAGTTTTTCACTTTTTGGGTTTTCCACATAAAAATCCTAGTGTCTATGTGTTATGTATTTATGGTTGTTCTTCTTATGTTTGTTTTTCTTTCAACTTATTGAATGTGGTAAATGGATTAATGATTATGTGAAAGAGAAGTTTTACAGAATACTAATTCACCCCCCTCTCAGTATTCATTGTGTTCAAGAATTAGTATCAGAGCAAGGTTCCTTGGAAGAAGTTTAACAACTTAAGGAAGATTTGGGAAAGACTACTCATGGCAGCTAGAAGGTATCCTGCTCCAAGAAGTGTCACAATTAATCAAGAATTAAAAACAACCCTTGAAGATCTTGATAAGTAATTAGCTAATATCTAGGATTAGAAGGAAAATGTCAGAGAAGTAGATGAATGCATCTTGAAGCTAAGAGAGCAAGTTAATAGATCAAAAGAAAAGAATAGAGAGCTAAGTGAATAGTTGATTGAAGTAAATGAAACCCTAAATAATTTATCAAGGTTGGGTGAAGAGAAAGAAAAAGATGAGGAACATTTGAATCAAATGTTGAAAGATAAGTCCGAGGAATGTGAAAAATTGGGAAAAGATGTGTTACTTCTGAAATATGATTTGGAAGTAGCCAATAGCTATAAAGAAAAATTCAAAATAAGCTCTGCAAAGCTTGAGGAGTTGATTGAAAGTCAGAAGAGTTCAGATGAGAAGAAAGGATTGGGATTTGAAAAAGGAGAAAGTTCTAATTCAGATCAAGAAAACCATGAGATGAGGAAAAACAAAGGCAACTGGTTTAGGAATCAGAGAAGACCCAGAAGACCTCCGGTTAGGTAGCCAAATGCTCAAAGGTACTTATCTTTCAATGGCTATTGTTTTAATTGCAATAAGTTTGGTCACAAGGCTACTTAATGTAGGAGTAGAATAAATCAAAATGTTCCATCATTCTCTGGTCAATGTTTCAATTGCAAGAAAATTGGTCATAGATCAAATGAATGCAAAAGTCTGGTTAGGAATAATCAATCCTTCAATGGAAAGTGCTTTGCATGCAATAGATTTGGACATATGGCTAACCAATGCAAATCAAGAATCAATTCAATCAATAGAAGGAATTATGGATAGAGGAATGTGGTATTCAATAATTGCAATAAGTTTGGACATGTTGTAAAATTCTGCAGAAGCAAGAATGAGAAAAGAAACTATCCTACAGAGAAGAGGAAAACAGAGCAGAGATAAGATAAAGGTAAAAAAAGGTTGATTCGGTGGAAATCAAGAAGCAAATGAGCATGGTCTAGATTAAGAAGGATGTTGATAATATCAGGGATGGATCTGCACCAGTCTCTAGTGCAGATACTTCCTCCAGGAAGTAAATTGGGAGCTCTAGCTCAGAGGGAGCTGTATTGAAAATCCAAATCCCCTAGCCAAATATTCAGTGTTGGGATCCAACATGAAGATATGATGAAAAGCTTCATATGATAGATCTTTTGAAAGAAATTCTGGTAGAAAAGGATTGAATGCAGAGCATTGCAGAGTAATCTAGATTGACTGAGCTTAACAGAGAAGTGTTTGAGAGATTTTTGAAGGACTGCATTTATGATGACTAAGTTATTAGAACAAGGGTTAAAAAGGAGCTCATTCGACATACAATTCACTTTGCATTCAAGTTATCAAGTGTCTATGAGAAACTGAAGGTGAACTCCAAGTGATTTTTAATGATCTCTAGAGATTCAAAGCAACTTAGAGTGATTCAAGTGAAGAAAACCCTAGTTTGACATAAAAATGTATTTATAGTTGAAACCCTAGTGTAAATTTGTTTAAATCCTTACAAAAATGGCATCTCATCAAGTAGTTGATATCACTAAGAGAACACAGCTGAAATTCAAGAAACATCCATTCAAATCAATAGAGGTCAATCCAAATGGTGCATTTTCAAAAATTTTGTTTGGTGTGATGTATGCAGAAGATGTTAGGGCATACATTCACGTTGCCATAGAAGAATTTGGTGATAGTAGGTTTGACGATCTCTATCTGAAACATCTAAAACATGGCAATTTTGATCTGAAGGAAGAATATAAGACAGTAAGTGAGAAGAAATTCATTCAGTACATAGAATTCCCAACATTTGCAGAAGATGAATGGGTCTGGTACATTTTAAATAGGATACATGATGAACTCATGTAGCGGGAAAGACCATTTATGATCACAAAGGATGCGATAAGGGCTGTAACTAGATTGAATTCTACCGGAACAATACCTATGCTAAAAGGAGTGAAAAATGACACAGTGATGATGGCCACTGGAGCCAAATTTGACAAAAGGGCTTTAACAGTCAACGACATTGAAGACCATGCAGTAAGGTTTGCATCTATAGGAATCAACTACAAAATCTTCTTCTCAAACTGGGAGAACTCTATCTTAGGTACTGCTATATACACAACCTATGAGATAATTAAGAAAAATAAAGACTATGATCTTTGTGAATTGCTCCGGCAACAACTAATGGAGAATCTAAAGAAGACAAAAGAAAGCAAGTATCCCTCAAATTTGGTACGTTGATCATGTGCTTATTCTTCTATTTTATGCAAGAATTACTAGGAATGAATTTGATCTAGTCTAGTAGTCAACCAATTGCAATTCAGATTAGAAATCACCTCAGTGGCTTAGGAAACAAAGATACATAGAATGCAGCTCTATGGGGCTATTTTAAGAATTTTCAAAAAGCTATGCATTCTAGACAAAGGATACCTGAATCAATTGTTGAGAGATATAAAAATGATATATGTTTCATTGTCAACAAAGATCAATGTATGATGGAGGCTATTGAGCCTAGAACAATTTGGATTATGCCAATGGAGAATGAAGTAGATGCAGATGTGTTAGATGGTTATGCCTAGCTCATGTTAAGAAAACCTAGGGATGCCTCTAAGCCAAGATTTGGCACTTATGAAGAATTATTTGTAAAACTTCATGTTGAACTGATGAAACTAGAAATCCAAAAAAAGATGAGGAAATTGGTGGAGGAATATGCCTAGAGCATAGAGATTACAAAAGAAGAAGTTGCTAAAATAAGGGCAAGAATAGTTGAAAATTTGAAGGAAGCTAATAAAGCTCCAAAAGTTCATGAGGTGCAACAAGAGGCACCTGCTGCACCAAAAGGAAGAATAAGAGGTACAAGTTTCGATGTTCCCTCCACAACAACTGTAGAAACACAAACAAGCAAAAGGAAGAAGACCAAAGGTCAGAGAGTGTGTGTCAGTGTTGGTACAGTTGATGATGAGAAAACTAAGACTGATGAAGAGGTGAAGAAGATGAAGGCACAGAATGCACCACCTTCCAATTCTCAGCAAGGCAAACCCTCTGATGCCAGAAAGGAGAAGACCTCTGGTAAGGGTAAAGGGAGAAAGGAAGAAAAGACTGAAAAGCCTATGAAAGTACATGCTACAATAAGTCTAGAGGAAGTCTTGAAGGCCATTACAATTGATGGCAATCTAAAGCCTATTTCCCAATTGTATGATGATTATAATGATGCAGATAAAAGGATCATTGAGAATGCTGTTGTCAAATACTTGGATATATATAATAAAGCTCTCATTGAGATAATTACTGATCTCCTAGATAGTTTGGGAAGTATAATGTCTGCAAGAAAGGAAGCTGCTATGGCTAAGGACGTTGAACTTAGTGAGCATACGCTGATAAAGTTATGTCCGGAGATCACACTGAAAGAAAAAGAAAAGGTCTCTAAAGTGTTGCATAAAGAATTTAGAACAAAGAGGAGGATGAACACTCTCATGTTAGATGATATTGAGAAGGTATTCAAGGAGACTGAGGAAATCACTCTGAAAGTGTTGAAAGAATTTTATCTTCCAATAATATATGATAATTAAGAAATAGGTGTTGGAGATGACACATCTATTCCAAAAGTCAGCATAGATCAAGGGTTAGATAAAAATGATGAAGAGTTAACAGAGAAAGAAGGTTAGGCCCCTACTACTGATGGTCTGAATACAGATGATAAGGATCAAATTGAGACAATTCTTCCTCCAGATCAACAAACTGATGAGCAGAACAAAGCTAACAATCAAGAAGAAGAACAAGCTGAGAAGAGCCCTACACTAGAGAAAAATGTTGATGTGAATGAGGCTATGGATCTAGATCCTCCAAAGCAAGACAAAGAAGAAGTCTCTAATATAGCAAGAGACACTGCTGAGTCTATCAAGGAATTTTTAGAAAAAGAAAAATAAGTCTTGGATGAGCTTGAGTTTTTGCAAGGTCTAATAAACTTGGACTCAATGTCCCCTATGCAAATATTTAAATTGGTATCAATTGTGCAAGCAAAGGCACATGAAGAAATATTGAAGTCACATATAGAGGACAATGAACTCATTAGTGTGGCATCCAACATTTTGGAGAAGCTGATGCCATCATATCAAAAGGATACATCAATGTCATCAACAAATCAACTCAAGGGACTCATAAACTTAGTAAGTGTGCATTTTGAATCTTTTGAAAAGTCTACAGAAATGAAAGTAAGAAGAGTTTGATGAGAAGAGATTAACTGAGTTGAAGACCATGTTGATCAATGACAAAACCTTATTAGATGATGGAATAAAAGGTATACATAGTGCTATTAAAGAAGCTTGTAATTTGTACAAATTTTGTTTATCATGGCTAGAAGCCACAAAGGAGTTAGAAGAAAAGATCAAGGATCAGGAACTGCAACTGACAAATATCTCTAAGTCATTTGATCCAGCAGTTGAGTCAGTAAGTAGCGAAGAGATACAAGTTATCAATATTCATAATGAATTAGGTAACCTAATGAATAAGAGGGATCAAATGAAATATAGAATGTGTCAGTTGAGAGGACTAATAAGTCCTAAGCTAGACTCAATGTCAAATCTTGCAGCAAAAGCACTGCAGGTAAATGCACTAATTGACACACCCTCTGATATACAAAAGGCAAAGAAATTAGTCTTCCTAATAAATGACTATATTCAAATTTTGGAAAATGCAAAGAAGAGTTGGGATGGAGTGCTGGCTCAAATCAATAACATCTTCAATGACATCCTACAACCCACATCAAATTAAGTTGAAGATTGTATTTGTACATATGCAGCAGAGTATGACAATTTTTGTAGTCGTGTTGTTTTGACAAAATTTTGACTCATGTACATACACCTTTTCCATTAATGTCAAAGGGGGAGAAGACAATCAGTGAAAAATTGGGCAAACACCTAAGGAGGAGAAGAAAAATAGTGTGTGTATAGTAAGGGGGAGCAGACAAGCATTTTTCACTAAGTGTTGCCATCATTACCAAAGGGGGAGATTGTTGGCAAGAGACACTGCTCTGATGAATGATTGAATATTGTCATTGATGGCAACAAGGCAAAGAGACTTTACTATGGTAGATCAATTTGGTTTGACAACAAGGCATAAAAGGATTCTGGTCTGGAAGCCTAAAATGACTAAGTATGGGTAGTATACAGAGAAAGTGTCAGAGATTGGGTCAATATGCCTCTGCAGTTGAAGATCATTACATGCAATTTAGATATGTTAATCATAGCTATTTGGTGATGATATGTTCCAGTGTTCAATTTGTCACTTCCTCCAGAAGTCATACTATGAAATGTCTAAGTCTAGGTGAACAAAGTTAAGACAAGAACAGTGCATAGTACCAAAGAAACAGGGTCTGTATTTCTCTGCTATTACATATTTTGTCTTGTGGTTCTGAAGGAATGTTAAGAAGTCAATGATGAATGTTGGATATGAATTTTAGAGTCTCATATGGTCTGTAGTGGGAGTTATGTTGTGACAGATGAACTGGTCAAGTGTGTACTCAAGGGATAAGCTGACAAACATGTTAGATCTATATGCGGTGAAGATATATTATTTGAAGAATCAATCTAAGTGATTGAATGATTGATGCCAACCTATATGAAGACTATTGTATGTTTGTTTGGGTTCATATTGCTGTTTGTACACTAGATCAAGCCAACAAGGTATAATATTTGTATACATGTTTCATGTTTAGCTTGCTGACCTGATAGTGAGATGAATCTTGTTGTGGATATATATACTTGATGGATTTCAGTGTTGGAGGTATGAGGCATGGAAAAAAGTGTGAATTTGATGTGTGTGCAATCTAAGGTAGTTCTGTGATCATAAGAAGACAACAAAGGTAGAAAGACAAAAGTGTTGTTATATGGAGCCTAATTAGACTCGAAGGTTAAATTTTCCCTTTTATCGATGATTTCCCCCCAAATTATTTAATGGGGGTTTGGGGGTAGCGCCCCTTGTGGGGTCCAAGGGCAGCACCCCTAGCACTCTCCCTATCATGATATAGGATGGGATTAACAGACAATGCACCCACAGGGGCTCGCGGGCACCGCCCCTGAAACCTCAAATGAATTTTATTATTTTATAAAGGTGTCGGGAGTTATTTTTTTCTATTGGCCGACATAAAAATCCCTATTTTGTAACCAACATAAGTCTTGATAAAAATGGCTAAGGGTTAGGGTTTTTGTGGATATTGTATTGTA
The DNA here is from genome assembly GCA_027924645.1 of Cunninghamia lanceolata. NCBI lineage: Eukaryota > Viridiplantae > Streptophyta > Pinopsida > Cupressales > Cupressaceae > Cunninghamia > Cunninghamia lanceolata. The sequence goes on along the minus strand of BSBN01001001.1, from coordinate 7,628,452 downwards.
GCATTTGTAGTGGTATTGAGTTACAATCTAATTGCTAGTTGTAATCAGTTTTGATTTATTGGATAATAATATTGGACTCTCTATTGGTGGATGTAGCCCAAGTTTGGGTGAACCATGTTAGAAATTGTCTCTCATTGTTATTTATTTCTATGTATTTTCATTCCTCTGTTTAATCTTTATTTGCATTTAATTGATATCTTCTACATGCAATTCCTAACAAGTGGTATCAGAGCGGGTTGTGTTCGATTATCATTTGCAGGAAAGTTTCATGGTTAAGTGGGAGCAATGGTGGATGAAGGAAAATTAAAGGTAGATAAATTTAATGGGTAGAACTATCAGTTATGGAAGATGTAGATGGAGGATTATCTCTATCAGAAGGATTTATGGAGGCCATTGGAAGGAATAGCCAAGAAACTGACAACAATGACTGATGAGGATTGGGAACTTCTGGATAAAAAGGCACTAGGAACCATTTAGTTGTGCTTGACACCATCTGTGGTGTTCAATATAATAGAAGTGAAGACAACAAATGAACTAATGAAAGCTTTGGCTAAATTGTATGAAAAACCCTCAGCCTCAAATAAGGTATTTCTCATGAAGCATTTGTTTAATCTGAAAATGATTGAAGGTGGATCTGTGACAGATCATTTAAATGAGTTTAATACAATTACCAGTCAGTTAACTTCTATAAAAGTGAAATTTGGTGAAGAGGTGAGGGCTCTCTTAGTTTTATGTTCTTTGGCAGAAAGATGGAATAGCTTGATAATGGCTATAAGTAACTCTGTCTTTGGTTCAAATACTTTGAAATTTGATGATGTTGTTGGTGTTATCCTTAGCGAGGAAATGCGATAGAAAAGCTTAGGAGGGTCCACATCAGGTAGCGTTTTGAATGTAGAAAGTAGGGACATATCAAAAGAGAGAGGAAAAGGTTCTAGAGGTCATGGGAAGTCACGGGGAAAATCAAAGGACAAGAGGTCCCAATCTAGAGGACAAAAGGATTGTTGGTATTGTGGGAAACTAGGTCATCTAAAGAAAGATTGTTGGTCTCAAAAGAATAAAGAAGGAGACAAATAAGAAGGCAATAAGGAGGCAAATGTGGTAAGTAATAAATTTGAAGATGATGCTTTGATTCTTTCCCTAGATAATGTTGATGATTCATGGGTTTTAGATTCAGGGGCCTCATTTCATGCTACGCCCCATAGAAGTTATTTTCTTGATTATGTCCAAGGGGATTTTGGGCTAGTTTATTTGGGAGATAACGATCCTTGTCAGATTGTTGGAAAGAGAAGAATCAAGATTAAGTTGTAGAATGGGAATCATTCGCTACTACAAGAGGTAAGGTATGTTCCAAGGCTGAGTAGGAATTTAATTTCAGCAAGGCAGCTAGCTGATGAAGGTTGCATAGTTACTTTTAGTGATAAAAATTGGAAGGTTTCAAGAGGTGCCTTAATAGTAGAAAAAGGTGCGAAAGTAGGCACCTTATATCTTTGTATAGGTCATACTGTTCCTTCTACTTTATTTGTTGCAGAGAAAAACTAAACAAGTTTAGGAACAGTTGCTACAAGTTTACAGGAAGAGACTGAAATAGTTGCTGCAAGTTTTGAGACAACACTGTTGCATAACAAACTTGGGCATATGAGTGAAAAGGTATGAAGGTACATCATTCTAAGAAAGTTTTACCAGGTTTAAAATGTATTAATATGGATTTCTGTGAAAGTTGTGTGTATGGAAAACAAAAGAGAGTTAGGTTTCTCAAGGATGGGAAGCAAAAGAAAGATGAAAAGTTGGAGCTTGTGCATACAGATGTATGGGGACCGGCTCATGTATCTTCTCTTGGTGGCTCTCAGTATTATGTTACATTCATAGATGATGCAACTAGGAAGGTTTAGATTTATTTCCTCAGGCAGAAATCTGTTATATTTGAAACATTTAAGAAATGGAGAAGCTTGGTTGAGAATGAGATGGGTAAAATATTAAAATGTCTCAGATTTGATAATGGTGGTGAGTATTACAGCAAATAATTTGAGGACTATTGTTCCTTTAATGGAATTCGTAGGCAGAAATGGTTCTAGGGACTCCACAAGAAAATGGAGTGGCTAAATGCATGAATAGGACAATAATGGAGCATGCAAGGAGCATGAGATTGCATGTTGGGTTGCCTTTAAACATGTGAGTAGAGATTGTCAACACTATTGTATATTTAATTAACAGAGGTCCTTCAGTTCCTTTGGGTTGTGGTATTCCAAAGGAAGCATGGATAGGTGAGAAGGTGAGTTATTATTTTCTCAAAACCTTCGGATGTGAAGCATTTGCACATGTAGATTCTGAAAATAGAACCAAGCTAGATGCAAAATAAAAAAAGTGTATCTTCATTAGATATGACATTGATGAATTTGGTTATAGGCTTTAGGATGTTGAAAATCTAAAAATTGTGAGAAGTAGGGATGTTGTATTCAATGAGAAGGTGTTGTACAAAGATTAGTTGCATAGCAGCATGAGAATAAAGAAAAGGATTATGTGGTGCTGGATGATACTCCAGATTATGATGTTCTAATAGTTCCTCATGCTCCACAACAGAAACAAGAAATACCACAAAGTCCAGTGAATGTCAGAAGGTCAACAAGGCTAAGTAGACCTCCTAGAAGGTTTTCTCCCTCTTTGTATTCTATTTTGTTAATAGATGCCGGTGAACAGAAGGGTATGATGAAGCTATGCAGGTGGATACAAAGGTTCAGTGGGAGCTTGCAATGAAAGAAGAAATGGACTCCTTTATAAAAAATTAGACTTGGGAATTATGTAAGTTGCCTGCAAGTAAAAAGGCTTTACCAAACAAATGGGTTTATAGGTTGAAAGAGGAAGATGGAGGTCAGAAAATATTTAAAGCCAAGTTAGTTGTAAAAGGATTTGCACAGAAAAAGGGTATTGATTTTGATGAGATTTTTTCTCCGGTTGTTAAGATGACTTCTATTTGTACTATTTTAAGTATTGTGGCTACTAAAGATTTGCATTTGGAATAGCTAGATGTGAAAACCACCTTTCTCCATGGTGATTTGGAGGAGGAGATATATATGGAATAACCACAGGGATTTGAGGTCAAAGGTAAGGAGAAATTGGTGTGCAGATTGAAGAAGATTTTATATGGCTTGAAACAAGCACCTCGACAATGGTATTTGAATTTTGATAGTTTTATGGCTGAGCAAGGCTACAACTGGTGTAATTCTAACCATTGTCTTTATTTTAAGATTTTAGTTAATGACAGCTACATTATTTTATGTTTATATGTTGATGAAATGCTTGTAGCAGGGTCTAACATGGATCACATAAGAGAGTTAAAATAGTAGTTAGCACAATCATTTGCTATGAAAGATTTGGGGGCAGAAAAATAAATCCTTGGTATGAAAATTTGCAGAGATAGGAAGATTAGAAAATTGACTCTATCTTAGGATGATTATGTTGAAAAGGTGTTGCAGAGATTCCATATGGAGAATGCAAAAGCTGTCAGTACACCTTTGCCTAGTCATTTGAAATTGACTAAGGAGATGTGTTCAAAGATACAAGAGGAGGAAGAAAAAATGTCTAAGGTACCATATGCTTCAACTGTAGGAAGCTTAATGTATGCCATGGTATGCATGAGGCCAGATATTGCACATGTTGTAGGAGTCGTAAGCAGGTATATGAGTAATCTTGGATTAGGGCATTGGAATATGGTAAAATGGATTCTTAGATATTTGAGAGGTACATCCAGTAAACACTTATGTTTTGGGGGCTCTAATACTAATTTAGCAGGTTATGTAGACTCAGATTTGGCAGGCGATATTGATACCAGGCAGGGTACTACAAGATATGTCTTTACTGTATGTTGGACAATAGTGTGTTGGATCTCACAGTTGCAAAAGGTGGTTGCTTTATCCACCATGGAGGTAGAGTATGTAGCTGTAATAGAGGCAAGAAAGGAGATGATATCGCTACAATCTTTCATGGAAGAATTGGGCAAACAACAGGCTAACAATTATTTGTTTACAGACAGCCAGAGTGCCATACATCTTGCAAAGAATTCTACCTTGCATTCAAAGACCAAATACATACAGTTGAGGTATCACTTCATTCAATCAGTGTTGGATGATGGACAATTAAGGCTGGAAAAGATACATACAGATGAAAATCCAACATATATGTTTACAAAGGTAGTGACAAGGGAGAAGTTGAGCTCCTCTTTAGCTTCAGTTGGTCTTCAAGACTAAAAACAATAAAATAAGAACAGTAGGGTCCATGGTGCTTATTTCTAGTGGGAGCTACAGGTTCGGCAGTGTTATAATCAGTCTCCAAGTGGGAGATGATATGGTGTGGAGTTTGATTAGTCTCCAAGTGGGAGATTGTTGTTATATGGAGCCTAATCAGACTTGGAGGTTAAATTTTCCCCACTTTTATTGGCACAGTTTCCCCCCAAATTATTTAATGGGGGTTTGGGGGTAGTGGGGTCTAGAGGTAGACTATTGTATGTTTGTTTGGGTTCGCATTGTTGTTCGTGCACTAGATCAAGCTGACAAGGTATAATATTTGATGACCTGATTATGAGATGAATCTTGTTGCAAATATATATACTTGATGGATTTTAGTGTTGGAGGTATGAGGAATGGAAAAAAGTGTGAATTCAATGTGTGTGCAATCTAAGGCAGTTCTATGATCATAAGAAGACAACAAAGACAGAAAGACAGAAGTATTGTTATATGGAGCCTAATCAGACTCAGAGGTTAAATTTTCCCCACTTTTATCGGTGTGGTTTCCCCCCAGATTATTTAACGGGGGTTTGGGGGTAGTGCCCCTGGCGTACTCCCTGTCGCGATACAGGGCAGGGTTGAGGGGCAATGCCCCCACGGGGGCTCGGGGGCAGCGCCCCCAAAACCTCAAATGAATTTTATTATTTTATAAAGGCATTGGGAGTTATTTTTTTCTATTGGCTGACATAAAATATCCCTATTTTGTAATTGACATAAGTCTTGATAAAAAAAACTAAGGGTTAGGGTTTTTGTGGATATTGTATTGTAGCATTTGTAGCGGTATTGAGTTGCAAGGATTGCTGGTTGTAATCGGTTTTGATTTACTGGATAATAATATTAGACTCTCTGTTGGTGGATGTAGCCCAAGTTTGAGTGAGCCACATTAAAAATTGTCTCTCGCTGTTATTATTTCTATGTATTTTCATTCCTTTGTTTAATCTTTATTTGCATTTAATTGATATCTTCTGCATGCAATTCCTAACAAGAAGTATATGTGAAACAAAGCAGAAAAAGCAGGGCTAACATTATGAAGACATTTGAGTCTGTATACTAAGCAATAAATGGAACTACACTTCAACATTCTATAGATGCACTTGTAGCAGTTTTTTCTTAGCAGTGAGCCATTCCTTCTCTATCTTTCATCCTCTTATTGTTGGTAGTGAGCCTATTGCAGTGAGCACTTCTTTGGATAGTGAGTCCTTAGACAGCAAGCCCTAAGGTAGTGAGCCTTCATGTAATTCAATATTGCTATCATAATATATTGTGAGCTAACACTCACCATGGTTTTTCCCTTTTTGGGTTTTCCACATAAAAAATCCTGGTGTCTATGTGTTATGTCTTTATGGTTGTTGTTCTTATGTTTGTTTTTCTTTCATCTTATTAAATGTGGTAAATGGATTAATGATTATGTGAAAGAGAAGTTTTATAGAATACTAATTCAACCCCCTCTCAGTATTCATTGTGTGCAACAATTAGTATCAGAGTAAGGTTCATTGGAAGAAGTTTAACAGCTTAAGGAAGATCTAGGAAAGACTACTCATGGCAGCCAGAATGTATCCTACTCCAAGCAGTGTCACAATTGATCAAGAATTAAAAACAACGCTTGAAGATCTTGATAAGTATGAAGCTAATATCCTAGATTTGAAGGAAAATGTCAGAGAAGCATATGAATGCATCCTGAAGCTAAGAGAACAAGTTAATAGATCAAAATAAAAGAATAGAGAGATAAGTGAACAGTTGATTGAAGCAAATGAAACCCTAAATAATTTATCAAGGTTGGTTGAAGAGAAAGAAAAAGCTGAGGAACATTTGAAACAAATGTTGAAAGATAAGTCTAAGGAATGTGAAAAATTGGGAAAAGATGTGTTACTTATGAAATATGATCTAGAAGTAGCCAATAGCTATAAAGAAAAATTCAAAATAAGCTCTGCAAAGATTGAGGAGTTGATTGAAAATTAGAAGAGCTCAGATGACAAGAAAGGCTTGGGATTTAAAAAAGGAGAAAGTTCTAATTCAGATCAAGAAAACCATGAGATGAGGAAAAATAAAGGCAACTAGTTTAGGAATCAAAGAAGAAGACCCAAAAGACCTCTGATTAGGCAGCCAAATGCTCAAAGGTACCCATATTTCAATGGCTATTATTTTAATTGCAATAAGTTTGGTCACAAGGCTACTCAGTGTAGGAGTAAACTAAATCAGAATGTTCCATCATTCTCTGGTCAATGTTTCAATTGCAAGAAAATTGGTCATAGATCAAATGAATGTAGAAGTCTGGTTAGGAATACTCAATCCTTCAATGGAAAGTGCTTTGCATGCAATAGATTTGGACATATGGCTAACCAATGCAAATCAAGAATGAATTAATCAAGAGAAGGAATCAGGGATAGAGGAATGAGGTATGCTACAATTGCAATAAGTTTGGACATGTAAAATTCTGCAGAAGTAAGAATGAGAAAAGAAACTATCCTACATAGAAGAGGAAAACAGAGTAGAGAGAAGATAAAGGTAAAAACAAGGTTGATCCGGTGGAAATCAAGAAGGAAATGAACATGGTCTAGATTAAGAAGGATGTTGATAATATCAAGGATGGATCTGCACTAGTCTCTGGTGCAGATACTTCCTCTGGGAAGTAAATTGGGAGCTCTGGCTTAGGCGGAGCTGTATTGAAAATCCAAATCCCCTAGCTAGATATTTAGTGCTGGGATTTAGCACGAAGATATGATGAAAATCTTGACATATCTTTTTAAAGAAATTTCGGTAGAAAAGGATTGAATGTGGAGCATTACAAAGCAAAGTAGATTGACTGAGCTTAATAGATAAGTGTTTGACAGCTTTCTGAAGGACTGCATTTATGATGACTAAGTTATTATAACAAGGGTTAAAAAGGAGCTCATTCAACATATGATTCACTTTGTATTCAAGTTGTCAAGTGTCTATGAGAAATTGAAGGTGAACTCCAAGCAATTTTAACGATCTCTAGAGATTCAAAGCAACTCAGAGTGATTCAAGTGAAGAGAACCCTAGTTCAGCATAAAAAGGTATTTACAGTTGAAACCCTAGTGTCAGAGAGTTAAGATTGAGCATTAGCATCTAGTAGGACTTCTATATCCACATGATATACTAGAATGGAAGTGGCAAGTTATTAGCATGGATTTTGTACAAGGTCTTCCAATGTCATGAAATAGACATAATGCTATTTTAGTGGTGGTGGAAAAACTCAGCAAGGTAGTGTTGGCAAGAGACACTACTCTAATGAATAATTGAATATTATCATTGATGGCAACACGGCAAAAGACTTTACTTTGGTATATCAATTTGGTTTGACAAAAAGGCATAAAAGGATTCTAGTCCAGAAGCCTAAAATGACTATGGGTAGTATATAGAGTAAGTGTTAGAGATTGGGTTAGTATGCCTCCACAATTGAAGATCATTACATGTGGTTCAGATATGTTAATCATAGCTATTTGGTAATGATATGTTCTAGTGTTCAAGTCCTGACTTCCTTCGGAAGTCATACTATGAAATGTCTAAGTTCGGGTGAATAGAGTTAAGACAGGAACAGTGCATAGTACCAAAGAAAAAGGGTCCGCATTTCTTCGCTATTAGATATTTTGTCTTGTGGTTCTGAAGGAATGTTAAGAAGTTGATGATGAATGTTGGATATAAATTTTAGAGTCTCATATGGTCTGTAGTGGGAGTTATGTTGTGACAAATGAACTAGTCAAGTGTGTACTCAAGGGTTAAGCCAATAGACATGTTAGATCTATATGCGGTGAAGATATATTATTTGAACAATCAATCTAAGTGATCGAATGATTAGTGCCAACCTATATGAAGACTATTGTATGTTTGTTTGGGTCCACATTGTTGTTTGTGCACTAGATCAAGCCGACAAGGTATAATATTTGTATACACATTTCATGTTTGGCTTGCTGACCTAATTGTGAGATGAATCTTGTTGCGGATATATATACTCGATGGATTTTTGTGTTGGAGGTATGAGGTGTGGAAAAAAGTTTGAATTCAATGTGTGTGCAATCTAAGGTAGTCCTGTGATCATAAGAAGACAATAAAGGCAGAAAGATAGAAGTATATGTGAAGCAGAGCAAAAAAGGCAGGGTAGACATTATGAAGACATTTGAGTCTGTATATTGAGAAATAAATGGAACTTCACTTCAGCATTCTATAGATGCACTTGTAGCAGTCTTTTCTTGGCAGTGATCCATTCCTTCTCTATCTTTCATTCTCTTATTTTTGTTAGTGAGCCTATTGTAGTGAGCACTTCTTTGGATAGTGAGTTCTCGGGCAGTGAGCCCTAAGGTAGTGAGCCTTCATGTAATTCAGTATTGCTATCATAATATATTGTGAGCTAACACTCACTGTGGTTTTTCCCTTTTTGGGTTTTCCACGTAAAAATCCTGGTGTCTATGTGTTATGTCTTTATGGTTGTTGTTCTTATGTTTGTTTTGCTTTCATTTTATTGAATGTGGTAAATGGATTAATGATTATGTGAAAGTGAAGTTTTACATAATACTGATTCACCCCCCCTCTTAGTATTCATTGTGTTCAACAGGTATCTCACTTTATACCTAAAAATTTAATAGATGGAGAACCAATTATATCTCACAAGTTTGTTCAGGAAGTGTTTAGATTGCATGGAGTTCCTGAGAAGATTATCTCAGATAGAGATGCATGTATGGCGTCAAGATTTTGACAAACTCTATTTTTAGTGCTAGGAACTCAACTCAATATAAGCTCTGCTTATCACCCTAAGATAGATGGTCAGACTAAGAGGGTAAATCAAGTTCTAGAAGATTTGTTGAGGATGTATTGCATGGATCAACAATACAAGCGGGAAGAGTAGCTACTGCTTGTGGAGTTTACTTATAACAACTTCTACAATTCTACTATCAAGATGTCTCCATTCAAAGCATCATATGGAAGAAGATGCCAAACTCCTATAAGCTGGGATAAGCTAGAAGATAGGATTAGCATTGGTCCAAAAATGTTGGCAGAAATGGAAGAATATGTTAAACTAATTAGAAATAGATTGGCAGAAGCAAATGATAGATAGAAAAGTTATGCTGATGCCAAGCATACCCCAAGGAAATTCTCAGTTGGAGAAAAAGTTCTTTTGAGAGTCAAGCCTTAGAAAAGTTCTATAAATTTTGGAAAGTCTTCCAAATTAGCTCCTAGATATGTAGGACCCTTCAAAGTTCTCAAAGTGATTAATCTGGTTGCCTACATAGTCGCTCTACCACTAGCTCTTGCCAGGATGCATAATGTTTTTCATGTTTCATATTTGATAAAGTATATAATAGTTGATAATCATATTCTTGATTAGAATACTCTATAGGTACAGGACCTAGGAGTGGTCATGATCGAGCCTCTCAAAGTGCTCAAATTTCATAAGCTCCGCTTGCGTAACAAAGATGTTACTTAGTGCAAGGTCCAATGGGACCAGTATGCAGAGGATAGTGCCACATGGGAAGATTACCATGATTTTTATCTGAAATTTCCTCATTTGTTTTATGCTTTTTAAAGTTGAATAAAAAAACTGTCATGTTACTATTTTGGATACATTGGATCATCGAAGACAATGAATCTTATTGGGGGAGATATGTCACATCCCTAATTTTGACTATGTTTTACTTTTTACTTTTAAGTAATTAGTAGATAATTTTGCATGATTTAATGATTTGACGTTATGTGAAAATGTCAAGATAAATCAATGATTTCATGAGTTTATGTTTATATGCACATAATTTAGACATGTGATTATATGTTATCGTGATTAATTATTCATGATGTATATGGATTAACTAATGATGCACTAATCCTGATTTGGTGATTGTGAGTTGTAACCAGGTAATAGATTTCCATCCTCCAAGAAAGAGAGGGAGAGCATCATTGGAGAGAAGTGAATAGATCTATGGAAAGGACAGGTTGTTGCCATCCAAGTTTTGTGCTTTTAATGTTTAGTGAACCTCATCATAAGTGTTAAGTTGTGTTAGACCTATTTGGTCAGAGTTTTGGGTTTTGACTCGACAATCACTAATTTGACGTCAAAAACCATTAGCATTTGTTTTGTCAAAAAAAAAAGAGTCAGGATAAAAATGACTATCAACAAGATATGGTCGATAGTTGTTGTTTTCATTATACGCTATGATTATATTTTATGTTATTATAACGATTTAAATTAGAGGTTAATTATTTTTTTATCAATGATTTTTTATAAGTGTTCTGTTATGGTAACTTATCCATTCTCTGATGCTTTTGCGAGATAGATAGGGGAGAAAATCTTGACCCCATTCTCGTATCCTTACGGATGTTAGTAACAACATAAGTAAGAAGTGGGTGCTTTTCACTTTACTTTGTGGTTATGTTATATATATATATATATATATATATATATATATATATATATATATATATATATATATATATATATATATATATAACTATGGTTTAAGGAGAAAGACCTAGTGAGGTGGTTGACAAACTTCTCTATGAAAGTGGGAAAATATTCCATGTTATGGAAGTTACTTTTAATAATGTGGCTATTTGATCCCCTTGTACTCTCTAACTATTTTAGAGAAGTGGAGGAGCTTTATGATTGGTTATTGGAGTGGTCATTTATGACCATCATTTCCATTTATTAGCATGTCTTCGTGGAAATCTTATAGGCATCATTATAGGACTGGAGGATGCGATTAATAGAAGGAAGTTTTATTTATCATAGGGATATTCTCTCAACACTTAAGGAGACAACAACAGGAAAAGAGTATTGGAGTTCGTTGAGGAAAGAAGGAGAGAGGTTGCAAAAGGATTAAAGGAAGTCTGCTTACTTCTTCAATCTATCAAGTTCTTTCTTGTTTAAGAAAACATTATTTTACTTTGAAAACCTTTGTCTTTATATGCATTCAACACTGTCGATATGTAACTGTGAAGCCGATGAAATTAGTATACCATTGTGCTTTTATTTGGAAATACATAATGTAGGATTATCATTGTGTTAGTGATAAGCTTAAGATCACTACTATGTATATCTAAGGCCGATATGTTTAGAGAGTTACTGTGTATATCTAAGGCCGATATGTTTAGAGAGTTACTGTGTATATCTAAGGCTGATATGCTTAGAAAGTTTATGTGTATATCTATGGCCGTTTACTAAGAGTTTACGTATGTTTTATGACCATCAGTCCTTGATTATCCTTATGTTTACATGGTTGAGGAACTAAGTATATTCCTGTGTGCTTAAGTTGATAAGTATAGAATATCTCTTTGTATAAAAGTAGTAGTATAGAATATTTCAGTGTTCTTTCTATACGGCCGATAATATTGTTTATGTATTGAGTGATCTTAAAGATGATGGCCAAGAACACTGTATGTATCTGTAGCATAGGTAAACTATGTAGGCTGAAAAGGAAAATAAGATCTAAGAAAGGATGTGTCTATTGTATAGAAACCATACTGGCTGGAAGGCTAGGTTAACTGGTGAGAAATACACCAAGTGTAGTTAAATAATCCAATCAGGTCGATGGTATGTATAACTCTGTTTAGGGCCAAATCCCTATTTATACTCAGGTCTATATTATAAAGCCAAGATAAGGCCAAGGCAAGACCATGGTATGATGGGATAGTCATCATGTAACCAACTCAACCAATTGCTATGCATATTTATATCCATGAAACTAGAAACCGAATCTTTTGAGTTCTCTGTTTTCTAAGATTGGAGTCAAGATAAGTAAATTGGTAGAGATAGATATATATCTCTTAAAGACATATAGTTTCATTGTTTGAAACTAGAATATACTTGTAACATTGGAAAATGTCCCCTTGGGGGCTTTTCCCTCATAAGGTTTAGCTCCCAGGTCTTTAGCATGCATTTAGGACATCTTAGTTCATATTTTGGCATCCTGATGGAATAAGTCCTAGGTAACATGACAAATGGGACCTAGGAGGACCCCTTGAGCTATACCCTACCCAAAACAACGGGGAGGACTTGGGTGCCCGTTCCCTAGTCCTGCCCTATTTTGGGGCAGCCCCAATTTCTAGGTGTCAGTTTATGACTATTATTTGGGTCCTTTGCCGACACGGTAAGTTTGAATTACAAAATTCTTGGCGGGAGTGTTTGTAGTTGCATATAAAAGCATGTTTAGGCATTCATTTGTAAACTAGATTTTAATGAGATGGCAATTGTAATGTTCAAGTGTTCTTAAGGTGATTCAAGGCTTTCATTGTGTTGCAAGAGTAGACTTGTGTGGTTTATGTGTTTGTTTACAGATTTGAGCATCAATTTCCTCATGGAATGAAGAGCATCTTCCTCCCATGAGAGCTACACTATAAGGTGACATTATATTGTGTTTTCATCATTGATTCTTTTGGTTTTTGCCTTTTCCTCACAAGGGAACACAATCTTTATTTGACAACGGTGTTTAGAGACTTAAGTGTCCTCTGGGGCTTGATTGAGGCAAGCCTCTAAACACCACAACCCCCAAACCAAGTCTTGTGATTGTAGGTTATAGGTGTTGCGTTTGGGAAAAGTGAAGTTGTAGGAAGGATTGGCAGGCATCAAGGATTCAGGATCTAAAGAGAAGCAAGACACTAGAGCATTTCTAGGACTTGGGCGCTCGCTCTAGTGTCCTCTGAAGCTAAACTTCCAGAAATAGAAGTTACAGGGCTGATCAACATTGGAAGGAGGTTCAAATCCTGTAAAGAAACTGCTATCTTGGACTTGGGCCCCCACTGTAGTGTCCCTAACTGTTCCACCTCAGAACCCCCAAAATAGGTATTCTATGATTTACTATTTTACTTCTGTCTACAAGAGCATTTTCTATTATTCATTAATTTGTTGTTGTATTTGTATAATTAGGGTTTTAATGATCAATTAAGTATAAGAGAAGAGAAATTAATAATTAAATTCCCTAATCCAAGTTTCCCTACATCTCACAAGCAATCTAGGGTATGATAGTGCTCACCACTCAACCCTTGATCCTTGAATGTAAAGTGGAGAGGAGGATTAAAACATCAATACACTAAAACATTAACAAATCCAATTTTTCACTAAACATTTTGGTGAACCCATGTTTTTAGACTTAAATTGTAACTTTTTGAGTGTGTGTCTTCAGATTTGGATTGATTTCATTCATTCATATAGTCTTTCATCTTATTGCATTGAGAAAAATTTAAAAAAATTGAAAAGTTTGAAAAATTCAAAAAAATTGCATTGTTTGGCTTACTAAATTGTATCAATTCTTTCTAAATTTTCCTAATCCATGATTATTGCATCAGATCTGATATAAACCACAGAAAAACATAAAAATTTAGAAATTTGCATTGCATTTTCATCATTAATTTGCTAGTCTTTTGTAAAAATTTTGACAATTTTTATATAACCTAGTAATTCCAAAATCTAGGGTTAGTAGGAGAATACTTTTCTTAGATTTTTAGAATGATTTTAGAGGCTCATTCAAATTTTTATTTGGCTGTAGTCTTGTATTTTAGTGTAAATTTGCATTTAGATTTAAAATATTTGCATTTTTGCATAGAAAATTTCAACAAAAAACTAGTAAATTTTCATGCATTTTCATTAAATTTGCATTGGCATTTTGCATGTTCAAGCTTGAAAATCATTTTTAGATCTGAGAGTAAGTCAAATCCATCATAAATCAGACTTCAAAACATTCACATAGCGTTTTGTCCCAAGATCTCAAACCTAGGGCTTCAAAAACAATGATTTTCACTAAATTTGGCCTTATTGACTCTATAAACTTGCACCATAGGCATGTTGTGAAAGGTATCTTGGCATTAATTTTATTTTATTAGGGTAATAATTTTCTTCCCATCCTAAAAATCTTCACAACACCGTTTTATCGGGCTCTTGTAGTGAAAATTTTGCAAAAATCTACGCATTTTAACTATTTTTGCCCTAGGGTTTGACCTAGTTTGCACTCCAAGCATGTTGTGATCAATTTTATGGATTGAGATGATTGAAATCATTAATTTTACGTGTTCACATCCTAAAATTCATTACAACACCCCCTTTGCTAGGTCTTGGAGTTGAAAAACCGTGAAAAATAGCCTATTTTTGCTATATTTTCACTAGGGTTTGACCTTAAGAGGCACTAAAAGCATGTTGTGTTAGATATTTGGCACTAAGTGGCTGATATTACTGATATTATTTTATTTCCATCATCATTTTCCTCACAACACCCTTTTTTATGCTTTTTTGCATTAAGTTTTAGAGAAAAAAGTGCCTATTTTGACATATTTTCACTATATTTTGACTTGGCATTAACTTGAAATTGCATCAAGAGTGTGTTGAGAAGGATATTTTTGCTGTTTTGGACTGATATCAGACATATAACTTTCTTCCCTTGACTGAAATCCTTACAACACCCTTTGATTCATTCATTTGCATTGAAAAAGTACAAAATTCTAAGCATTTTAGGCTTTCAAACATATCATTCTCTTAGGATTTGTTCTCTTAGTTTGTGTGTTGTGTGTTGTATGCTTTTTCATAATCTTTATGACACATTGTCCTAAAAACAATATCCCTTTGAGAAGAAGTAAAAGGTTAATGGGATCTAGTGCTCTTGAAGAAATTGGTACTTTGGACACCTTCTTTACAAAGGGAGAAACTCAAATTGTATAAGATATTATACATCCTCCGACCACAATTGAAGAAAAAACTTTTCATGATGTTGATAATACTATTGAGGCAACAGGATATGTATTTGATGAGAAAATAGAAAAATTAGATAAAGAGCTAGCTGAATTTCAATCATTTATGGAAAATGAGAGAATAGCTTAAGAAGATGTCCCTACAATTCATAATATAAGAGAATTGCTAAAAGAGGGACAAGATGGTGTAAATGCAATTTACGGTCTAGCACACATTGTACAAACAAATATCATGTCGGTGACTAAATGTGCACAATTGATAAATAACACTTTATCACCTTCTCATACTCAAGTATCCATACCTATACCATCTACGGGAATATTAACTTTTACATCAACAATCTTAACAACTGATGCAAATGCCTGTAGTAATTCTACCATCGGTATTGGAGTATCTAATGGCACTAATTACAAAGCTTTGGGATTTGATTATCAAAATTTGGTTCCTAAAGGGACCTCCTCTATGCATAATTGTTCTCAACCACCTATCTATTCCACTCATTTCCAACCACTTATTACCTACTCACAACCATCTTCTACCTATCACTATGTCCAACCACTATTGGCATATTCCCAGCCTCCGCCTATCGTATCTCAAGCTCATTCACCTCCTCACTTTGGTTCTAATTCCTCACAACAAACCACATCTCCCAATGATGCCATCCTAAACCAACTTTTACAGGGCATGACCACTTTACAACAAAAGGTAACAAACTTGACAAATTCTTTGCAGCCTAGTCTACCAACATATCATGCCTGTAATCCCCTTTCCTATGCAATCTTGAGAACTCCTATGCCTGAGAGGTTTGAGACTCCTCACTTTGAAAAATATGGTGGAAAAGGAGATCCCAATATTCATGTGGCAGCATTTATAG
Organism: Cunninghamia lanceolata; assembly: GCA_027924645.1. NCBI lineage: Eukaryota > Viridiplantae > Streptophyta > Pinopsida > Cupressales > Cupressaceae > Cunninghamia > Cunninghamia lanceolata. The sequence continues at coordinate 7,612,614 of BSBN01001001.1, read as the reverse complement.
CTATGTGTAGTGATTTTTATTTTGAAGAGGATTTGTTAGAAAAACTTTTCCCACAATCTCTCAAAGATACTGCTTTAGAATGGTTTTACTCATTGCCTTCGAATTCAATACACTCTTTTTCATAGTTGGTCGATCAATTTTTACAACATTTTCGAGCAAATATCGGACCCCAAGTCACGCTTATTGACTTGGTTCAATGTAAACAAGGTCTGAAAGAAAAGTTGACTAAATTCATTAGTTGGTATCAAGGACTTTATGCATAGATTCAATATTAGATGAAAGATGAAGATGTTCAAAAGATATTTATTACAAATCTACAACCTAATATTCCTGATAAGATCCTCTTGATGAAGTACAACTCCTTTCAACATTTATGCACTGCCCTTCATGATTATCAACTTTCATTTAGTTAGTATGAAAACCAAAACTCATCATCTCAAGTTGGTCAATCCATAAGTGGATCATCACAAAACAACTTTAAGAGAAACAATAATAACAAGAACTTCATCAAGATTAATGGACCAAATACCAACAACTTTTTGAATGTTTCAGCTATATCAAATCCGAAGAAAGCATCATACCAACCAAGAAAGTTTGCTCTGATATCTTAATCTTATCATTCTATCATGAATCAAGTTGTGAATAATAACATGCTGAAGCTTCCCCTAATCAAGCCTGTTGATCCTAATATACAAGGACCTTACTTCGATGCTAATGCCTTTTGTCATTATCATCAGATGCAAGGACATGACACTGAATGATGTATGCATCTTAAACATGAAATACAGGACATTATTGATTCAAATGTCATCCAGGTATCGGGTGTGAATGTCAATGGAAATAAGTCGGTTGCTCCACCGAATCAAAACTTACAAATCTTCACTAATCCTTTCCCTAAATGTACTGAAAATAATATGGTGGAATAGGGTTTAGTGGAAGTAGATGAAGATGATTACTTGGACTATGATACTATCGTTATAATGATTGAAGTAGATAAGAAACAAGTGGACAATTCACCTTGTCCATGAAGAAACAGAATTTATGCTGAGGTTCCTCCTCCGTTATCCTTATATGGATCAGGAGATAATCAAAATGCATCAGAAAAGTAAGAACAATAACTGATACAGATGAGTAAGATGGTGTAGGATGATTCCCATTATTATTCTAGAAAGATTCAACAACAAAAACTCACTAAAAATTAGAAAAGAGAAAGACGACAATCAATAGTCAGAAATAATAGTGGTTCTCCCCCTCATAAGCAACAAAAAGTCTCATTTAAACAAGGATTTAAGGAACAAGCATCATATGGTAACAAACAAGACTTTCATAAGAACCACTCAAATTTTGCATTAAATATGATCGAGCACCTCTCCAAGAGGTTCGCAAGCTCTAAGATCTAATACGAAGGCCCTACAGGTAAGTATATCTAACCCTTTATCTCTATCATGATGTACTTCCCCCATGATGTGTTATATGTTGTTTAGGCCTCCTAGGATGACCTCAGATTCTCCTGTAAGGTTTGGGATACCAGGAGACTGCCTCTATTGTGACCTTCTTCTATTTGTATCATCATTCTTCTAAATTGCTCTCTCTGATTTCATTGTTGTGTGTTGTGTCTTACGAACATAGTGTCGTGGTTGGTGACCTGAGGGCACCCTCTTACATGACTGTCCCTAAGACACTTGTTTCTCCTCTCTTATTTATTGTTTCCCTTCCTTTAGTGTTTCCATCTAGTGGGTGGATGATGACAAACATTTATACTGATGTGGACCTAGTGTCCCTTTTGAGAGAAATTAAAAAATGGACTTAGTTCCTAATATGACAATAGGGTTGTATATCTTATCTGACGCTTGGCTAGAGGAAGCACTCATGCTTTCCACATAGTGAATTTGATGATGTTTCTGTCACATTTATAGACCTTAACAATACTGCTACTCCATTCACCTCTGTTTGTATTTGAATCTAGCCTTGGTGGTACTTGATTCAGAGAGCTTTGTGATATAGCCCCATAGTTATCCTCTAACTTTAAATTCGTTGTATAACCTTGGCTCTTTGTGTGGATAATCAAATGCATTGATGTTGTTGTTTATCATGATGTTGTAGACACTAACATGTTTCTTGTAGGAATGTGTTTGTGGGAACATTTGGCGATCATAAAGTACATATCACCTCTGGGGGGCATGGGCTTTGTGAAAGTTGGTATTCCCTTGTGTGTTTTCTTCATTATGATATCGATAATTAATATCAACCACCTTAAGGTGGGGGCATATATAAGGTAAGCTATCTGTTATAGATGTTAGCAATGTGTTTGACCTTAGATACAAAGACCTGTGCCTTAGGGTAGTGCATCATGCATCCTGAGTTTGTTTGTAATCAATCAATCAATCATGTAAGCCCTTTGCGGAGATGGGATATCACATATATCCTTTTTATCTTAAGCCCTCTGTAGAGGCAGGGATGGTGTATTTCTTGGAGTAGATTGCATCATCCTATCATTTTCAAAAGTCCTCTATGGAGGTAGGGAGAGGTTATGTGACTAACTCAACCCTTAAGCATGTCTTCGGTGATTGTTATGGCGAAGCCCAATCATTAGTGTGTGCCTGTAATGTGCCTAAGATGGTGTTGGACCTAGAAATAGGTACACTCCATCGCTTGTCTACCGTGTTTTCTTCGTGTCTTCAAGTGTGTGTGTTTTGGTGTGCTTGTTTTGTGTGGCGTATTTGCTACCCCATATGCAGAGACCAGCGCCTTCGGGTAGTGCTTCCTACATTTTGGGAGGTTTTGCATGTCTTGCATGTGTGTTGCCCCATATATAAAGAGACCTGCACCCTAGGGTAGTGCATCTTGTATTATGGGAGGTTTTTTTACTTTCTAGTACTTGCATCTGCATTTCATATATATGAGAAAAAGAAAAGAAAATAAATCATGTCTATCTTCCATGCATTAATGTGTCTTCTATGCATTGAGTGTCTTCTCCATGTTCTATGTGACTATAACTGTCTTCTCCATGTTTTGCGTGCCTGTTACTATCTTCTATGTGATTAGTGTGTCTTCTCCGTGCTTGGCGTGTTTGTTGTGTTTGTGACCTTATTTTAATGTATGTATTGGCCTCATGTTTATAGATACATTAAACTGGGGGCAAAAAGTAACGTCAGAAAATGTCCCCTTGGGGGATTTTCCCTCATAAGGTTTAGCTCCCAGGTCTTTAGCATGCATTTAGGACATCTTAGTTCATATTTTGGGATCCCGATGGAATAAGCCCTAGGTAAAATGACAAATGGGACCTAGGAGGACCCCTTGAGCTGTACCCTACCCAAAATAGGGGGGAGGACTTAGGCACCCGCACCCTAGTCCTGCCCTATTTTGTGGCAGCCCCAATTTTTGGGTGTCGGTTTATGACTGTTATTTGGGTCCTTTGCCGACATGGTAAGTTTGAATTATGAAAATCTTGGTGGAAGTGTTTGTAGTTGTATATAAAAGCATGTTTAGGCATTCATTTGTAAACTAGATTTCAATGAGATGGCAACTATGATGTTCAAGTGTTCTCAAGGTGATTCAAGTCTTTCATTGTGTTATAAGAGCAGACTTGTGTGGTTTATGTGTTTGCTTGCATATTTGAACATCAATTTCCTCGTGGAATGAAGAACATCTTCCTCCCATGAGAGCTTCACTACAAGGTGACATTATATTGTGTTTTCAACATTGATTCCTTTGGTTTTTGCCTCTACCTCACAAGGGCATGCACTCTTTATCTAACAACGGTGTTCGGAGACTTAAGTGTCCTCTGGGGCTTGACTAAGGCAAGCCTCTAAACACCACAACCCCCAAACCAAGTCTTGTGATTACAGGTTATAGGTGTCACATTTGGGAAAAGTGAAGTTGCAGGAAGGATTGGCAGGCATCAAGGATTCAAGATGTAAAGAGAAGCAGGGCACCAAAGCATTTCTAGGACTTGGGTGCTTGCTCTAGTGTCCTCTGAAGCTAAACTTCTAGAAACAGAAGTTACAGGGCTGATCAATGTTGGAAGGAGGTCTAGATCCTGCAAAGAAACTAGTACTTTGGACTTGGGCGCCCGCTCTAGTGTCCCCAACTATTCTGCCTCGGAACCCCAAAAATAGGTATTCTGTGATTTACTATTTTATTTCTGTCTGCAAGAGCATTTTTCGTTATTCATCAATTTGTTGTCATATTTTCATAATTAGGGTTTTAATGATCAATTAAGTATAAGAGAAGAGAAATTGATAATTAAATTCCCTATTCCAAGTTTCCCTACATCTTGCAAGTGATCTAGGGTATGATAGTGCTAGCCACTCAACCCTAGATCCTTGAATGTCAAGTGGAGAGGAGGATTTAAACATTAAAACACTAAAAAATTAACAAGTCCAATTTTCCACTAAACAATACTGTGATAGGTTATTCACTTATTTAGAGATATCTATAAGGTAACTACATCTTTGGAATCATATAATGTTACTGTTATAGTTTCTCATTAGTTTTTATAGCTATGATAATTATTATCATTTTTCTCTAAAGAAGATATTTGTGAGAACAAATCTATTCCTTTTTACAAGTCGGAGGATTCAAGAAGACCATGAGGTCAATAATAATAGCATAGACTTAAATTTATCAAAGAGAAAGATTGTTTAAGTCTAGAGTTTAGTTATGAAATTGATAGTATTTTTATGAAGAGGATAAACCTCGAGTGAGGTGTCTTTTAATGATACATGAAATGTGAATTTTTTTGATGTTCTAGAGGTCAAGAGTAGACCAGTGAATATTTTTATAACTTATTATTTTAGAGAATATTCATTTTGACATTACAACGTATTGGGTTAGAGAAATTTAAACCCTAGAACCAACTTAGATAAGTTTAGAGTGTTGACCCCTTGTTGGCATTGGTAGTGTTGGAAGAGATGTCAAATAGTTGGTGCATTTAGTTTGATTAGACAGGTTGTGAGAAGCGTTTTCACTTACAGTTTCATGATAAAATGCACAAGGTAAAGAGATTTCATGAGACACTATGTTGAGATGCTAATGAATGTCTAGTGCTTTGCCACATTGTTAGCATAGTAACATTGTGCTTTGATGAACAATTTGGTTTGAATAGTGAAGGCATTCCAAAGTGAAGGACTGTATATGCATATTCATGTATATTGTCTTTGAGTCTTTATCCTACTAGGCATTGAAATGATTAAGGGAACATGTTGCATTTCATTTATATTTAAAGGTGATAAAATGTGTAAAGTCTAATCTTATGCGAAGGTCATAAAATGTTTAAGTGGTGACTTGATCAACAAGTCTCAAGGGTTAAGGAGAAAGACAAAGACACTATAGTAAGTTGTGATTCCATCGGCCCTTTTAGGGCTTATTGACATAACTAGTAATAGTTGTATATTGGGGAAAAAGAAAGTTTTGTCATTCATTTTGCAAAGTTAGACTTTGTTGTATGGAGGGCAAAAGACTTAGGGTTTGATTGTGGCAACATCCATCGTGGCACAATGAGGTCAAGGAGGTTGCGAATATTGAGATAGTTGAAGAAACTTTCTTTCAGTTTTGTAAGTTGTTTTTTTAGTTTTGAGAAATACCAGGTATGGAAGTTTTGCATTCAAGGGTTTATATATTTGTGAGAAACTCAAGGCACTCGATGTGTAGAAAGGCAGTGAGATAGAAATGTTATAATAGCACGGAATTGTTTTTGTTATTTAATGTGGTTTTAAAAAGGCTTCCTCTGCAAAATATATTTCAAATGTTCAGTGTCGGCCTAGCAAGGATAAAAGTCTTGCAAAGTTTTTGATCTTTAGTGACAGTATGGGCAGAGTTATATTCTATACATTGTTTTAAGGAAGATTTTTTTGTTTGATTGGATGAAAATTATTGTTGAAATTACTTGACCATAAGGTGAGATAGTGAAAAAGGAAACTTAAAACAACAGCATATACCTGTTACAGTGGCTTTGATTACCTTGCTTTAAAATGAACTCTTGAATATCGTTTTTTTGTAAGACTGTTGTAGAAGAACAATGTTTTTTGAAAGGTGTTTTACTTAATGTACTTTATGCCTTATAGATTTCAAACATAGTGAAATCTATAGGACATATAGTATAGTGGGCAGAGAAAAACTACCATGAATAGCAGTGAAACAGAGAAACCCTCTGTATTTTATATCTTGATTTGATCTTTGAGATGTTATTGAGAAATGCTAGTGAGGTAGTGGTAAATGAAAATTCCAGTGAGGCAGTTGTAAACAAAATGCTAGTGAGGTAGTAGAATAATTCAGTGAGATATAAAATGCCAATGAGGCAGTTGTAAACAAAATGCCAGTGAGGTAGTTGAATAAGTCAGTGAGACATAAAAAACTAGTGAGGCTATGTAATTGGTGGTTTTTGATTAAGCCAGTGAGGTAATTTTCAAGTGGTTTTTCATCCCTATGAGGGTTTTACACTCATGAAAATCATTGTGTTATGGTCTCAATTGATGTGTGGTTTATTTGGTCTTCATGTTTGAGCATTCAGTCTTGGTTGTCATTCAGTATTTGAATTCCTACTTTGAACAACCCTACTTATTTGATTAGTTACTGTCAGCATAATTATTTCATGTGCACAAATTTAAAGAGAAGAAATTGAATTGTTTTTGAATAATACACTGATTCACCCCCCCTCTTAGTGTTTTCTGTACTCCAACATAGAGAACTTAAAATCTCTTAAGTCTGATTATGACATTATTTTACTCTATTGTATTGTATGGTCGACAGATAAGGATCGAGAAACCATAAATTAAGATAATATCATTAGAAAGAGTATAAGAAGTTCTTTGATAAAGTTTAATGATTTCATGTTAGATTCAAAACTAGACTTATAGTACATAGAATGCTTAATCCTTGAGTCACTGAGTAGAATGACAGGAAGTCGTAGACTCTTATGGTTGCAAGAATGCAACTAAGGACTTATTGAAGAGTTAAATATTATAAACCTATACATTGTATACATGTATAACCTAGAGCTCAAGGTTAATTCTAAGTTAGATTGACTAGGATTAAAGCATAGTCTAGACATTACATGTCTAGTGTTTTTAGCCAAATAGGTCAAACAATAGGATGAGATAGTCTCCAAGTTGAGTTAGAGGTGTGTGAACACATGACTACATTTATTGCAAACATTTATCTATATATAAACTTTGGCCAAAGTGATACATTTGTCTTTGCATGCATTAGTCGGTTCACAGTGTCTAGATGGCGTAACTTGTCAGGGTGATCATACTTAGCTAGAAGAATTATCTAGAGTTGTATGGTCAATTGTGTTACATGGGACACAACACTAGGAATCAAATGGAAAACCTATTGGTTCCTTATTTCTATACTCTTTGTGAAGGTTAGGGCCACTTCCAGGAAGGAAGATGTGCAAGGGACCACCGGTCTGTTGTTGGAGGTAAAGCACTCAGATGATGCTCTCCCTCTGTAGCAGAAGACTTGTTGAGACTTGAGTGACAAATATCAAGATTCTAGATGCAACATTCATTATGTTATGATGTAAAATTATTTTGATTGCCCCGTGCAATTTATGTATTGTAAATATAAAGTGAAATAATCTTCATTATAATTTATCTTTGAATATATTGTATTTCAAGGTTGAAAAATATTCAGAAAAGATATGTATTTATTTTCATGTGATTATGTAAATAAAAATAATAATTTTTTTTTTGTTTACCTTGTTCATTTACTTTCTTGTAAAATGTTGAGTAAATTTGAGTAATATGAGAAAGCATGTTACAAAAATCTTGACCATAACAATGCTAGTAATTATATATGCCCCTACAATTGGTTGCATCCATAGAATGCAAAAAATTGGAGGAGAGAGAAAAACAATATATGAAATGTAAATGTAATGTAAGGATAAGCATGTAAGCATATGAATCATGTAATAAACATGTAAAACATTTAGAATGATAAAGTATATCCATAGTGTGGGTTGGAGATGAATCTCAAGATATAAGGTTTATATTAACATGGACAATATGAAAAATGGTGATGTGGCCCTCAATGGCCAAAAACACTAATGTGAATACACAAGGCACTGGGATGGGCATATACCCCCAATGTGGCATCTAATGGCATGAGCACACAATGGTAGGAGGTAAGGAAATAGGTTCCCAGTGGTAATATAATTCATTGAATGTAACCTCAAGGTCATGCTAAGGGGGAAGTACAATGCCCTCCAATGTAAAAGAGATTTAAAACATGATGTCATAGGAAAAGGAGTGGGATGGAAAGATGCCTTCACTCAAAGGTAATAGTTCTAAAATCATGACATGACTATGTAGGTATAAATGATATTGGGGAAAGCATGATGCTCCCAATGTAAGGATATGGAAATGAAAGCTCAATGTGGAACGGGGTTAGCATTAGGCCCCTGATGTAAAGATATGTCAATAAAAGCTTGACAGGAAAGGGGAAGACACAATGTCCTTGGTGTAAAGATATGGTTATGGATGCTCAAATGCTATGGGGAATACATGATGACCCAATGTAAAGGTAACTCTAAGAATGTGATAATAAAATTATGTAGGTGCAATATGTAAGGGGAAGGCATTATAGCCCCTAATGAAGGAAGATAACTCTAAAAGTATAATATGCCAATATGTTACTATAGGATCATTGCAAGTAATAAATGGTTAAAGAGTAAATCATAAACATCATGGTATGGTAAATATTATATATATGGGCATGATAACATTGTAGACATTAAAAAATGTCCTAAGCCCGCAAACAACATTTTTACACTAATTATTCCCTAATGACGCATTCTTCTATTAATTAAATAATATTTAATTATTTAATTAATTGACTTTTCCTATTTTCTAATCTATAATTAAATAAATTTTTATTTATTCAATTATTCATCTCTATTTCCTCTATTTTCTTCTATAATTAAATAATTATTTTTAATTATTTAATTAGTCATTATCTATTTCCTCCACTATCCAACTAATTTAAATAAAATATTTGAATTAGTCCAACACATGTCCCTCTCTCATAATTTAAATAATTTTTTATTTGAATGTTGTGTCATACTACAACCATACTACAACTTTCATTTAATGATTTGTCACACTAGCAACTAATTTAAATAATTTTATTATTTAAATTGGTTCAGCTCTATTCTTATCTGAAAACTTGTCATACCACCACCTTTCATTAAATGAAAGAGGCTTACCTTTAATCTTAGCCATCCACATTGCTTAATTCAACTTTCAATCCTCACCCTTCATTCAAATCCAATTCTTCTATAAAAGTAAGCTTTCACCTTCATTTCAAGGCTAACCACAATCATAATCTTTAAGATTTTGCTATCATTCACATTGAGCTTATCATATCTCTTGCATGTTGCAAATATGAGAGCAATTTAGAGCAAAATGGAGAAGAGAAATGGAGGAGAGCCAATCTTGGCATAGGAATTTAGATATTGCTATTGTTATCATTTGATTTCTATGTTCATTTTGTTCTTCATTGTTGGATTAGGGCTTTGTAGCTTGAATTAGATAGTTTTGTCGTTGCTATTGATGATTCATGCTTGTGCTCAGATTTTCCCTGATCTACAAACATATATGGACAAACATGAGGATCATGAACATATCATTGTAATAGACATAAGTATGTATAATAAGCATAGGAAGTAGCAAGATAATCATTAGAAGTGAAGGTAGTAAGATATGGACCAACTAAAAATATGACTAGATAGATATAAAAGGTAAATAATCATAAGGATGCACAAATTGGAAAAGGAATACAAGTAAATTAATAATTGGTATGGAACACAAAATATAGGAATAAAGTAGATGCAAATGTATAAACCAACATAAGATGGGGAAGAAATAAAATGCCCCCCAATTGGGGGAAAGATAAACATGTAACCAAGTATAGAAGGTGAAATGAGCAAGTGATACACAAAAAATAAGGCATAATAAAAAAGACCAAAGTGTAAAAATCAATAAAGAAGAAAAAGATAAAACAAATGATATAAGCTATAGGTATATAATCTAAGGTGATGTTCATGTATCATTGAACAAAATTTGGAGGCTCAACATTTTGATCCAAAGTCTCGTTAGCTAACAAATCATCATCATCACAAAATAAGTCTTCAAATTTGTCTTCATTGATTTGTTGTTGTTTTTTATCTTTACTTTTTTTTTTTTATTATATGTGTATCTTATTTGTATTCTTTTGTACTAGAGGCACAAACACATGATCTACCAGTTTCATGTTACATACATCTTTTCTTACCAATTTTTTTGTTTCTTTTGTGGTTGTGGATGAATGATAGGCATTTGATGCACCGCAACTTCTTGTTTTGGTTTTTAAATAGTATTTTGTACATGAAATTTTGGTATTTGCATTACTTTTACCTTTGTTTCTTTCTTTTTGTCTTTCTTTGTATCATGTTTTTTTCTATTTTGGTACATGATTCTCAATGCAAGACTCTTCTATTTTTGGAGGATAAACTTGTCATTTTAATCTCTTTTGAATTATTTCTAACTCACATTAGTGTATCTTGTCTAAATTAGGTGTGATATCACTCCTCTTATAAGGTGCATCTAGTGTCTTCATAGATGTGTCTAATGTAAAGTGACTAACATTAGTTATTGCCTCATAATGAACCCTTTCAATCTTTATCACTTTTGCTTTATGTACAAATTTAACACATTGATGCAAAACTAAAGGAATAACTTTGTATTTTTTGATCCATAGTATCCCAATTAAGACACCAAATCTATCATAGGATGGTATCACATGACATAAAATTGGTATTTCTATAGGCCCAAATCTCAACTATAAAATGATGCATCCTAATACATTGATCAACATTTCATTAGTCATCTTCAATGAAATCCAAAAATGTGTGTACTATTGGTGGTTAATATGGCAAGTGAATAAAATCTGTTCAATGTAGATACTATATTGGCATGTTGGGTCAATAAAGAATTTAGTATGTGATATACATCTCAAAGTACTTGGTATAAATAATGGACAATAATAATTATTTTGTGGTATATCCTCATAAAAAATTTAATTAATGTAAAAGGTACAAGGGTAGACTAGATTCACTACCCTTCTTGCTAAGTATTAGATAGTTTGCTTATTTGATAGTGTCTAGTGGGATGGTGCTCCAATAGCTCCCACAATGGCACTCCAATAGCTCTAATGGTTACCCTACTTGCATCTCCACTTCTCATCACTCCCCTACCAAAAATAATACCATGATCAACAAGATGCTATAGACATCTGATTCAAAGGGTATTGGTGTGGATAAAAATCTACATTAGGTAGCCACTTCAAATGAAAATGTTGTGAAAAAGAAGTTGCATTAGGCAACCTTTTCAAATAGTAAAGTCATGGACTAGAAAATAAATGGTTTGAATGGTGGCAGAGTTACAGATCTCTCTTATGCAAGAAAAGCAAAAGCTGTAGCAAATGTGGGACTAATCAAACCCATGACTAAAAATCTTATGGTTGTTGGCTCACAGTGCTCAAAGGTATGTGAAAATCTTAAATCCTTTTCTTTAGATGATTTGCATGTTCCTGTTAATAAGACCAAATCTGAAATGGGTGCCAAGGGGTTGTATTTTTCAAAAGGAATGTGATCCCTCACATGTGCTAATAAATCCCCTGTTCTGGAATTTAGGGATGAAGTTCTTGAATGAGATATATATATATATATATATATATATATATATATATATATATATATATATATATATATATATATATATATATAATGCTACTCATGGTTTGATTGATTGTTTTAACCATTTTTGGCCAACCCTGACAAATCTAAATAAATAGATTCTGGAAAACTAGCAACCACATCTAAAACAAAATGTGGAAATTTATCCATGCGCATAGGGGTTTTTTATTACAGTTTTTGAATCTTCCAAGGATCAAGATACTATTCTTTAAGATCATTTCTGGATTTGGGGTGAAAAATTTGTCATGCTAAAACCTTGGCATCCTACCTTTAATCCTTTGACTAGATCATTCAATGTTATGCTGACCTAGGTTCTCCTACTGAATCTTCCACTACAATTCTAGTTAGAGTCCTACTTTCAATCCATAAGAGACTCAATAGGAGAATTTTTAGCTATGGATAATGTTACTTTAGATTTTACTCACTCAACTTATGCATAAATTTTAGTCGACTTGGATATCTCAAAGGATCTCTCTGCTAAAATTTCTCTAAAAGTTGCAGGTTGTACATGGACTCAACCTCTGGACTATGAAGGGCTTCCATTCCATTGTAGGAAATGTTATAATATAGGTCATGTTGCTGCAACCTATCCAATTAAACATAAACTAGTAAACCAAGCCTCATGGTAGAAACATGCAAATATAGATACTTGTTCTTCTCATAATCCACCACAAGATCTAAAAGAGAAAATTTCTAAATCTTTTTAGATGGAGGAATCATCATCCTTGGTCAATTTTATTGAGAACATTGAAGATCAACAAGAACATGGGGAACAAGAGAAAATGGTTCAACAGATTACAATTTCTTCTCATACTTCATTTAATGAGGTGGGTATTGAAGACCAACAGGAACATGGGGAACAAGAGAAAATTGTTCAATAGATTAACTTTTCTCCTCAGACTTAATTTAATGAGGTAGGTATTTAGGAAGGTTCTTGGACTCTTATCCAAAAACATAAGAGAGTGCTTTCAAGCCCCTACTAAATGCTCCTTCATTCCCATATTCCATTGAGGGAGGGGAATGAAAGCTTTATGTAGCCTTTTAGCATCTTTTGCTAGTTGATTATGCCTGGCTTTTTGTTTCTGCTTTATTTTTGAAGAAAAATATTTGTTTAGGTGTTATGAACCTTTTACTGATCAGAAAAAGAGGAGAATAAAATGTAGCATTAGTCTTAATATCTCACACAAAAGCATGCTCATGTGATATATCCTCATGTTCAACATCATCACTATGTGTACCATCATGTCTCTCAACATTATTTCTATGATGTGGAAAAGGATTTATGTGTGTTCCAATTGACTATTTGTAGGTGCTACAAAAGGATTTCCATTATTATTAATAACTTCAACTTTGATCATGTTGTTATCAATAAGATATTTTACCTCTTTTTTAAGATCAATGCATGATTAAGTATAATGACCCTTAACTAAATGGATGTTGCAATATGCTTGGTCATTATATGTCCTAGGAAGTGGTTTGTTGGGATTTAATGGATGAACCAAAGGGAATGTAATCAACATAGCACTTAACAAGCTTCAAACATCATCCATGGATTATTAAATCTTGATGAATTTCTTAAACTTGTATTTGGTCTAAATGAAAGAAAGGTAGAAATAATGGCAACTTGATGAACAATTTCATTTATGTCATTACCCTTTGAAAATTTGTTTCATTTGATACATCAAATGGTATGATGATCCTTTTTGATGTGATGATGCAGGAGCATCCCTAGTTCAAGAGTAATCTTGCATCAACCAAAAACATTTGCATTTCAGTTTGTTTCTTTTCATTTTCTAGTTCAGTACAGTTAGTCCATTAGTAGTAGTTTTTGTGTTTTGGTCCGCATTCTACCGCAGTTGCATTTTAAACCTTGCAGAGCTGGACTTAGCATCTAGACACATTCATGCACTTCATATACAAATCTCAGAGCATTTGGATCAGGTACTGGTAAGATATCGCTATCAGAAGATCAACTACTTTCTCAAAATAGAGCATCCTCACAGTCTCAGACAATCAGCTAAAGGAGAAGACTTGTGGAGCATTTCATGACATGCAGAGCTAAATGACACATCATTCAATGTTGTTTGGTTTGTGGCCAACCTTCCCTAAGATCCGTACACCATTCCTTTCATTTGTGGAGGAGTTCTATTCAATTAGGTTTGACCTATCCATGTACACATGTTACAACTCTTCATTGTAGTTTGTGATCTTCCTTGGACGACACAGAGGAATATTTTGTTCCAGAGATGATATAAAGTGATGCAATAGATGCCTAGGAAAGTAGTGAATTACATAGAGATAGTTGATAGTTTGAATTTCTCATAAAGGAGCTTTAAATCTATATCTTGGTAACTGTGAAATCAGGCTTGTGAGCCCTAATTGTAAGCCCACATGTTGCCGACCAATTTGTATTTGAATTCTATAATATAATAAATGATTGAATCTACATTTGCTTTACATCTTTGAGTTGTTTCTGTTGTGTTTACTCCAACTGCATGGACTGGACAATTTACATTGTGGACCCTCCTAACTGTTATTGCACCAAGTGGTATCAGAGAAAAAGTTCAAATCTTTGGGAGTGAATTGAGCGAAGTTAGCGAATGAATTTCGTAAGATCTTGTTGTGAATAGATTGTTGAATTTGAGGTAGGTTACTTGTGTTGCAACTGATCACCGACTATGAGGAAGTTGTCACCTTGTAGCTGTTAGTTGCTGTTGCACCAAAAGATCGACCTGTTAATGCCTGATACAACCACTTGACTTAACAAGCACAGGAGGCGATTAAGCCCTTATCGCAAACCACCACAGTGCTACACTGAACAAGGAGACCAAGGGCCACACCTTGCAACAATCCCCCTAGTGCAAGCATGGGGTTTGAACTCGTGACCTCAGCTTTGATACCAATTGTTAGTTGTCGTTGCACCAAAAGATCGACCTGTTAATGCCTGATACAACCACTTGACTTAACAAGCACAGGAGGTGGTTAAGCCCTTGTCGCAAACCACTACAGCACTACACTGAACAAGGAGACCAAGGGCCACACCTTGCAACAGTAGCCCGATCGCCAAATTTGAGACAGTTACACTTGATCCTAGGAAGAATGTCATTGAGGAGAATCCTTGTTGTTGGTACAATGGCTAGAAGAATGGATGAGATGATGGAGATGATGAAAACCATGCAAGTTTGCTTGGATGTTGTTGAAGAAGATAGGTGAAGAGGATTGACACCTCAACCTAATGTTGAAAGTGATGATGATGAAGAATTTCAATCCACTGATCAAAATGGCAAAACCCTAGGAGATGAAGAAGAAGAAGAATCAGATCAAGTCAAGATGTTGTGAGCTATTTCAAAGATTGGGAAAAGACCTAGAGTTGATATACTGAATTAAACTGGCAATTTGAATCTTGAAGAGATGATTGACTGGATAAATGACATGGAAGAATACTTTGAGTATGAAGAAATTGAAGATCTGGAGAAGGTGAAATTTGCAAAGACAAGGTTGAAAGGACATGCTACTATATGGTGGAAAGAAGTTCAATTGGATAGAAACAGAAGAGGAAAGGAGAAGATTACAAAGTGGGATAGAATGGTGACAAAATTGAAGAATCAGTTCATACCTACTGACTATGAGTTGGAACTGTTGAAAATATTGCATAACCTGAGACAAAAGGAGAAATATGTGAAGGAGTACACTGAAGAATTTCATAAGATGATCATAAGAATAGGACATAATGAAACAAGAAAAGAGAAAGTAGATAGATACATCAATGGACTGAGATTGAACATTCAAGAAGAACTGAGTTTGGTGAGGATGACATCATTGGAAGAAGCATATCAGTTTGCCCTGAAGGTTGAAGAAAAGTTGAACAAGAGGCATGATCAGAGACAGAGAGGTAGAGGAGGTACATTTTAGAGGTAGAATATTTTGCGGAGGAGATAGATCATATGTGGAGTAGAATAGACAAGAGAACACATTCAAGGAGGACAGAGATAACAATGCATACCGGAGAGATGATAGAACTTTCTATAACAGAGGAAACCCTAGTCCATACCAGAGTGAAGGATGTAAAAGAGAAGGAAGAGGACCTAATAGGAGAACATTCAGAGAAACCTATTTCAAGTGTGGAGGTGAAGGACATAGAGCATTTGAATGTAATCAAGGGAGTACAAGTAAGAGAACAAAGAATGGTGGAAGAGTAGCCTATGTGGAAGAAGAACCTGTTGGATCACCTAGTTCAGTTGGTAAACCTAAGAAAGGGGAATCACTTGTCATGAGGAGAGCACTATTTTAAGTAGAGACAAATGAGGAACCATTGTAGAGGAAGATTTTGTTTAGAACCAGATGCAAATCAAGAGGTGAATATTGTAAAGTTGTAATTCTTAGTGGTAGTTCAGATAACCTAGTTTTAGAGGAGATGGTGACTAAGCTGAAGTTGGAAAGATTGAAACACCCTAATCCCTATCAGATAGCATGGATTCAGGATGATCATAAGGTACTGGTGAGTGAGCAATGTTTGGTGAAATTTCATATTGGATGTTATCATGATAAAGTATTGTGTGATATTATGTCTATGGATGTTTGTCATATATTGTTGGGTAGACCTTGGTAGTATGATAGGAAAGCTATACATGATGGAAGGAATAATACATATACTATAACATCAAATGGAAGGAGAATTACTTTGATTCCCTTGGAAGATGATCCTGAGAGTGAAGTATGTGGGAATGCTAGAATCTATTTGGTAGATGGAAGAAATTTTTTGGATGGTTTGAGATATGAGAATGTGTTATGCTTTGATTCCTAAGAAGCCTGAAACATTGAAGGAGACTGAAGACTCACAACCAGAGGAGATAACTAAGTTGCTAACAGAGTATGAAGAAATCATATTAGATAATTGTTGAATGCAAAGAATACTAAGATTGGGGGTGAATCAGTATTCTTAAAACCTTTTCTATCACACATTCATTAATCCATTTACCAATTTCAATAACATGAAAGAAAAGTAAACACAATAAGAGCAGCCACAAATTCAGAACACATGGACACCAGGATTTTACGTGGAAAACCTAAAAAGGGAAAAATCATGGTGAGTGTTAGCTCACAATATATTATGATAGCAATACCAGATTACATAAGGCTCACTACTCAAATAAATGCTCACTGTAGGTGGACTCACTATCCAAAGAGAAAGATAGAAGATAGAAGAAAAGATTGGCTCACTACCAAGAGTTGACTACTACAGGTGCATCTACAAAATGCTGAGGTGCAGTACCAATTAGCTCAATATACAGATTCAAACGACTCCATATTGTCTGTCTTGTTTTACATTTGCTTCTATTTTTCTGCCCTTATAATCTTTTTCTACTCTATAAACTACTTTAGATCATACACGTATTGAATTCTCATACACATCCCTATTCCTTCACCTTTTCAACATGGAAATCCATTGAGTATATATATACACTACAAGATTTATCTCATAATTAGGTCAGCAACTTAGACATGAAATGTGTATACAAGTGTTGTACCTTATCGGCTTGATCTTGTGCACAAATAGCAATGCAGACTCAAATAAACATACAATGGTCTTCATATAGGTTGACCTCAATCATTCAACTACTTGAGTTAATTCTTCAAACAATGTATCTTCTCTGCATATAGATCTAGCTTGCTTGTTGGCCTATCCCTTAAGCACACACTTGACCAATTCAACTATCACATTATGATTTCTACTGCGGACCACATAAGACTCTAGAAATTGTATCCAACATTCATCATTGATCTTTTAACATAACTTTAGATCCGCAAACCAAAATATGCCACGGTGGAGGAATGTGGACCCTTTTACTCTGGTGTTGTGAACTGTTCCTATCTTTGTTCTATTTACGCAGACTTAGCTTCTTCATCATATGACTTTCAGAGGAAGTTAGGACTTGAGTACTAGAACATATCATCACCAAATAGCTATGAACTACTTACCTGAATTGTGTATAATGATCTTCAACTGCAGAGGCATACTAGCACAAACACTGTCATTTATACTATATAATGTATACTTCCCATACTTAGCCATTTATCCTTCCGGAGTAAAGTCTCTTTGCCATGCTAGTGGAATCTTCTTTCTTTGTTGCCTCTAATGACAACATTCAATTATTCATCAGAGTAGTTTCTCTTGCCAACAATCTCCCCCTTTAGCATTGATGGCAACACTTAGTGAAAAATGCTTGTCTACTCCCCCTTATTGTATGCACTCTATTTTTCTTCTCCTCCTTAGGTGTTTGCCCATTTTTCACTGGTCTTTTTCTCCCCCTTTGACATCAATGGCAAAGGTGTATGTACAAGGGTCAAAAATATGTCAAAACTACAAACCTGTCATACTCTATAGCATATGTACACATACAATCTTTAACTTAATTAGTTGAAGATGAAAGAATATCCTTGTATATAATCTTTAATTGTGTAATCTCTTCATCCCATCATTTCTTAGCTCTTTTCAAAATTTGAATGTGACCATTTGTAGACATGATATTTCCATAGTCCATGATATAATAGTAGAGCTTCTGGTTCCACTATGTGTTGCTTTATTTTGCATCAAAAAGATTATTTTTTCTGCCTTTTGAAGATTAGAGGGTGTGTCAATTTGTGAAGCTACTTGTGCTTATGTTGTAAGTTTAATCATTGAATCTAACTTGGGACTAATTAGTCCTCTCGACTGACACATTCTATTTTTCATTTGATCCCTCTTATTCACCAGATTACTTAACCCATCATGAATATTAATTACTTGTATCTCTTTATTGTTCACCGACTCAATTACTGGGTCAAATGATTTAGAAATATTTGTCAGTTGCAGTTTCAGATCCTTTATCTTTTCTTCTAGCTCTTCTGTGGCTTTTGGCCAAGATAAACAATATTTGTACAGGTCACACGCTTCTTTGACAACACTCTGTATGACTTTCATTCCATTGTCTAGTAGAGCTTTGTCATTTACTATCATAATATTCAACTCACTTAATCTTTTCTCATCAAACTCTTGTCTCACTTTTGTTTCAGCAAATTTCTCAAAAGATTCAAAATGCTCACTCTAGAATTTATGAGTCCTTTTAGTTGATTTATTGAAGACATAGAAGTGTCCTTCTGATATTATGGCATTAGCTTTTCCAAAATGTTGGATGCCTCACCAATCAGTTCATTATCCTATATGTGTGACTTCAAAATTTCTTCTTGTGCCTTTGCTTGCACAATTGTTACCAATTTAAATTTATGTATAGGGGACATTGAGTCCAAGTTTATTGGTTCCTACAAAAACTCAGGCTCATCCAAGACTTGTTTTTCTCTCTCCAAGAATTCCTCGGCAGACTTCGCAGTGTCCCTTGCTCTACCAGAGACTTCTTGGTTTGGTTCTAGAGGATCTAAATCGATATCTTTATTTTCATCATCTTTTTGCTATGATATAGGGCTCATCTTAACTTGTTTATCTACTTTGATATGTTCCTCTATCTTAGATTGATCCTCAACAGTAGTCTCAAAAACAAGGATTGAATCTTTTTTCTCCTTTGGCTCTTCACCACCTTGATCCATGTTCACATTAGGAATAGATGTATCATTTCCAATATTTGTTTCTTCTCTATCATGTATAGTTGGAAGATGATGTTCCTTTAATACTCTCAAAGTGATTTCCTCAGTTTCCTTCACTATTTTCTCAATGTCCTCTAACATAAGAATATTCATTCTTTTCTTTGTTCTGAACTCCTTGCTAAGCGCTTTTGAAATTTTTGTTTTATCTTCAGGAGTGATCTCTAAACATAACATTATTAGTATGTGTTCTCTGAGTTCAATATTCTTTGTCATAGTAGCTTCTTTCCTTGCAGTCATGATGTTGCCCAAGCTGTTAGGGAGATCAGTAATTATCTCAATGAGGGCCTTATTATAAATGAACAAGTATTTGATAATAGCATCTTCAATGATCCTTTTATCTGCATCATTGTATTCATCATAGAATTTGACAATGGGTGTTAGATTGCTATCAATTGTAATAGCCCTTAAAACTTCCTCTAAGCTCATTGTAGCCTCATCTTCTGTGAGTATTGCAGTCTTAGCTTTCTTTCTTTCTTTACTCTTACTGGAAGTCTTCCTTTTTGTGGCATCAGATGGTTTGCCTTGCTAAGATATGAAGGGAGGTGTAGTTTGTGCCTTCATCTTCTTCGCTGTTACAAATATGCGCATATGATGTGTTGTCATTGATGTCAACATATCTCTTTGTCAGAAATAGTGAAGATAGTGCAATTCAGCAATGTAGATTGCTCCGCATTTCTAGTGAGATGAAGATCCAAGTCTGCAGTCCACATTTCCAGTGAGATAAAGATCCAAGTCTGCAGACTAAAGGGTTGTGTAGAGGATTGTCTGAAGTTGCTACAATTAAGATTTGAGATGTCTGTATGGAGGATTGGTGAAGTTATGGCCATCTGAGTAGAACCTAGTTTTATAGTTGTTCAGAGCTAACATAGTGACAGAAACTTGGTCTGGATTGCTCCGCATTGGAATATTATGATCTGTGGATCTAGAGGTATGTTTGGGATGTTGGTCTGTGTCCTTAATTCAAGTGGTCTATATTTTAGAGGTCTGTAAGCAATCTTTCTAGTGTGACAGTCATGACAGTTAGTGTTCTTGAGTTCCTGTATGAAGATGCGAGTGATTCTGGTGATTTGAGGTGGTGCAGTTATTCTTGTTGATTTCATTGTGCTTGTGGAGGTCTCTGGATTGTGTGGCTATTGTGTTGGTGGTCCACATTGAGGATTGAGCTTGTAGTTGAAGATTTCTCCTTGGGTGTTGCTATTCTTTCCAATCTTGGCTGACCAGATGCTTTGTGCATATTGCAGATGATCTAAGAGAAGTTTCATGGAGCGTGGCGTGTTGTTCGAGGAAGATTTGAGTCCCAGCTATGTTTGGCTGACAGTGTAGTGAATGTTTGTAATGCTGATCTTGATGTTCATTCCAAGGTTGATGTAGCGTATAAATACTTGTAGTTGAGTTGTGGAAAGTTGTCCTTGAGCGAAAATGATTAGATTCTAAGAGAGGTCCAAAGGCAGAGTAGAAAAGAGGAGTAGAAGAGGAAGAGTAGTGAAGATGTGAAGATAGTGAAGAAGTGTTTGAGCATAGAGAAAAAGTGTTGTGAGCTTCAATGGAATTGAACCTTAGCATGGAGATGATGTTGTTTCTCAGTTCAACCTTTCAGTGTTAACCTTGTGAATATTTTTGTAGGTAGTGAGCCTCCTTTGAGCAGTGAAATCTGGGCAGTGTGCCTGAAGGCAATTGCCTTCCCATTTTTCTATTCTTTTAATAGAGAATAAATCTTGTGGGTTAACCCCCACCATGGTTTTTCCCTTAACCAGGTTTCCATGTAAAAATCTCGGTGTTATGTGTGTTGATTATGTTTCTGCTCATGTGTTGTTGATTCATGCTTTCATGGTTATATCATTAATCTATTAATAAGTGGTAAAGAAGATTAAATGCAACAAAAGATAAAAGTTTTGTGACAACTGATTCACCCCCCTCTCAGTTGTCTACCCTAATTTCAACAATTGGTATCAGAGCTAGTTCCTCTAAAAGAAGCTTGACAGCTTGAGGAGATCTAGGATGATGACATACAAGAAGAATAGTCTGAGATTTGATGGAACAAATTACTCTCTTTGGAAGAATCACATGGAGTGTCATTTGCGATGCATGGGTGAGCCTTATTGGTTGATAACCAAGAATGCGTATACTCCTCCGAAGAATGGTCCTACAACTCCAGATCAAATCAAAGAAGATGAATACAACATTTGGGCTAAGGAAGCATTGTTGAGTGCCTTGATTGATACAGAAATGACAAATGTCTTGGAATTGAAAACTGCTCATGAAATCTAGAAGAAGTTGGAAACTCTATATGAAGGTGATGCATATGTCAAATGTGCTAAGCTACATAGCCTGAAGGGTAGATACGAAATTTTGAGGATAAGTGAAGATGAAAACATCACCTCCTACATGCAGAAGGTGAATGATCTTGTGTGCAGTATCAAGTGTGCTAGTAGAACACTGGAAGAATCAGAGATTGTTGGCAAAGTGCTCAGATCCTTACCTGCTTCATACAAGCACAAAGTTGCTGCTACTGAGGAGATCAGGACTGTGATAGATGTTACAAGGGATCAATTGGTTGGCAAGCTTTTAGCATTTGAAATGAGTGAGTTTGGTGATTCTCTTCCTAAATCAGAATCTGCATTTAAAGCTAGTATTTTCAGAAAGCAAAGATTTGATCTAGGTGAAAGTTCTTCAAGAAGACTAACCAGATATGAGAAGGCAAGGAAGGAACTTGAAGAAGATGAATCTAAGCTTGAAGAACTTGAAGCCCTTATTGCCAAAAGATTACCAAGAGGATCCAATAAGTATGAAGGAAAGTTGCCTTTCAAATATTTTGCTTGCAATAAGATTGGTCATTTTGCTTCAATATGTCAGAAGAGGGTTTCAAAGCCAAACCCTAACAAAATTAGGGCTTAGAAGAAATGCTACTATGTCCAAGAAGTTGCTAATGAAGGAGTCACAGATGATGAATCTGATATGGGAAGTACTTCTAGAAATGAATGGGTGTTCATGCAATCAAAGAAGAAGATATGGTGCCTACTAAATCTCCTAGCTGTGTGAATGTGGAAATTGCCTTGGCTACTCAAGTTGAAGAGAAGGATGAATGGGTGATTGACAGTGGATGTTCTCATCATATGACTGGTGATAAAAGTAAGTTTGTAAGTATGGAAAGATATGAAGGTGGAATTGTGAAGTTTGGAGACAATTCAGATGGTAGAATCTATGGTAGAGGATCCATCTCTTTTGATGGTAAGAATAACACTAATGATGTTTTGTATGTGGAAGGGTTGAAGCATAATCTTCTCAGTGTTGGATAGTTGGTTGACAAAGGATATGATCTGAAATTCAAGGATGAAAAATGCAAAATTTTGGGAAGCTCTGGAACTGAGATTGCATCTGGTACACAGACTAGAGGTAATATCTTTCATTTAAGTGGTACTAGTAAAAGTTGTTTGATTTCTCAGATTGATCAGAGTTGGTTATGGCATAGGAGAATGTGTCATGTGAACTTTGGTAACATTATCAAGATAAGTACTACTCAGGCTATGAGAGATCTTCCAAAGCTTGTGAAACCTGCTAATAGCATATGTAAGGAATGTTAGTTGGGCAAACAGAGAAGAACTATATTCAAAAGTAAAGAACAATTTTCAAGTGGATTGTTGGAACTTGTGCACACTGATTTGTGTGGTCCTGCCAGAGTTAGGAGTTTGCAAGGAGACATATACTTTATGTTGTTGATTGATGATTACTCCTGGATGATGTGGGTCACTTTCTTGAGAGAGAAATCTAAGGCTCTTGACAAATTCAAGGTGTTCAAGGCTAGGGTGGAGAATGAGATTGGTGTGAAGATAAAGTGTATGAGATCTAATAGAGGTGGAGAGTTTACCTCCGGTGAGTTTAATGAATTTTGTGAAAAGCATGGAATAAGAAGACAGTTTATGCTCCTAGGACTCCTCAGTAGAATGGAGTTGTGGAAAGGAAGAACTAGACTATTCAAGAGGCTACTAGAACCATGATGATGGAATAAAATGTTCCACATGTCTACTGGAGAGAGGCTATGAGTACTACTGTCTACACTCTTAACCGGGTGTAGATTAAAGGTAATACTGAGAAAACACCTAATGAATTGTGGTTTGGTCATACTCCTATTGTGAAATACTCCAAAATTTTTGGTAGTAAATGTTATATCAAGTGAGATGAAGATCTAGGCAAGTTTGATGGAAGATGTGATGAAGGAATATTTTTGGGTTACTCTAACCAAAGCAAGGCATACCGGTGATTTAACAAGAGATTGAAAAGGATTGTTGAAAGTGCTAATGTCAAGGTTGATGAAAGCAAGGAGATGCCTTCCAAGTCTTGTGGATATGAATCAGATGATCAAAATGAAAGTCCAAATGAAGGAAAGATTCAGATTGCTCTAGAGAATCCAGTGACTCAAGAAGCCAGTGAAAATGTTGAGGAACAAGTTCAAGAATTAGAAATTCACGAAAATCCCAAAACTCCCAGGTATGTAAGGTTGAATCATTCTAAAGATCATATCATAGGAGATAAAAATAAAGGTGTTCAAACTAGAAGACAAATTGTTGAAGAATAAGTGGAATATTGTTTGATTTCAAATATTGAACCAAAATCAGTGAATGAAGCTTGTAATGTTGAAAGTTGGGTAAAAGCAATGGAAGAAGAATTAATGCAAATTGAAAAGAACCATTCTTGGGATCTTGTTACTAGACCTAAAAACAAAAATGTAATTAGAACTAAATGGGTCTTCCAGAATAAATTGAATGAAGATGGTGAAGTTGTGAGAAACAAAGCAAGATTGGTGTGCAAAGGATATTCTCAGGTAGAGGGAATTGATTTTGAAGAAAGTTTTGTTCTGGTGGAAAGAATTGAAGCAGTCAGATTATTTCTTGCCTTTGCTTCTTACAAACATTTCAAAGTTTACCAGATGGATGTCAAGTCAGCATTCTTGAATGGAGAGTTGGAAGAAGTCTACATTGAGCAACCAGAAGGATTCTAGTTGTCTGATCAAGGAGATATGGTCTGCAGATTGAGGAAAGCATTGTATGGACTTAAACAAGCCCCAAGAGCCTGGTATGCAAGATTAGATAAGTATTTACTAAAGTTAGGTTTTAGCAAAGACACAACTAATAGTAATCTTTATTTCAAAATTGATCATGAACACATCTTGATTGTTGAGGTATTTGTTGATGATATCATCTTTGGTGGAAATGAGAGCATGTGTAAAAAATTTGTTGATCAGATGCAAAGTGAATTTGAGATGTCTATGCTTGGTGAAATAAATTTCTTCTTGGGTCTACAAATCATTTAGTTAGATAAGGGCATCTTCATATCTTAGTCTAAGTATGTGAAAAAGTTGTTGAAAAAGTTTGGAATGGAGGATTCAAATCCAGTAAGTACTCCTATGATAACTAGATGCAAGTTAAGTAAAGATGATGATTTCCCTAAGGTAGATCAGAAAAGGTATAGATCAATGATTGGAGGACTACTTTATCTGACTCATACCAAACTAGATATTATGAATGTAGTTGGCCTTGTTGCTAGATTTCAAGATGATCCTAGAGAATCTCATGTTGTAGCAGTCAAAAGAATTTTTAGATATTTGAAGGGGACATCTGATTCTGGCTTATGGTATTCTAAGGATGATGATTTAACTCTTCATATATATACATATGCTAATTGGGTAGGAGATGTGGACGATAGGAAGAGTACTAGTGGTGGTGCATTTTTCTTGGGAAAGAGATTGGTTTCTTGGTTGAACAAAAAGCAGGAGGCAATATCTCTGTCTATTGCAGAGGCAGAGTATATAGCAGTAGCAATTAATTGTACTCAATTTTGGTGGATGAAGCAAATGTTGAAGGATATTAGAATTGTGTTTGAAGAGCCTGTTACAATCTTATATGATAACTCAAGTGTAATAAACATCTCAAAGAATCTGGTGTTACATTCAAAGACAAAGCACATATCCATCAAGTTTCACTTTTTGAGAGAGAAGGTAAATGAGAATGAAGTCAAATTGGACTTTATTCCTTCAAAGGATCAAATTGTAGATATCTTCACTAAGCCTCTACCTAAGGACACTTTTGAGTATCTCATAAGGAAGCTAGGGGTTACTACCCCTCTTGTTCAGAACTAAGGTGTACTAGTGTGCATCAGTTTGATGGAACTCATAGTCATATCTTGTAATCTAGATTGGTGTTAAGGGGGTGCTACTCAGGGGGAGTAGTCAATATGTTAATTCTGGAGTTCAGTTAGGTTTTGTCTAAGGAACAAAAAGGGTGAGAGATGATTGAAAATATGTACACTTTGCCATTGATGTCAAAGGGGGAGAGAAATCATGTGAAAAACTTGGAAGTAAGTAGTTACTGGTGAAAGGGGAGCAGTGAAGAAAGTGGTTGCAGGTATGATAAGAGAAAGGGGGAGAAGTCCTTGTCTTGATGGTTGAATTAGTTTTTCACATTATATGTGGCCATCAATGACAAAGGGGGAGATTGTTGCAAATATGTGCAAATGATGTGTTGTCATTGATGTCAACATATCTCTTTGTCAAAAATAGTGAAGATAGTGCAATTCAACAAAGTAGATTGCTCCGTATTTCTAGTGAGACGAAGATCCAAGTCTCCAGACTAAAGGCTTGTGTAGAGGATTGTCTGAAGTTCCTCTAATTAAGATTTGAGAGGTCCACATGGAGGATTGGTGAAGTTATGGCCATCTGAGTAGAACTAGGTGTTTCAGTTGTTTAGAGGTAACAGAGTGATTGAAACTTGGTCCGAATTGCTCCGCATTGGAATATTATGGTCTGCAGATCTAGAGGTATGTTTGGGATGTTGGTGTGTGTCCTCAACTCAAGTGGTCTATGGTTTGGAGGTCCATAAGCAATCTTTCTAGTGTTACAGTCATGATAGTTAGTGTTCTTGAGTTCCCGTATGAAGATGCAAGTGATTTTGGTGATTTGAGGTGGTGTGGTTGTGCTTGTTGATTTCATTATGCTTATGGAGGTCTCTGGATCATGTGGCTATTGTGTTGGTGGTCCGCATTGAGGATTGAGCTCGTAGTTGAAGATTTCTCCTTGGGTGTTATTGTTATTTCCATTCCTGGCCAACCAGATGCTTTGTGCATATTGCAAACAATCTAAGAGAAGATTCATGGAGCGTGGCGTGTTGTTTGAGGAAGATTTGAGTCCCAGCTATGTTTGGCCAACAATGTAGTGAATGTTTGTAATGCTAACCTTGATGTTCATTCCAAGGTTGATGTAGCATATAAATACTTGTAGTTGAGTTGTGGAAAGTTGTCCTTGAGTGAAAATGATTAGATTCTAAGAGAGGTCCAAAGGCAGAGAAGAAAAAAAGAGTAGAAGAGGAAGAACAGTGAAGATGCGAAGATAGCAAAGAAGTGTTTGAGGGTAGAGCAAAAGTGTTGTGAACTTCAATGGAACTGAACCTTGGCATGGAGATGATGTTGTTTCTTAGTTCAACCTTTCAATGTTAACCTTGTGAATATTTTTGTAGGTAGTGATCCTCCTTTGAGAAGTGAGCTCTGGGAAGTGCACTTGAAGGTAAGTGCCTTTCCATTTTTCTATTCTTTTAATAGAGAATAAATCTTTTGGGTTAACCCCCATCGTGGTTTTTCCCTTAACCTAGTTTCCACGTAAAAATCTTGGTGTTATGTGTATTGATTATGTTTCTGCTCATGTGTTGTTGATTCATGCTTTTATGGTTATATCATTAATCTGTTAATAAGTGGTAAAGAAGATTAAATGTAGAAAAAGATAAAAGTTTTGTGACAACTAATTCACCCCCCCCTCTCAGTTGTCTACCGTAATTTCAACATTCACTTCTTTATTAGTCTCAGTTTCCTCATCATCAATTGGATTAACATTGACATACATTCTCTGACCTTTTGTCTTCTTCCTTTTACCTATTTTCTCTTCTGCAGTTGTTGTGGAGTGAATATTGGAGGATTTAGATGTTGTTCCAGAGGAACTAACACTTCTTGTTCTTCTTTTTAGTGCAGCATGTGCCTCTTGTTGTGTCTTTTGAATTTTTGGATCTTTATTTGCTTCCTTTTCTTTAGCTGCTTTTTCTGCCTCAGCTCTAGCTCTTGTAGCTGATATTTGTTCTTTGGTGAAACCTTTTATTTGTGCATATTCCTCTACCATATTCTAGGATTTCTTCTGTATTTTTAGCATTTTGTGTTCCACATGGACTTTTGTTGACAACTCCTCATAGGTCCCAAATCTTTCTTCTTTGAAATCCCTAGGTTTGTTTAACATATGTTGGGCATAGTTGTCTAATATTTTTTCATCTACTTCATATCCCATTGGCATAATCCATACTATCCTAGGTTCAACAGCCTCCATCATGCATTGGTCTTTAGTCACAATAAAATAGATGTCATCTTTGTATTTATCAATAATTCCCTTAGGAATCTTTCCCTAGACTACATAGTTCTTTGGAAGTTCTTGAAATAGCCCCATAGGGATGTGGTTTGTTCCTCATAGATTTCTATACTACTTAAATGAACTCTAATTTGTACTGCCACTAGTTGATTGTTTAACTAGAACAAGTTTTTCATACTAGGTAATTCATGCGTGAAGTAAAAGAATAGGTAGATTATCAACTTACCAAATTTGAAGGGATATTTGTTCTCCTTTGTTTTCTTCAGGTTTTCCAATAGTTGTTGTCGCAACAATTCACAGAGGTCATATTTTGCATTCTCCTTAATCATCTCGTAGGCAGTGTAAATAGCAGTACTAGAGACAGAGTTTTCCTGGTTGGAGAAATAGACCTTTTATCCAATCACCATAGAGGCAAACCTCACTACATGGTCTGTAATATCATTCACTATTAATGCCCTCTTGTCAAATTGGGCTCTGATCACTACAATCACAGTGTTATTCTTTACTTCTGTTGGTTTTTCTTCTGAATCAGCATTAGGGTTTGCCACTTCTAATGCACAGGCAGATTCAGCCAACTAAATACAGGAGGTTGCATGAGCTGCCTCCCCTTCACTTCTGGTTCTGCCGCACCAAGGGGGGTATCCCTATAACTCAAGATGTAACCTTGACTAGCTCAAAGATAGAAAGATTTAACTTGACAACAACAGGCAGAATACTCTCATGTATGGACCAAGATCTGTATGATAGATCACAAGGTGGGCAACGTTCTTGGACATATATGTCTGGTTAGGTATGAGAGCATGCAGGGGTTCCTACTTCTAATCCTACAACTAACAGGTGGAAGGATGAGATGGTTTGAAATGGTGTTTGGATGCAAACCTGGACCTGGTGTATAACCTCAACACAGAGCTAGATTGGTGCCTATCCAGGGCTTGGAGTTGGTAGACATACACCTGTGAATGATCAGCATGAATAGCTAAAACTGGATTTCAGGGGGATACACATGATATCTGCCTTACAGATATCTCCCAATAAAGAGTGTTAAGCTGTCTATACTTATGGCATCCCTATTGCAGTAAGAAAGATACATGCAAAACTGGAGACAGAATCAGCATAACACATGCAAACACAGCATTATTCATATAAGATTAACCATGAAATCAGTGGATTCATGCCAAATCGTACAACAGGAGATACATAAACTCACAAGTTTTGCTGCACAGAGCAACCAAAACCAGTTGTATCTTATTACAGAGCCAAAATATCCAGTTTTCAACAACCTTCAAATGAGCAACACAACCTGCTATATATAGCAAGGAGGTGCTCAGCCTTAATTACATAGTTGACCAAAAAAAACCCGCCAGATACACAGTATCATCAGATTGGCGCTCAAACATTCAATGCAGCAGGTGGGAGAGGAGACGGGAAGAAATCTCGAGCCTTGCGCCGCCGCCTAGGGATCCACATCTTCAATCGGGTACTAGATCTGTCCACACCATCGCCCATACCTCTGCAACAATCGCCATTAATGGCGCACCAACCCGTGGCCTTGGGAAATGCAGAATACTGTGCGTCGCAACCGTTTCCCGCCAAGATACATCGTCATGATATTTGAAAATATGCAGGGTCAAAATATCCCACATGCACCCCGCGGCAACCTCCTCATCACTTTATATACTAGGTCGTGAGCATATATGATGTCGGTGCTTTTGCTCCCAACGACACTAGTATAAACCTTCATCATCATCCTCCAGCAGCATGATATCCTGTTGCTTGAAATATCACCCTGACGTCAGCATCATATCGCAATATAACCTGCATGATAATCGCCTTCATCGGCACAACCTGATCCATCGGAGGAAGATCCTCCTGCTCAGCCGATACTAAATGTCTGGCCGATGAACATCCTGATGACGTCACCGTCATATCCTGCTGACGTCATCAGCATATCTGCCTACTGTGCACCTCCTCATATCCGGATGACATCATCATCATGTTTGCAAATATCGGGGGATCTCCACAAGATGATCAGTGTTAGAAATATGACCCCCCCGGACCTTGATGACGTCATCATCATGTCGACATCAGGATGATATTCGGAAGATAACCGGATATTTGGAAATATCATCCTGATGCACACATATCATGCTGCACTGTAGCTCCACTATAAGATCGGGGTGATATATGAATATGCCAGATATTTGAAAAGATCACCCCCCACTAGATAATGCATGAAGCCGACAGGCGGATATCTCCCTTCGGAAATATCATGATGCAGATAGGCAGAGAAATAGATATCACCCTGACATAAGAATGACATCAGCATCATCAGGATGATAAAACAACGAACATGAAGTGATACAACAACATCAGGATGATATTGACTAAGATCATCCTGACATTCAAAATATGATGACCACGATGAATATCGGGTCACACTTAGAACTTTACAGCAACATCATCAGGATGATCTTAACAAAGATCACCCGATGTTAAAATATCACCCCAGTGAAAGATCATGCTGACAGAAAATATGATGACCCTCGTAAGCAACATCAGGGTGATGTCTGGAAACATGATGATGATGACCTCCTCCAAAGAAAATATGATGCTGCAGCTGAAAAATGCTGAGGAGGTCCAACACTTAGAACATTTTTTGGATTTTTAGGGAAGGTGCCTGCATGAAAATTGCTCAGAAACTGACAGTGAAATCAGGCACCAACAGTGGCTCTGTCTGGGGACGTGCAGGTGCAAGACTGCAGCGAGAACCCCAGATCTCTGGGATGCAGACCAGTCCCTTATCCATTGGGCACAGAGTCAAATACTACACTAACCTGCATCACCAAACACACTTGATGGCCTAAGGCCACCAAGAAAAGGAAAAACATGTATCTCCCTTTGTCAAATATCTTGTTTTCATCTGCATGCACTGGGTCAAGCTTGGAGATACTGCAAAGATCCACCAACAAACAAACCTGGTCATCTGCACATTCATCCCTCTGATTTACCTTGTCACTGTCATCCCTGTGCAGATAACCCTTAGCATCCGGCAACAAGTGGATGCAGAATGTATCAAGCAATGCATACTCAAATGGTATGTAACACTTATCATCATCTGCATCAGCAGTATGCATTGCAACATGATCTCCTAGCTGGACTGAAAACTGAAAACACTCAAAGTCCACCACACAGCTAGGAAGATCAGAGCTCATTGTATCATATGCTAGCACATCAAAAGAAAAGCTTTCAAAATCACAATTGTGCACATCATGTACACAACAATTAGCAGCACCAGGCTGGAAAAGATCAAGCTCTGACACCTCTTTACAATCAGGCACATTTTTACAATCACTTACCTGATGTATGTTGTTTCCTCTTTCATCAGGATGAGAAATAGAATCCAAGTCAAAAACCATGTCAAGACCATATGTGTCAAAAATGGGTGACCCAGGTGCATCAGTTTCATCATAGTATGCCATTTGTTCATGGGCAGCAGAGCATGCATCTTCATCACCAATGGATTCCTTTTGTGGAGGAGTATCAGCCTATGTGTCATAAGCAAAACAGCCATCAATCAAAGAACAATCATGCTCTGCACTAGCACTTATTTCAATCTCTGACTGCTCTTCATGATCCTCATGTGTTTGAAAGGAAGGCAATGGGTCACACATGGGACTGCTTCTCTGTTTGCTTATATCTTCTCTGTCTTGAGTACAATACTCACAATTGTCTCCACAGGTCCATTCCAAAAATTGCTCATTGTTGTCCACAACCTCATTGTTGTTTTCATGGTCAGATGCCTCATCATTGTAATGGGAATCCTCATTAGTCCTTTCACTGGCATCCTCAACATTCATCTTTTCATCTTCACATGATGCCTTAATTATTTGGTCATTTGCAGCTTCACAACGATTTCTCACACCAAAGCCTATAGACAGGGGTTTCAGCAGGTGCACATTTCTAATTTTTTCTATCTTTTCTATGAACCTGTATGCCATCTGCATACTTGTCACCTTGAAATCCCTCAGTATTGCACTAAATCCCTCCTCAAAAGCTTCAAAGAATATGCCAACACAGGCTGAAATATCAGGTCTGAAGACTTCTGGGATCTGTGAAAGGGCTATTGCAAACCTATGACTGAAATCAACACATGGCTCTTCATCTTGTTTTCTGATTCTCATCAATTCTGCAACAAGATCAACCGGTTCTTTTGCAAATTCTTCCTTGAAACAGTCAGCAAGCTCATCCCAACAGGCAAAGGATCCTTTTGAAAAGCTCAAATACCAGTCTTTTGCTTTTGCATCAAAGGACCTAACAAAAAACCTCATCCACATATCCTCATCTCTAAATGAATGTTTTCCCATGAAACTGTGAAAATTTTGGATATGTGCATTCCCATCACATACACTGTGACCACTAAATCTGGGCATCTGACAGTATATCCTAGCAGGCATAGTTTCTACTTTATAATCCACCCATGACAAATCCAGTTGGTCATACAAAGGATCAAAAGGGCTGAGAAGAGGTTTAGCCTTCTGACTAGCAGACACAACAGGGTTACTGCTTTTTAACTGGGCCTGCTCAGCCTCTAAGAATATCAACCTATTTCTTATCTCTTCTATTCTTTTCTCCAACATTTCACCGCTGAGTATGGGATAATTCATACTTGGATCCATAAAAAACTTACTCTTAGACATCCTTTGTCTGCCTAAGACCTGTAACCTCCCCTGGCATCTAACCTATGCAGCAAAATAGTAAATATATAAAGGGGAAGGAACAAGGTACCTTTTCTCATATAGATGCAGAAATATGAACAACACATTTTTGTCACAACACACACATCAAATTTTCATGTGCACTTGAATTTTTTGCAGAGTCGCCACCTCTCCAGAGAGGACAAAATTTTCAATAGCTGAAAGCTACTTTTCCAGGTTCATTCCACCAGCAGAGCATCATTTTGTTCACATGAAAGACTCCCCAGCAGAGTCGCCATTTTGTTGGTTTTTCTTCTGAATCAGCATTAGGGTTTGCCACTTCTAATGCATAGGCAGATTCAGCCAACTAAATATAGGAGGTTGCGTGAGTTGCCTCCCCTTCACTTCTGGTTCTGCCGCACCAAGGGGGGTATCCCTATAACTCAAGATGTAACCTTGACTAGCTCAAAGATAGAAAGATTTAACTTGACAACAACAGGCAGAATACTCTCATGTATGGACCAAGATCTGTATGATAGATCACAAGGTGGGCAACGTTCTTGGACATATATGTCTGGTTAGGTATGAGAGCATGCAGGGGTTCCTACTTCTAATCCTACAACTAACAGGTGGAAGGATGAGATGGTTTGAAATGGTGTTTGGATGCAAACCTGGACCTGGTGTATAACCTCAACACAGAGCTAGATTGGTGCCTATCCAGGGCTTGGAGTCGGTAGACATACACCTATGAATGATCAGCATGAATAGCTAAAACTGGATTTCAGGGGGATACACATGATATCTGCCTTACAGATATCTCCCAATAAAGAGTGTTAAGCTATCTATACTTATGGCATCCCTATTGCAGTAAGAAAGATACATGCAAAACTGGAGATAGAATCAGCATAACACATGCAAACACAGCATTATTCATATAAGATTAACCATGAAATCAGTGGATTCATGCCAAATCGTACAACAGGAGATACATAAACTCACAAGTTTTGCTGCACAGAGCAACCAAAACCAGTTGTATCTTATTACAGAGCCAAAATATCCAGTTTTCAACAACCTTCAAATGAGCAACACAACCTGCTATATACAGCAAGGAGGTGCTCAGCCTTAATTACATAGTTGACCAAAAAAAACCTGCCAGATACACAGTATCATCAGATTGGCGCTCAAACATTCAATGCAGCAGGTGGGAGAGGAGACAGGAAGAAATCTCGAGCCTTGCACCGCCGCCTAGGGATCCACATCTTCAATTGGGTACTAGATCCGTCCACAACATCGCCCATACCTCTGCAACAATCGCCATTAATGGCGCACCAACCCGCGGCCTTGGGAAATGCAGAATACTGTGCGTCGCAACCGTTTCCCACCAAGATACATCATCATGATATTTGAAAATATGCAGGGTCGAAATATCCCACATGCACCCCGCAGCAACCTCCTCATCACCTTATATACTAGGTCGCGAGCATATATGATGTCGGTGCTTTTGCTCCCAACGACACTAGTATAAACCTTCATCATCATCCTCCAGCAGCATGATATCCTGTTGCTTGAAATATCACCCTGACGTCAGCATCATATCGCAATATAACCTGCATGATAATCGCCTTCATCGGCACAACCTGATCCATCGGAGGAAGATCCTCCTGCTCAGCCGATACTAAATGTCTGGCCGATGAACATCCTGATGACGTCACCGTCATATCCTGTTGACGTCATCAGCATATCTGCCTACTGCGCACCTCCTCATATCTGGATGACGTCATCATCATGTTTGCAAATATCGGGGGATCTCCACAAGATGATCAGTGTTAGAAATATGACCCCCCCGGACCTTGATGACGTCATCATCATGTCGACATCAGGATGATATTCGGAAGATAACCGGATATTTGGAAATATCATCCTGATGCACACATATCATGCTACACTGTAGCTCCACTATAAGATCGGGGTGATATATGAATATGCCAGATATTTGAAAAGATCACCCCCCACTAGATAATGCACGAAGCCGACAGGCAGATATCTCCCTTCGAAAATATCATGATGCAGATAGGCAGAGAAATAGATATCACCCTGACATAAGAATGACGTCAGCATCATTAGGATGATAAAACAACGAACATGAAGTGATAC
Source organism: Cunninghamia lanceolata (assembly GCA_027924645.1). Lineage (NCBI taxonomy): Eukaryota > Viridiplantae > Streptophyta > Pinopsida > Cupressales > Cupressaceae > Cunninghamia > Cunninghamia lanceolata. The sequence continues at coordinate 7,577,996 of BSBN01001001.1, read as the reverse complement.
AACAACATCAGGATGATATTGACTAAGATCATCCTGACGTTCAAAATATGATGACCACGATGAATATCGGGTCACACTTAGAACTTTACAGCAACATCATCAGGATGATCTTAACAAAGATCACCCGATGTTAAAATATCACCCCAGCGAAAGATCATGCTGACAGAAAATATGATGACCCTCGTAAGCAACATCAGGGTGATGTCTGGAAACATGATGATGATGACCTCCTCCAAAGAAAATATGATGCTGCAGCTGAAAAATGCTGAGGAGGTCCAACACTTAGAACATTTTTTGGATTTTTAGGGAAGGTGCCTGCATGAAAATTGCTCAAAAACTGACAGTGAAATCAGGCACCAACAACTTCTTTCAACAGAGGCAAGTTACCGGTAGAGTTTAATCCTGTCACAGCCCTAATCACATCCTTGGTGATCTTGAAGGGCTTTTTGAGCCACATGAACTCATCGTGGATCCTACTCAACACATATCGAACCCATTCATCTTCCAAAAATGTAGGGAAGTCTTTGTACTGAATGAATTTCTTCACTTCCAAGGCCTTGTATTCTTCTTTTAACCCAAATTGGTCACCACTTAAATGTTTTAGGTATAGATCTGAGAACTTTCTATCACCATGTTCTTCTAGGGCAACATGAATGTAAGCCCTAACATCTTCTGCATGCATCACTCTGAATGAAATTTCTAAAATTGCACCATTTGGATTGACCTTTGTTGACTTGAATGGATGCTTCTTGAATTTTGGATGGGCTCTTTCGGTTATATCAATCACATGTGATGTTGCCATTTTTACAAAGATTCAAATGAATTCATAGTAGGGTTTTAAAACTGAAAAATACCTCTTTTCGTCAAATTAGGGTTTTGCTTGATCTTGTCTTGATTTGCTTTGGAAATCACTATAGTCACTTGGAATTTCGCTTCAGTTCACCTTAGACACTTGAAATTTTGAATATAGAATGAATTTTTCATCGGATGAGCACCTTTTTAATCCTTTATCTATTTTGACCTAATCACCATAAATGCCCCTATTGAAAAAGCTGTCAAACACATTTTTGTAGAATACAATCTATTAGGATTGCTCTGTAATGTTCCGCACTTGAACCTTTTTCACTGGAATTTCTTTCAAAAGATCTATCATATGCATCTTTTCAACATATCTATGTGCCAGATCCCAACACTGACAATCTGGCTAGGGGATTAATATTTACATTGCAGCTCCTCCTGAGTCAAAGCTCACCATCTACTTTCCTAAGGAAGTATCTGCACCAGAAACTGGTGCAGATCCATCCCTGATATTATCAACAAATTTCTTAATCTAGACCTTGCTCATTTCCTTCTTGATTTCCACTGGATCATTCTTATTCTTGCCTTTATCTTCTGTCTGCTCTGTTTTCCTCTTCTTTATAGGATAGTCTCTTTTCTCATTCTTGCTACTGCAGAATCTTACAACATGTCCAAACTATTTGCAATTGTAACATACCACATTCCTTTGTCCTTGATTCCTTTTACTAATTGGATTTGTTCATGATCTGCATTGATTAGCCATATGTCCAAATCTATTGCATGCAAAACACTTCTCATTGACGGATTGAGTATTCCTTGCATTGTAAAAACTATTCCTTACTAAACTTCTGCATTCATTTGATCTATGTCCAATTTTCTTGCAATTGAAACATTGACCAGAGTATGATGGAACATTCTGATTCATTCTACTCCTACACTAAGTAGCCTTATGACCAAACTTATTACTATTGGAAACAAGGTAGATAACTGAGAGGGGGGTGAATCAGTTATCTTAAATATTTAACTTTCTTTTCTTCTTTAACAATTAGTGCAACATCAAAACATATAAGCATACATAACCATGAGAGTAGAATTAAAATCAACACACATAACACAATGATTTTTACATGGAAAACCCTGTTAAGGGAAAAACCATGGGGTGACTAACCCAAGATTGTATTCTCTGTTAAAAGAATAAGAAGTACAAAATGGCACTTGCTAATTAGGGCTCACTACCCGAGCACACTGCTCACAAGAGGCACACGCCTACAAGAGACTCACTATCTACAAGGTTTATAGAAAGTAACTAGGTGTTTAAACTAATGAGAAGCATCTGCCAATACTGAGGTTCAGTTCCGGTTAGGATCAATATACTGATTTAATGCACTTCATTCTTCCTCTGTTCTAGTGCTATTGTTCTGTCACATACGGGACTTGTACTACTACTTCCACACCCCTTTCTACCTTTCCTCACATACTATATCACCACACACACATCTTCATACCGAAATCCATCTGGTATATATATCCGCATCAAGGATTTCAATATCTTTCTAGTCGGCAATTGGAATACTTAAGATATTTACAAAACACTGATCTATCAGTTGAATCCATGCTTAATATGTGATGTGTATCAAAGAAATAGACATAGAAGTCATCTATCATGTCAACCAACCATGTATGATGCCTCAAATAGCTTGATCACCATCAATTTCTCATCCGGATTAAAGTCTGATGCTCTGCTGGTCAGTTCTTCCTCAGGTCTACTCTGCTTGTCAGGAATCCAACACTTAGAAGCTCATATCTTTTCACTCATTCATCACCGGAGGTTCAATCTCTAGAATATAGTAGTCATGATACTCCTCTTGACTTGCCCAAGTCTGCAACTTGCTGAGTTACACCATCTGAGAGATCCAAACCTGATTGTCAGACCTTGCTGCATGCCCTATTCTTGTTCACCGGACCAAAACACTCTTCAATCTGACTTCTGGTATAGGCATACTGTGTGCTGCAGATGTGTGGGATAGACTTTGTTGCCATCAATGACAACACTCATGAAGCCACACAGTGTCTCTTGCCAACAATCTCCCCTTTTGGCATTGATGATAACACTTAGTGAAAAATGACTAAGTGTCATAGCAAACTCCCCCTTGGCTGAAGCTCTGTCTTATGTACACTTTTACTGGAGCTCCCCCTTAGCTGGATTCCACATTTTTCACTACTCCTCACTCCCCCTTTGACATCAATGGAAAAGGGTGGAACCTGCACACCAAAATTTGCAAAAATTAACCTATACATAGCCGCATAAGTATATATACATGTTATACTTACATATACTTAAGTATATCCACAAAAGTGGTCTTCAACTGGACAAATTCTGTTGCCCAACTCTACTTCATCCTATCCAAAATTGAGATGTGACCACTCAACAAAAATACAAAAGCTTCTACCCTTCTCAAGTCTGTCGGATTAGTGGTCTGGGCTGTTGTCTGAGCATCAGTTAAGGCCTCATACATTGCCTCTAACTTAGGGATAATTATCCCCTTAGTTCACTCATCCTGCTTATTCTATTCTTCTTCTCCTTTTCAAGCCTCTTTATTTCATTTATAGTGGTAATAGCCTAGCACTCTTGGTTCATTATAGATGAGGAGAGCAGATCAAAATTCTGAGATAAACTTGACAGTATACTCTCTTGTTCTTCCACCTTCTTTGCAATGTCTTCTGTCACCGTGGACCAAGATAGACAAAATTTATACATTTCTCCACCATCTTTAAGAGCATTTTCTAGGCTCTTTATCCCAATATCCAGGGTTCTCCTATCGTTAGTTATGAGTCCCTGTACTTCAGTGAATCTCTTTCCCAAAAATTCTTTTCAGACTTTCTCTTCTGTCGATTTCTCTAAAGAATCAAAATGGGTGCTAATAGAATTAACCAAAGATTTTAGGTTACTAGATGGAGAGGCCGAAGGATCCTTTTGGAAGGATGGCATGATCTTCTCTAGCATCCCAGATGCAATCTCTATCAGCTCACAGTCTTCCATGTGAGACTTGAGAAGCTTCTCTTTTGCTTTAGCTTGGGCAAAAGATGCTATCTTCATTGTCTAGACCAGAGAGAGGGAATCAAAATTGAGTGGTGCTTGAAATAATTATGGTTCATCTATCTCTATCATTTATTTGTTCAAGAAGCTCTTTACTGCCTCTATGGTGTCTCTTGCTGGAAACTGTGTCTTCTTTTCTTTTGCAACCTCAAAACTATCATCAGGAGTCTTCTCTGTTTGATCTTCTTCTTTTCTTTTTACCTCCTCTTCTTGACTCAATTTCTCCTCTTCTCTTCCTTCTCCTTTAGTACTTGAGTCTGCAGAGGGATCCAAAAGAGAGATGTTAACTTCTTCATGGACTTCCTCTTCTAGAACAGAGGAATCCAAGTCCTTAGATTTCTCCTCATCTATCTCTTTGGACTCTTCTACATTTTTCTCAGTGGATTCTTCTTTTGATGCACTTAATCCTTCAACATCCATGGTAGAAGGTTCTTCATCTATTTCCTCTATAATAGGAAGATTCAATCTCATGAAAACATTCCAGAGGATGTCTTATGTTTCTTTTGCCACCTAATTAGTCTCTCCAAGCATAAGTTTGTTCATTCTTGCTTTGCTCCAGAACTCATCCTTGCAGTCCTTAAAGATCATGGTCATTTGTTTTGGAGTAATGGAAGGATAGAGCTGAATTGTAATATATTCTTGGATCTCTAGGTCCTTTGCCTTAGCATTCTCCTTTCTTAGTTCAAGTACCTTCTCTAGAATTTTGGGAATTAGACAGATGATTTCAATGAATGCTTTATTATAAATGTTTAGATACCTGATTGTAGGATCTTCCAAGATCTTCTTGTCAGTATCACTATACTCATCATAAAATTCAGTGACTGGTTACAAGTTCCCATCCACTGTGACTGCCTTGATGATATCATCAATAGAGAGAGTAGGCCTTTCAACACATTCTTTTGTCTCTTCTTCTTTGTTTGTACCGGAAGAGGATTCCCCTAATGTTTTCTTCTTCCTCCTCATTTTCTTAACTTCCTCATCAGACTCTGTTTCTTCATCATCCTTTTGGCTTATGTATGACCTTGTGGCCTTTGTCTTCATTCTCTTCTCTCCCTTTCCAGATGTCTTGGCTTCCAGTTTTGAGGCTTTTGGGCTCTTAGAGGTGGTAGGTGCAGAGCTCTTGGAGGATCTAGTCTGAGAGGAGGCTTGTACCAGAACACTTTCCTTTTCTGCTTCCTGTTTCTCTTTCTCAACTCTTTCAATTTTCTCTCTACTTGCATCAACTACCTCCTTTGATATGCCATATCTTTTGGCAACTTCCTCAACTTCCCTTCTCACTTTTCTTTTCATCTTTGGTTGTCTCAGTTCAAAATGTATTTTCACACTTAATTCTTGAAAGGTTCCAAACCTTTCTGCCTCAGGGTCCTTTGGCTGACTCAGCAGGTGTTGAACATGTAGCTCTAGAATTTTCTCATCAACTTCATAGCCCATTGGCATTATCCATACTGTCCTTGGCTCAACTGCCTCCATTAGGCATTGATCAGTGTCTACCATAAAACACACTGTATCCTTGTATTTTTCAAATATAGATTGAGGAATTCTTTCTCTGGCCTGCATCATACTTTGGAAGTTCTTGAAGTATCCCTAGAGTGTTGTGCTTTGAGCCTTGGCATCACCAAGCCCATACATGTAGTCTCTGATTTGTATGGCAACCGGTTTGTCATTTTGCCATACCCAACCACTTGATTCAGGTAGCTCATTCATATAGTAAAAGAATAAACACAGTATTAAGCCACCATACTTGAATGAGTTCTTCTTATCCTTCTTGATCTTCTGCAAGTTCTCTAACAATTGGTTCATAAGAAGATCACATAGGTCATAATCAACATTTTCCCTTAGCATCTGATATGTAGTATATATTGCAGTTTTGGACACTGAATTCTCCCTGTTGGAATGATAGATTTTATAACCAATTATCATGGAGGCAAATTTTATATCCGGATCTATGATATCCTCTATTATCATTGCACTTTTGTCAAACTTAGATCTAGTAGCCTCACTTACTGTCTGGTTATTGATAGATTTGAGAGCAGGCAACCCACCGGATGAGTGCAATCTGGTTACTACCCTAATGGCATCTTTTTTATCTTGAAGGGCTTCATCAACCACATGAAATTGTCATGTATTCTGCTAAGAACATACCGGACCCATTCATCTTCTGCAAAATAGGGAAAGTGGATGCAATGTCCAAAATGCTTATCCTAGAGGGCCTTGTATTGAGGTTTAAGTTCAAACGTTTCATCTATTAATTGTTTATGATAGATATCCATTAGCTTGGATTCCCCAAATTCCTCAATATTGGTATGTATGTACACCCTAACATCTTCTACGTGTAGAACCCCATGCCAAATGCTAGAGAAGGTGCCTAAGGGATCAACTTCTAGGGATTTGTAGGGGTGTTTCTTGAACTTTGGGCATGGCCTATCAGTGATCTTAACAACATTTGGAGTAGCCATTTTTGTGAAATATTTAGAGAGAGATATTCAAAAATGGAAATACCTTTTTATGCTTCTAGGGTTCACAAAATGAGTCGAAAAGATCATTGGTTGAATCAGGTTCTGTGGATGATCTTTGAGAAGGTTGAAACAATCTTGATGTAGAGCTCTTCCTTTCTTCTTCTCAAATGCAAAAGTGCAAATAATGAATAAAGAAACTCTTTTATCTCTATGCAAACCCTAATTTCCTATTGCAATAAATGCACAACTTAAGTTATTTTGGTTGCTTTGTTCTTCCTTGTTCTGAGAGAGATCTTTTCTGAATCATTGACATGCACTTAGAATTATTTTTAGTGATAATTGACAATGTATCTTCTTTCCTCCAATCATGCCATTTATCCATAGATCAAAATATTTTAATTTTGAATCATACTGGATCTAATTGTGAAAATCCTACTTTTACCTAATGGCTGTCAAACCAGATCAATCTTGGTTGATTAAACTCTTCAAAACTTCTTATGGATCTTTCATATTTTTACCAAGGGTTATTTAGATATTTCTCTGAGAACCCTTTAATGTGCAACATTCCATGTGCTGAATTTAGGCACTAATTGACTGGCTAGGGGATTTTACTTTCCTTTGTGACTCCCCCTGAGCTAGAGCTCATCTGTTTAGTTTCTGAAAGAAATATCAGCACCAGATTCTGGTGCGGATCCATCCCCAACATTTTTTGTACTCTTCTTCACCCAAATCTTATTCATCTCCCTTTGAACTTCATCTACATTCACTTTTCCTTTTCCTTTATCTTGATTTTGATTATGATACACTGGACCCTTTTTATCCTAATTCTTACTTCTGTAAAATTTGGCAATATGACTAGATCTATTGCAATTGTAGCAAACAACATTTCTTTGCATACTTGACTGATATCCTCTTGATCTACATTGATTAGCCATATGTCCCATTCTATTGCATGCAAAGCATCTACCATTGAATGAATTGTTTATTTGCATATTTCTGCATTCATGAGATTTGTGACCATACCTTTTGCAGTTGAAACACTGTCTAGAGAAGGATGAATTAGTTTGATTCATTCTTCTTCTGCACTAAGTTGCTTTATGACCGAAGTTGTTGCAATTGTAGCAGTATCCATTAAAGGATGGATATATTTGAGCATTTGATTGTCTTACCAGAGGTCTTCTAGGCTTGTTTCTTTGATTTCTTGATCCAGAGTTCTTCTGACCAGATCTAGAGCTTTCACCTTTCTCATAACCCAAACCACGCTTATCATCTACCCTCTTTTGGCTTTCAAGAAGAACTTCAAGTTGAGCTGAGCTTATCTTCAATTTTTCTTTGTATTCATTTGTTGTTTGAAGATCTTGTTTAAGAGTGTCTATCTGATTTTCAAGTTGTTCTTCATTATCTCTAGCTTCTTCAAGATCAGATTCCAGATGCCTGATTATTCTATCCATTTTGTGGCAGTCCTCTGACTTCTCCTTGAGAGATTATTTTAGATTAACTTCAATTTTTCTTTTCTCTTCAATTTCTTGGGTGAATCTCATAACCCCTAATTCCATTTCATGCCTTACCATAATGACCTCTTTTGATAGCTTCTCACATAGCTTATTTTTCTCATTTAGATCTTCATTAGTATCATTGGCTCCACTTTGACTTGCTAATTGTTGAGGAAGTTCCTTTCTCTTTTTCATAGAGATACTCAATTTTTCTTTTAGCTCATTTATGAAATCATCAGCTTGTTTGAGACTTTCTCTTAGGTTATTGACTTCAGAGTGAGATTACTCAAGATCATCTAGGGTAGACTGAAGTTGTTCCTTCATACCATACATATCCATTGAGATTCCCAGATCTTCCTCAAGCTATTAGGCTCTTGTTTGGAGGAACCTGGATCTGATACCAATTGTTGGAAACATGGTAGATAACTGAGAGGGGGGTGAATCAATTATCTTAAATATTTAACTTTCTTTTCTTCTTTAACAATTAGTACATCATCAAAACATATAAGCATACATAACCATGAGAGCAAAAATAAAATCAACAAAAATAACACAATGATTTTTACGTGGAAAACCCTATTAAGGGAAAAACCACGGGGTGACTAACCCAGGATTGTATTCTCTGTTAAAAGAATAAGAAGTACAAAATGGCACTTGCCAATTAGGGCTCATTGCCTGAGCACACTTCTCACAAGAGGCACACTGCCTACAAGAGACTCACTATCTACAAGGTTTATAGAAAGTAACCAGGTGTTTGAATTGATGAGAAGCATCTTCCAATGTTGAGGTTCAGTTCTGGTTAGGTTCAATATACTGATTTAATGCACTTCATTCTTCCTCTGTTCTAGTGCTATTGTTCTGTCACATACGGGACTTGTACTACTGCTTCCACACCCCTTTCTACCTTTCCTTGCATACTATATCACCACACACACATCTTCATACCAAAATCCATCTAGTATATATATCCGCATCAAGGATTTCAACATCTTTCTAGTTGGCAATTGGAATACTTAAGATATTTACAAAACACTGATTTGTCAGCTGAATCCATACTTAATATGTGATGCATATCAAAGAAATAGACATAGAAGTCATCAATCATGTCAGCCAACCATGTATGATCCCTCAAATAGCTTGATCACCATCAATTTCTCATCCAGATTAAAGTTTGATGCTTTGTCGGTCAGTTCTTCCTCAGTCTACTCTATTTGTCAGGAACCCAACACTTAAATGCTCATATCGTTTCACTCATTCATCACCAGAGGTTCAATCTCTGGAATATAGTAGTCATGATACTCCTCTTGAGTTGCCCAAGTCCACAACTTGCTAAGTTACACCATCTGAGAGATTCAGACCTGATTGTCAGACCTTCCTGCATGTCCTGTTCTTGTTCACCGGACCAAAACACTCTTCAATCTGACTTCCAGTATAGGCATACTATGTGCTCTGGATGTGTGGGATAGACTTTGTTGCCATCAATGACAACACTCATGAAGCCACATAGTGTCTCTTGCCAACAATTACAATTAAAACAGTGGCCATTGAAAGATGGGTACCTTTGAGCATTTGGCTTCCTAACCAGAGGTCTTCTAGGTCTTCTTCTCTGATTTTGGAATTGATTGCCTTTGTTTTGCTTCATCTCAGTGTTTTCTTGACCTAATTTGAACTCTCTCCTTTCTCAAATCCCAAGCCTTGATTGTCATCTAAACTCTTCTGACTTTTAATCAACTCCTCAAGCTTCGCAGAACTTATTTTGAATTTTTCTTTATAGCTATTTGTTGCTTCCAAATCATATTTAAGAAGTAATACATATTTTTCCAACTTTTCACATTCCTCAGACTTATCCTTACAACCTAGTTTAGATGATTTTCAGCCTTCTTTTTTTCAACTAGCACAGATAGACTATCTATGGATTCATTTGCTTCTTTTAATTGTTCACTCAGCTCTTTCCTTCTATCATGAGATTTCTTGACTTGTTCCTTTAGCTTAAGAATGCAATCATTAGTTTCTTTGATGTTTTCCACCAAAACTTTGATATCTACTTCAGACTTGTCAAGATCTTCAAGAGTAACTTGTAGTTGTTCATCAATGCTACCTATATAGCTTGCTTCTATAAAAATGATATATCTTCTTGCTGCCATACCTTCCCAGATCTTCCTCAAGATGTTAAGTTTTATCCAAGGAACCTTGCTCTAATACCAATTGTTGAATGCAAAGAATACTGAGAGGGGGAGTGAATCAGTATTCTTAAAACCTTTTCTATCACACATTCATTAATCCATTTACCAATTTCAATAACATGAAAGCAAAGTAAACACAAGAAGAGAAGCCACGAATTCATAACACATGGACACCAATATTTTACATGAAAAACCCAAAAAGGGAAAAACCATGGTGAGTGTTAGCTCACAATATATTATGATAGTAATACTGGATTACATAAGGCTCACTGCCCAAAGAAATGATCATTGCAGGTGGACTCACTATCCAAGTGGACTCACTGTCCAAAGAGAAAGATAGAAGATAGAATAAAAGATTGGCTCTTTACAAAGAGTTGACTGCTACAGGTGCATCTACCAAATGCGAAGGTGCAGTACCAACTAGCTCAATATATAGAGTCAAATGACTTCATACTATCTACCCTATTTCTCTGCCTTATTTTACATCTACTTCTATTTTTCTGCCCTTATAATCTTTTTCTACTCTGCAAACTACTTCAAATCATACATGTATTGAATTCACACACACACCTCTATTCCTTCACCTCTTCAACATGGAAATCCATTGAGTATATATATCAGAGCAGTGTCTCTTGCCAACAATAATGTGTCAGAAGGATTGCCACCAATCAGAAGTATTAGTCATCACATGGATCTTATACCTCGATCTAGTTTACCTAACAAAGAAACACATAGAATGACGCTGTAGAGAATGAAGAATTAAATAGATAGATATATGAGTTGTTGAGGAAAGGTTTGATCAGGGAAATTTTGAGTCCTTGTGTAGTACCTGCAGTGTTAGCACTGAAGAAAGATGGAGAATGGAGAAGGTGTACAGACTCAAGAGCAATCAACAAGATCACAGTTAGGTATAGATTTCCTTTACCTAGGATGGATGATATCATGGATTGTTTGAGTGGAGCAAAATATTTTACAAAGATAGACTTGAAGAGTAGATACCATCATATCAAAATTAGAAAAGGAGATGAATGGAAGACTACTTTTAAGACAAATGAAGGATTGTATGAGTGGTTAGTGATGCCTTTTGGATTGATAAATGCACCAAGTACTTTCATGAGGTTGATGAATGAAGTCTTGAAGAAATTCTTGGGTAAGTTTGTTATTATATATTTGGATGATATTATGATTTTTGGTAAGACAAAATAAGAATGGCACTTGAGACAAGTATTGCAGAGAATGAGAGAATAGAAATTATTGATAAACATCAAGAAGTGTAGTTTCATGAAGGAAGAATTGGTATATTTGGGATTTCAGATTTCTGCGGAAGGATTAAAGATGGACCCTGAGAAAGTAAGAGCAATTGTTGAATGGCCTACACCTAAGAGTATTGGAGAAGTCAGATCATTTCATGGATTGGCTAGTTTCTACTGGAAGTTCATCAGAAATTTTAGTTCAATATGTAACCCTATGACAGAGACAATGAGAGGTGAAAAAAAAGACTTTAAGTGGACATCAGGAGTAGATAGAAGTTTTGAATTATTGAAGCAAAAAGTGATAGAGTATCCTATGTTGGCATTACTGGATTTCAATAAGTTATTTCAAGTAGATTGTGATGCAAGTGGCAATGCAATTGGAGCAATGTTAAGTCAAGAAGGTAGACATGTAGCATATTTCATAAAGAAGTTGAATGATGCAAGGAGAAGATATTCAGTTTATGATCAAGAGTTCTATGCCATAATTCTAAAAGGAAGCTAGGTGTGCGGAAATCACTTCCTACACTAATCTAATGAGGAGAGATGTATGCAAATTCAAATTAACCTTTCTAGTTACAGCATTATTAACACAATAACAGAGATATTGCAACAATACACATACATACAGAAAGTAGACAGAAGAGAGAGAGAGAGAGAGAGAGAGAGAGAGAGAGAGAGAGAGAGAGAGAGAGAGAGAGAGAGAGATGTGGGGAAAACCCTTATGGGTGAAAAACCCCACACTCCAAAATATAGCTCAAATGTATTACAGTAAACAATAACAGATTACAATATAGTTTTAGAGACAATGCTCTTTCAAGAGTCTTCAAATGTCGAATCTGGAGATATTCTGACAGCATAACAGTACCTGTACAAAACACTATATATCTCCCATCCAAGCACATGTTTTTATAGAGTTTACAAGGCAAATTTGGAACCTTCTAGAGATGGGCGTCCATCTTGGACTCATGCCCCAAAACCCATGCCTAAAGACACTTGTCCAAGATCCCATCCCAATATGGGCACCTTGTCCCAAGATAGGCTATGACAAATGCTCTTATGCACCTTACAACTATCATAGAATCCATCATAACTGACAACACTTACAGCTATAAGAGAATCTATCATACACTGACTAAAAATATCTTATTCCTCTTACAACATGTTATAACCTCCCTTGACTGCCCAAAGATGCCTTTCTCTCATGCAAAGATACTCACCAACACTTGTCATTAAATAAAAGTCATTTAAGGTTTTGGGGGCACTGCCCCTGGACCCTGCAAGGGGCTCTACCCCTTGACCTCATCTTGGGGGTGTTGCCCCCAAACCCCCATTAATTATTCAAGGGGGAAACCACGGCTAGCAAAGTCATCAAAATTTATCTTGTTGCATGTACACAAGGTACCAACTATGCCAACTCAACATGGGATAAATAAATACAACATTAGGAATTTGTAAAGGTTGAGACACCTTAATTACCAACAAATTCAAGTCTTGAAGAAGTGGAGACATTACTTGTTTCCTAAGGAGTTTGTGTTGTATACAGATCATCAAGATTTGTAGTATTTGAACAGTTAAGGAAAGTTGAATTTGAGACATATGAGATGGGTAGAGTTCATGCAAAGTTACACTTTTGTATTGAAGCATATGAGTGGAAAATCAAACAAAGTTGTAGCTGTATTGAGTAGAAGGAATTTGATAATAGAGATTAGATTTGAAGTGTTAGGATTTGAAGAATTGAAGAACATGTATGAGGAAGATCTTGATTTTGCAGAACATTGGAAAGCATGTAAGGAACCTATTGTGACAAATAGGAGTAAGTGGTTAGACTCTTTCATTTAGGAGGATATGTTGTTCAAAGGAAGTTAGTTATGCATACCTAGGAGTTCAATGAGAGACAATTTGATCAAGGAGAAACACAGTGGTGGATTGGAAGGACATTTTGGTATTGATAAGATAGTGGCTTTGGTAAGTGAGAATTACTTTTGGCCTTAGATACATAAGGATGTTAGGAAATTTGTGTAGAGTTGTAGAGTTTGTCAAGTTGCAAAAGGGAGTAGTTAGAATACTGGATTGTATAAACCATTGACGATACTAGAGAGAACTTGGGAAGACATAGGCATGGATTTAATAATGGGATTACCGAAGACACATAGAGGACATGATTCAATATTTGTAGTGGTGGATAGATTTTCAAAGATGGCACATTTCATACCTTGTAAGAAGACAACTGATATGGTACATGTAGCTAACCTATTTTTCAAAGAGATTGTGAGATTGCATGGATTACCTAAGAGCATACTTTCAGACAGAGACACAAGATTTCTTGGATACTTTTGGAAGACAGAAGAAGATGAAGATAGATTTGAAGTTCACTTCAGCATTTCATCCATAGACTGATGGATAGACAAAGGTAGTGAATAGGAGTTTGGGAAACTTGTTGAGATGTTTGGTTGGAGAGAAGGTAGGAAATTGGGATTTGATTCTATCACAAGTAGAGTTTGCATATAATAATTCAGTGATAGGAGTACAAGAAGAATGTCATTTGAAATTGTGACAGGAACTAACCCTAGAGGAGTAGCAGAGTCGAGAGACATTAGTATGGAAGAAAAGAGAAGTGCAAAAGTAGAAGAATTTGTAGAACACATGGAGATAGTGCATAGTCATGTTAAGAAGCATTTGGAAGAGATGAATAATAAGTATAAGAAGCAAGTAAATGAGAAGAGGAGACATAGAATTTTTCAGTGGGATATGAAGTGATGGTATACTTGAGAAAAGAAAGATTTCCAACTGGGACATATAACAAGTTGAAAATGAAGAAGTTTGGACCATGTAGGATACTTAGAAGATTTGATTTAGGAAATGCCTAAGAAGTGAAGTTACCGAAGACATTAGGTATATCACCTATTTTCAACATTGCAGACCTATATCAGTATCATGAAGCTGAGTTCAATGGTAGAATTAAAGAAGAGTTGAAGCAACAATTACCACAACAAGCACCGGAGCAGATTGAAGACATCTTGGATAGTAGAGTTGGACGTAGAACCAAAGGAAGACAATACAAAGAATATCTTGTGAAGTGGAAAGGCAGACCGAAAGAAGATCCATCATGGATTTCTTAGGCTGAGGTGGACCATCTTGGTTTCCCTCTAGCCCCAGCAAAGTGAGGGACTCACTTTTTCAATAACCCCAGATGTCTGATGCAAGAGCATCCTAGGTTCAAGAGTAATCTTGCATAAACCAAAAACATTTGCATTTCAGTTTGTTTCTTTTCATTTCTAGTTCAGTACAGTCAGTTCAATAAGTAGCAGTTTCTATGTTTTGGTTCACATTCTACCGTAGTTGCATTTTAGACCTTGCAGAGCTAGACTTAGCATCTAGACACATTCATGCACTTCATATCCAAATCTTAGAGCATTTGGATTAGGTACCGGTAAGATATCGCTATCAGAAGATTGATTGCTTTCTCAAAATAGAGCATCCTCACAGTCTTAGACAATCAGCTAAACGAGAAGACTTGTAGAGCATTTCACAACTTGTGAAGCTAAATGACACATCATTCAATGTTGTTTGGTTTGTGGCTGACCTTCCCTAAGATCTGCACACCATTCCATTCATTTGCAGAAGAGTTCTATTCAATTAGGTTTGACCTATCCATGTACACACGTTACAAGTCTTCATTGGAGTTTGTGATCTTCCTTGGCTGACGCGGAGGAATCTTTTGTTCTAGAGATGATATAAATTGATATAATAGATGCCTAGGAAAGTAGTGAATTACATAGAGATAGTTGATAGTTTTAATTTCACGTGAAGGAGCTTCAAAGATATATCTTGTGCATATTTTGTAACTATGAAATCAAACCTATGAGCCTTAATTGTAAGCCCGCATGTTGTCAGCCAATTTGTATTTGAATTCTATGATATACTGAATGACTAAATCTGCATTTGCTTTACATCTTTGAGTTGTTTTCCTTGTGTTTAGTCTAGCTACATAGACTGGACAGTTCACATTGTGGACCCTCCTAACCATTACTGCGCCATGTGATGACCCATAATTTTAAAAAAATATATCTTTTTAACAATTTGGACTCATTGTTTTTTACATGTGAATACAAATCCATAAAAAATGTTAAGTTGTTTACATATATTTTAGCATAAAAACTTAGACTAGAGATTAGTTTTGTATTATGTTTAATTTGTACCTTACTGTGATATAATAATGAAGAACTTATATATGCAGACGATTAACATGTACCAAATCAAAAGAAAATACACACCCATATACATCATATGATAAGATCATATATATATATATATATATATATATATTCCTTCAAGATCATATACAAAATCTCTTACATAATGTTCTCATATATTCATCATTCTCATTACATTTATAGATCTCTTCTCTCTTATCAAAAGTATAGACCTTCATACATTCTCTCTTATTCCATCTATTTATCTCTATATTGTTGGAAGTATGTGTAGTTAGTGTTGTTATTAATGTCAACAAGCTTGTGTTGTCATTAGTGTCAACTATATGAGCAAGAGATTGTTGTAAGAGTGTGAGCAGTTGGTATTGAGTTGATGTTGTCTCTAATAATGAGGAAGTGTTGAAGATGTTTTTGATATATTTTTGGTGCTTGTTTTCCAATTGCTTTTGATAAAATTTGAATATTAGATGAACTTATGTGTTGTAAAGGTGTTCTGGCATACAAAGTGGTGTTCTGGTTTTGCTCCGCATTTCTTCTATGTTGAAGATTTTCTCATGCAGTTTGGATATGTTGATCAGAGGTGTTCAGAGGTGTTGCATTCAGACTTTGGCATGTTGCATCATTTTGCATAGGAAGGTGTGTTCACCAGTGTGTGAATTGTGTATTGCAGAGGTGTCTAGGAGAAAGGTTTTTTCTCTGCATTTCTCTGCAAAGTGGTTTTAGGTCTTGCAGTTTTGGAAGTGTGTTTATAAGGTTCATATCTACCTTTAGTTGAAGTTGTCCATGATTTGGTGCTCCGCAAGTTGATTTCTTGAGTTGTGTATGGTAGAGATGTTTGAATTAACTAAGTGTGTACTTTCTTCAGGTGAAAGTTGTTGCAAGGGAATTTGTTTTATTTTAGGATGTTTGTGGGATGTTCTAGATTGTGTTCAAGCATGGTGTGTGGTCCACGAGTCATATTTGGTTTTGAGGAAGCGTGTACCTAAACATTTATGAGGTTAACATAGGTTTGGCCAACCTTGGGTGTTTACAATAATTGTGGATTTTCTTTGATGATTGTGGAAGTGTGATGTGGAATGCACGAATAGATTTAGGTCCAAGATAAGGTGTGTTGTGGTTTGCCTTCATTCCTTTCCACC
This sequence comes from Cunninghamia lanceolata, assembly GCA_027924645.1. Classification (NCBI taxonomy): domain Eukaryota; kingdom Viridiplantae; phylum Streptophyta; class Pinopsida; order Cupressales; family Cupressaceae; genus Cunninghamia; species Cunninghamia lanceolata. Next base: position 7,561,366 of record BSBN01001001.1, on the reverse strand, counting down.
ACGGGAATGTTTTGGTGCTGACCAAATTTGAATGTACATGGTGAAGGTGTATTGCTGACCTTGGAGAATATTTTCAAGGTTGAAGATGGTATAAATAAGTGACAAGTTGTTGAGGTAAAAGTGTGTGTGTGTGGTGTATGAGATGTGAATAATAGTGTGGTAGAGTTTAAAATGTAGTGTGTGCTTTCATGTGTTAGATTACTAGATACAGTGAGCAGAAGGTGTCTACAATTCTTTAGTATGACTGCGAAGGTGTTGGTGATGTTGTGGTGGACTTCTCATTTGCATTGAGATGGTTTTCTCATTGTAACATTCTTCTCTATCTTCTTTTATATTCTGACAGTGAGCCTTTGGAAGTGAGCCTTTCTTTTGGCAGCGAGCCTTTCTTTTGGGTAGTGAGCCCTATTGTATTCGATGTTGATATTACTTTATATTGTGAGCTAATCCTCACCATGGTTTTTCCCTTCTTGGGTTTTCCACATAAATCTATTTTCTCCTTGTGTATGTTGTTCAATTTATGTTATTTCTTTCCATGCTTAATCATCTTAATAGTTTATGGGTTAATTGAATTAATGTTGATCTAAATATGTGTAAGGGTTTTGGAATTATAAGTTACAACTTATTCACCCCCCCTCTTAGTTGTCATGTACATTCAACAATTAGTATTAGAGCAAGGTTCCTTGGAAGAAAGATTAACTACTTGAGGTAGATCTGGGATGGCACACAAGAGAGATGTTCCAATGTTTGATGGATCGGACTATGCATTATGGAAAATAAGAATGGAAGGTTATTTGATTTCTCTTGGATATGAAATCTGGAAGTCTGTTGAGTCTGCATACACTATACCTGAGAATAGTCTGAGTATTGCTAATGAGATCAAGGCTTATGAAAACAACGGTAAAGAAAGGTATGCTCTTTTAAGTGGTCATACTAATTTTGAATTGGTGAAAGTTATGAATCTGAAAATGGCTAATGAAATTTGGGAAAAGTTAAAAATCATTTATGAAGGAGATGACAAGGTCAAGCAAGCTAAGATACAGAATCTAAAGATCATGTTTGAGACCATGCGAATGCCTGAAGATGAAAACAACAAAAGGTGGATGAAGTTGTCAATAGCATCAGAGGACTTGGTGGAGAATTGGAAGAAAAAGATGTGGTAATGAAGGTACTCAGAACTCTTTGTTGGTATGTGGTGATTAATCATGAAAATATTGTACACTCATAACGTATCATACAATTTTTTTTCCCTCTTTTTTGCACATTTAGAGTCGATTGTTAATTTTTGTTAACTGATAAAAGAAAAATGACATTGTAAAACCCTAATTCTAGAAGCTTCCAAAAATCTTGTTAGAGGTGGTTGGGATGTATGTTGTGGGCATGGAATTCCTGAGATTGTAATCTATTTTGCACTAGATAATAAAATCATTGGATGGCTAAGTTTCTATGGATGTAGCCCATTTTGGGTGAACCACGTTAAAATTTTGTGTTGATCTCTTTTGTGTTATTCTTCACTGTTATATTTGGGTTATTTAATCTGCATATAATTGTTAGTGTTTATTGCTCCGATCTGCCTGAACTCTAACAACTAGTATCAGAGTGGGGTGTGTTCGATTATCATCTGTAGGAAGGTCTCACAATTGAGTGGGAGTCTCATGGTTAAGTGGGAGTAATGGCGGACAAGGGTAAATTGAAGGTAGATAAATTCAATGGGCAGAACTATTAGTTATGGAAGATGCAAATGGAGAATTATCTGTTTCAAAAGGATTTATGGAGACCGTTACAAGGAAAAGCCAAGAAACTGGCAGCAATGAGTGATGAGGATTGGGAACTTCCAGATAGAAAGGCACTAGGAACCATTCGGTTGTGCCTAGCACCATCTATGGTGTTCAATATAATAGAAGCAAAGAAAATAGATGAACTGATGAAAGCTTTGGCTAAATTATATGAAAAACCCTCAACCTCTAATAAGGTATTTCTCATGAAGCATTTATTTAATTTGGAAATGATTGAAGGTGGATCTGTGTCAGATCATTTAAATAAGTTTAATATGATTACCAATCAGTTAACTTCTATAAAAGTGAAATTTGATGAAGAGGTGAGGGATCTCTTGGTTTTATGTTCTTTGCCAGAAAGTTGGAATAGCTTGGTAATGGCTGTAACTCTGTCTCTAGTTCAAATACTTTTAAATTTGATGATGTTGTTGGTGTTATTCTTAGCAAGGAAATGTGATGGAAAAGCACAGGTGAGAGTTCAACATCGGGTAATACTTTGACTGAAGAGAACAGGGGAAGAACAAAGGAGAGAGGAAAAACCCCAACAAATCATGGGAAGTCACAAGGGAAGTCAAAGAAAGGTAGATCTAAATCTAGAGGAAGAATGGATTGCTAACACTATGGAAAGCTAGGACACTTAAAGAAGGATTGTTGGTCTCGAAAGGGCAAACAAGAAGATGTACAACATGATGATAGTAAGAAATCTAATGTTGCAAGTAATAAATTATAGGATTCTTTAATTCTATGTTTAGATAATGCAAATGACTCCTGTGTAATAGATTCAGGGGTTTCATTTCATGCCACACCCCATAGGAAATATTTTGTAGATTATGTTCAAGGTGATTTTGGACAGGTATATTTGGGTGATGATGAACCCTATCAGATTGTTGGAAAAGGAAAGATAAAAATTAAGTTGTAGAATGGAAATGAATGGTTGCTACATGAGGTAAGGCATGTTCTAAATTTGAGAAGGAATTTAATCTCTGTAGGACAACTGGGTAGTGAAGGCTGCATAGTTACCTTTTCAAACAAAATCTGAAAGGTCACTAAAGGTGCATTAGTAGTAGCTAAAGGTGAAAAGGTAGGCACATTGTATTTGTGTACTAGTAATACTTATTCTACCTTAGCTACTACAGAAATAGTTGCTACTGAGATAGTTATAACACTTGTTATAGGAATAGAAACAAAATTGTTGCACCATAGACTTGGGCACATGAGTGAGAAAGGGATGAAGATCTTTCACTCCAGAAAGTTGCTACCAAATCTGAAGTAGATTGACTTGGAGTTCTGCAAAAATTGTGTTTATGGAAAATAGAAAAGAGTCTAATTTCTCAAAGTTGGGAAAGAGAAGAAGAGTGAGAAATTAGAGCTTGTGCATTCAATTGTATGGGGACTAGCTCAGGTATCTTCTCTTGGTGGCTCTTGCTATTATGTTACTTTTATTGACGATGCAACTAGGAAAACATGGGTGTATTTCCTAAAACAAAAATCAAAAGTATTTGAAAATTTTAAAAGGTGGAAAGCTTTGGTTGAGAATGAGATAGGAAAAAAGTTGAAGTGTCTCAGATCTTATAATAAAGGTGAGTATTGTAGTAGAGAATTTAAGAATTACTATTCATATAATCGAATCCGTAGGTAGAAAATGGTTCCTGGAACCCCACAAGAAAATGATGTGTCTGAGAGGATGAATAGGACCATTATGGAGCATGCAAGGAGCATGAGATTACATGTTGGACTATCCTTACACTTTTGGATAGATGTTATACATACCGCTATTTATTTAATAAACATGGGACCTTCAAATCCTTTGGATGGTGGCATTCCAAAGGAGGCATGGACGGGTAAAAAGGTAAACTATTCATTTCTAAAAACCTTTGGTTGTGAAGCTTTTGTCCATGTTGATATTGAAAATAGAACCAAGCTTGAGGCTAAGTCTAAAAAATGTACCTTCATTGGATATGGAGTAGATGAGTTTGGTTATAGGTTATGGGATTATGAAAATCATAAAATCATTAGGAGTAGAGATGTTATATTCAATGAGAAGGTCATGTATAAGGATCAGTTGTAGGAAAAGAAGCATGAATAGGCCAAAAAGGAATATGTGGTGCTAGATGAGATTCTAGAAAATAAAATACCAGTGGTACTTGATGCTCCGCAACAACAAGTTATCCCACAAACTCTTGCAAGTGTTAGATGTTCTACAAGGATAACTAGACCTCCAGAAAGATTTTCTCCATCACTATATTCTATATTATTAACTGATTCTGGTGAACCTGAAGGTTGTGAAGAAGCAATACAAGTAGATACCAAAAAGTAGTGGGAGCTAGGCATGAATGGGAAATGGATTCCTTGCTACAGAATCAGACTTGGGACTTAGTTCAATTGCCTATAGGTAAAAGAGCATTGCCAAATAAATGGGTTTACAGGTTGAAGGAAGAAGATGGAGGCAAGAAATGATATAAGGCCAGACTTGTGGTAAAATGTTTTGCATAGAAAAAAAGGTATAGATTTTGATGAAATATTTTTATTGGTTGTAAATATGACTTCTATTAGAACTATTCTAAGTCTCATGGCTGTGGAAGACTTGCATCTTCAACAACTAGATGTGAAAACAACATTTCTCCATGGGGATTTGGAAGAGGAAATATACATGTAGCAACCACAGGGATATGAGGTCAAGGGTAAGGAGGAATTTGTGTGTAGGTTAAAGAAGAGTTTGTATGGCCTGAAGCAAGCACCTTGGAAATGGTATTTGAAATTTGATAGTTTTATGGCTAAATAAGGTTACAAAAGATGTCATTTTGATTATTGTGTTTATTTTTAAGAAATTGGGTAATGGCAACTATATTTTCCTGTTGCTTTATGTTGATGACATGCTTGTTGCTAGGTCTAACATGCATCATATTAATGAACTTAAGTAGAAATTAGCAAATTCATTTGCTATGAAGGATTTGGGTGTAGAAAAACAAATCCTTGGTATGAGGATCACACGGGATAGAACAAACAAAAAATAATTTTTGTCTTAAAGTGAGTATGTAGAGAAGGTGTTGAAAAGGTTTAACATGTAGAATGCAAAAGTAGTTAGTACACCTTTTCCTAGTCATTTTAAGTTGACTAAGGAGATGTGTCCAAAGACACAAGAGGAGGAAGACAAAATGTCTAAGATACCATATACATCAGCAAATGGTCACTTGATGTATGCAATGGTATGCACAAGGCTAGATATTGCACATGCAGTGGGAGTACTGAGCATGTATATGAGCAATCCAGGAATGGAACATTGGAATACGATAAAATGATTCTCTAATATTTGAGAGGTACTACTTCAAAGAAACTATGTTTTGGAGGAACAAATTCTGCTCTAAAAGGATATGTTGACTCTGATCTGGTGGGTGATATTGATAGCAAGAGTACTACAGGGTATGTTTTTACTAGAGGAGGTACTACAATCAGTTGGATTTCAAGGATGCAAAAGGTTGTTGTGCTTTCAACCAATAAAGCTGAGTATGTTGCTGCTACAGAAGCTAGCAAGGAGATGATTTGGTTACAACATTTTTTGGAGGAATTGGGGCAACAACAAGAAGATAGCCCTTTGTACACTGATAGCTAGAGTGCCATTCATCTTGCTAAGAATTCTACTCTGTATTCAAAAACTAAGCACATACAGCTTAGATACCACTTCATCCAGTCAGTTTTGGAGGATGGACAGTTGAAGCTAGAGAAAATTCACACAAGTGAGAATCCTACAGATATGTTCATAAAGGTAGTTACAAAGGAGAAATTAATTTTCTAATCAATTTATGTTGGCCTTCACGACTGATAATGGTGGATATAAGAAACTAGCCAGGCCTGTAATCTAGTGGGAGCTGTAAGTGCAGCGGTGTCATCCAGGATTAGTCTCCAAGTGGGAGATTGTTTGGTGTGGAGTCTGATTAGTCTCCAAGTGGGATATTGTTGGTATGTGGTGATTGATCATGCAAATATTGTACACTCGTAACATATCATGCAAAGTTTTTTCCCTCTTTTTTGCATGTTCGGAGTTAGTTGTTAATTTTTTGTTAACTGATAAAAGAAAATAACATTGTAAAAGCCTAATTCTATAAGCTTCCAAAAAGCTTGTTATAAGCGGTTGGGATGTATGTTGCGGGCATCAAATTCACGAGATTGTAATCTAATTTGTACTGGATAATAAAATCATTGGATGGATGAGTTTCTGTGTATGTAGCCCATTTTGGATTAACCATGTTAAAATTCTTGTGTTGATCTCTTTTATGTTATTCTTCATTGTTATATTTAGGTTATTTAATCTGCATATAATTGTTAGTGTTTATTGCTCTGATCTGGCTAAACCCTAACACTCTTCCTAAAGCTTACAGTCATAAATTTTCTACTGTTAAAGAATTACAAAATATGGGTCAATTTACGAGAGATTAGTTTTATGGTAATTTAACTAATTTTGAAATGAGAGAATTTGGTACAAGTAGTGCAAAAATTGAGACTACTTTTAAGGCTAGTAAATCAAAAAAGAATGTGGAATCAGATCAGGAGGATTCTGATGATATGGAAGTTAACTTTGTGAGAAGAATGAAAAAGGGTACTGGTAAGTACAGTGGTAAGTTACCTTTCAAGTTGTTATATCGTAAAATGTCCCCCTAGGACTTTTACCTCCTAAGTTTAGCTCCCGGGTCCCTTGTTTTTTATCATGCATGTTAAATCTGACTCTCGAGACAAAATGGCTTGAAACCCATGTCAAATGGGGCTTGAGGGACATTCTTGATCCTCCTTTCACTATACACATTCACGGACATTTAACCGAGTTGAATCACAACTTTTACAAGAGGATTCACCTACAGGTTCGTTGTCACTTGTAATGATAGGAAAATTTGGAAATTGTTGATTAATGTATTAATCTAAGGCCAATTATGCTCAAAACCCTAATTGTACAAAATTGTAAACAAACAGACAAATGCATGTATAAAGAGATGCTAAATGAAGATCAAATACATACCAGATTTTGAAGTTTAGAATCATGAAATGTTGGGGGCAAAGGGACTCGCGCCCAAGCCTAATGCAGTATTTTCTTTGAGGGTTTCTTGACTCCTTTTGCTACTGATTATCCCTGTTCTAGAGATTTCAGGGTCTGCAAATTTGAAGGGCAAAGGGACTAGTGCCTTAGCCCCAACAGTGCTCCTTTCTGCTTCTTCCTGTCAGATCTGGGATCCTTATCCTTTGCCACACTCCTCTGCAACTCCACTCTACAAAACTTGATACCTGTCACCTACAATCATAAGGAGAGGGGTTGGGGGTTGTGGTGTTTAGGAGCTTGCCTCAGTCAAGCCCTGAAATGGCATTCAAGCCTTCCAACACTGTTGTTTGATAAAGTGTGTATCCTTGTAGGATAGAGGCAAAAACAAATTGATAAATGATTGATTCAAACACAAATATATATCACCTCGATGGTGTAGCTCTCACATAGATGAAGATCCTTCACAACATGAGAATATGAAGCCAAATCTACAATAACAGACACAACAACAATATTCTGCTCTGCAACACAATGAATGCCTTGAATGCTCTAAGATCATAAGTTCACCAAAGTATCATAATCATCTTCTAGTCATGTTCTAGTTTACAAATTAAGCCCTAAACATGCATATATATGCTTTCTCGCTATAAATTTAATAATTCAAACTTAAGATGTTGGCAAGGGACATCTTTAATGGTCACTTTACCGACATTGAAATTTGGAACCCCACCAAAATAGGGTAGGACAAGGGTGTGAGCACCCAAGCCCTGGGGCCTATTTTGGGATAGGGTTAAGGTTAAGAATGTCCCTCAAGCCCCATTTGACATGGGTTTCAAGCCATTTTGTCTCAAGAGTTAGATTTAACATGCATGATACAAAAACAAGGGACCCGGGAGCTAATCTTAGGAGGTAAAAGTCCTAGGGGGGACATTTTACGACATAACATTTACCCCCACTTTAATGTATGTATGATCTTACGACCCATACATACATTAAAATATGGTCAAAACCACATCAAACACACCAAGCACATAAAGAAGATGCATACACCAAGATTGAGAGACTATTTCTAGCCCCCATCCTTAGGTAAGCATTAGAAGACACATCACAAACATGTAAAACACAATGAAGAATGTAACATGAATGCAAAACATGGAGAAGATAGTATTGAAGATGCACAAAACATTGAGAAGACACAAGAGCAGTCACAGAGAATACACTTGATATTTTCTTTTTTTCATTTTCACATATGTATGAATACAGATACATGAAAAGTAAAAATGCAACACATAACCCCAAAATGTAGGAGGGCCATTTTGCCACACCCTTGAAACTACATATGGGGGAGAAGACACACTAAACAAATCCCAAAGCGTAGGAGGGGCATTTCGCCACACCCTTGAGACTACACTTGAGAACAAACACGCCATAGTATAAAACCCAAAGCATAGGAGGGGCATTTCACCACACCGTTGAGACTATGCTTGGGAGAAAACACACCATACAAAGCCCGAGTGTAGGAGGGGCATTTCACCACACCCTTGAAACTACACATGGGGGAAAACACACGGAAGACAAACAGAAGATACAAGCGCCGTATAGCATGCCAAAGACATACTATACATCTTAAACATGGAAAAAAAGGCGATAGAAGGAGATTATTGCTAAGTTACCACCATCTCAAACATGCTATAGGCACTCCTGACAGTTGGGATTATGCCACAAAAACCACTAAAGACACACTTAAGGGAGGATAGTCTCAGATCCAATCCCACCTGCTCAAAGGAATTTTGAAATAAAAGGATGTGCACTAGCTCAAGAGATACACCATCCCTGCCTTTGCATAGGGCTTTTGAATAAAAGAATATGCACAGTATCCCACCTTCATAGAGGGCTTTTTGATTGCAATATAGAATAAATATGTGCACTCGCACTAGAGATACAACATCCTGCCTCTACAGAGGGCTTACAAACATGCTTTGTTAGTACCAAAATCATCGGACAACTTAGCTTATATGCCCCCACATTAATGTGGTTGATATCATGTATTGATATCAAGCACATTAAGGTAGAGATAAAACACACAACAGAACAAGAGCTTTCACAAAGCCCATGCCCCCAAAGGTAACATGTTCTCATGATCGCCAAATGCTCCCACAAACACATCTTAATCTAAGAAAAACACGAAAGCTATGCATGAAGACAAAGAAGCCAAGGGTACACAAACGGGTTTGAGTCTAAGTATAGCCATGGGGCTTATACTGTAGGTATCTCAGAACCAAGTGTAACAATAAGGTGAGACATCCAAAACAATCAAAGTGCACAGAGCAAATGTATTGTTATGATTTGTTAGAAAAGATAAGACAACATCAAATATCACATAGAGTGATTCTACTAGCCAAGCATCGGATATATAAATCAACCCCATCTTCATATATGGACTAGGTCCATTTTGCTTTGCTTGTCGAAGGGACACGCAGTTCGTATCAGTATATGTTTGTTTTCGTCATCCACCGACTAGGTAGAATCACTAGAAGAAGGTAAAAAATAAAATAAGAGAGGAGAACAAGTGTTTAGGAACAATCACATAGGAGGATGCCCCTAGGTCATCAACCACAACACTATGTCCCTAAGACACAACACACAATAATAAAAATAGAGGAGAAGCAAGATAGAAGAATGGTCACAACAGAGGTGGTCTCCCAGTATCCTTGACCCTACAAGAGTATCAAGGGTCATCCAAGGAGGCCTAAACAACACATAACACATCACGGGTGGGACACAACACAAGAGGGGAAGTCACATAAATGAGCAAATAATGCTACGACATAAGAGACAACTAGGGTTAGAAATACTTACCTATTTTGCACAACTAAACTAGTGGTTGTCAACAAGCAAATCATCATCTTTCCAATCTCAAATGTGAGAGGAAAGAGCTACATAAGGTACAATAGCCCAACGTTTCTCATTATCCTTAATCTCTTTTCCTTTAGGTTTTTCTTTGCTTGGTTCAATGTTAGGTGGAATGTTTTCTTGTTGAGGTGCATTGCATTGGGCAAAAGCTTGTCTTCTCTTCCTCCTTTCTCTTTCTTGTCTATTCCTTTTTGTCTTATTGCTTATGTCTTCAAAAGTAGTTTCATGTTTTTCCATGGGTTTTTGTATCTCAGAGGAGGAAGCTTGTTCAAATCTAATTTGTCTTGATGAAGTGCTTTATTTTCCATGAGTCACTCCCAGTCCTTGTAAGGATGATGGAGGAGGAATCTCAGCATAGAGTCCTTTACCTTTCTATATAGGAAGTTCTTCTAATGTGGGTTGTTCTTCTCTTGTTGCTTGTTGAATTGAAGGTCCAGCCACTCTAGATAGAAGTTTTTCTTTGTATCATCTATATGCTAAGAAAAGTTGATCTCTTCATGGCTCAAGTTCTCTATTAGGTCATGGCCAAAAGTAATCAAGAGTAAAGTTCTTTTTCATAACAATGGGTTGCCATGTATTACGATGAATAGTACGCACTTGTCCATGTAAAGAAAATTTTATGCATTTATGAATAGTTGAGGGGACAACCTTCATATATTTTAGCCATGGATGTCCTAGTTTTATGCAGAAGAGATCAGATAAAGGGATGACATCAAATAATTGATCCACGGCTTTATCATATACTGTAACCAATAGAGATATTTTCCCAAAGGTAGACATGAAAGCTCCAATATTTGTCTTAATCATTAAATACGAAGGTTCATAAGAATCTTGAATCAAATCATGTGAGAGAAGGAACTCTTCCATTACCACATTAGCCATGCAATTAGGATCTGTAAGTGTTCCATGCATGGGAATCTCCATCACATTCATGGTGATGTAAAGAGGCCCTTCAATATCAGCCATTGTCTTATCATGAGGTGTAAATGTTATTTCAGGTTCACGGTTCTTTCTTTTCAAATAAGGCTTAGAAGGGAACCTAATATTGTTGTTTCAATTAGAATCCATATATGTATGCTTTCAAATGGATGCAAGATTTTGATATATATGCAATGCAATGTATGCAAAACTATGTATGTTTATGACCTTAAATGCTTGATTTTTTCACTTTTTTCAATGCAAATGCCTAGAAGTAGTTTTGTGATAAAATTTCAAAGGGGAAGAAAATTAAATTCTTATTATCAGTCAAATAATGCAGTAATATCCTTCACAACACACCTATCATGCAAATCTAGATGAAAGGTAAGTCAAAATCTAGTGAAAATGCAAGGATTTTAAACCCTAATTGTGAAATTAAGGTATGAAACTATGCAAAATGATGTATGAATGAAGTCTAATCAAATTTATGATGTGAAATAACTCATCTTAGATCTTAAAATGATGTGACAAGACCTACAATGCCCAATGCAAGTGCAATTTTAAAGAGAGATGAGTGAATATGCTAGTTTTTGTTGAAATTGACTGTGTAAATGCAAAATTTAAGATGTAAATGCAAAGACACACAATAATGAAACACTATAATCAGAAATAAGACCTAAAAGAGTGTTTAATAGAGTAGTAAAATCTGAAACAAGATTTAACCACAAACCCTAGCTATTGCCAAGACTAGGTTATATGAAAAATGCACAATTTCAAGCAAATTCTACCAAATAAAGTGTGAAAATGCAATGTAAATGATTATAGAATGATGTACTACTCAAATTTATATTAGATCTGATGCAAATATCAGATATTTAAATGATTTAGATGAAATGCAATGCGAAGTATGTCAAAATGCAAGCCTAGGATGCCAATTTCTTTAAATTTTTTCAATGTTTTTTTTTTTTGTAGTTTTTTAGATGCAATAGGATGAGAATGCAATGAATAAATGCAAATCTGATGTAAAACACTCAAAAAGGTGCAAAATTCAATAAAAACATGGGTTCACCAAAATGTTATGTATGAAAAAGGGGGAATAGGGTTGATTTGATGATATGTCTAGATCCTCCTTTCACTACACACATTCAAGGACATTTAACCGAGTTGAATCACAACTTCTACAAGAGGATTCATGTATAGGTCACTTGTCACTTGTAATGATAGATGTAGACACCCAAATTTGTCCATGTCTTGCAACACCTTGTTAAAACATTACTAGAGACATCATGTAGCATTTTGTCCTAATCCCACTCCTAATTTCCCATTTATCCAACTTTTCAATTAACTAAATAAATCCTATTTATTTAATTAATTTCCCATCCTAATCTCATTTATCTCACTAGACAATTAATTAAATAAATCTCATTTATTTAATTAATTTCCCATTTATTCCACTAGCCAATTAATTAAATAAATCTCATTTATTTAATTAATTTCCCACCTTTTCTCTAATTTAAATAAATAAAATATTTATTTAAATTATCCCCTTCACATGTCCTAACTAATTCAAATAAAATATTTGAATTAGGTCCTCACCTTTCATCACATTCCAACACTTGTCCACCTCTTAATTGAGTCATGTGTGGTAGTACAACTTCCATTTAATATCCCTCACATGTCCAACTAATAGGTCAGCTCTATTCTCCTTTATACACTTGTCATATGACTACAACTCCTCATGGAGTGGGAAAACCTATTTGATCCTAGCCGTCCACATCATTCATTTGAACTTTCAATCTCAACCATCAATTCGAATCAACCCTTTCCTATAAATCAACCCTCTCACCAGCCATTTGCATCACATCTAGTTTTTAAGTATCTTTATGCTGTCAAAATGGCATTAGAGCCTCTCATCATTCATCCTCATGCCATTGTTATGCTGCTGAAATAGTGAGCAACCAAAATTCCTCCCATAATCAATCCTTTGAAATCTTGCATGCCTATGTGAGGTTGAGAAGAGCAATAGAGATAAATCAAATATAATGTGGAGATCGGTTTGCATTTGCATTTGTTATTTTAATTTTCATGTTATCTTGTGCTCTATTGTGTTGGTTAGGGTTTAGTTGTTTGTTGTTTATGCATTTACCCTAGATTTTTACCCTAGCTACATTTGGCACGCCCAATGGGACTACTTGCAAATCTAACAATTTTTGATGATTTCTAAAAATTAGGTTTTGCAGGTTGATTCTAGGCCTAAAATGAACCTCACTGTTGCGTCTGGAATGCCTCGTAGGCAAAAAATGACATATAATACTTGATTTTTCGTCATGGGAAAAAAATTAATTTTTTTTTACTTTGGCCCTTGTCATAGGGCCATATCATATGGATCCGTATGAACCCGTACAGTCCCTGTGCAGGGGCACTGTGTCAGGCTACTAAAATTTCATTGTTGACCTACATTGTAGGATTTGTTTTTCTTTTATATCGCATGTTTTATGTTATATGTCGCAAGTTAAATTCTTTATTTGCACGTTAAATCATTGGTTTTGGTTTGAATCATTGTCACAGGTTGAATTTTTTTTGTTGCAGGTGTTAAAGGGAAAACCCTAGCCACCTTATATCTCCATTGCCCATCCAAATCTAGCCACCATTGATAAATCCCTAGCCGCCTTATATCTTCACTTGCTTTCCTCCTGATCGCCACCTCCCCGTTAACGTTGCCGCTCACACTCAGATCTGTCGATGCCCTTTAAAGACCCTGTTGCCTCCATTCAAACCTTATCCTACCTCAGACAAACCCTTACTCAATCCCTTTCATTATTTTTGCGATCTCAACACTCCGTAACCACTGGCCCAAAACCTAACAATCATCGCCTAATCCTTCATAGCCACCACTGGTGGTGACCCAACTCCCAGTCGACACCACTGTTGGAGCTATCACCACCCACACCACTACCACTGACCTCTCGCCTAATCTCCTCTCTCTTACCACCTTCTGGCATGGTCGCCACCCGTGGCCATTGACGGTTTAACCTTCCCTCTGCTCACAAGTCATCGACCAAATCTTATATCCCCTCATCGCCCTACTAGATTGCTATGGCTTAAAGCCCTAATAGCCTATTATAGCTTAACACTCTATCGTGGTCTTTGGGTATAGGGGTGGACATGGTGTTTGGTGGTTACATAAGAGACTAGCAGGTAAGGTAGCCCCCTGGGCATTTCTCCTTTTTAATTTCCTTTTTATTTTTCACTTTCTTTGGCCCCTGGTCATATTGATGACCAAGGGTGACCTCCAATACAAACTGCCAATAACCATAACTACTAGAGATTAACTTTTCATGTGACCACTTACTAAAACCTAGCCACTAGCGGTTTATGTCAGACAACTAGCCTACCTTTTGCTTCTACATGCCCTAATAGGGCCATTTTCTTCTTTTCCTCAACTTCACCATACGAAGTCAAAAATTCACAAATAAGGACTCATTGGAAAGATGATTCAGTCAACTATGCAATGGTGTAGAATTTATTAGGTGACTGTGTCATATATTAGTTTTTTTTAGTTAAAGTCAGCTCTTATTTTAAACTTCAAACACATAACTTTTGCAAAATTGATCCAATTTTTGTGATTTTTTTAAAAATGCATAAAATCTCCTAAATTTTCTATTCACGCTATTTATTCTACTATATCTATTCATCCTGGTTAGATTTATCAGATTTCTTCATTTTGACATAACTCTTTTCTATGCAAGTTCACTTGTTTTTTCTTGGGATTTGTGACTTTTAGGTGATCACATGAAGCTAGAACAACATTTACATCAGCACATACAATAGATTGGAAAGTGATTTTATTAGGTGCATTCATTCTAATCTTTCATCTTTTCATTTCAATCAATATTTTTTGCAAACACACTTTGATTTGGGCATCTTAAAACAAAGACTACTTGTTGTCACACATCAAAAATTGGGCATAAAACAAACCATTGTCTTCCATCACACCTTTTGCCTTAGGGATAAAAAAAGAACAAGTGCTTGAACTATTTGGTGAATTTGCATGTGATTATAGGTGTGTATACTCTTCTCATGCACTTCGTGTGATCTTGAGAATCAAAAACACATCTCATCCATTCAATTTCACACCACACATTTCATTTTCTAAAAGGGGAATTAACAAGTGCGGGTGTGAATCAAATGTGCGTGTGTATGCTCTCTCCTTGCACCGCAAGGTGATCTTGGAGATAAAAAAAAACCCACTTGGTTTGCTTTTGTCATACCCTTCCTAGGAGGCCTTCTTGGAGACACACCACTTCAAGGGATGACCTCAACTCTAGCATTCTGGTGGAGTATAAAAAGTGAGGTGTAAATCAAAAGACACCCTCTTTGGAAGTCAAAATCTTGTCACTCTTGGCTAAGCCCCAAAGAAATTTATACCTTTGGGAAGTGAAGGTGAAGGGTCGGTTACCCTTTTCTCCTAGCTGTGTGGCATTAATTCCCTTTATTTTCATAGAATCGGGCCCCCATACGTGGAGTATATTGGGGACATCCTTAGTCAACTTGTGCAACCTAGAGTAAGACCTAATTAGCCATACCCACTTGACTAATCTAGGGCTTGTTGATATGTCTTCTTCAAGTGATTGCTTAATCATCATCACAACATTTCATTTTCAAAGTCAAACTTGCTTATGTGTCTTGTGTGTGTGATTCATGTGTGTATATGTGTAATCATTTGTTTTAACATTTTCAAATCAAGCTATAAACAATAAACACATAAACAAATCATTCTAAACATCCTAGTCAACACATTCATTCCTAATCACCTTCATCCTAATAAAACCCTAACCATTCCTAATCCTCCTCTTTCTAATCCAATCAATCATCATCCTAATCATGTCCTAATCATCATCATCCTCTTTCTAATCCAACCAATTTCATCCTAATCACCATCCTAATCATTCCACATCATCGTCATAATCCTAGTCAAGCACTTGCCAAAATGGTCTTAATCCTTAAACACATGTGTGACACCATGCCAACATTAGAAGACCTAGCACCCCAATTCCAAGACATCATTCTAATACTTTACCAAATTCCATAATCTCTAGACCAACAAACAATTCAAAAGGTCCATATCATCATCCAATAACTTCAACAAAGCCAATCACCTCAAATGCAACAACTCCTAGCACAAGCCCAAAACTTCTTAGCCACTTGTCAAACCCAACAAGGACATCATCCTCTATCCATTCACTATCAACCAATGCCACCTCAACCCTACATGTCATACCCATCCACTTCACACCAATCTAATCCATCCACATATCATGTCAATTCCACATCAACTTATCCCACTTCATACCAATCTAATCCATTCACATATCAAATCAATTCTACATTAACTTATCCCACTTCATACCAATCTAATCCATCCACATGTCAAATCAATTCCCCATCAACTTATCCTACTTTATACCAATCTAATCCACCCACATTTCAAATCAATTCCTCATCAACTTATCCCACTTCATACTAATCTAATCCACCCACATGTCAAATCAATTCCCCATCAACTTATCTAACTTCATACCAATCTAATCAATCCACATATCATATCCATTCTACGTCACCATACCCCACTTCTTCCAATATCAACCAAAATTCATATCAATCCATAACCCAAGATCTTCTATCTACATATCCCACCATTTCACCTTACCATGAAATTCATTCACAAGACTATCAAGTGCCTTCACAACAATAACATGCAAGCTTAAGTCCACCTTTGCAACAAGATCAAATGCCTTCAAGACCTCATGCCACCTTTGACAAGGGAAACACCACTTTAGCTTATGCATCCTATGAGTACCCTCCATCACCAGCCACTCAAATGCCATTCTATGAGCCTACTAGTCCTATCTTGACACCACCATGTGATCCCACCCCTAGTCCATTGATCCACCAACCTTCTAATCCATCAATCCCTTCATTACCTTCATCACCATGTTACTCTAATCCTCCACCAAGAGATAATGTTGAGATGATTTTACAATGGATGGTTAAAGTAAAACTCATTGAACTTCTTGAAATCAAACCATGTGAGGAAATTGTATTTAGGTCCCTTGGGTACAATGAATATGACTATTGTGCATACCATAGGATCAAAGGTCATAATACAAATGAATGCCCCATAATTATGCCAACCATAAATAAGATGTACAAACATAGCATCCTTGTGTATGCCAAATCATCCCAATCCCATGTGTCAACCCCATCTAGTCTAAGTCCTAATCCATCCAATCCTCCTATCCCTCCATCAAATTGAAATCCTAATATGTCCAATCCCATCATCCCTCCATCCAATCAAAATCTTGATCATAATCCTACAACATCTTCCACTCTTGTTATCCCTCCACCTTATCCTAATCCTTAGCCTACAACACCATACACCCTTATTATCCATCTAGTATATTGTTCATCTACCCATACACTTGTGAGGGATGTGATCCATTGGCTATTAGAAAGGAATCAACCATCTCCATATCAACAAACACCTATCCTTGAGCCTATCAAAGAACTTTCAAATGCCATGTCCAATCCTACAACCCCTTCATGTAGTCCACAACCCATCAAGTCTATTAAAGAGTCTCCCACCATGAGTCCAAGTCAAGAGCCATTGTACCCTCATGTTGGTGATTGTTAAGATCTTATCAAGCCCATCCAAGAGTCTCCCACTTCTACTTCCATTCAAGAAAACCAAGAGTTGTGTCAAGCATCTAATCTAAAGCATGTAGAAACATCAAGCCCTTATTCTAATCAAGATCAAATCCCTTCCATTCAACCCATCCACAACCTATAAATTCTTTATGATCAAGATATTACCTATGAAGAAGCTATCCATGAGAAAACAATCCAAATCCAACCTATCCATAACAAATATATTTTCTATGATCAAGATATTATCTATGATAAAGAAGCTATCCATGAGCACCTTGATCTTATCCATAATCTTATACCTATCCATGAGCAAGATATCTAAATTGCTCATATCCATCCTCCATCTAGCCCCATCCATGACCTACAAACATCCACTTCCCTTGATAAGACACTTGGCTCCCAAGTACACATAAACGATCACACAAATAACTTGGATCTTAGTGAACACAATGAACATAATCAAGATCCTAATGATCCTTCTTCCACATCCACTATCAACCCCATTCCAAATCCACCACCATATCCACTTTGTCTTACCACCTTCATCCATGAATGTTCTTCCTTAGGACAACTACAACCTTTATCCACTCCCCTTCTCCATCAAATAATGAACTCAATTCTAGTTCCCAAAACACACGTAGTCCCATTGTCCATCGAATGCTCCAAAACATGAACTACCAAGGTAAAGGCTTAGGCCTTCATGAACAAGGTATTTTGGAGCCAATCCATGTCAAGGTCCCTCCATGCTCATATGGCCTTGGATACACACCCCAAGGTAAACAATCTAAAGATGTTGGTAATTCCTCCATGCATCCTAAGTCCACCACTTTCCATCAAAAACCACATCATACACCCAAAACATATGTTTACATTCCACCTCCATCATCCTACAAGTGTCAAAAGCATGTGACCATACACCTTTCACCATCCACTTTACCTCCACTTATTTTAATTCCTAGTTTCCCTCCATCCAATTTAACTCCACTACTCCCTTATCCACTTATCCATAAATCATCTAAAAATCCTAATCATGACCAACAAATGCACATATCATCTAAACAAGAAGCTTCCACCAATCCCAAGGGATTCAAAAATAAACACTTGGATGCCTCTACCTATAAAGCCAAAAATCATACAAATCCTCATGCCTTAGGGTACAAATACAAAGAATTAAAGAAAAATACATCAAAAAGGCTACCTAAGCCCAAACCTCCAAAATAAAATCCCAAAACTAAAATGGTTTGGATCCCTAAGCAAAAATCAAGAAAGTCAAATGGAGCATCCACATCTAAAAAATCCCAACCATCCCCTTCCATCCAAAATTCCCATTCCATTCCAAAATCCCAAAAATCCCACAAGAAAAACAAAAATCATTAAAATACTAAGTCTATGTGGGTACCTAAGTCACTACGTCACCCATTTCCTAAGCAAACATTGCCATTACTTCCTATACCACCTTCCCATCAAAAGCTTCCATTTTTATCACAGTGTGTGCAACCGTTGGTCATAATTCCATTCTCGCATCCATCCATCTCTCCATCCTTCAACCACTATCTTACATATCTTCCCCATCATTTCCCTATGGTCCATTCTTTTGCATAAACCTTTCATCCATCCTTTTTGCATAAGTCCTACATAATCCACATCATAATCCACTATTCTACCCTCCATAATCAACTAGCTTTCCATGCATAATCCACTATTCCCAATCCATCCTTGTATGAACCTTTCATAATCCACTATTTACCTACTCCATCTCCCTTTCATGCAATCCCCTACCAACATCTATGAGCATAATGACATTTGACATGGTCCATGTGATGACATCCCTCTATAGTGGGACAATATCACCTTTGATGGAACTAGATGCTTGAGTCCTTCTTATCCATTTCTACCTACCCTATCCAAATATCCCATCCAAAAAAAGAAAAAAAATCAAAATAGTAAAGAGAAATCCATTCATCCAATGGTGAAAACCACCCTTGGTGGCGCCTTGGATAAGTACCATGATGAAAACCTGGCAAAAAGGCATCATGTGTAGGTTGATAATCTATGTCACTTACACTTCGGGGCACGTTGTCTCATCCAACCTATCATTTTCTATCTTATCATATCCTATCCTACCATCCTTACCCATTACACCCATATACCTATCCTATTGAGTCCATTCATCCTCCCTTCCTCATTTTGATCTTGATAAAGATACAGGGGCAAAATGTTGAAATATGCTTTTGATATCTCTTGGTATACCTCATCCCTTCCAAACAATCCCATCATCCTTTTGTCATAAGTTTTGTCATGAAAAATCCTAAGTATTGCACCTAGAATGGAGCATGTTATTCCTATGTGACATATCCTTTGAAGATCACACCCTTGCTCTCTTACGCATACATCCATCCACTATAGCCTATCCTTGTATCTATCCATTTATCATGAGCTTTCTATTCCATGGCATATCCTCTTATCTACCCATCTATCATGAGTCTTCCATCCCATCCATCTATCATGAGCCTATCATCACATTTACTAATTGCCCATCCTTTTATCCATCCAATCCTACCTCCATTCTTGCACCTAGACTTGGTTTCCCCTTGTCATTGGTATCTAGCACAAAGGCTACCCCAATTGAAATCCATTGGGATTTTCCAAAACATTTCAAAAAAATTAAAATTAAAACATTCAAAAAATTCAAAAAAATTAAAACATTTCAAAAATCTTAAAAAATTAAAACATTTCAAAAATACAAAAAAAGCAAAACATTTCAAAAATCCAAAAAAATCAAAACATTTCAAAAATACAAAAAATCAAATATCCAACAAAACTCCAAGCAATAAAATCAATCCATCAAATCAATTCATCACATCAAACTCAAATCAAATCACTCCATCTAATCAATCCATCAAGTCCATCAAAATCAATTCATCAAATCAATCCAATCATCACAATCAAATCATCAAGTCAATCCAAGCAATGATCTAAATGCAAGTCATCCTTAATCCATACCAATCAAGTTAATCAATCTTGCCAAATTATCCAATCACATCCTTTGGTCTTGATCCTAATCTTGTCGTAAACCAAATCAATCAATCAATCAATCATCATCAATGGGATATATCATTCCCCCATCCTTGTGTTAATCTAGGGATATATCATTCTCTGCAATGACAACACTATCATCATCATCAATCAATCAATCAATCATTGGTTTATAGCTTGATAGGGGCAATACCTTGTTTGTCTTTGTATCATTTGTGCATGCTTTCTTGCTTGCTTGTGTGTGTTATCTTTTTATCTTGCATTTGTATTAAATCCATATCATTTCTATCTAATATTCATATCTTGTGTATGTTGGAATAGCTTTTTGAATTAACCTTTACATCTAAGGTCATATCATACCTTTTGTGCATTAGGACTTTAATGCTCTAAGTATACTTCCTCATACAATAGACAAGGTTGTATTATGTTGATGCACAAGACACATCATCACCCTGGTCCTTATACCTTGGTGCATAACGTCTAGTGCTATATCAAACATCATGGTTGCTCACTATCATTGAAGCATAATGCATTCTTCATCTTCTTCTATCCATTCCCTTATCTTCCTTTCGAGAGCCTACCCGTGTTTGTCCAACCCATATATCCTCTTGAGGGGGCATCATCATCCTATCTTTCCATAATTATCCTAATCATTTTTCTCTATCCATACCTTAGCTTCTTTGAAATGATGTTACTCGACACAAATCTCATCATCTCGAACATCATATCAAAGAGGGGCAAAATGTAGACACCCAAATTTGTCCATGTCTTGCAACACCTTGTTAAAACATTACTAGAGACATCATGTAGCATTTTGTCCTAATCCCACTCCTAATTTTCCATTTATCCAACTTTCCAATTAATTAAATAAATGTTATTTATTTAATTAATTTCCCATCCTAATCTCATTTATCTCACTAGCCCATTAATTAAATAAATCTCATTTATTTAATTAATTTCCCATTTATCCCGCTAGCCAATTAATTAAATAAATCCTATTTATTTAATTAATTTCCCACCTTTTCTCTAATTTAAATAAATAAAATATTTATTTAAATTATCCCTTTCACATATTCCAACTAATTCAAATAAAATATTTGAATTAGGTCCTCACCTTTCATCACATTCTAACACTTGTCCACCTCTTAATTGAGTCATGTGTGGTAGTACAACTTTCATTTAATATCCTTCACATGTCCAACTAATAGATCAGCCCTATTCTCCTTCACACACTTGTCATATGACTGCAACTCCTCATGGAGTGGGAAAACCTATTTGATCGTAGCCGTCCACATCATTCATTTGAACTTTCAATCTCAACCATCAGTTCAAATCAACCCTTTCCTATAAATCAACCCTCTCACAAGCCATTTGCATCACATCTAGTTTTCAAGTATCTTATGCTATCAAAATGCCATTAGAGCCTCTCACCATTCATCCTCATACCATTGTTATGCTACTAAAATAGTAAGCAACCAACATTCCTCCCACAATCAATCCTTCGAAATGTTGCATGCCTATGCGAGGTTGAGAAGAGCAATGGAGATAAATCAAATATAGCATAGAGATTGGTTTGCATTTGCATTTGTTATTTTGATTTTCATGTTATCTTGTGCTCTATTATGTTGGTTAGGGTTTAGTTGTTTGTTGTTTATGCATTTACCCTAGATTTTTACCCTAGCTACAATAGGGAAATTTGGAAATTGTTGATTAATGTATTAATTTAAGCCCAATTATGCTCAAAACCCTAATTATGCAAAATTGTAAACAAACAAACAAATTCTGATAAATGCTCACACACATAGATACTAAATCAAGATCAAATACATACCAGATTTTGAAGTTTAGAATCTTAAAATGTCAGGGGCAAAGGGACTCGCACCCAAGCCCAATGTAGTATTTTCATCGAGGGTTTCTAGACTCCTGCTACTGATTATCCCTGTTCCAAAGATTTCAAGCTCTATGAACCCGAAGGGCAAAGAGACTAGTGCCCAAGCCCCAATAGGGCTCTTTTCTACTTCTTTCCATCAGATCTAGGATGCTTATCCTCTATTTCACTCCTCTGCAACTCCACTCCGTAAATCTCAATACTTGTCACATACAATCACAAGGAGAGGGGTTAGGGGTGGCATTGAAGCCTTCCAACACTATTTTTTGATAAATAGTGTGTATCCTTGTAGGATAGAGGCAAAAATAAATTGATAAAGGATTAATTCAAACACAAATATATATCACCTCAAAGGTGCAACTCTCACATAGATGAAGATCCTTCACAACATGAGAAGAAGCCAAATCTACAGTAGCAAACACAACAACAATGTTCTGCTCTACAACATAATGAATGCCTTGAATTCTCTAAGATCATAAGTTCACCAAAGTATCATAATCATCTTCTAGTCATCTTATAGTTTACAAATAAATTCCTAAACATGATTATATATGCATTCCCGCTACAAATTTCGTAATTCAAACTTAAGATGTTGGCAAGGGACACCTTTAACGGTCACTTTACCGACATTGAAATTTGGGACCCCACCAAAATAGGGTAGGACAAGGGCACAAGCACCCAAGCCCTAGGGCCTATTTTGGGGTAGGGTTAAGCTCAAGAATGTCCCTCAAGCCCCATTTGACAAGGGTTTCAGGCCATTTTGTCTCGGGAGTCATGTTTAACATACCTGATAAAAAACAAGGGACCCAAGAGCTAAACTTAGGAGGTAAAAGTCCTAGTGGGACATTTTTACAACATAACACAAGTGTTTCAATTGTGGTAAGATAGGTAATTATGCTTTAAGATGTCCAAACATAATTTTGAAAAACAAAATAAGGAGAACAAAAGTAAGGTGATTAAGAAAAGTTATTATGTTAGAGAAGATGCAAGTATATCTGATGATGAATCTGATTGTGAAGATGATGAGGATAGTGTATGCTTGTTTATAGCTTTAAAAGATGATACTATTTCTGCTAACTCTAAGGGATGTGTGAAGGAAAGGGCTCTGGAAGTAAGTACTAATGTTGAAGGCACCTTGATATGTACTTTTCATGCTAGATAGGAAAATAACAACTGGATCATTGATAGTGGATGATCTAATCATATGACTAGTGATAAGAGTAAGTTTGTTAAAATTGAAAAATATGATGAAGGACTAGTTAGATTTGGTGATGATACATCTGCCAAGATTTGTGGAAAAGGTTTAATCAGTTTTGATGGCAAGCATAACACAGATGATGTTCGTTATGTTAAGGGTTTAAGACATAACCTCTTGAGTGTTGGAAAAATGTATAGCAGGGATATATTCTTATGTTTCAAGATGGTGGCTGTGAGATCAGAAAAGATTTTGGAACTATGATAGCTGCTGGAAGGAGGACTGATGGAAATGTCTATCAGCTCAAAGGTGTTGATGGTTATTATTTCATGACTCCGATCAGTGAGAGTTGGCTATTGCATAGAAGACTCTGTCACATCAATTTTGATAGCATAGTAAGAATAAGTTTAGTTCAAGTTGTGAGAGATCTACCAAAGATTACAAAGCCTATCAATGTTGTATGTAAGGAGTGTCAAGTTGAAAAGAAAGCAAGAAGAAGTTTCAAAGTCAAAGATCAATCTTCTATTGGATTGTTGGAATTGGTGCATATAGATCTTTGTGGCCCTACTAGAGTAAGGAGTTTTCAAGGTGACAGGTATTTCATGCTACTAATTGATGATTGTTCTAGAATGAAATGGGTTACTTTTCTTAAAGAAAAATTAGAAGCCCTAGATAAGTTTAAATAATTCAAATCAATGGTTGAGAATGAAATGGATATGAAAATCAAATGTTTGAGGTCTGACAAATGTGGAGAATTCACCTCCAATGAGTTTAACATGTGTGAGAATCATGGAATAAAGAGGCATTTATCTACTCTTAAGACCCCTTAGCAGAATGGAGTGATTGAAAGAAAGAATAAGATTGTTCAAGAAGCTACAAGGACAATGATAAAAGAAGCAAATCTACTGAAAATCTACTAGACAGAAGCAATTCATACTGTTGTTTATATACTGAACAAAGTGCAAGCAAGAGCAAACAACACAAAGACTCCTTATGAGTTATTGTATGGAAGGACTCCTACTGTCAAATACTTCAGAGTGTTTGGAAGCAAATTCTACATCAAAAGAGATGAAGAAAACTTGGGAAAGTTTGATGCAATATCTTATGAAGGTATCTTTCTTGGATATTCTAATAAAAGAAAAGCTTATCGATGCTACAACAAGAGGCTAAGAATAATTGTTGAGAGTGCAAATGTCAAGGTTGATGAAGACCTACAGATGAATTTAGAGGTGAATGGATATGAATTAGATGAGTCTTCTTGTAGTGAAGAAGAAAAAGCTAAAGAAAAGGAAGTATAGTTTGAAGAGGAAGAAGCTCCAGAAAAGATTCCTAAAACTTCCAAGTATGTGCAGAAGCATCATTTTGAAGAACAGATCATTGGTGACAAGAGAAAAGCTATACTGACAAGAAGGAAAGTTGATAAAGAATAGGTAATTGTATGTTTACTTTCTAAAGTTAAACCTAAAACAGTGATTGAAGCATGCAAGGATGAGTATTGGATCAAGCCTATGGAGGAAGAACTAATGCAAATTGAAAAGAATCAAACTTGGGAACTTGTCCCAAGACCAAGAAACAAAAATGTGATTGGAACTAAGTGGGTATACTGGAACAAGCTGAATGAGAATGGAGAAGTGGTAAGAAACAAGGCAAGGCTTGTGTGTAAAGGCTACTCACAAGTAGAAGGTGTTGTTATATGGAGCCTAATCAAACTCAGAGGTTAAATGTTCCCCACTTTTATCGGCATGGTTTCCCCCCAAATTATTTAATGGGGATTTGGGGGCAGTTCCCCCAAGACTAGGTCAAGGGGTAGCGCCCCTTGCAAGGTCCAAGGGCAACATAAAAAAACCCTATTTTGTAACTGACATAAGTCTTGATAAAATGGCTAAGGGTTAGGATTTCTAAGGATATTGTATTGTAGCATTTGCAGCAGTATTGAGTTGCAAGGATTGCTAGTTGTAATCAGTTTGATTTGCTGGATAATAATATTGGACTCTCTGTTGGTGGGTGTAGCCCGAGTTTAGGTGAACCATGTTAAAAATTGTCTCTCACTATTATTATTTCTGTGTATTTTTTATTCCTCTGTTTAATCTTTATTTGCATTTAATTGATATCTTCTACATGCAATTCCTAACAAGTGGTATCAGAGCAAGTTATGTTCGATTATCATCTGTAGGAAGGTCTCACGGTTGAGTGGGAGTCTCATGGTTAAGTGGGATCAATGGTGGATGAGGGTAAATTGAAGGTAGATAAATTCAATGGGCAGAACTATTAGTTATGAAAGATACAAATGGAGGATTATCTCTATCAGAAGGATTTATGAAGGTCATTGGAAGGAATAGCCAAGAAACTGACAGTAATGACTGATGAGGATTGAGAACTTCTGGACAGAAAGGCACTAGGAACCATTCAATTGTGTCTGGCACCATCTGTGACATTCAATATAACAGAAGTGAAGACAACAAATGAGCTAATGAAAGCTTTGGCTAAATTGTATGAAAAACACTTAGCCTCAAATAAGGTATTTCTCATGAAGCATTTGTTTAATCTGAAAATGATTGAAGGTGGATATGTGACAAGTTGTTTAAATGAGTTTAATATGATTACTAGTCAGTTAACTTCTGTAAAGGTGAAATTTTATGAAGAGGTGAGGGCTCTCTTGGTTTTATGTTCTTTGCTAGAAAGCTGGAATAGATTGGTAATGGTTGTAAGTAACTCTATCTCTAGTTCAAATACTTTGAAATTTGATGATGTGTTTGTGTTATCCTTAGCAAGAAAATGTGACGAAAAAACTCAGGAGGGTCAACATCAGGTAGTGTTTTGAATGCAGAAAGTAGGGGCAGATCAAAGGAGAGAGGAAAAGGTTCTAGAGGTCATGGGAAGTCAGGGGAAAAATCAAAGGACAAGAGGTCCCAATCTAGAGAATAAAAGGATTGCTTGTACTATGGGAAACTAGGTCATCTGAAGAAAGATTGCTAGTCTTAGAAGAATAAAGAAGGAGACAAACAAGAAGGCAATAAGGAGGCAAATGTGGTAAGTAATAAATTTGAAGATCATGTTTTGATTCTTTCCCTAGATAATGCTGATGATTCACGGGTTTTAGATTCAGGGGCCTCATTTCATGCTACGCCCCATAGAAGTTATTTTCTTGATAATTTCCAAGGGGATTTTGGGTTGGTTTATTTGGGAGATAATGAACCCTGTCAGATTGTTGGAAAGGGAAGAATTAAGATTAAGTTGCAGAATGGGAATCATTGGCTGCTACAAGAGGTAAGGCATATTCCAAGGCTGAGTAGGAATTTAATTTCTGCAGGGCAGCTAGGTGATGAAGGTTACACAGTTACTTTTAATGATAAAAATTGGAAGGTTTCAAGAGGTGCCTTAATAGTAGCAAATGGTGTGAAAGTAGGCACCTTATATCTTTGTACAGGTCATACTATTCCTTCTACTTTAGTTGTTGTAGAGAAAAAATAAACAGGTTTAGGAACAATTGTTGTGGGTTCATAGGAAGAGACTGAAACAGTTGCTACAGGTTCTGAGACAACCTTGTGGCATAACAAACTTGGGCATATGAGTGAAAAAGGTATGAAGGTACTTCATTCTAAGAAAGTTTTACTAGGTCTGAAATGTATTAATATGGATTTCTATGAAAGTATGGCAAACAAAAGAGAGTTAGTTTCCTCAAGGATGGGAAGCAAAAGAAAGATGAAACGTTGGAGCTTGTGCATACAGATGTATGGGGACCGAATCAGGTATCTTCTCTCGGTGGCTCTCGATATTATGTCACATTCATAGATGATGTAACTATGAAGGTTTGGATTTATTTCTTTAGGAAAAAAATTGATGTATTTGAAACATTTAAGAAATGGAGAAGCTTGGTTGAGAATGAGACGAGTAATAGATTAAAATGTCTTAGGTCTAATAATGGTGGTGAGTATTGCAGCAAATAATTTGAGGATTATTGTTCCTTTAATGGAATTTGTAGGTAGAAAATGGTTTCAGGGACTCCACAAGAAAATGGAGTGGTTGAGTGCATGAATAGAACAATAATGGAGCATGTAAGGAGCATGAGATTGCATGCTGGGCTGCCTTTAAACATGTGGGTAAAGACCATCAATATCGTTGTATATTTAATTAATAAAGGTCATTTGGTTCCTTTGGGTTGTGGTATTCTAGAGGAAGCGTTGACAGGTAAGAAGGTGAGTTATTCTTTTCTCAAAACCTTCAGATGTGAAGTATTTGCACATGTAGATTCTGAAAATAGAACCAAGATGGATGCAAAATTAAAAAAAGTGTATCTTCATTGGATATGCCATTGATGAATTTGGTTATAGGCTTTGGGATGTTGAAAATTTAAAAATTGTGAGAAGCAGGGATGTTGTATTCAATGGGAAGGTGTTGTACAAAGATCAGTTGTAGCAGCATGAGAAGAAAGAAAAATATTATGTGTTGTTGGATGATGCTCTAGATAATGATGTTCTAGTGGTTCCTCATGCTTTGCAACAACAACAAGAAATACCACAAACTCCAGTAAATGTTAGACGGTCAACAAGGTGAAGTAGATCTCCTGAAAGGTTTTCTCCCTCTTTGTATTCTATTTTGTTAACAGATGCTGGTGACTCGAAAGGTTATGATGAAGCTATGCAAATGGATACAAAGGTTCAGTGGGAGCTTGTAATGAAAGAAGAAATGGACTCCTTGCTAAAAAATCAGATTTGGGAATTATGTAAGTTGCCTGCAGGTAAAAAGGCTTTACCAAACAAATGAGTTTATAGGCTGAAAGAGGAAGATGGAGGTAAGAAAAGATTTAAAGCCAAGTTAGTTGTAAAAGGATTTGTACAAAAAAAAGGTATTGATTTTGATGAGATTTTTTCTCCAGTTGTTAAGATGACTTCTATTCGTATTGTTTTAAGTATTGTGGCTAGTGAAGATTTAGAATAGCTAGATGTCAAAACTACCTTTCTCCATGGTGATTTGGAGGAGGAGATATATATGGAACAACCACAAGGATTTGAGGTCAAAGGTAAGTAGAAATTAGTGTGCAAATTGAAGAAGAGTTTATATGGCTTGAAACAAGCACGTCAGCAATGGTATTTAAAATTTGATAGTTTTATGGATGAGCAAGTCTACAGCCAGTGTAATTCTGACCATTGTGTTTATTTTAAGAGGTTGCATAATGACAACTACATTATTTTATGTTTATATGTTGATGACATGCTTGTAGCAAAGTCTAACATGGTTCACATAAGAGAGTTAAAACAATAGTTAGCACAATCATTTGCTATGAAGGATTTGAGGGAAGCAAAATAAATCCTTGATATGAAAATTTACAAAGATGGGAAGAATAGAAAATTGACTCTATCTCAGGCTGATTATATTGAAAAAGTATTGCAGAGATTCCATATGGAGAATGCAAAAGCTGTTAGCACACCTTTGCCTAGTCATTTGAAATTGACTAAGGAGATGCATCCTAAGACAAAAGAGGAGGAAGAAGAAATGTCCAAGGTACCATATGCTTCAGCTATAGGAAGTTTAATGTATGCCATGGTATGCATGAGACCATATATTGCACATGCTGTAGGAGTCATAAGCAGGTATATGAGTAATCCCATATTGGAGTATTGGAATGTGGTAAAATGGATTCTTAGATATTTGAGAGGTACATCCACTAAGCACTTATGTTTGGGGGGCTCTAATACTGATTTAGCAGGCTATGTGTACTTAGATTTGGCAGGGGATATTGATACCAAGTGGAGTTCTATAGGTTATGTCTTTACTATAGATGGGACAACAGTGAGTTAGATCTCTAGGTTGCAAAAGGTGGTTGCTTTATCCACCATGGAGGCAGAGTATGTCACTGTAATAGAGGCAAGCAAGGAGATGATATGGTTGCAATATTTCATGGAAGAATTAGGCAAACAACTGGATAACAGTTATTTGTTTACAGACAATCAGAGTGCCATACATCTTGCAAAGAATTCTACCTTGCATTCAAAGACCAAACACATACAGCTAAGGTATCACTTCATCCAGTCAGTGTTGGATGATGGATAGTTATGGCTGGAAACTTGATACATATAGATGAAAATCTAATCGATATGTTTATGAAGGCATTGACAAGGGAGAAATTGAGCTCCTCTTTAGCTTCAGTTGGTCTTCAAAACTGAAAATAATAAAATTAGAATTGTAAGGTCTAGGATGTTTATTTCCAGTGGGAGCTATAGGGTCAACAGTATTATGATCAGTCTTCAAGTGGGTGATGATATGTTGTGGAGTCTGATTAGTCTCCAAGTGGGAGATTGTTGTTATATGGAGCCTAATCAAACTCAGAGGTTGAATTTTCCCCACTTTTATTGGCACTGTTTCCCCCCAAATTAGTTAATGGGGGTTTGGGGGCAACGCCCCCAAGACGGGGTCAAGGGGCAATGCCCCTTGCGGGGTCCAGGGGTAGCATAAAAAAACCCTATTTTGTAACCAACATAAGTCTTGATAAAATAGATAAGGGTTAGGGTTTCTGGGGATATTGTATTGTAGCATTTGCAGCAATATTGAGTTGCAAGGATTACTGGTTGTAATCGGTTTGATTTGCTGGATAATAATATTTGATTGTCTATTGGTGGATGTAGCCCGAGTTTGGGTGAACCACATTAAAAATTGTCTCTCGATGTTATTATTTTTGTGTATTTTTCATTCCTCTATTTAATCTTTATTTGCCTTTAATTGATATCTTCTACATGCAATTCCTAATAGAAGGAATAGACTTTGGGGAAACATATGCTTCAGTTGCCAGAATGGAAGCCATCAGGATGTTTTTTTGCGTTTGCAGCACATAAGGATTTTAAAGTATATCAAATGGATGTGAAGTCTACTTTCTTGGATGGTGAGTTGGAAGAAGTATACATAGAACAATTGGAAGGATTTCATTTATCGGATAAACAAGATATGGTTTGCAGACTGAAGAAGGCACTATATGGATTGAAGAAAGCTCCCAGAGCTTGGTATACAAGGTTAGACAGGTATCTGTTACAGTTAGGATTCAATAAAGGTACCACAAATAGTAATCTTTACTTCAAAGTTGAAATTGATCAAATATTGATTGTAGTTGTGTTTGTTGATGACATTATTTTTAGAGGAAATGAAGCTATGTGTAAGAAATTTTTAGAGGAGATGTAGAATGAATTTGAAATGTCAATGTTTGGGGAGATTAATTTTTTCCTTGGACTTCAAATCAGTCAGAAAGATAAATGTATTTTCATTTCACAATCAAAGTATGTCAAGGAAATGTTGAAGAAGTTTGGAATGGAAGATTCTAAACTAGTATGTACCCCTATAGTTACTAGTTGCAAGCTAAGCAAGAATGATGAAACTCCTAAGGTTGATCAGAGCAGGTATAGATCAATGATTGGAGGATTGTTATATCTAACTGCTACTAGACCGGATATTATGCATGCAGTTTGTCTTGTGGTTAGATTTCAAGAAGATCCTAGAGAGTCACATGTTGTAACAGTAAAAAGGATATTCAGATATTTAAAGGGCACTTTGGATCATGGCTTGTGGTATCCAAAGGATACTGATTTTACTCTAAGTGCTTACATAGATGCAGATTGGGCTGGTTGTGTAGATGGTAGGATAAGTAGAAGTGGTTGTACATTCTTTCTTGGATGCGGATTGGTGTCATGGCTAAACAAGAAACAAGATTCGGTGTCTTTATCTATTGCAGAGGCAGAATACATTGCAACAGCATCTTGTTGCACACAGGTGTTGTGGATGAGGCAAACCTTGAAGGATATCAGAGTTGTACATGATGAACCAATTCCTATCTTTTGTGATAATACAAGTGGTATTAACATTTCAAAGAATTTGGTGATGAAATCAAGGACTAAACATATCTCAATCCGATATCACTTTTTGAGAGAGAAGGTTGTAGAGAATGAAGTGAAGCTTGAGCATGTGCCTACAAAGGATCAGGTTGATGATATATTCACTAAGGCTCTTCCTAAGGATACTTTTGATTATCTCTAAGAGAAGTTGGGGGTTATTGCCCCTCCTTCTTTGAACTAGATGCATAAGGAGATGCATCAGTCTAGTGGATATCAAGATTTATTATTTGTTATGGACTAATGTTGGAGGCTACCTCTCAGGGGGAGAGGTAGTGACTTTGTTGGTTGTTACAATTAGGGGAAGTATGTAGAGTAGTAAAAGAAAAGATGTTGCAAAGCAATGATGAGCAAGTACAAGCATGAGTAATGTCAAAAGAGGAGAGTGAGAGAGAGTTGTATCACCCTTTGCGATTGATGTCAAAGGGGGAGAGAGATTAATGTGAAAAAGGAAAGAGTAAGTTGAAAAAGGAGAATAGTAAGATGAGGGGGAGAGAAAGAGAAAAGAAAAGAATTGGTATGAAGCATAGTATTGAGGATAATGAGGATACTTTGTGTTGATGGTTTTTCACAACATGTGTTTCCATCAATGATAAAGGGAGAGATTATTGCAAGTATGTATAGTTAGTGTTGTCATTGATGTCAACAAGCTTCTGTTGTCATTGGTGTCAACTGTATGAGCAAGCGATTATTGAAAGAGTGTGAGTAGTTGGTATTGAGTTGATGTTGTCTCTAATAATTAGAAAGTGATGATGTTGCTGATATATTTCTGGTGCTTGGTTTCCAAGAGCTTTTGAGAAAATTTGAATATTAGAGGAAACAATGTGTTGTAAAGGTGTTCTAGCATACAGAGTGGTGTTCTAGTTTTGCTTTGCATTTCTTCTATGTTTAAGATTTGCTCATGCAGTTTGGATATGTTGATCAGAGGTGTTTAGAGGTGTTGCATTCAAACTTCGGCATGTTGGATCATTTTGCAAAGGAAGGTGTGTTCACTAGTGTGTGAACTGTGTATTGTGGAGGTGTCTAGGAGAAAGGTTTTTGCTCTGCATTTCTCCATAGAGTGGTTTCAGGTCTTGTGGTTCTAGAAGTGTGTTTATAAGGTCCATATCTACCTTTAATTTAATTTGTTCATGATTTGGTGCTCCTCAATTCATTTTCTTGGGTTGTGGTGTATGGAAGAGATGTTTGAATAAACTAGGTGTGTAAGTTGTTGCAGAGAAATTTGTTGGATTTCAGGATGTTTGTGGGATGTTCTAGATTGTGTTCAAGCATGGTGTGTGGTCCATGATTCATATTTGGTTTTGAGGAAGTGTGTACCTAAACATTTATGGGGTTAACACAGGTTCGACCGACCTTGGGTGTTTACACTAATTGCGGATTTGCTTCAATGATTGTGGAAGCATGGCATGGCATGCATGAAAGGTGTGTTGTGGTCTGCCTTCATTCCTTTTCACTGCGGGAATATTTTGGTGCCGACCTAATTTGAATTTACATGGTCAAGGTGTATTGTTGACCTTGAAGAATGTTTTCAAGGTTGAAGATGGTATAAATAAGTGTTGATTTGTTGAGGTAGAAGTGTGTGTGTGTGGTGTATGATGTTGGAAAATGTGCCTCAAATTACTGGCTTTATATTCCATTAGCAGTGTTATGGGTTTATTCCTTTATCAGCCTAATTGTTCCTTTTCAGTGGGACCTTATCCATAGTCCTCTCGATGGTCTGATAAGCTCTCTATGTTGGTGTTAACTCTTCATCGAAGAGACATTGTGTTATAGTTGAGACATTGGAAATAGACCCTTCGATGAGTCGATACCATTGTGGGAGTTGGCAATGACGTGGCAGTGGGGACCACATGAAGCGTTATGACCTTCATCTAAGGGACACCCTTATATCGGTGGGAGTCAATATATTGTCCCATCGATATGGTGATAGGTTGAACTTTGTGGGACCTGGAAGGTGCTAAGTGGGAGAATGGTGGATAAAGTTCATATCGGTGGGAGTTGTTTACTTCGATGGGAGTCTCTATGTTGTCCCTTCAATAGCTAATACAAAGCATTGGCTCTCCATTGTTGTAACATAATGCAATTGGTGGGAATCTATCTTGAGTCTCTTCAATAGTCTGATGCAGTGTGTTGGCAAAGCCTAGAGTGACAAAACTCTTGTCAAAGAGACACAAGGACTTTAGAGAGAGACTCTTTGGTGTCTCTTTGATGGTTTGACAAGGGCAGTGACAGTTAAATTGAAAGTGACTGTTTGCCTTAAGGAACTGAAACAAATATTTCTGGTATTGCTTGGAATGTAGAATGTAGAGTTTTTGCATTGGTAACTAAATGAATGAGTCTACATTGCAACTATGTAAAGAAATCATCGAGTTGTTCAGTTGAGCAGTGTGTGAGAGGCTAATCAAAGAAATATTTTGTCACCCTTTCTGGTTACTGTGAATTAACATCTGTGAAAGCACAAGTCTGCAACTCTGTATGTAAACATCATTTACTGTAATACAAAGTGACTTTGCTTGGTGTGTGGGTTTTTCTCCCATAAAGGGTTTCTAACATAAATCTGGTGTTCATTATGTGGTGTTGATTTCTGAATGTCTCTTAATTGTCTACTTTGTTATTCTAATTAATGTGCATCTTCAATGGACTGTAATTGAAATTGAATATATTATTTGCATTTCTCTTCTAAAAATTAGCATTAGGAAGGTGTTTCCACACTTAGCTTTCCTTGCAAGTGGTATCAGAGCCTAGCCAATTGTGTTATCCTTGTGGGTGAGTTGGGTTTTCTATGCTAATTTTGTTGAGTGAGAGTTTTGCAGAGAAATCAGTTTGAAATCTTATTGTAGATTTAAGATGGCAAGCACATCTGGAAGAATAGAAATTGAGAAATTCAACGGTAGAGATTTTGAGTTGTGGAAACTCAAAATGGAAGATTTGCTCATAGATCGTGAGTTATGGAATGTAATGTCCTCTACCAAACCATCAGCAATGTCACAAGAAGATTGGGATGCAATGGACCAGAAAGCCAAGGGTCTAATCAAACTATGCTTGGCTGATTCAGTTCTCTTGAATGTCCATGAAGAGAAGATAGTGAAACTTCTATGGAATAAACTTGGTGATATTTATCAAGGGAAATCTCTAGTAAATAAGTTATTCTTGAGGAAGAAGATGTACTCTTTGAAAATGGAGGAAGGAGCATCTATTGCAGATCATTTGAATGCATTCAATATGATTGTTGCTCAGTTGACATATGTGGGTGTGAAAATAGAAGATGAGGATCATTGCATGCTCCTGTTGTGTTTGTTCCCTGACACATGGGATCACCTAGTAATAGATATTGTGAGTACAACAACCACTTTCAAGATGGAAGATGTGGTTATTTTACTACTGTCAGAGGAAATGCGAAGGAAGTCTTCTGAGATGGCCAAGGAGGCCCTTGTTGTTCGAGGCAGATCCAAGGAGAAAGGCAAGAAGAAAGACACGAAGTCAAGATCCAAGTCAAAGAGGAGATCAAAGTCTCATGGTAAAAAGGCCAAAGTGAACTACTAGAATTGTGGGCAGACTGGACATATCTAGAAAGATTGCAAAGAGGAGAAAAAGAAGAAGAAGAAGAATAATTCTTCCAATAATGATTCTTATCAGAGTGAAGCAGATGCCTTCATTGCAACCTTGGTGACTCAGGCATCAGATGACGTTTGGTTGATTGATTCAGGTGCATCCATTCACATGACCTCTCATAAAGATTGGTTTTCAAAGTATGAAGAATACAATGGTGGAAGGGTGTAGCTAGGTGATGATTCTCACCTTGAAATTGTTGGCTGTAGAAGAGTCAGAATTAAGTTTCCTGATGGAAGAATAAAAGGAATCAATGATGTAAAGCATATACCAGGTCTGGATTGAATTTACTTTCTATAAGTAAGCTGAGTGATGTTGGCGTATAAGTTTCTTTCTCAAATGGTGGTTGTAAAATGACTAGAGGCTCAATGGTGTTGGCCAAGGGTACATGCATAGGCACTATGTTCAAGCTAGATGCACATGTTGTTCAATGTAACAGTGTCTCTACAAAGTCGAACAAAGCTGCTCATTAGAGAAGGAGAATCACATTCCTTTGGGTGTGAATTCCTTGGAGGTGAAACTCCCAGTAGAGAAAACCATGTTGTGGCATTAGAGACTTGGCCACATAGGGGAAAAAGGCTTAAAATCTTTGAAAAACAAAAACCTAGTTGAAGGGCTTGATGATTGTAACCTTGAGTTCGAATTTTGTGAACATTGCATTTATGGAAAGCAATACTGTGTTTCTTTTTACTCTAGTCCTCATAAATCTTTTGGCATACTAGATTATGTTCACTCTAATGTATTTGGTCTAGTGAATGTTCCTTCATTATCAAAGTCTAAATATTATGTTTCATTTATAGATGACTATTCAAGAATAGCATTTGTGTATTTTCTAAAAAGTAAATTAGAAGTGTTCAGTCAGTTTAAGGAGTTTAAAACCTTGGTAGAAAATTAGACTGGTAGAAAAATTAAATGCTTGAGGATGGATAATGGTGGTGAATTTTTTTCTGCAAATTTTGAAAGGTATTGCAAAGACCATGGGATTAAAAGGCATAAAACCACACCTTACACTCCACAGCAGAATGGAGTTGCTAAAAGGTTGAACAGGATACTGATGGAAAGGGTGAGAAGTATGTTGAGAAGTGTTGGTTTGGAGCAGAAGTTCTGGGTTGAGGCTGTTGCTACAGCATGTTACTTGATTAATCATTCACCTACATTGGCACTTGTTGACAAAACACCTTTGGAAGCATGGTCTGGTAAGAAGCCCTCTTTAAGACACATTACAGTCTTTAGCTGTGATGCATATGCATATGTGCCAAATGAGAAAAGATGTAAATTGGAAAACAAGGCTATAAAATGTATCTTCATTGGTTACAACATTGGTGTGAAAGGATACAAGCTTTGGAATCCTATTACTGAGAAGGTATTGTACAGTAGAAGTGTAATCTTTCATGAGCTGAAACCTTCTACAATGGATCTATAGTCAGAGATGAAAGAAGATAAGAAGAAGGATATTGTTGAAATCCCTCTTACTCCAGAGAAAGAAGAACTATGAATTCCAAGTGTACCTGATACTGAGGAGAGCTCAAGCAATTCTGAGAATTCTGAACAAGAAGAAAAACCTCATCCTATGCCAGTAAGGAGGTCTACACAAGAGAAGCGGCAACCTAAAAGGTTTGGATATTCTATGTTGGATTCTAGTTATGCCTATGCTTTGATAGCTAACACTGATGAGCCTAGGACTATAAAAGAGGCTATTAATATGTCTGATTCAGATTCCTAGTTGGAAGCCATGAATGAAGAAATGACATCTTTGAAAAAGAATGAAACCTAGGATTTGGTACCTCTGCTTGAAGGTCAAAAGTCAGTTGGTTGTAAATGGGTATTTAAAAAGAAAATTTGTCTGGATGGCAGTGTTGAAAAGTATACTACTACCCAGTGTTCCCAAAAATAGTCATAAATAGCCATTTTGGTAGCCTCCAGCCAAATTTTCAAAATTTGCAACTCCCTCCAAAAATAGGTCAACTTCCGAGAAGCATAACTTTTGATCCGGGTGTCTGATTGATGAACTGTTTGAAGCGTCAGAAAGCTTGTGAAGTGAACTATCATGCTAGAAATCCATAAATAGATTTCTATCAACGTTTCAAGATGTTATGGGACATTTTAGTGCCTCATATCTAATTTCAAAACTTTTTAGGGGACCTCACAAAATTGAAACTTTAATATCTTGAAATCTAGAAATTTACCAAGAATGATTATTTGACTATTCTGAAGCTTTGGGGAAAATTTTAGGATTAGTTGCTTTTCTGATAAAGACTTACTAAAAATAGTAAATTCTAGTATCCTTAGCCCTGTTGGAAACTTTGAAGGTTTTGAATCATTATTCAAGCAAATGGGTATCCAAAAACACAAGTTTTGAAAAGAAATGAAAACAAAGTCATCAATTTTAAATCAACATATTTTTTGGGTGATACAAGATTACCCTTACACCTCTAGATGCTCCTGTATTAGTTATTCTCAGGTAGAGGGAATTGATTATGGAGAAATATTTTCTCCTGTAGCTAAGCTGACATCTATCAGATTTCTATTATCACTTACAACAGCGTATGACTTAGAGATTGAGCAGATGGATGTGAAGACACTATTTCTTCATGGAGATTTGGAAGAAGAAATTTATGTCCCATCCTGAGCACTTCACTGAAAAAGTTAAAGAAAATCTAGTTTGCAAGTTAAAGAAATCTTTGTATGGTTTAAAACAATCACCTAGAATGTCGTACCAAAAGTTTGACACATTTTTTTGTCATTGGGATTTGTGAGATCAAAATCAAATCATTGTGTACTATAAAATTGAAAATGGTCATTTACTTATTATTGCCCTATATGTGGATGATATGTTGTTCATTGGAAATGGTAAGGGTATGATCTCTAATTTAAAATCTTAGTTAGCACAGTTTGAAATGAAAGATTTAGGTGTAGCTAGGTATATTTTGGGGATGGAAATCAGAAGGAATAGGGCAAATAGAAAACTTTGGCTGAGCCAGAGCAAGTATATTAATACTATCCTTGAGACGTTTAATATGATAGATTGCAAGCAGCTAGTTGTTCCAGTGTTGCATGGAACGAAGCTACTTATTGAAGATTGTCCAAAATCTCCTATTAAGATGGAGGACATGACTAAGGTGCCTTATTTGAGTGCAATTGGAAGTTTAATGTATGTAATGGTTTGTACAAGGCCAGACATTGCCCAAGTAGTGGGAGTACTTAGTTGATTTATGGCTAATCCAGGAAGACCGCATTGGAATGCTATGAAAAGAGTTTTTAGATATTTAAAGGGTACTACTGAGTACACCTTGTGCTATCATGGTAACTCTGCTAGATCTAAAGTTTAGTTAGCATTCATGGATATGTGGATTTTGATTGGGTAGGGGACATTGACAATAGAAGATCCACTAGTGGATATGTATTCACGTTGTCTGGTGGTGCAATTAGTTGGATGAGCAAGTGGCAGGCTCTAGTCACTTTGTTCACTACCAAGGCTGAGTACATGGCAAAAACTCATGCCTGTAGGGAAGCCATTTGGCTTAAACATTTGTGTTCTGACATTGGGTTTAATGCAGGGCAGATTACTATCTGCTATGATAGTCAGAGTGCCATTTATTAGGAAAAAAATCCCTCTTTCCATGTCAGGACAAAGCATATCGATGTTCAGTATCATTTTGTTTATGATATGGTGGAGGATGGAAAGGTTAATTTGGAAAAAGTGGATACTCTAGAGAATGTTGTTAATGCATTAACTAAGCCTATGAACACAGATAAGTATAGATGGTATACTAGTTCGATGGGCCTTGGGGCTTATGACATTCAGTAACTTTGAGCATTGGAAGAAGCTAGTAAGTTCTTCGTCAAGTGGAAGCATGTTGGAAAATGTGCCTCAAATTACTGGCTTGATATTCCATCAGCAGTGTTATGGGTTTATTCCTTTATCGGCTTGATTGTTCCTTTTCAGTGGGACCTTATCCATAGTCCTCTCGATGGTTCGATAAACTCTCTACATTGGTTCTAACTCTTCATCAAAGAGA
Source organism: Cunninghamia lanceolata (assembly GCA_027924645.1). Taxonomy (NCBI): domain Eukaryota; kingdom Viridiplantae; phylum Streptophyta; class Pinopsida; order Cupressales; family Cupressaceae; genus Cunninghamia; species Cunninghamia lanceolata. Next base: position 7,522,408 of record BSBN01001001.1, on the reverse strand, counting down.
CATTGTGTTATTGTTGAGACATTGGAAACAGTCCCTTCGATGAGTCAATACCATTGTGGGAGTTGGCAATGATGTGGTAGTGGGGACCACATGAAGCGTTATGGCCTTCATCGAAGTGACACCCTTATATCAATGGGAGTCGATATATTGTCCCATTGATATGGCAATAGGTTGAACTTTGTGGGACCTAGACAATGCTAAGCGGGAGAATGGTGGAGAATGTTCATATTGGCAAGAGTTGTTTACTTCGGTGGGAGTCTCTATGTTGTCCCTTCGATAGCTGATACAAAGCATTGGCTCTCCATCGTTGTAACCTAATGCAATCAGTGAGACTCTGCCTTGAGTCTCCTCGATAGTCTGATGCAGTGTGTTGGCGAAGCCTAGAGTGACAAAGCTCTTGTCGAACAGACACAAGGATTTTAGAGAGAGACTATCTAGTGTCTCTTTGATGGTTCGACAAGGGCAATGACAGTTAAATTGAAAGTGACTATTTGCCTTAAGAACCGAAACGAATGTTTCTGGTATTGCTTGGAATGCAGAATGAAGATTTTTTGCATTGGTAACTAAATGAATGAGTCTACATTACAACTGTGTAAATCAATCATCAAGTTGTTTAGTTGAGCAGTGTTGAGAGGCTAGTCAGAGAAATGTTTTGCCGCCCTTTTTGGTTACTGTGAATTAACATCTATGAAAGCACAAGTCTACAACTATGTATGTAAACATTATTTACTATAATATAAAGTGACTTTGCATGGTGTGTGGGTTTTTCTCCCATAAAGGGTTTTCCCATGTAAATCTGATGTTCATTATGTGGTATTGATTTGTGAATATCTCTTAATTGTCTACTCTGTTATTCTGATTAATGTGTATCTTCAATGGACTGTAACTGAAATTGAATGTACTATCTACATTTCTCTTCTAAAAATTAGCATTAGGAAGGTGTTTCTGCACTTAGCTTTCCTTGCATATGAGATGTGAGTAACAATGTGGTAGAGTGCGAAGTGCAGTGCGAACTTTCATGTGTTAGATTACTAGATGCAGTGAGCAGAAGGTGTCTACAATTCTTCAATATGACTATGAAAGTTTTGGTGATGTTGTGGTGGACCTCTCTATTGCATTGAGATGGTTTTCTCATTGTAACATTTTTCTCTATCTTCTTTTCTGTTTTGGCAGTGAGCCTTTCTTTTTGGCAGTGAGCCTTTCTTTTAGGCAGTGAGCATTCCGGCAGTGAGCCCTATTGTATTTGGTGTTGATATTACTTTATATTGTGAGCTAATCCTCATCGTGGTTTTTTCCTTTTTGGGTTTTCCATGTAAATCTGGTGTCTCCTTGTGTATGTTGTTTAGTTTATGTTATTTGTTTCCATGCTTAATCATCTTAATAGTTTAAGGGTTAATTAAATTAATGTGGATCTAAATATGTGTAAGGGTTTTGGAATTATAAGTTACAACTAATTCACCTCCCCCTCTCAATTATCTTGTGCATTCAACATATATATCTCTATATCCACTTATATCTACTTATTACATATGCAATATGTTTCCTTCACTATATAGCTTTGTAGGGCATAGGGACATGTACCTAGTACATGTCTCATATGTTTCTAGCCTTCTATAGACATTGCATAGCTCCTATTGTTACCAGATTGCTATTCTTCTACTTTTACAATGTTGGCCCCATGTCTTCTATACTTTCTATTGAGTGTAGGATCTTCATAATGGGCTTAACTCATGGTTCCCTTCTATCTTTTCACCATGTCTCTATTAGATTTCCCTTTTAGGTTTTCAACCTAATAATGGATTTGATTAGACCACCCAAATGATTTTGAGTTTGATAAATTAATTCACAACTTGTTTTTGATCTTGCCAACATCATCCCCAAACTTGAAACCCTATCTCATCCATAAGACATTTAGGTTCTAATCCCCCAACCAAAAAGTGCTAAGTGAGACCCAAAATTTCAAAATTTGCCATAGTTTTCCCTCAATTGGGTAGGATGCTTTGTAATTGGACTTGGGTGGATGGGTAGGCATTGTCCCACTTTTATCTAGCCATAGTTTTCCTTCAATTGGGTAGGATGCTCTAATATTGGACTTAGATGAATGAGTGGGCATTGTCCCAATTTAATAGGGAATTAGATCAAACCACCCAAATGGCTTCCAATTTGATAAATCAAATCACAAATCAGTTTTGATCCTATCAAAATTATCCCTGGACTTGAAATGCTATCTCATCCTTGATACATTTAGGTTCTAATCCTCCAACCAAAAAGTACCAAGTGAGACCCAAAATTTTAAATTTTTCCCCAAGAATTTTCCATTGTTTTCTTTCAATTAGGTAGGATGCTTGAATATTGGACTTGGATGGATGGGTAGGCACTGTCCCACTTTGATCTAGCTCTATAAATTTGTTATAGGGAGATCTCAACCTCAAACAATTTTGAATCCATCTCTTGAAATGTAAAAGGGTCTAATTTAGTGCCATGGGAAAAGATGAGGTTCTTAGTAATCTCTAGGGTATCTATTATTTAAGCCAAATGAACACTAAGTGCATTACTCAAATCCTTCATTTTGGCAATTATTTGAGCTCTTTGATCTTGTTTCTACTAGTATTGAATGTGTAAATTATCCATTGTCTATGTCTATTATCCATTAAGATCAATGTTAGGGTTATAAGAAGCATAGACTTGTAAAAATTGCTTCTCTAGGGTATTTGGTTCATTGGTGGTCACTAACCAGCTTAGGGAATATTGACATAGAGTGGAGGCATTATTGTAGGCCATTTCAAACTTCCTCATTTCAATCAAGAGTTCATTCCTTTTCAAACCAAGTTATGTTTTGTTGTATCAAATTTTTTGTTTCTCATATTCCTAGATTGCCTATTGTCTCATTAATGTTTATCTCTATTCTAAATAATTGACCTATGTGAGTAGGCCTATACTGGTCCTTCTAGTTGAATTGTAGTGTTGTCTATAGGATCTACAACCAATTGTGATTGATTTTGTGTGATTGTGTTGGCTAGTTTACTCATCATTTCCTCTATGTTCACACAATGGTTCATCCAATTTTTTCTAGCATTCATTTCTATAACATCTAATAGTGGCCCTAGAGAGAAGTAGAAGTGATAATACTAGGTATAGTACCCACAGGGGTGTGTTGTTTTTTCCATGCTATAAATTCTCTAATCTTACTTAGTGTGTCCCAAACCAGTTGTATTGATGTGCCAAGCATGATTTGTTTTCTATTTTGTTTTGTTCCTCAACCTTTTGGTTGCCTTCTTGTTCTACCCCTTATTTATTGTTTCTTCCTATTTATTTTTTCCTTTTATATTAATTGGATCATTATCCTCAATTGGGTCTATCTTGTTTACTCTTCATCACTTCGGGTACCCATAACTATATCTAGGGTTGGTTGGTCATCCTAATTTTCCATTCCTTTATTTTTCAATAGTATTCTCCTTTTGTGCCATGTTCTTTTCTAATTTTATTTGGCCTTGTTGTGATGTGTCACCTTTTCCTTGGGCTTCTTTTGTTTGTGTAGTGGGAGCAAAGGTTACAACCTACCACAATTCAATATTTTGTGCTTCTTAGATTTCCCTCTCAACAAGAAGTTTATGGTATGCAACTTTTATTGCTTGTACTAGACCTCCTTTTGTACATTTTTGGTAATTGTATTTAGCTTCTTTTGGCCCACATGCACAAGAGTCTCTGCTCTTTATTTTGTCTATAGTTCTTTAACTTGAAATTTTTATGGCTATTCCTATGTTGAAGGAGAAACTCCACCACCTCAAAAGCAATACATATTGCATTTCACATGGTGATATAAGGAACTAAATATGATCTCTATGAGGCACAAATGAAGCAACTAATGGATGATCTCAACAAAACAAAGAAAGGTAAACATGATTTTTGCTATGGCTCATTATTGAAATGTTTAGCACTATATTTTTTGCAAGAAATTTTGGGGTATAGGGAATACAAATTTGGGATCAAAATAAGATGGGGAAATAATTGTTGGAAAACATGAATTCCTATAGAGATAGGGGGTACATAGCCACATATAACACTTGTTTTGAGAGTTTGAAGCAAAATCTAAAGGATACATAAAGATTGCTTGTTAAGATAGTCAATAAGTATCAAAATGACATAACTTTCATAATAGACATTGACTATACCTATCTAGAGGTAGTAGAACTTGGAACTACATCCGTGCCCCCTACCATATGAAGTTCTAGAAGACATGCTAGAAGTAATGCCAAAACTTTACTAGGTACCCTAAGGATCCAAAATTACCTAGATTTGGGACTTGGAGAGAATTTTTGGATATAAGATAAAAGGAGGAGGTAGTGGGAGAAATAAAGAAAAATAAACTAAAAGTACAAAAGAAAACTATAGCAAAAGAAATTCTAGTTCAAATAACAATGATTAGAATTGAGAACACCATATGATAGACAGAGGTAAAGAAAAAGTAGATAAAACCTATATAATGTCTAGTGGATTTAGTTCTTCAAGTCCAAGGATACCACATGAATCTCCATGGTTTGAAGTTAGAAACTCAAAAATTAAGTCTACACATTGAGTGTTGAGAAATTAGAGGAGAGATCACCACAATACAAGATAACGGGTAGAAGAGGGGAAAAATAAGAGGTTGGAACCTCAAATAAAGGGAAGGTAGATAGAAAACTAGAAGAGAAAGTAGCTTCACCTCCATGATCACCACATCAAGTTTCACTACAATCACTTGTACATATGAGTGCTCAAAAGAAAAAGGTGGAAGAAGATCCATCACAGATGATAATGAGAAAGAAAGCCAAGGCTAGGAGAGGCATGGTACAATATGCAAGTGGTGAGTCCTTAAAATAAGACTCATTGGAACAAGAAAAAGTCCAAAAGGAGGAACAACAAGTAAGAAAACAACTACAGAGAAAAACCAGGTTGGGTCAAGGGAAAATTATGGAAAAAGAAGTGGCTAAGGAATGGAATCTATATAGATTTTGTATTTGCAGAGTTTCTTATTCAATGCAAGAAGATATTTAGAAATTTTAAAATAAATAACTTTAAATGAAATAAAGAGTAGACACTCTTGTATAGGTGGGGCACAAGGAGTTAAATGTAGTGACCAAAAAACTATAAAAAGGGGTAGCAAAAGCAACAAAAGTTGCCTACCATAGATTTCTTGATGAGATGGTAATTTGAGAAGAACAAAAGATTGAATTAGAGAAGGATGTATCCTATTTTCCCACCACAAAAATAGAAGAGGCCTAAGGAAAAAATGACACATCACAAGGCCAAACAAAAATAGACAAGGGCATGGAACTGAAGGAAGATAATCTCATGTGAGAAAACTGAGGAACAATCTATAGAGGGAAAAGAGAAGGAACTAGAAACTTAGGATGACTAATCGACCATAGATATAGATATGGGTTCCCAAATGATAAAGAGAAAATAAAACAAATCCAATAGAAGATAATAAGCCATAGGTTGATATAGAAGGAAAAGACATAACGGAATAAATAGTAAATAAGGAGGTGGAACAAGAATGTAGATAGAAGGTTAAGAAATAAAAGACAAACAAATCATGGTTGACGCCTCAACATAACTATATGGGGACACACTAAGTAAGATCAAATAATTTCTAGTATGACATAAATCACACACCTTTCTGGTCACTATTTCACCCAAAATTATCACTTCTACTTCTCTAGAGCCATAAGTGGATCTTGCTAACTCACTCCCATATAGAAGAATGACTTAGCAGATGTCTATAAACAAGTACTAGAAAAAATTGGATGGGTCGATTTGTGAACACAAAGGAAATAATGAGTAAACTGGTTAGTAAAATAACATAAAATCAACCACAATTAGTTGTAGCTTCTATAGACAATGTGTTAAGTAGAAAAAGAAGGGGGTGAATACAAAGTATGTGAGTACACTAGTTCAAACCCTCCTTTCACTACAAAATTCAAGGACAAAACTGAGCCAAGTCACTTCAAGATGCAAGAGGACTCAGCTACTGATTTTGTGCTCTTGTTTGTAGAGGAAATATGTGATTCAACCAAGCCTCTTATCAAACCCTAGGCCAATCAATGTACTAAACCCTAGAATTATGATAATCAACCTATAATAGAGAAACAAAAACAACAAATCACGATCTGAAAGAACCAGGGTGATTAGTGAGATGTCCAAACCTATCCCTTAGAAGTTGAAATGTTAGAAGACTATGGGGTTAGCACCCGAGTCCAGAAAGTTTTGATCTCTAGAAGCTCCAAATTGTAAAAATGTCACAAATGATGCTCTGATGTTGAATTCAGGGTTTGTTTTGTCTGCTAGACACTGGGGCTAGCACCTTAGTCTGCTATAGAGGAATTTCCAAACTCTGTTTTTAGATCCCAAATCTTTATCCTTCAGACAACCTCCCTATACCTTCACTTTTGTAATTCCTGCACCTATAATCTACACACATGAAGAAATGGAGTTTGGGGGTTATAGTGCTTAGGGATCTCAATCAAATCCTGGGTTAGCATTCAAGATTTTCCAATATTGTTGTTAGAGAGAGAGTGTGCCCTAGTAGGGTAGAGGCTAAAGATAATCCAAATGATGATGAAATGATTCAAACATAGTGATGTCACCTTGGTGGTGAAATCCTTAGGAGGATGGAGATTCTTCAACTCATAAGGATGTTGATGATGATTCTAAATCTGCAACAAACATAATACTAACACAAATCTGCAACAAACATAATGAATGCCTTGAATGCTCCTTTTCTCAATATCATAAATTTTCTATCATCAAATTGTCTACCATCAACCTAGTTACAAATGAATTCAAACACTTGCTTATACATGCTCTCCCATTAAACTTTTGCAAATTAGTTGAAAGAGCCGACAAGGGAGGACCCATTTAAGAGTCCTATGCTGACATACATTTGATTTTACCCCAACCAATTAGGGTAGACTTGGGTGCAAGTGCCCAAGTCCTAAAGGGCTTTTTGGTTGAGACTTAAGATTTAAATGGGCCTCTAGCTCCCATTTGACCTAGGTTTTGGGGGATTTCTTATTAGGATTAATTATTTGCATGTAGAGTGTAAACACTGGGACCTAGGAGCTAAACTAGGAGGTAAAAAGTCATGTGTCCACTTTTTACTCCATAACACAATGGTGTAGCACAACTACAAGGAGTAGTACAGGACCATCTCACACATGTTATTATTTAGCATAGAGACAAACATAGATGACAACATGAGATCTAGGACTATGAGAAATAAACAAAACATAACTTGGTGGGAAAAAAGAGTGCATTGTTGACTAAAATGAGGAAGTTGGAACTAGGCTACAATAGTGCCTCCATTCTATATCAGTATTCCCTAAGCTAGTTGGCAACCACCAAGGAATAGAGGAATGAATTAGATGCCCTGGAGAAATAATTTTTACAAGTCTTTGCTTCTTATAACCCTAACACTAATCTTAATGGACAAAAGTGATAGGAAATGGATACTTTACACATCTAATACTACTAGAAGCAAGATTAGAGAGCCTTGATAATTTACAAAATTAAGGATTTGAGCAATGTACTTAGTGTTCATTTGGCCCAAAATACAGATGCCCTAGACATTGCTAAGAACCTCATCTTTTCTCATGGTACTAAATCAAACTCTTCTACTTGAGGAGATGGATTCATAATTATTTGAGGTTAAAATCTCCCTAAAAAAATTTAGAGAGCTATATCAAAGTGAAACAGTGCTTACAAGTCCATCTAGGTCCAATACCAGAGCATCCTACCCAACTAAAAGCATATTGTGGTAGGTTTTTGGGGCAAATTTTTAAATTTTGGGTCTCCCTTGGCACTTTTTGGGTGAACATTTTTGTTGGAGGATCATAACCTAATCATCTCAAGGACAAGACATTCAATTTGTGATCCTACCAACATCAATCCTAGGAATGGAACCAATTGTTGACATAAAATCTTAGATATGCAAATTCAATTAACATACTAAATCAATCTAGAAAATACACACATATACACCCATAGACATTATATGATAAGATTATATATGTATATATGTATATACATATATACATACATACATGCATGCATGCATGCATACATACATACATACATACATACATACACACATACATACATATATACATACATACACACACATGTATAGGGTGAGATATTTAGGTTTTGATCTTACCTACATCACCCTCAACAATGGAACCAAATGTTGACACCAAACTTAGATAGAAGACTGGTTTTATATTATGTTTATGTTTTACCTCAATGTGATATAATAAGGAAGAAGAACTTATATATGAAGATGATTAACACAGCAAACCAAAAGAAAATACACATGCATATACACCCATAGACATCATATGATAAGATCACACACACACACACACACACACACACACACACACACACACACACACACACACACACACACACCTCCAAGATCATATACTTGATATCTCTTACACAATGTTATCATATATTCATCATTCTCATTATATTCATATATATCTCTTCTCTCTTATTCCATCTATTTATCTCTTTATATCTCTATATCCACTTATTACATATGTGGTATGTTTCCTTCACCATATAACTTTAGATTGCATAGGGACATGTACCTAGCATATGTATCATATGTTTCCATCTTTCTGTGAACACTACACAACTTTTCTTGTTACCATATTATAATTATTTTGGTTCTGTAGTGTCAACCTCATGTCTTCTTTGCTTGTTACCAAGTATAGGATCTTTACAATAGACTCAACTTATGGCACCCTTATAGTTTTTCACCATAATTCTCTATTAGATTACTCTTTTGGGTTTTCAACCTAATAGGGGATTAGATCAAACTACCTAAAGGGTTTTCAATTTGATCAATCAAGTCACAACTCAATTATGATTCTGCAAATAATACACATTGTCCTAAAATGGTTTAAGAAATCCTTTAAATAAAAATATAAATATTTTGTAATTCAAAATCATATAAGGGAGTAATCATCTTAGAGCATAAGGACTAAAATCTTATAACATAGTCATTAATGTGCTTGTTTAGTCCTTGGGAAGACTCAAATAAATTGATAATGATAACTCTAAGGACCATATTAACTTTGAATTTCATTAGGAACACTTTTATAAAATCATCAAATATGTGAATAGACCCTTGAGGAAGTGAATAAAACCACCCAACAACATAATCCTTCAATTCCTTTAGAAACAACTTAGTTAATAATTTATCCTTGAATATGGAAAGTCTATACATGTAGCTATAAAAGATATCAAATGTGTGTTTGGGTCACCTTTACCATCATACATTGAAAATACCACAAACCCCATAGGGAAGGGGTGGGTAGAAATCTAATATGATTGTGGTTTATGTATAACATCCTTGGATTCTTCACTATCTTGTCCATTTTGGTTAGCATACACTTTTTTTCTACTTGATTTGTCTTGTGAATTAATGCATCTAAGGTGGAAGATTGAAAGATAATTGGTGAAGATTGGGGACCACTATGGTGTACTAAACATATATAGGAATGGGTGTGAGAGGTAAGAGGGACATAAGAGGTGATAGGTTGGGAAAGAGGCATGGAAGAGGAAAGATAATGAAGGGTAAGAAAGGGTATGGACAATGGGATAGAATGAAGGATAGACATAGCATGAGATGGAGTGGTGGATGTAGGAGTGGGTTGACTAAGAGGGGTTGTGATCTAGGCTGGGTAATGGTAGATGAAATGGGCATACAGCTATAGTGCATCATATGTGATGCAAGTGTCTTGAGGGGAGTGTAGTTATGATGAAGGCAATATGGAGGTCGAAAGATGGAAAAGGGGAAGATGCTATGTGGTGGGACACTATTAGAGGTAGGGTTAACATTGTAGGGATGAGTGGTGGTAATGGAATGAACAATGATAGAAGAGGGACAGGAGGTAGATGCACTAGCCACAATAGATGAAGCAATTTTAGCAATAACAACTTGTAAGATATCTAATCTAAATAGCTTCTTGATGAACAAGTTGTGAATCATATTAGCTAGTTGTATTGGATTTTTAGTATTATCCAAACTAGTAAGCTCATTTGTAAAATATTAGTTGCCCACATGAGCATCATGATCATAATCTTGATTATCCTCTTAGTTGTTCTTGAAACAAAGCAGAGGTATGAAATATGCTTCCTGCACTAATTGATGAGAGGAGATATATGTAAAAATTAAACTAATCACATAGTTACAAGGAAAACACAAAAGCAATATACCATAACATAGTGACTTATGTGGGGAAAACCCTTTTAGGAGAGAAACCCCACACTCCAAAGAAACTTGATGTATTATTAAGTAATCAAAGGTTACAATACAATCATAGAGTGACCTAAGACTTAATAGGAGTATCACCAAGTAGAGATCTAGAGTAATTCTAGTAGAATAAAAATACCTATATAACTTAGTATCAAAACCTCCATCTCAAGCACCTAATAAATAGGAGATGAAATACATGAAACCATCAAATGGTAATTAGGAAACCATGAGCTAAAACCACCCAAAGTGTGAGCTAAATCCCAAGATGAGTCCACAGACTAAAAATAACATATTCTTTCCACCTGTCATAAGATTGTCATAATCCACTCACCAACTTGGGAAATCCATTTTGGCCCCATTATCTCCATTCAAAGATTCCTTATGACTTGTCATAACATGCATCATAAGTTGGTTGACAAGTGTAACTCCCTCTTATAGCTCTTTTACATGTCCTAGATGCTTTTACATTTCCAATTTGAGAGGCCCAACTTCTGGAGGTCATAACTTTTGATTTGGTAAACTGATTGGGTCCCTTTTTTAAATTGTAGATCTTGAAGAGGTCCACATCATAGGAATCTAGGAATTGATGCCTAACAACCCAGAATATTTATTTTGACCAAAAACACCTCTATAGCGTATAAATTGAGTTTTTCTATTCTATAGCTTGAAAATTACATTGTTTGTAATCTTAACATTAGGAGCAAGGTTGAGACACCTTTCCTAATAGTTCTTAACATGATAATAATAATAAATTCTAGTCTCATTGGATTGGGAAGCCATATTCGGGTTTAAATGAGCAGTCCTTCTCAATGGAAGATTAAGATTTTGAGTAGCTCATGGCATAAACAAAATATATGAAAATAAAGCTTAAAATACACTTTCATATTAAAAATTAAAAATACCAATTTTATATTAGATCTAAAAATGAAAATCTAATGGTATAGTAGAGAGTGGGCAAAAAGAGATAGTAATCATTGAAGCTTAAGCCCTAGAAATAAGATGAATATCAATGAAAGGAACACAAAACCCTTGCAAGATTTAAAATAAGATAATATAATAAAATGTAGATCTAAAAAACTTAAAACTACTAAAGGTATAAACCCTTAAGACCTTAGGGTCATTTACAAGTAGAGGGGTTCACCAAAATTGTAAAGGAATATAAACTTTTCCTATACTTAATCTAGACTAATCCAATAAAATGCATACACATAAGAAAAAATAACCTAGATTAATTCATGACTATTGTGGTTGTGATGATTGAAAATTATATATTATATTAGGAAAGTAAATGTCATGGATAAGGTGTACTTAACTCTAGATAAAGGAGATAGATCTGATGTGGTGTTGACTCTGATGATTTGATGTTGGAAAACAAATAACTAGAGTGTATTTTTTATCCTAGATTCTATGAAAGATTTGTGTCTTTGTCTAGGTTGAGTCCATGGGTTTGGGAGGATTTTGTAGGCATGAATCTGCTCTAATAGTCATGGATCTAATCATGCAATTTATGCACCTCTTCTCTTTGGTTTGCCAAATTCATTGATTTCTACTCTACTTGAAGATTGATATATAAAATACCTTTAGAGGGCTATCATAATGATAAGAGACATGTTCTCCTAGGTCAACCCTTAAAAATACTATCTTTATATTCATGATAAGGATCAAGAAGAATAAAAGCAATCATGTAGATGTCCTAGGATGATGTGATGTAAATTTAGATTATTCTTAGTTGCTCCCATTGAGGTGTTCCTAGCACACTCCTTTAAAATGCAAATGATATTTGAATGATGCTCATGGATGATAAATGATTGCAACTAAATGTCTTCAAGTACAAGGACATATCAATAAATCATGCAAATGTTTGTTTAGTTGGCTCAAACAACTAGTGGAATGGGTAGGATTCGACCAAATTTAAATTTGAATTTTGGAGATTCAAGGGTCAGATATGTGGATGTGGGATCAATGTCACACCTGAAAGAATGACCTAGGATAATAGAATAGTGAAGTTTGGTTAAGGAATAACTGTCTGGTTATAGGCAGTGTAATAAATGCAAGATGTGGAGTAAAGTGTGCAAATATAGATGGTATAAGGTAAAATGCATGAGAATGTGTGTAAGAGGGGATCACTAAAGATTAGAGAAGTGAGCCCAACTTTACACAAGATTGCAAAATTTGTTGATATGTAATTGCATTGAGGCATTCTCTCAAAAATGGACAGAAGACTAAATAAAAATTAACATGGATATGTAAATTTCACAATTACAATATACTAATACTCACAAATAAGTTATTATTTTTTATAATAAAAGATTAAACCTTAGGTTGCTACCACAATAGTGTGTCCCACTTATGGGACATCCCAATTTTTATCTGAAATTACATATTTTTAGAAAAATTAATGATTTAAGCCTTGAGGGGTTCCATCTAAACGAGTTTAATTGAAGGGGGTTAGATAAAACTCGTTATATCAAACACCCTTGGAAATAACCCCCTAGTCTTAAATCAAACTCTCGATGGAGTCTCCTCCACACCTATCAAAATGCTGACAAAAACCAATTTTGCTTCACCTTTTGGGGGATCAAATGAAGTCATTTAGAAATTCTATTTTGTAAGTATGTAGCCCTTAGTATAAGCTTTTCAAAAAGTATGATTTTGAATATATTTAATTTGATTATTATATTTAATTTCTATTTTCTAGTGAACATAGGTTTTTCATCGAACATCAAGGTCTCTATTCCACACATGTGGAAAAATAAAAAAATATAGGAAAGAAATTCTAAAAAATATCTACACACTAGGTATTGGTGTCCTTGTTTCAACAAAAAAGAAGTTAATTTGTATACATAAAGGAAAAAGTTATGTTGTATGGTATAAACCTACATCTGAATTATAATTAATCTAACTTCAAAAATTAATAAAAAAAATGCAACAAAAAATTATGTAAAAATATTTGCACACTAGATATTGGTGTTATAAATCTATGTTTAAAAATTTATAATTTTATCCTTTCTATAAAAAATTAAAAATATTGTTAACTATAAAAAATAAGTTATTAAAAGTTACATTAAAAAATTCAAAAAATATTTCTTAAAATTTTTTTAAAAATACATTTATAATCTTCACAAAAAATCTCAAAAATCACTAATTCACATCATCTTCAAATTCTTAACAGATTAGTTGCTATAGGTGTCAGAAAGTGAAAATTTGGTTAAAAATTGCTGATTTCAATATCCCACTTTGGTCAAAAAGTGGGACACAGTATTGTGGGATCACCCCTTGCTCAAGTTACATTTGACTAACTGAAGATTGATCTCTATGGATTGTTATATATATTTTTATATTATTAAAATATAAGCAAATTTAGTTAACAATATTTATGTAAAAAATGGGATAAATATTTAATTTTTATTCTATAGTTATTCTATAGTTATAATATTTATATAATGATTATGATTTACGTTTCTTTAAAGTATCAAAAACACAAGTTTTCCATTATCATGGCATGACAATGGTTTCTCTCTTTTACGTGTCCTTTATAAAAACACACATATCCTTACCCTTAAAGACTTAAATTGATTTTATTTGATTAAGTCTTATAAATCAATAATTGCTCTACATATTTTAAGAGTGAAAGTTATATAATATAGAGTTACAGACATGAGGGTAGTTGAGTATTATATTTATTCTTGTTTACTTGTTGAATTTTGACTCATTCTTTTAACTCTTTAAAAAATGGCATTTGATGGATATATGTTGAAATTCACATTGTTATTTTAATTTATTATGGAGGAAGAGTGAAAGTCATTTAAAAGATGTTTTCTATCTCCTTCTAGGGGATGTATTCAATGCTATTTTCCATTAGTAGTTGACCCTACTCAATCTATTTGTGAGATGCTTTTATGATTATAATACTTTATTTTAAATTCCATTTTATTTGTAATATTTGGGAAATTAAAAATGGTAGGCAAGGTGTTTGGTTAATAGGCAGTCTTTAAAAAATTAATAAGTGACCAAATTATTGATTTATTATATTTATTTTTATTTTATTTTGGTAATTATGAATAAAAGTGAGTTTTTGAAATAGTCAAACCCTTTTACAAAAAGACAACATAAATAGAGGGTGTCCCAACAACAAAACAAGACAAAACCAAATTTTAAGAGGGATGAAGTTTAATGGAGATCATCCAAAAACCAAGAACCCAACAACATCAAGTCAACAAAGACTATATTGTACCTAACCCCAAATGAGGATTCTTCACCCCCACCACCATGGAATTTTATTTTTATTATATTTTTTTTTAATTTTAATAGCAATAATTAGATTATACCAATTTTGGTACCTTTTCTAGTAGATTATAATATGATAAATAATTATATATTAATATTAGAAGTTACTCTTCCTTTAAGGAGTTACAAGTAGTGGATCTACCTAGTTCAATCACACCTTTTACCTAGCCCAATCACATCTTGGAGAGATTTGAACCTTGGTGGATAGTGTTAAATCAAAAAACATACTATCGTCTTCACTAATTAAACTATAACCCTTCAATTTTTTAAAACCTAAAATTATATTAATCTCATATATAATTATATTTGTAAATGAAAAAATTTAATCCCACACAATATATTAATAATAAAAATAATCTTATTTTTTAGGGAAATTATAATATCAAAGTAAAAATCAAGTTATTCCTTTTTATTTTTCCTTGGTGATTGCATATGCCCATACTTTTCTCTTAAACCACCTAGTGTCATTTTCTATTTATATTTATATTAGTCAAACATTGATTAATCCCTAGCATTCTTTCTTTCTTAATAGCCATTAAGAATTTTAATTAGGATAAGGTTTTAGTAAGGAAACTTCTTGTTAGGTAAGGGTATATGACTTTTAACAACTTGTTAGGAAAGGGCATATAACATTTAACAATTAATGAAAATAAAATTTTAGTAGATTTTTTGCAAGTTGTATTAGTTGAATGGAGGTTGCACTATATTCAAACCATGCACATGACAATATAAAGAATTGTGTTCCAATTCAAAAACGATTTCTTTGTAATTTGTTTCTTTCTAATTTTTTTTTTTTTTTTTTTTGTTTTACATGGTTGTCATTTAGTAGTTTTTTTTTTTAAATCGTTATAAATAATTTTATTTAATATTACAAAAGATTATATTACTTAATGAAGATAATAATTTTTATTTGAAAAAATATATAAAATAGATATTTTTACATTTAATATAAAGGAATTTGGTTGAATCTTGATTTTTTATTAAATTGTATTATTTAACAATTTTTTAAGATAATTGAGGGAAATAGCCACCCATCATTGTGGCAAAGAGTTAAGAACAACTCCAATATTAATACTAAGTGGGGAGATCCCCTATAACTCTCAAGTCTCATTGGAATGTCTCACTTCTGTTAGTAAGGTGAAACGAGATTTGAACTAGCGACCATTGTCCATATCTTTCAACAACTCAATCATCTTGTCTAACCCTAGGAGTGTATCATTCATCAATATTAAATCAATAAAAAATTGTGTTATATTTAATTTAATTTAATATAAAGTTAAGTTAATCAATTAAAATAAAATGATATTGTAAACAACTAAAGTTAAAATTCAAACCAAATAAAAAGCCGTATATGAATTACATAGAAAGAATTCAATCTTTTGAAAAAAATAATAATAAAATTCAAAGTGATAAATGATTTATTTCTTAATTACACCGAGAACCTATAGTGGCAGGGGGGAGAAGCATAGTAGAATAGCCTTGAATTCTTCACATACCTCCACATCCATATGGCCCACATAAATATATACAATTCCATGAAAAAATATGGAATCCAATTGACTTGAGACAACACCATTCACATAGAAATCATAGAAGATTTAAACTTTTTTCTATTATCATTGCTTTAGGAGATAAATTCATATCATTCTTGACCATTTTTTATTCTCAAGAAGACTTTACTATTCACTGTATGACAAAGAACACCAAAAAGAAACTTTCTTTCGACCTTAACCATCTTTCTATTGAGCCTCTAACCATACCATATCATCATATGTCTAGAGGGAGGGCAAATTATGTCAGCCCTCCCTTCATCAGAGTATTATAAAGTTTGCTTCGTTAGGAGATGGGGTGGTGGGGCAAATTACATAGGCCCCACCGAAACCTTGGACAAATGTTTACAGTTCTTACATTTTTTAAACTTTGCAAGAGGAGGAATTTCCACTAGTTCCTCCTTCATTTCATCTAGACAAAACGAAAATAATTAATTTTTACCTAAGGCAAGATATAGCTTGAGTCTTGTTGGTTCTTTTTCTTGCACTCCCTCAACTCTAAGGCATCAATAACACTATATGGATACAATGATCAAAATAACCCAGACAAAGATGAAAACCTATGGTCAAATTGAGGGCAAGGAAAGCCAATGAATAAGAGGGTGAATAAACCTCCTCTGCACTTTGAGCCTTGCCAAGCTTGAGAGGGTGTTCCCAGAGATATTTGAAATATGAAGAGAACAAATGGACAACCAAGAAGATCTCTAATTAAGGCAACTAGGTTAAATGGTATGTCACCATATGATAAACTGGTTAATTATCCATGTAAATGCACTCATTGGTGGTTTCTCTCATATCCATTAACCTAGAAAATATAGTATGCATAGGTCCTCTAAAGATTGGCATCAATTGCAAGTTCACATAGGGTTAACAAGCTTTAGAATACTGGACTTTATGCATAGGTGTAGGGCAGAAATAACTTACTAGCACTATGAAGATGATTTTCATTTTAAAGAGTGTTATGGTTGGGGTTTGCTCAAATATAGGCCAATGCCTAATAGAGGATTATAGAGTCACAGTTGCAGTAACAATTCTATCATAGTCTTACATACACCTAATAATCTAATTAAATGTTAATACATTGCAATGATAAAGACTTGCAAAAGGTAATAAATAGGACACTCATACTTAGTTATCTAGTCAAATACAACCAACATTTACTATTATTTATGAAAGGATTACTCCATTACTTGAATGAATACTAACATAAGAAAAATTTTGTATAGCAAATGTATACAAGAGAATCAATAATCCTTGATTATTAACTCTAAAAGACTGATTACATTTTGACATATGGATACAAGATGCATAGAATTACATGATTTTCACATAAGCCCCAAATTAGGGAAAGTATTTTGCTACAAAAAAGATAAAATTGACGACAAAGCTATTCCTATTTTCTCCTGGTCTACACTCCCACTAATTTTTCCAACACTTGGTAAAGATGAGAGTGTCCCTTTTATAGAACAAGGGAGCCTCTTACAATGCAACAGATGAGTGACACATGTCACCATCAAAGTCTCCAACTAACTCCTAAAACAAAAGATGACAAAACATAAAGATTTGTTAGGAGTGCAGTATATTCTAACTGGATGCCCCTAAGATGAAGCACGAGTGGTTAGGCATCTTTTGGGTCACCCAAATGTGATAGTCTTCACCCACCAAAGCTGAGGTATCAATCACTGCTAGATGCCACGGTGGAGATGAGTGAGCTGAAAGGGGTTGCCTGCCTAACTTAATTGACTCTATCAATAAGTGTTGGCCATTGGAAATTAAAAGTTTCCTTCACCACATTTTGAGAAACTACATGTAGTTGGAGAGGCCTACCAACGAAGCCTAAACCTCACCAAGTTGTTGGGGTTGGGAGGTGGTGTTCAAGGAACAAACAGGCTACCAAAGCAGCACATACATTTATTCTCGCAAGTAAGAACCATTCCCAATAAACCTATCATTGAAGGAAGGACAAATAGGATCAATTGCCAATCTTGTCCATCCCAAAAGAATCTCTACCATTTCTCTTCTTTCTAAAATTGCATAACTACAACCAAGAGAGAAAAACAATCTTCTTATTGAGATGGAGAACATGATGAATTCTTAGGAAGAATGGAGATAATACAGAGAAGATTGAATGATGCATTATGTGAATACTTAGTCTCCTTTTATAATCAAAATAGGTATTCAACACACTTGCTCAGTTTTTGATCTCTGCAAGATTATTTGGATTTCATCTTATCTTATATTTGTGCCAATTTAGAGTTCACACACTCTACACCTGTGATCCCATTCTTTGAAAACATCAAATATCAAAAAATGGTAAGGTATCCTTATTATATTATACCATGTACTTTTGAACCCATGAGGAAAATTCTTCTTTGGACGACCACCTATGCTACAAGACCTTCTCAACTTTTCTTAGGTGGGTTGTATACCGAGCATCCAAAAGTACCTTGGACTCCTTAACAAATTTTCCAAGATTGAACTCCAACTTCAGTAGCCTGTCCAACTCACCATTACATAAGATTAGGTCAATTTCATCCCCTAATGAAATGGATGAAATAAGACTTGGGATAATGTCATTTAATTCATTTCTCCACTTCTTAGATGTCTTTTCCACACCATTTGCCTCTAAGATAGGTTGAAGCAAATATTTTCTAGGGACTTGAATGCACCTAATTTATCCCTTAACATCACATCAAGCCTCCCCTAAAAATCTAAGATGTCATTCAGAAGTCTAATGACCTCAAAAGTATTTGATATGTCATTCTCATAGGTGCTCTGAGACTCTCATCTTGGAACTATCGACAGAGCACACTCTGTAGAAATTTGTAGTTATCCAACTTCTTCGCTTATCCATAGGATGAAAAACATTAGGCTTCAATTACTCTTAAAACACAATTCAATTCCTTCCTTAGCTTTATTGAATGCTTGAATGAGCTAATGCCTATGCCGCACACCACGAACTGTAAGTATCTTTGAATATCAGCCCTCGATCCTAAGGGGAATTGAAATCAATGTCTAGAACTTACTTAAACCTTTAGCACATGGAATTTTCAAAGCTAAGATCTCTATGATGAGTATATTGTGACATGGGAGGACACAGCTCGGATGAGGTCTCTGTTTCCTTGCCTCTTTAAGGGATTCTAGGAGGAAGCCTAATTTTAGAGGGGGAGATGTGAGGCCTAGCTAGCACTACCATTGAGACTAGGATGTGATACTAGTTTATAGTTGACTATTTTGATTATTGTGTCTAGATATGGTTTATAAGTTACTATTTCAAGATCATGGACTTATGTGCTTTGATATGCATATTTTATACATACATATGTGTGTGTGTGGACACTCTTATGGATCATAGATGGTATTAGATGATTAATTTAATTGAATGTTGTTAATTATGTAATTTTTGTGATTATGTTTTAATTTCTGAAAAAATGAATATTGTAGTTTAATTGTGAAAATTAATAAATATTTTATTTTAGACATTTTGGTTATTTAATATTTATATGTTTCTCTGGCTATCTTTTCCATGATATACTGATGTTCGAAATGGAGTTTTGCAGGTGGGCAACCTAGATCCTTTTAGTTTGGAGATATTCTCAAATACCCAAGTTTATTTGATTTTCTGAATTTTGTTGCGGTTAACTAGTGGTTGTGTGTCAGGGATATTTGGGTTAATTATCTTGGTCCTTTTATTTTAATTATTTATGTGGTTGAAATTTGATGGTGTGAAGGAATATAATTTAATGGTTATTAATTTTATTTTATTTCATTGAGAATGGTTATTTAAAAAAGTTGTACTATTTATTTTGTCTTTTAAACTTCCAAATTGGAAGATGAAAGGGGAATTTATTTGTGAAGAGGAATTTATTTATGGCAAGTTATTATATATTTCCACTATTATTTTGCAGGTTTCTTATTTTCCTTTTATGTTTTTAAGTGTGTTGTGTTTATGTCTTAGTGTGTTTTGTTGTTTGTTTTCTTTATTCTTGGTAGTTCTTTGGGTTTCCATGCACCTCCATCTTATTTAGAGTCTTAGTCTGCAAATTACCTTTCTCCTTCTCTTCTCTTGCTCTTTCTCCTAATGATGGATCATAGAGTGTGATCCAAAATGTTGAGGTAAAAACTCGCACACAGTTAATTCCTAAAATATGTAATTACAAGAGGAATTTTATTCATTCCTCATGTTGTGCATGCGTGCTTGGTCTTGACTTTCTCCTCTTTGTTTAATTCTTGTGCTAGGAGAAGATTGGATTCTTGGATTGGCTGAAAATAATGGTGATGGAAATAAGGATTTGACAGTGGCTGGAATTTCCTAGTTGTAAAGGATTTGCTAGATTAAAACCCAATTTCTTGGGCTGCTCCTAACTTGGACAACCAAGGTAGGGTTTGATAATTAATTTAATTTTTAGTTTTATGGAAGAAATTGTAGATTTTGTTGTGGTTTTTGTTGTATGTCAATGGTGTTTTGTGTGTGAGCAAAAGAATGAAATTTTATTGCAAATTGTTTGCAAACTTGTTGGCTTGAATGTGATTGGGGTTTGGGTCTAAAAAGGGAGTAGATCTCACTTGAGGGTTGAGAGCCTCCCTCGTGTGGGTTGAGAAAGGCGTGGAGCCTCTCTTGGGGAAGTTTTGTGGCAGATTTTCATTATGGTGGATGTGGGGGTTTTGGTGGTTGGAAGGGTTGTGGTGTGGAGGTGTGTATTGTGGCTTGGATGGAAGGGTTGAGGTGTTGTGGAGATGGTTGTGATTTGATTGATGGATTTGTGTTGTGGGTTGTTATGGAGTGAGAGTTTGAAGGGTGGTGAAGATGATTTTTGGTGATGGAATTATATGTTAAAAAAAAGAATTATTATTGTTATGATTTAATCCCTAGGAAGGAAGGGAATCCCCTTTCTCCCCTTTTGTAAGAATCTGAAAAGGGTTCTTTGTGTGTGAGTCAGCCTATGTGAAATCTAGTTTTAAAACTTATTTTTATTTGTGGTTTAATTTGTGAATTTCAATTTGAGCATTTGAGTTTTATCTCCTGCTCAGGGGTGGGCTTGGATGCCAAGCCCTACGGTTGGGAGGAGAGTGGGATTGGAATGTTCATTGTGTGTGCATGTTTTATTACAACCAACTAGATATTGAGCTAGCTTGCTCTGTTTCAATGGATGATCAAATCTATCTTGATAATTATGATTTGGGATATAAATGTATTTCTGTGGAAAAGAAAGATATTTATATCAGATTATATGCTTGGTTAGAAAAGAAATTAATATCTATTTTATATCCGGTTATTGGCTTTGTATTTTCCATTAGAATGGTTATAAAAGTAGAAGAGTTTTGTTGTATAATTCTAGCTATTTTCTGTAGACACCTGAAAATAACTTGCCCCCGCAAGCTGCTTTCCCGCATCAACCACATCACTAATTTATCCTTTACCAATTAATTAAATAAAATCAATTTATTTAATTAATTTATCCTAAGCCATTTATCCCTAACCATTCATCTTATTCATCCCATGTAATGAATTAATTCAATTAATTTGTTACTATACCTTACAACTTCATTCCTCATTAATTAAATAAATATGCCTAATATTTATTTGGATGATTTATCCATCTTCCTAATCCTGATTAATTAAATAAAACATGATTATTTAATTAATCTCCCCTATCCTATAGCCTAAACCTAGCCTAATTGAATAAATAGCAATTATTTAATTAGCTACCCTAGCTTACATAACCCCTAGACCTAAATTAATTAAGTAAACCATTACTTAATTAATTTTAACCTCTAATTAGCCTCCTCACTAATTTCCAACAGCCATATTAATTAAGTTAAACACTTAATTAATATGGTCAAACCATCATTAACCCTTATCCCCACACACTTTGAATAAAAAGTAATTTTTTATTCAAAGGGGGTCACATGACCTTTCCACCTCACCTTTCCTTTTCCATGTAAGAGCTCTTTTTAATGCAAAGAGCTCACACATGTGTTTTCCAAAAAGATGTACATGTGTCACATGTCCTCACACTCACCAATAAACTTTAATTTTTTATTCATACCATCCCCCACAAAAATGAATTTTTAATTCATTGACAAGTCCTAATCATCCTCACACTCTCCCATGGAAATGAATTTTTTATTCATTCCTCATCCTTCCCAATGTGAATTTAAAATTCACAAATAATGGGAGCCATCCATTATTGTTGATCACATCTCTACCCTTGATCTCATCTCTTCATCTCCACCATTGATCTCAACTTTGAATCTCCACCGTTGGATTCAAATCCCTCCAAAAATTTCTCTAAATACAACCCTCACCCAAGCCATTTTCATCTCATTCTATGGCATCACCACTATGCCAAAATCTCTCTAGCCATCTCTCAAAGCATCCTTACATGCCAAAATCCCTCTAGTCTAATCTCTCTCTCTCTCTCTCTCTCTCTCTCTCTCTCTCTCTCTCTCTCTCTCTCTCTCTCTCTCTCTCTCTCTCTCATATCCATATCCAAATCTCTATCCAATTCATATCCAAAATATCATCTCAATCCTTAGTCAAATCCATCACTATATCCATATTGTGTTGAAGAGCAAGAGCAATCCACAGACACACTATTTCAACTTGGGTAAAGCTAGGAGCTACTTGGGTGCAAGCTTCTCCACCTTATCATGGAGTGAAGAAGACTTGAAGACTTGTAAAGGTATAAATCCACTCTATTTTGTGTTTCTTTCATGTTTTTGTGTCTTTTAAATCTTTCCTCGTCTTCATTTGGCACACTTGGTTAGACCCCTAGTCCTTAACTAACCTCTTTTGTGAGTGTTTTTGGAAGATTTTGACATTGCAGGTTGGATTAGCAAACTTTTTTCTCGTAGTCGTGCCTTCTATTCATGGTTCAACACAAACAGACTCTATTTTAGTGTCATATGTCCCCGGATTAATGTCATCTATCCCCAGATTAGCATCATTTGTCCCTAGATTAGTGCCATATGTCCCCAGATTAGCACCATCTATCCCCAGATTAACACCAACTATTCCCAAATTAGTGCCATTTGTCCCTAGATTTGCACCCAACCCTTTGTGTCTAGATTAGCACCATCAATCCATAGATTAGTGTAATCGGTCCACAGATTAGCGTAATCGATCCACAGATTAGCACCATTTGCTCCCAGATTAGCATCATTTTGGTACTTCTTGTAATGCATCTTGTTTGTCTGTTAGCACTTTTTGTCTCTATTTTAGCACAATTGGTGTCTATTTTAGCACCATTTGCTCTTTGTTTAGCTCTATTTGTCTGTCTGTTAGCTCCATCTATCTCTGTATTAGCACCATTTTTCTAACAAATTTTGCAAGTCTGTGAAAGGCTCTAACATATTCTTGCAGGTACTAAAAACATTTTTCCAAGACTGATTTATCAAACTACTAACTTCTTTGGTGCAAATTTGCTTGTCAAAGTGTGTTTTTATCACTAATTGTAGTTGCACTAAAGTTAGAGTAGTGGGAAATTTATCTAGTTTGATTTGTCTTGTTTTCTTGTAGATGCATGCTATCGCCTCACACCTTAGGGTGATCTTGGGGATCAAAATCCTAATCGTAAACTTTTCTTTCTTTTAAGTGTATCCCAAAGGGGTTACCTTTTTTTGCATATGCTCTCCCCTCTCACCTAGTGCGATCTTGGGTGATCAAAAGCAAGAGGTAACTTCTTCTTAGGAGGCCTGCTTGGGGATTTCATCACCCTAAGGGATGACCTCAGCCATGTGCACCAAAGGAGTATATCAAAGGGGGGAGAAGGAAAATTGTACCCCAATCTAGTTGCATTGTCATTGGGACAACCTTGGGGCCTCGGGTGATTCCAGACATAAGGTGAAGTGGTGCTTGCTTAACTACCTGGTGCCACATGCCTTCAATGAACTAGTTTTCATGGTTTGGGCCTCACGTACCTTGCATATATTGAAGACTCCTTAGCAATCTTGTTCAATCCTAGATTAAGACCTTTCAGTCATTTTCTAGTGTGGTTCAAGGGACGTGAACCACCCCTTGAAGTTACCATTGTACCTCCTTCATGTCGAGATAGAAGTCTTCTATAGGTAGGGCTTGAAAGCCTCCAAGGAAAGTGGTATTCGGTGCAATGCCCTTATCCCTAACTATCCACGCTTAGTGAAGTGTTCTTAGTTAGGTAAGAACACGGATAGGTATTCAATCATGTGGGCCCACACTAGGAATCACTCCCACTTGAATAATCTAGGAATGTTCATGTGAATGGTGTGTTTTCTTTGTCGAAACCTATATAAGCCAAAAACCTAATTTCACCCATTGAAACCAAGCCATTGTGTCTTCTTGCTTGTTTAATTTCTTTCCAAGAAGCTTTGAAGCCAAAAAAATCAAAATTTCCTTCAAAACCATCAATTTTACAAGCCCATTTATCAAATCCCATCATTTGAGCTTAATTAATCCCCATCTTTGACCTTAATCCCATATTGTCATCCTAATCACCTGATAATCCAATATCCATTATCTTCCCAATCCATATCCTAATCCATTTATCCAATCTTAATCACCTTGTAATCCTCTTAATCCAATCCCCTTATCTTCCTAATCACCCATCATATCCAATCTCATCCTAATCATTATCCTAGTCATCCAAATCATTCTCCTAATCCATCATCATTAGAATCTAATCCCAATCAATTTGATATGTCAAGGCAAGGTCCTAATTCTAACCACCCATCATATTCATTTCCTAATCATCCAACTTATCCAAATCATATCTCACCCATCATATCCTATTCATCCCAATCATCCTAGTCATCCATTCTATCTATTTATCATCCTTAATCCAATTCATCATAATCATCTTAATCCAACTCCCTTATCCACTTGATCATATCTCATCCAAACCTTCATCCAATATACCTTCCAACCAAAATCAATCTCATCCAAATCTTCATCAAATCTATCTCCAAAATCAAAATCCTAACATCTTCTAGGCCATAGTCGAAATCCAACTCATCTCATCCAAACCTTCATCAAGATCATATCCAAATCAAACCTTTATCCAAATCTATCTTCAAATCAAAATCCAACATTATCCATCATCCTTTATCTATTCCAATCAAACATTCCAACCCCTAATCCTTAATTAACAAATTATCCTTTGCAAATCAAACTTTGATTAAGGACTTAATGTCCTTCATCCTCCATCAACCTTTCATCCAAAATCCCAATCAAAATCCAAAATCCAATCCATCCAATCAAAAATTAAAGACCCTAGTTGATCATCATAAACCTTTATCCAAACTTTCTTGAGATCATTAGTCTATCTGAAGTAATTCATCCAATCAAATCTCATCAATATCCAATCCAAGCAACTCTATTGCTTAAGATCATTAGTCTATCTTAAGTATAGAGAATCATCCAATCCTTCAAATCAAATCATTCTAAGGCCTTGAAATTTGATCCCCAACCTACATCATCTCATATCCTTCCAACAACATGGATCATTATGTAGCAATGCAACAATTACAAAGACTTTGAAATATCTATGAAAATACTGATCCTAATGCTAAGGAAAAATGCAAAAATATCATTAGTGATATACCCTTAGCACACCTCATCATGGGAGATTTCCTAACTCCTATTCCATCCACATCTTCATCCTACATGCCATCTCTATCAACCTCATATCAACCTTCATCCTATATGTCATCCCCATCAACCTCATATCAATCTTCATCCCCTTATGTATCCACACCATCATATCTACCCAACCAATGAATACCTCCAAGCTATTCATCCTACAACCATTATTATACTACCTTTGATCAAGGGAACATCAACCTAGCACACAAACACCTTATGGCCGAAACTGAAAGCTTACATGAACAACCATGGCCCTATGTGAATCCCCCATCTTCCAATCCATCAATCTCTCCAATCACTCCATCACAATATACCTCCAATCCTATTAACCTTAATCCATTATCCTACGTACCTCACAATCCATCAACCCGCATCACCCATCCACCATCTAATCCACCATCAAACCTTCTAAGTTCTAATCCATCAACCAAAGAATCCTTGAGGGATTTTCTCCAAAGAACATTAGCAAAAAACAAAAAAGAAAAGCTATGGAATCCCCCGAATCCACTACCTCTCCAACACCATCATGCAATCCCATCACCCACCTACCCAATCCTAATCTTAATCCTACAACATCCGCCATCAGTATCCATCCACTATATTATCCCATGAAACCTCTTGAACAATCTCCTACCATAAGTCAAGAACCTATCACATCCATCCAAGTCACTTCCACTTCTATCCAAACACACGAGTCATGTGAAGAGTCAAATCCAAAGCATGTGGAAACATCAACCTCCTATCCTAATCAAGATCTAAACATCCCATCTAATCCCATCCCTAATCCCCTCCCATCTAGTGATCAACTTATCCATACCAACCCTATCACCCCTACCACAACATCCCCCGTTGATCCTCTACCACCATTTACCAATCCCATTACAAATCCATCATCTTATCTACTCAGAAAAAATACCTTCATCCACGGTGGCTCCCTCATAGGAAGCAAACAACTTCCTATTGCAAATATGTGCCTAATCGGTGTTGTCATTGATGTCAACATATCCTTGTTGTCATTAGTGTCAACTGTATCTTATTCTATCACTTGTTTAGAAGACTTGTATGTTGAGGATATTGAGAAAATTATCCTCTTTGGAAGAAACAAGTGAGTTGCATATCTCTCTATCAGAGACAGTGAAGACAATCCAATTTAGTGAAGTAGATTTTTCTGCATTCCCAGTGAGATGAAGATCAGAGTCTGCGGATTAAAGGGTTTGTAGAGGATTGCCTGAAGTTTCTCCAATTAAGATTTGAGAGGTTCGCATGAAGTATTTGTGAAGTTATGGCCATTTGAGTAGAACCAAGTTTTTGCAGTTGTTTAGAGGTGATAGAGTGGCAGGAATTTGGTCTGGATTGCTCCACATTGGGATATTATAGTCTATGGATCTAGAGGTATGTTTTGGATGTTGGGGTGTATCCTCAACTCAAGTGGTTCATGGTTTGGAGGTTCGCAAGCAATCTTTCTAGTGTGACAATCATGACAGTTGGTGTTCTTAAGTTCCCAGAAGAAGATGCAAGTGTTTTTGGTGATTTGAGGTGATGTAGTTGTTCTTGTTGATTTCATTGTGCTTGTGGTGGTCTCTGGATCATGTGCCCATTGTGTTGGTGGTCTACATTGAGAATTGAGTTCGTGATTGAAGATTTCTCCTTGAGTGTTGTTGTTATTTCCAGTCTTGGTTGACTGGATGCTTGGTGTGTGTTGCAGATGATCTAAGAAGAGTTCTATGGAATGTGGCATATTGATCAAGGAAGATTTGAGTCCCAGCTATGTTTGGCCGACAGTGTAATGGTTTGCATGTAGCATTTTAATTCTTTTGTTTGTAATTGCTTGTAATGCCTATCTTGGAGAATGTTCCAGATAGATTATTGTCAGGCCGACTTTGATGTTCATTCCAAAGTTGATGTCATGTATAAATAAGTGTTGTGAAGTCATGGAAATGTGAAGTGATGAGCAAAGATGTGGATGTAGCGAGGAAGTGAGTGGGGATAGAGCAAAGATGTTGTGCGCTTTAATGGAACTAAACCTTGCATGAAGAAGATGTTGTTTTTCAGTTCAATCTTTCTGTGTTAACATTGTGAATGTTCTTATAGGTAGTGAGCCTCCTTTGAGCAGTGAGGTCTGGGTGGTGTGCCTGAAGGCAAGTGCCTTCCCATTTTTCTATTCTTTTAATAGAGAATAAATCTTGTGGGTTAACCCCCACTGTGGTTTTTCCCTTAACTAGGTTTCCATGTAAAAATCCTGCTATTATGTGTGTTGATTATGTTTCTGCTCATGTGTTGTTGATTCATGCTTTCATCGTTATATCATTAATTTGTTAGTAAGTGGTAAAGAAGATTAATTGCAACAAAAGATAAAAGTTTTGTGACAACTGATTCACCCCCTCTCTCAGTTGTCTGCTCTAATTTCAACAATTGGTATTAGAGCCGGTTCCTCTAAAAGAATCTTGATCGCTTGAGGAGATCTAGGATGTCGACATACAAGAAGGATAGTTTGAGATTTGACAAAACAAATTACTCTCTTTGGAAGAATCAGATGGAGTGTCATTTGTAATGTATGTGTGATCCTTATTGTTTGATAACTAAGGATGAGTATAAGCCTCCAGAGAAAGGCCCTTCAACTCTAGATGAAATCAAAGATGTTGAAAACAACATTCGGGCTAAAGAAGCATTGTTGAGTGCCCTAACTGATATAGAAATGACAAATGTCCTGGAATTGAAAACTGCTCATGAAATTTGGAAGAAATTGGAAACTTTATATGAAGGTGATGCATATGTCAAATGTGCTAAGTTGCAGAGCCTAAAGGGTAGATATGAAAGTTTGAGGATGAGTGAAGATGAAAACATCACTTCCTACATGCAAAAGGTGAATGAACTTGTGTGTAGTATCAAGTGTGCTAGTGGAAAATTGGAAGAATAAGAGATTGTTGGCAAGGTGCTCAGATCCTTACCTGCTTCATACAAGCATAGAGTTGCTGCTATTGAGGAAATCAGGACTGTGACAACTGTTACAAGGGATCAGCTAGTTGGCAAGCTTTCAACATTTGAAATGGTTGAGTTTGGTGATTCCCTTCCTAAATTAGAATCTACTTTTAAGGCTAGTATTTCTGGGAAGCAAAGATTTGATCCAGGTGAAAGCTCTTCAAGAAGACTAACCAGATATGAAAAGGCAAGGAAGGAACTTGAAGAAGATGAAACAGAGCTTGAAGAACTTGAAGCCCTTTTTGCCAAAAGATTACCAAGAGGATCCAGTAAGTATGAAGGAAAGTTGCCTTTCAAATGTTTTTCTTGCAATAAGATTGGTCATTTTGCTTCAAGATGTCCAAAGAGGGTTTCAAAGACAAACCCTAACAAACCTAGGTTTCAGAAGAAATGCTACTATGTCCAAGAAGCTACTGAGGAAGGAGTTATAGATGATGAATCTGATGAGGGAAGTACCTCTAAAAATGAATGGGTATTCATTGCTATCAAAGAAGATTTGGTGCCTACTAAATCTATTAATTGTGTGAATGTGGAAAGTGCCTTGGCTGCTCAGGTTGAAGAAAAAGATGAATGGGTGATTGACAATGGATGTTCTCATCATATGACAGGTGATAAGAGTAAGTTTGTAAGTATGGAAAGGTATGAAGGTGGAATTGTGAAGTTTGGAGACAATTCAACTAGTAGAATCCATGGCAGAGGATCCATCTCTCTTGATGGTAAGAATAACACTAAATGATGTTTTGTATGTAGAAGGGTTGAAGTATAATCTTCTCAGTGTTGGACAATTAGTTGACAAAGGGTATGATCTCCGATTCAAGGATGGAAAATGCAGAATTTTGTAAAGCTCTAGAATTGAGATTGCATCTGGTACACAGACTAGAGGTAATATCTTTCATTTAAGTGGTACTGGTAAAAGTTGTTTGATTACTCAGATTGATCAGATTTGGTTATGGCATAGGAGAATGTGTCATGTAAACTTTGATAGTATTGTCAAGATAAGTACTACTCAGGCTGTGAGAGATCTTCCAAAGCTTGTAAAACCTGCTAATACCATGTGTAAGAAATGCTAGTTGGGAAAATAGATTAGAACTACATTCAAAAGTAAAGAACAATTTTCAAGTGGATTGTTGGAACTTGTGCACACTAATTTGTGTGGTCATGCCAGAGTTAGGAGTTTGCAAGGAGACATATACTTTATGTTACTGATTGATGATTACTCCCAGATGATGTGGGTCACTTTCTTGAGAGAGAAATTAGAAGCTCTTGATAGATTCAAGGTGTTCAAGGCTAGGGTGGAGAATGAGATTGGTGTGAAGATAAAGTGTCTAAGATCTGACAGAGGTGGAGAGTTTACCTCTGGTGAGTTTAATGCATTTTGTGAAAAGCATGGAATAAGAAGACAGTTATCTACTCCTAGGACTCCTCAGCAGAATGGAGTTGTGGAAAGGAAAAATTGGACTATTCAAGAGGCTGCTAGAACCATGATGATGGAAGAAAATGTTCCACATGTCTATTGGAGAGAGGATGTGAGTACTGGTGTCTACACTCTTAACCAGGTGCATATCAAAGGTAATACTAGTAAAACTCCTTATGAACTATGGTTTGGTAATGCTCCTACTATGAAATACTTCAGAGTTTTTGGTAGTAAATGCTATATCAAAAGAGATGAAGATCTAGGCAAGTTTGATGCAAGGTGTGATGAAGGAATATTTTTAGGTTATTCTAACCAAATCAAGGCATACCAGTGCTTTAACAAGAGATTGAAAAAGATTGTTGAAAGTGCTAATGTCAAGGTTGATGAAGGCAAGGAGAGACCTTCCAAGTTTTGTGGATATGAATCAGATGATCAAAATGAAAGTCCTCAAACTTAGATTTAGATTGCTCCGGAGAATCCAGTAACTCAAGAAACTAGTGCAAATACTGAGGAACAATTTCAAGAATTAGAAGTTCAAGAAAATCCTAAAACTCCCAGGTATGTAAGGTTGAATCATTCTGAAGATCAGATCATAGGAGATAAAAATAAAGGTGTTCAAACTAGAAGAAAAATTGTTGAAGAACAAGAGGAGTATTGTTTGATTCCAAAGATTGAACCAAAATCAGTGAATGAAGCTTGTAATGATGAAATTTGGGTAAAAGAAATGGAAGAAGAATTAATGCAAATTGAAAAGAATCATACTTGGGATCTTTTTCCTAGACCTAAAAACAAAAATATAATTGGAACTAAATGGGTCTTCTAAAATAAATTGAATGAAAATGGTGAAGTTGTGAGAAACAAAGCAAGATTGGTGTGCTAAGGATATTCTTAGGTAGGGGGAATTGATTTTGAGGAAACTTTTGCTCCAATGGCAAGAATTGAAGCAGTCAGATTATTTCTTGCCTTTGTTGCTTACAAAGATTTCAAAGTTTTCTAGATGGATGTCAAGTCAGCATTCTGAAATGGAGATTTGGAAGAAGTCTACATTGAGCAACCTGAAGGATTCTAGTTGTCTGATCAAGGAGATATGATCTATAGGTTGAGGAAAGCATTGTATGGACTTAAACAAGCCCCAAGAGCCTGGTATGCAAGATTAGATAAGTATCTGCTAAAATTAGGTTTTAACAAAGGCACAACTGACAGTAATCTTTATTTCAAAATTGATCATGAACACATCTTGATTATTGAGGTTGTTGATGATATCATTTTTGGTGGAAATGAGAGCATGTGTAAAAATTTTGCTGATCAGATGCAAAGTGAATTTGAGATGTCTATGCTTGGTGAAATGAATTTCTTCTTGGGTCTACAAATCATTCAGTCAGATAAGGGCATCTTCATATCTCAGTCTAAGTATGTAAAGGAGTTGTTGAAAAAGTTTGGAATGGAGGATTCAAAAGCAGTGAGTACTCCTATGATAATCAGATGCAAGTTGAGTAAAGATGATGTTTCCCCTAAGGTAGACCAGAAAAGGTATAGATCAATGATTGGAGGACTACTTTATCTGACTCATACCAGACCTAGTATTATGAATGCAGTTGACCTTGTTGCTAGATTTCAAGCTGATCCTAGAGAATCTCATGTTGTAGTAGTCAAAATAATTTTTAGATATCTAAAGGGAACATCTAATTATGGCTTATGGTATCCTAAGGGTGATGATTTCACTCTTCGTGCATATACAGATGCTGATTAGGCAAGAGATGTGGATGACAGGAAAAGTACTAGTAGAGGTGCATTTTTCTTGGGAAAGAGATTGGTTTCTTGGTTGAGCAATAAGTAGGAAGCAATATCTCTATCTACTATAGAGGCAGAGTATATAACAATATCAAGCAATTGTACTCAAGTTTTGTGGATGAAGCAAATGTTGAGGGATATCAGAATTGTGTTTGAAGAGCCTATTACAATCTTCTGTGATAATTCAAGTACATTAAACATTTCAAAAAATCTGGTGTTGCATTCAAAGACAAAGCACATATCCGTCAAGTTTCACTTTTTGAGAGAGAAGGTAAATGAGAATGAAGTCAAATTGGAGTTTGCTCCTTCAAAGGATCAGATTGTGGATATCTTCACTAAGCCTCTACCTAAGGACACTTTTGAGTATCTCAAAGAGAAGCTAGGTGTGATTACCCCTCCTATTTAGAACTAAGGTGCACTAGTGTGCATCAGTTCGGTGGAACTCACAGTCATATCTTGTGATCCAGATTGGTGTTAAGGGGATGCTACTCAGGGGGAGTAGTCGGTATGTTCTGAGTTTAGTTTGGTCTTGTCTAAGAAACAAAAAGGGTGAGAGATGATTACAAATATGTGCCCTTTGCCATTGATGTCAAAGGGGGAGAGAAGTCATGTGAAAAACTTGGATGGAAGTAAGTAGTTGCTAATGAAAGGGGGAGCAGTGAATAAAGTGGTTGCAGGTGTGATAAGAGAAAGGGGGAGAAGTCCTTGTCTTGATGGTTGAATCAGTTTTTCACATCATATGTTGCCATCAATGACAAAGGGAGAGATTGTTGCAAATGTGTACCTAATCGGTGTTGTCATTGATGTCAACATATCCTTGTTGTCATTAGTGTCAACTATATCTTATTCTATTACTTGTTTAGAAGACTTGTATGTTGAGGATATTGAGAAAATTAGCCTCTCTGAAAGAAACAAGTGAGTTACATATCTCTCTGTCAGAGATAGTGAAGATAGTGCAATTCAGTGAAGTAGATTGCTCCACATTCCCAGTGAGATGAAGATCAGAGTCTGCGGATTAAAGGGTTTGTAGAGGATTTCCTAGAATTGCTCTAGTTAAGATTTGAGAGGTCCACATGAAGTATTTGTGAAGTTATGGCCATCTGAGTAGAACCAGGTTTTTGCAGTTGTTCAGAGGTGACAGAGTGGTAGGAATTTGGTTTGGATTGCTCTGCATCAGGATATTATGGTCTGTGGATCTAGAGGTATGTTTAGGATGTTGGTGTGTATCCTCAACTCAAGTGGTTTGTGGTTTGGAGGTCCGCAAGCAATCTTTCTAGTGTGACAGTCATGACAGTTGGTGTTCTTAAGTTCCCAGAAGAAGATGCAAGTATTTTTGGTGATTTGAGGTGATGCGGTTGTTCTTGTTGATTTCATTGTGCTTGTGGTGGTCTCTAGATCATGTGCCCATTATTTTGGTGGTCTGCATTAAGAATTGAGTTTGTGGTTGAAGATTTCTCCTTGAGTGTTGTTCTTTCTAGTCTTGGCTGACCGGATGCTTGGTGCATGTTGCAGATGATCTAAGAAGAGTTCTATGGAATATGGCGTATTGATCAAGGAAGATTATAGTCCCAGCTATGTTTGACTGACAGTATAGTGGTTCATATGTAGCATTTTAAGTCTTGTGTTTGTAATTGCTTGTAATGCCTATCTTGGAGAATGTTCCAGATAGATGATTGTAAAGCCAACTTTGATGTTCATTCCAAAGTTAATGTCATGTATAAATAAGTGTTGTGAAGTCATGGAAATGTGAAGTGATGAGCGAAGATGTGGATGTAGTGAGGAAGTGAGTGGGGACAGAGTAGAGGTGGTGTGTGCTTCAATAGAACTGAACCTTGCATGAAGAAGATGTTGTTTCTCAATTCAATCTTTTTATGTTAACATTGTGAATGTTCTTGTAGGCAGTGAGCCTCCTTTGAGCAGTGAGCTCTAGATAGTGTGCTCGAAGGCAAGTGCCTTCCCATTTTTCTATTCTTTTAACAGAGAATAAATCTTGTGGGTTGACCCCCACCGTGGTTTTTCCCTTAACCAGGTTTCCATGTAAAAATCCTGGTGTTATGTGTGTTGATTATGTTTCTTCTCATGTGTTGTTGATTCATGCTTTCATTGTTATATCATTAATTTGTTAATAAGTGGTAAAGAAGATTAATTGCAGCAAAAGATAAAAGTTTTCTCACAACTAATTCACCCCCCCTCTCAGTTGTCTGCCCTAATTTCAACACTTCCATCTACCACCCATCTTTCTCTAACAAATAATGGACCCACATCTTGTTTCCAAAGCACCAAACATCCCATCACAAGTTGCTTACTCCAAAGCATGAACTATCAAGGAAAAGGTTTAGGCCTTCATGAACAAGGTATCTTGGAGCCCATCCATACCACATTCCATCCATCCTCACATGGCCTTGGATATACATCCCAAGAAAAACAATACACCCATATTAGTAGCACTCATTCACCTCATAAAGCATATCCTTCTAACTCCAAACCTGGTGCACCTCATCGTGCCTCCAAATCATATGTTGCCATCCCTCCTCCATTGTCATATCATTCACAAAATCATGTGACCATACGTCTCCCCCCATCAAATTTACTTCCACTCCTCCCAACTCCTAATATCTCTATCTTCAAATCCCCTTATCCCTCCATCCTCCCAACTCCTAATATCCCTATCCTCAAATCCCCTCATCCCTCCATCATCCCAAATCCTAATATCCCTATCCTCAAATACCCTTATCCTCCTATCCTTACAACTCCCATCCATAAATCATCATCCCATAAATCCTGATCCCCTTAAATCCTTCATTATGACCAACGAAAGTACACATCGTCCAAACAAGAAGCTACCAAAATGCCCATGGGATTTCAAAAAAAAATTCAATGCCTCCTTAAATAAAGCAAAAAATCCACAAAAGCCTAAAGATACTATATCATCCAAGAAAAATGAAAAATCCAAAAGACTACCATAGCCCACACCATCACAAGAAAAAGCAAAAACAAAAATGGTGTGGGTACCCAAGAAAAAAGAAAGCAATCCAAATAAGGCATCCACATCCCAATCCCCCCAAAACCCCAAATATCCTACTCCACATCTAAAAATCCAATAATTTCTAATTCTATTTGGATCCCTAAGTCCCCAAATAGATGACTCCCATTACTCCCTGCCCCATATCCAAAATATAAGCTTCAAAATACATCATGGTGTGTGCAACCCTTGGTCGTGATCCCTCTCCGCCACATGGCATTCCCACATACCCCCATCCTCGCATCTTACATCCCCTATCCCACATATCTTCCCCATCACACCCCTATTGTCCATGATTTTGCATAATCTACATAATCTATCATCCTCCATCCATCCATAATTCATATCATAATCCACTATCCACTATCCACCATCCATTCCATCTTCTCCTATCTACCAACATCCATGTGTATAATGCTATTTCACATGGTCCATGCGTGACAACTATCCAACATGGAACAATATTCTCCCCACTATGAAAATAAACACTAGAGTCCCCATTCCATCAAAAAATTAAAAAAAATTAAAAAAACCAAGAAAAAAAGAAAAATAATAAAAAGAAAAATCCATCCAATGGTGAAAACCACTCCTTGTGGTGCCTTGGTCAAGTACCATGATGAAAACCCTTGTGGACATCATGCATAATCCCTTTTCCATCCATTTATATCCCATACTTGGGGGCAAAATCATGCCATCCATCCACATCCATAATATCCTTTTGCATATCCTATCTATTTTGTATCCTTATCCTATCATATTCGTATCTTCCATCTTCATATCTATCCTATCATCTCACATCCATCCTATCTACTATATCTTCCTCCTTATCCTATTAATATTAGATCTTGATAAACACAAGGGAAAAATATCAAACACATGCTTTTGACACTTCTCAGCATACATCTCTTTCCAAGCATGCCATCCATTCATCCATCTACTACAAAGTCCATCCATCCCTTTTAAGCATGAGCCCATCATACAAAATCCTAAGCATCATACCTAGAATGGGGCATTGATTCCTATGCAACTTTAGAGATCACCCTAAACCCCTCCATCTATCTATCTTCCATCCTCTCTCCTACCACCTATCCATCATCCTTGATCACCAATCCCCCCAACCAATCCTATCACCTTATTCATCCTCACCTCTAGACTTGGTGCTCCCTTGTCATTTGCAACCATCCCATAATAAAACCATACCCTATCTAAAACATCCAAAAATCCAAAAACATCCAAAAAATCTACAAAATCCCAAAAACATTAGAAAATACAAAAATCCTAAAAAAATTCATTCCAACACCATGAAAGCATCCCATCCTACATCCAACCCATCCCGAACTATCCCACATCATCATCACAAATCAAAACTACATATCATCATCACCCACATCTGAATGTGCCTTGATCCTGAGGATACAGGGTATGTAGGTAGTTTGAAATACGAAGGAAGTATCCAGTACTTAGGTACATAAGATGCACCCATCCAACCCTAACTTGGATTGTCCCTATTCCCTGAGCTTGTTGACTATACTTGCACAATACACTCACTAGGTATACTATCAAAAGCATCATCTTTTCCCACAAAAATCAATCATCAAATAAACTTCAATCACAACTTATGGCCTATATCTTTTTTCCCATTTTTCAAATTTTATCCTAATCATCCAATCTATCCCTTCCTTAACAAATATATCATTCCTAAAATAGGCATAATCAATCAAAATCAGAACCCATCTTGGCAAGAGTGTTATGTCATAAAAAGTATCCCTATGACTTTTTACCACCTAGTTTAGCAACTAGGTCCCCTTAATTTAATCATGCATGTTTAAAACTTATCCTAAAGCAATTTCCCCTAAAACCCATTTCAAATGGGGCCTAGGGATCCACATTTAATGTTAATTAAGACTCAAAGCACCCTTGGACTTGGGTTCCTGTGCCCTAGTCCAGGCCTATTTTGCCAGGACCTAAATTTAAATTATCAGCATAGGACCATTAAAAAGGTTTCCCTTTATCGGCCTTTTCAATTTGAATTATGAAAGTTAGCCAGAATGCATATATAAAAATGTTTAGGACTTCATTTTAATCCTAGTTGATTAAGGCAAACTTATGATTATCAAGCAAAGAGCATTCAAGGCATTCATTGTGTTACAGACTAGAATTGTGTTGTTTTTGTATGTGATTGTGGTAGATTTGGCTTCATCAACTCATTTCCTCATTATTTGAAGGCTCTTCATCTCTGTGAGGGTTTTAGCTCTAAGGTGACATCTATTTGTGTTTCAATTAGTTTATCTTATCATTGGATTTAGCCTCTGCCCTGCAAGGGCACACACTCTATCTAACAACGGTATTAGAAGGCTTGAATGCCATTCCGGTGCTTGACTAAGGACTTATGCTATGAGTCCCCTTCCCTCATCTAGAGAAGATTGTACTATCTTTGGCATGCATGGGATCATCCTATTGTTTTCGGGTATAGTCCATGTAAATGATGGATATACATCATCACCCTGGTCTTCTATACCTTGGTGAAAATATCCTATTTGCTATAATAAACCTAGGATTGCTCTAAATCATATCAGTACAATAATCATCCATCTCCAATCTATCCAATATCCAAAATCAACTTATCATCACCTACCCACATCCTTTATCATCACACCCCCTTATCCTCCATCCCCTTTATCAACATGTTCATCCATTTTGAGAGCGCACCCATGTTCTCGCAACCTGCTTGCCCTCTCGAGGGGGCATCACCCTTACTATCATCCCTAAACCTAATCCTTTTCTCCTAAACCAAAGTATTTTTCTATCCAATCCAACACTATATCTTAAACTTCTTTGAAATAATGTTACTTAGTCGTAACATCATTTCAAAAAGGGGCAAAATGTAGACACATGAAAATGACTTGCCCCCACAAGCCACTTTCCCACATCAACCACATCACTAATTTATCCTTTACCAATTAATTAAATAAAATCAATTTATTTAATTAATTTATCCTAAGCCATTTATCCCTAACCATTCATCTTATTCATCCCTTGTAATGAATTAATTCAATTAATTTGTTACTATACCTTACAACTTCATTCCTTATTAATTAAATAAATATGCCTCATATTTATTTGGTTAATTTATCCATCTTCCTAATCCTGATTAATTAAATAAAACATGCTTATTTAATTAATCTCCCCTAGCCTATAGCCTAAACCTAGCCTAATTGAATAAATAGCAATTATTTAATGAGCTACCCTAGCTTACATAACCCCTAGACCTAAATTAATTAAGTAAACCATTACTTAATTAATTTTAACCTTTAATTAACCTCCTCACTAATTTCCAACAGCCATATTAATTTAGTTAAATACTTAATTAATAAGGTCAAACCATCATTAACCCTTATCCCCACACACTTTGAATAAAAAGTAATTTTTTATTCAAAGGGGTCACATGACTCTTCCACCTCACCTTTCCTTTTCCATGTAAGAGCTCTTTTTAATGCAAAGAGCTCACATGTGTTTTCCAAAAAGACACATGTGTCACATCTCCTCACACTCACCAATAAACCTTAATTTTTTATTCATACTATCCCCCACAAAAATGAATTTTTAATTCATTGACAAGTCCTAATCATCCTCACACTCTCCCATGGAAATGAATTTTTTATTCATTCCTCATCCTTCCTAATGTGAATTTAAAATTCACAAATAATGGGAGCCATCCATTATTGTTGATCACATCTCCACCATTTATCTCAACTTTGAATTTCCACCGTTGGATTCAAATCCCTCCAAAAATGCCTATAAATACAACCCACACCCAAGCCATTTTCATCTCATTCTATGGCATCACCACTATGCCAAAATTTTCTCCCAATAATCTTTCGTAGTATCCTCATAATGCCAAAATCTCAACTCATTCATCTTTAGCCATCTCTCTCTCTCATCTCAAGTATCCTCATCATAGCCAAATCTCTATCCAAACCATAGCTAAATCCATCACTATATCCATATTGTGTTGAAGAGCAAGAGCAATCTACATATACACTATTTCATCTTTGGGTAAAGCTAGGAGCTACTTGGGTGCAAGCTCTTCCACCTTATCAAGTAGTGAAGAAGACTTGAAGACTTGTGAAGGTATAAATAGTGTTTATTTTAGTCTCTTTCATGTTATTTGTATCTTCATCTCTTTTTTATCTTCATTTTCCATGGGGAAAAACTCTATTTTATTAGCCCTTGTAGCTGGAAAAGATTATTATTGCACAACATTAATAACAGTGGTTTTGGCTTTCAATTTTGACCTCTATTATGAAAATATTTCAGTATGATGGTTTTGGTTTAGAGATTCATGTGAATTGATTTTATTTGCAAAATTTTGGGTTAATTTCTAACCCCTATCTTCACACAGAAAATTTATTGATGTTTATATTTTTATACTGGTAAATTGTGGAGTGAATAAATAATATTATGCAGTGTTAAATTTTATAGCATGATGTTATATTTTTTGTGGCCATAGGTCTATGGAAGCTGTGGCATCCACAGCTACCACGCCCCCCACCCACAAACCTAGCTGGTCGTGGCAAGGCCTCGGCTTGGCCAAGCCTACCACAGGCTAGGCACCAACCTGTGGTAGCTTGAGCATTGCTTAATAAACATTGTCTTTCCTTTATAAATTGATTTAACTTATAAATAGTTTATATATATATATATATATATATATATGTATATATGTATATATGTATATATGTATATATGTATATGTATGTATATGTATATATGTACATATCTATATACATATGTATATATATATATACATATACATATATACATATACATACATATATATATATACATATGTATATAGATATGTATATATATACATATACATACATATACATACATATATACATATATAAATAAACATATATATAGATATGTATATATATGTGTATATATATATATATGTATATATATACATATCTATATATATATATATACACATATATATACATATCTATATATATGTTTATTTATATATGTATATATGTATGTATATATATGTATATATATATATAGATATATAGATATGTATATATATGTATATATATACATATACATACGTATATATATGTATCTACATATGTACATATAGATACATATACATATACATACATATATATATATATATATATCAGTACATATCTATGTTTGTTGTTCAATATGTTTCACAGTTAAATTATGAGTATATCCATTACATTATATATATATAGACAAATTTATATAGATGAATATGCCTCAGCAAAATATATTTGTATATGTATATATTCAGAAATGAACATGTTGTATTGTTATCTAATGAGAGATATATATAGGTTTGTTGTTTAATATATATTTATACTTTCCCTCTCTACTTTGTTATTAACGTAATTTAACTTTCTTAGAAAAGAGTACTTTCATATATTTGCATGTTTTAGATTTTGATTATATATATATATTTGATCAGTAATGTAAGGATATTTAGGCTAGCCCACTCTCGTGGAGGTCACAAGGGGGACCTCCTCTCCATCCACATTAGAGCATAGGATCCACTTAAGAGTCACACACACTTTCGAATCCATTTAAGAGTCATTGGAAGACCAAGAGTCACCTCATAGAACCACACTAGAAACCACCAACAGAGCCACCACAGAAGTCTAAGAGCCATGAATCTACTTAAGAGCCATTGGAAGGCCAAGAGTCACAACATAGAACCACACTAGAAACCACCAATAGAACCACCATGGAAGTCCAAGAGCCAGATCTTGAAGTTCCAACTATAGGTGTTACTTGGGGGATTTAAACTTGGATCTCCATCTTGAGAACCTTATGGCCTTGCCATTAAGCCCAACCCCTTTCATGATATTTGTGTGTGTGTGTGTGTGTGTGTGTAGATCTCTTAATTTATGTAAGTTATGAATGCATTATCTTTGGATGATATCCTATCATGAGAAAGTTTAAATTATTCTATCATGTTAGTAGATTTGTTATTCCTAATTCACAATTTAGAGAATTATGTTATAATAAAAATTGTTGTTTATGTATTTCATCATGTATGTATTTATATTGTCATTTAATTCATTTGTTTAGTTTATTTGATTTTGTTTTATTATTTGTATTAGTTTAACTTAACTGACTAGTTCAATCTTTCTCTTTTATAGTTGCATCAAGTAGCACACTTTCTGAGACACGTCATCATTCAGTTAGGAGTCCTAGACAATTAGGTAAACTGCTTCCTCAATTTGTTCAACTAGTGTTTAGAGAAAAAATGAAAATTGTAGTGTTTTTTTGTTCATGCCCATACTTATAGTGATCCATACGGGTGGGCATGACACACTGTAATAAGGAAATGCCACCTGTCTGGGACCCTCCACTATCTACCATTGAAATTAGTCCACATAGTTGATACATGTCAACACAATGTGTCAACACAAATTTAACATGAAAGACATACGAGAGGACATGCCAGAAGTGATCCCCTATGAAGAGACATGATTCAGCCACTTGGCACCATGCGATGGAAAGATTTTTCTTACGTCAACAAGATACTTATGGTGAATCAAAACATGCCAGTTGTTAGTCAGGAAGATACATTTGTGGGCACACTTAACTAAGCTGCCCTTGAGGCCATGTGTCATGCCAGTACACTGGCACCAATTTTAAATAAAGGATTAAAGCAAGGTTGTGTTGGGGGCAAATTCAGGTGTTGAGGCAATGATATGGCACCACATGGAAAAATAAGTCAAGCTCATTTATACCAAGGAATATTCAAAGGGGACTAATCAGAGTCAAAACAAGATGGCCAACTAGGGACAGGTGGAGGCACTAGCGCATCAGCACAATTTTAATCAATTGGGTAGAAACAAGGTTGCACTACACTCAAACCCTTGCAATGTAATTGGAGAGAGACACTTGAATACAAGGCAATGGTCATAAAGTACTTAAGGGAATTAGCGCCTATGCAAAGATTAAATAAATGAAAAAACAACCTTAGGTGGTACATTGGGCTTTAGGGGCTGGTAATACAATGAGAAGACACGCTTTGAAACAACACTTAAGAGTGAGCCATCATCTGAACAAGTCACCAATCGAATAGATTATGTAAGACTGATTTAAAACTAAGGATAGGGTTTAAAAGCTTCACTGGTAAAATTTCAAATTCTCCCACCAAGAATCCTAAGGATTTTGTAGACTCTAACAAGTCCCTTGGCCAATTCCACCACCACATGTTGAAACTAGAGCAAGTTATCCTCCATGACATGGAAGTGTTCCAAATGGAAGTTGTAGAAAACCTTAGCTTGATTCTCCATCCTATCATTGTGTAACAAGTAAGCCTCGACCACCATTGATAGCATAGAGGCACAACTTAGAGAATGGGAAACATAGAAAATATTCCTCCTTCCAATCAACTAGCTAGGTTCCAACAATAGTTTTGTCATTGCCTCTTGAATCCCTACCCATGGCACTTCATCCATACTTTTAGCCAAATCCCAAATTTGAAGAGCCCATATTTGCAAGTCAAGATTTACGATTTCCTTTCCTAAGTATGAAATAAAATTCTCCACTATGGATTTGCCCCCAACCCACTCCTTTCACCTCCTTCTACCTATACCAAACATCACATTTTCCTTTTGTCTTCTCCTCATCTTTTCCATTACTAGAGGAGGATATCATTGTAATGGTAATACTAGTAAAAAACCAAAGCACCCCAAGAGACTCCATATCTACCAAATTCTTTGACCAATCATCAAATATCCTCCTAATCTTCTTTTCTATCCTCTCCTTCATAATTATCCTACACATGCGAAATCATTACTCTGATCTCCTTCCTCCACCAGACCTCCAAGTTATGAGTTTACCACATCATTTTGGCATAATACAATATGTGTCATTACTATTGTTGATGCCATCCATCACCATATTGTGGCCAACTAACACTTGTCCCATCTCAACACAATACATGTCCTCCATTTGGTCCTACACCCCTTATTAGGCAATATATAAATAAAATTTTATTTTATAAAAAATAAATATAATTTCATAAACTTTCACCTTGTTAAAATTAGATTTAAATATATTTTAAATTAATACTATACAATTTTTACTTATAATGAGCAATACTTTAATTCATAAATATTATTATATATTTGGGTATGCATGATATTGAGGTATTAGGACCTAAATTTGGTGGTCATATTAAACAATTTTTATCATAAAATACAATTAAAATTTTGGGAAGACTATATTACATGAAAGGGAAATTTTGGATAGACCATTAAAAATTGTATAAAATCATAGTACTAATATGTATCTAATCTATAATATAGTTTTAAAATAAAGTATATTTCCACATTGGAAAGGCAACTCTAAATAGATAACTATCACAAAAAAGTTGACTTGACAGACAAGGTGGATTGTCATTTAGGCCCTATAAAGTATAAATGTGACTTTCAAATTGATAATTTTTAACATGTATAGCACTTATTGAATTGAGTTAAATAGATGACTTTTGAAACAAGGTTATATTTGGTACTAGTTAGTTGAGGATACAATTTGTAGGAATAAGAGATTATCATATGCATTAT
Organism: Cunninghamia lanceolata; assembly: GCA_027924645.1. Lineage (NCBI taxonomy): Eukaryota > Viridiplantae > Streptophyta > Pinopsida > Cupressales > Cupressaceae > Cunninghamia > Cunninghamia lanceolata. Next base: position 7,478,822 of record BSBN01001001.1, on the reverse strand, counting down.
TAACTAAGATGTTTATTCATATATGTGTGTATGTGTAAAAAAAGGTTGATATGATTTTATAGGTATTAGTGAGATACTTGCTTCAACTTTTTATGGTGGGAAATATTGTGGAGTGATTTTTTTCATTAAGGAATATCATATGGTTTATGTTTATGTTAAGGATCATATGTTCTCTATTATGTAGTTTTCATTAGATTTTGAAGTATACTTATAGTAATAACAAATACAATTACACAAAAATAAAGATTGATGAGTAACTGCATGCTTAAAATATTTTTCTTTATAAATAAAAATAAAAAATATAGTGTACTACAACAAAGTCACCTACTCTCTTAAAAGATTGGATTATACATACAAATCCAAAAATAAATGAATGAAATACTTCTCCAAAAATGTGTGATAAAACACAAAGATTGTATTGCACCTATGCTCTCAAAAGATTGGATTGCATATACAAATCCAAAATTAAATGGAAGAAATACTTTTCCAAAAGATGTGATAAAATACAAACGATTGTATTGATATACAAATAAATTGATTTAAGGTAGAGAGAAGGTAAACTTGTGTTTCTAATAACAAATGATGTGGTTTCTACTACAAGCTACTACATAAACACAATCACAAGATATAATGAATTTACTATTTTCTTTTTTTTTTTGTATTGAACAAAGTTGAGTTACATAAGAGAAGGTGACCGAGAAGACTACAAAAGGGAAGAACACAATAATATGACTACATAGAACAACAAGAGCTATAAATAGCTTTACAGAGGATACAATGAAAATAAGACGAAACAAAACTAGAAAGAACAAAGCAAAGCTAGAGATAATTTTATCCCATAGAATAGGTAGCTAATAACAAGTTGTACCCATAAAATTCAAACTAAAATGAAGACTTTTTAGCTTTCATGCTAATAAATTAACTAAATGCCCCATATGAATAACAACATCAACAAAAATAACAACAACAACAACAACAACTATATTAGCTTCTCAAAGATATGATTGTTCTAAATTTTATGTTGAAGACTTGTAGCATAACCTCACTGATCAATTTGAAGGCAACTAATTTGGAGATTGAGTTGATTCAACTGGCAGCCAACCTATTTTTTATTCTTTGACATAATTATAATTGACAAGATAATGAAGAAATTTAGAAGAAAATGTTAGAGTAAATCCTTGCAATTATAATTTCTTGATGAATAGTATAGAATTAGAAAACATAATTAAGCATGTCATTTTCCATAAATGTAGATGGGTAACCTTTCTAACTAAATCAATGATAACATTATTTCTCAAACCAATTCCAAATAGAGTATCTTTCTAGCTTAAATAATGACCAAACAAAGTACGTGAATTTCTAAAAATAACCAACCATGGATTTTTAGCAAACATGCATCCCCAAAATAGATGTTTGGATAGACAGTCATCTTAATCTTTCATCAATAGGCAATTTGTAGTGTAATACTTTCCAAGCAAGCATTTGAGTGTCTACACTAGCCTTAGACTTCTAGATTTGAGTACTTAACTTAATCCAACAATTGTGGCTAAAATTACAATTCCACTTAATATTGAGGTGGGGAACCAAGGAGATGTTGGGAAGAAGAAAAAGATATATTTTCTTTAAAGGGAGGAATAAGAAATATTGGAAGGAAAGATAATGCTAATCCTTGAAGAAAATACAAGATAAATGGGTACATAGTTTGATAGTTAAATTGGATGGTACTAGGATTGCAAAAATCTTGAAGGAATTTCTTAGAGTTTTTGTTTAGATCAAATCGAGCTTTAATATCCATCTAGGAAGACCATTGTAGAGATGAGAAATCCCATATATCACCAAACTATCTAACACCTTTTTTGAATAGTTGATAATCTTGCTTGGGAAACATTATAGCCAATGGTTTTCCTTGAAAATGAATATGCTTGTTCTACCAAATGGAAGAAGAAGAAAAGATAAAACCATGTTGTAGTGAAGACTCCTTCCATCTTAAATATTGGCATACCTTTTATCGTGCTTTTCAAATGGACTAAATAGGAAAATAGGCTTTAATCTAAAAGTAAGGAGCAAGGAGAACCTTATCCAGCCACCTATCCCTCTACCATTTCCTTTTAACAACACCATTATTAAGTCTATATATTTCATTTAAATCTTCCATGGTTTATCAACTTTAACCCCTCTAGTAATCCATTTAGCCACTAAACATATTCCTTGAGTTTATGATCTATAATTCCAAGTCTACCTTTGGATTTAGGTTGTATGCATTGAGACCAAGAGATGACTTTACAACCAATAGTACTACCCCATTTAGTCCATATGAATTGTCAAATTAATTTACATAAATCTCGATAACCTTTATTTGATGGCATCTAGCAAGAGGAGAAGTAAACATGAGTGGCAAGAAAAAAAAATTATCACCTAAACTTTCCTTTCTAATGAAAGAAACTTGTTACCCCAATTAAAAATATTATTTTAGTCTAATCAAATACCAATTCCACATATTAGTAAGAGATAACCCCATATCAAATAGGATGTCAAGATACTAGGTAATTTCACCATGTTTAATTTGTTTCCACTCTATAGGAATTCATAGAGGAATGGAACCATCTTGAGTCATAATTTTTTTCTTATAATTGGCAACTTGAGATCTTGAAATAGAGAAATATAAATTTAAAATATCTAAAGTGTTATTGAGCTCTTTTTTAATATTTTACAAGAATAACAGGTTATCATCAACCAAGTCTGAATTAATTACAATAGCATTGTGAGTATTAAAAATACTAGAAATGAGCTATAATTATTTGGATTTTTGTAATAAATAACCTAAATCATAAAAAATAAGCACATATAAAAGGGTGATAATGGGCATCCCTATTTGATGGAGCACTATAAAAGAAAAGAATAAGAGATAGTGCTATTAACCACTATGTGTGCATTGGCATCATTAAAAAGCATTTGGACATGAGCACATATTTTGGGTCCAAAACCTAGCGATTGCATCATTTTGATAATAAGCATTCAATGTATCTTGTCATAGGATTTGTTAAAGTCTAATTTCACCAACAAGGCATTTTGACCCAATTGTTGGGCCCATTCACATGTTTCACAAGCAAGAATCGAGTTATCAAGGATGTATCTTCCTCCAATAAATTCTATTTGTTTTGGTCTCACAATACCTTGAACCACCGATTTTATTTGCATAGCTAGAGCCTTGACAATAATTTTGTAAGTATTTAATAAGGTAATAGGAGGCCATCCTAAAATAGTGTCTTAACTCTTCCCTTTAGGCAAAAGTTTGAATCTTTGTTGATAATTCGGCCTCAAGATCCTTTTCCAAAAGTTTCCTAATAAAGTAGATAAAAATCATCCTTAATATGTGGCCACATAGTCTAGTAGAATTCCCTTGGGATCCCATCAAATCCTAGACTTTTGTTGTGTGCCATAGAAAAAAATGCACTCAATCTCTTCAAGGGAAATAAGAAGATTGAGAGACTTGCTATACCCAACATAAATTTTGTTAGGTATAAACTCTTTAACTATCTCTTCAAGAGTATCTTGTATATCCTCCCAATGAGTCCCCTCTTGAAAGAGTTTCTCATAGAAGCCCTAGAATAATAATGTTATTTTAGAGAGATCCATCTAAATTGTCCCTTGATTGTCCTTCAAAGCCTTATTTCTTTCCTTTTTATGTTTCTAATAATTTATCCTTATTAATGAAGATTCACTTAACACCACTACTTATCGCTAATTATTTTAATAATATCAAGTAAAAACTTGAGATTTGTAACAAAACAACTTATTTATATCACATAATAAAATATATTGTATTTGGGAGTTTAACACTAAAACTCCATAATTAAATAAAAACTCTACTATGTATATTTTTTCTACTTCTTTATATTTATCTTAAAGATAAATCTATAAAATTACTTAAATAGATAAAAAAATTTAAAAATAATCTATTTTAATATATTTAATAAAATCATTACCACATTTTAATATAAATACTTTTAAATCTCTATATAACTTTAACATGTAAACAAAAACCTTTTAACACTTAAAGCGCATATTAGTAAGAGAAAGCTAAGAAACACTATAATTATTAGTGTGATTAAACCTAGTAAAAATGAAATTCTAAAATGATCGATCTCTCTTATTAAGATATTTCATTATTACATTCTCTCTCATTACAATACTCACTTGAAGAAAAGATTATTGATGAGAATATGATTTTATTTTGTCATTTATATATTCTAACATTATTATAATTTTAAAAATAATATATTAGATTGTTAATTTAATTTAAAAATTATTGTTTTTCTAAATAATTAGAGTAACAAGAAATATATTAATGAGTAAAAGTTATATTATAATTTTTAAAAATAAAAATATATTAATAATAAAATATATATATATAATGAATTGAGTTGAGACTTAAAAATAAAATAATTAAAATAAAATAAAAAAATTATAAAATTTTAAGATAACAAATAATTTTAAAAGATAAATTATATGTTAGATAAAAAACTTATGTAGTTTTTAAAAAGTAGATAACATTTGAGATAATGTTAACTTTATAAATAAAATAATTTTAATCTTTAACAAAAGCTATTAGGTAAAATCAAACATTAATTATTTGAGTCTTCAACTCAACATTAGTTTTCAACTCCATGGGGATAAGATCGTGATCATTTTTCATATATATTTATATTCATTTGACATTAGGCCAATGGTTGCATATTTTATATTTGTTAGGTTTTTCTCCAATACAAGATTCCAATCTATAAGATATGTTATTCGGTGGATAGATGTTGAAATTTACTGCAGAACTATTTTTTTAAGGAAGAAAGTTGTTTTCATTTATTATTTAGGAAGTCAAGTCATTCCACTATTTTATTCAAGAGATGCTTTTGGTCTCCTTACATAACTTGTGCCCATTGTTCATTGTTCTAGTTAACATCACTAGATTGGCCACATACTTACACATCTGTTTGCTCTTATATTATTATAAATGCTTATTTCTCATATCTCATGTTTGTCGGCCTGAGAAAAAACAATCCTTTATATCTCTATCTTGTACTTGCTTTTGCATGGTTATATTTGTAAATAAAAAAATAGTGAACGTTATATTAGATGTAGACCGGAAGGGTTTTTTTAATTTCCAACTACGAGGATGCCTTGTTATAGAAGGATAAAAAAAAAATTTGAAAAGGAAGGTATATTATATTCAAGGGAAAGTTCAAAGTGTCTCTCTCTATTAATTTTTTTAGGGAGACATTATGTGAGTAGGAACATTTTAAGATAGAGGTGGAATTTATGGTGATGTATAGACTTAAGCCTACTTTCATGAGGGTACTTTAAGATGCATTCAATTCTAATCATGTTGAATCTATAAGCTTACCTCATATTTTTTTTTGTTGAGTTATGTTATAATATTTAACTTAACATATTTCTCAGTAGGTGTGGGGTTAGTGGTGAGAATGATGAGTTTAATACTACATATCCAAGTTTCATTCACCTAGATGAGGTATTTCATAATGGGTATGGGGACACCTTGAGTTAGGAGTTAAATTTATGACAATGCATAGACCTAAGCCCATTCTTATGTGTCACTATGAGGGCACCTTGTAATACAATGAGAATAACCATATTAATGATCCAAGCCCACCTTAATGTTCTCCCTGATCTCTACCCCACTATTTAGTCTAACATTTAAGTCAAAAAAGATGATTTAAATTGGCAAATCGTAAGGGATTTTATAATGGAGAATCTATGATAGTTATGCTAATTTGTAAGTGCAAGAGAATCTATGACAAATTGTGACACCTATGATAGATTTTATGACACATAAGGTGTATAAGATACGTAAGAGGAATTACTATTATGGGGTTCCCCTGATGTGTGAGGGTCATGATAATTTTTACCATAGTATTTTGGGACCATTTTTAGGCTCGTGGTATTGTCTAATGGTGGTTTTCTAAGCCTCCTTAAATCCATATATTGAAGGCTTGGGATAGAGATTGTATCTTACAGGTTGAAGTAAGGTTACTCTACTAAAATATTGTCAAACTAAAGGGAGAAGTTGGATGTATTGATGTACTCCATTGTTTGATATTAACACAAGCTTGTGCTCTCTTTGCTAGTAAGATTACTCTACTAAAATATTGTCAAACTAAAGCGAGAAGTTGGATGTATTGATCCACTCCATTGTTTGATATTAATGCAAGATTGTGATCTCTTTGCTAGTAAGTTTACTCTACTAAAATACTATCAAACTAAGTGGAGAAGTTGGATATATTGGTGTATGCCATAGTTTGAGATTAGTAAAAGCTTGTGCTCTCTTTGTTGGTGGTTTTTTTCCTAAAAGGGTTTTCCCATGGATATTAGTGTTCAAATAATTTTGTGGATTACATAATATTTTATTGTTTCTCTTATTATTGTTGAGTTATGATTATGATTTATCACGATAGTTTTAATTAGATTTGATTACTTGACAAAGATGACTCTAATTTCTCGACAAAGATGACTCTAAAAAATCCTCTTACAAAGAATCTGGAGAGATGTGTTTCTAGTATCTTGTGTTACGCATGCATGTGAAGATGCATGGTTGATAGATTTTGGTGCCTCATTTCATATAGCTTCTTATGGGGAGTGGTTCTCTGAATATGAAAATTATAATGGAGGTGAAGTTTTCTTAGGAGACAATACACCTCATAAAATTGTTAGTCATGAAAAGGTCAAGCTCATGTTTAGAGATGGAAGAGTCAAGACTCTCTATAGTGTTTTGTATATCCCAAGTTTGGTGAGAAACTTGTTATTTGTGAGTAGGATAAATGATTTGAGAGTGCATGTTGTCTTTTGTAAAGAAGTGTTGGCAAGAGACACTGTGTGGCTTCATGAGTGTTGTCATTGATGGAAACAAAGTCTATCCCACACATCCGCAATACATAGTATGCCTATACCGGAAGTCAGATTGAAGATTGTTTTGATCCGGTGAACAAGAACAGAGTATGTAACAAGGTATGACAATCAGGCCCGAATCTCTCAGATGGTGCAACTTAGTAAGTTGCAGACTTGGGAAAGTCTAGAGGGGTATCATGACTATTATATTCCAAAGATTTAGCCTCTGGTAGTAAAGCATGGAAAAGATATGAGAATCTGAGTATTGGGTTCTAGACAGGCAGAGCAGACAGAGAAATAACTGACTAGTAGAGCATTAGACTTCAATCCGGATGAGTAAAAGGTGTTGATCAAGCTATTTAGGGGATTATACATTGTTTTCTGACATGATTAATGACTTCTATGCCTATGCTATTGATACGCATCACAAATCAAGCATGGATTCAGCTGACAGATCAGTAACTTGTAAATATTTTGAGTGTTCTTGTTGCCGACTAGAAAGTTGATGAAATCCTTGATGCAAATATATATACCAGATGGATTCTAGTATGTAGAGGTGTGGAATATATACAAGTGATGAAATAAAGTGCAAAGAAAAGTAGGGATAAGTGTGTAAGCAGCAAATCAAGTCCGGTATGTGATAGAGCAACAGTATTAAAACAGAGGAAGAATGAAGTGCCTCAAATCAATGTATTGTGCCTAATTAGAACTGAACTCTTGCATTTGTAGATGCTTCTTATTAGTTCAAACACCTGATTACCTCCTGTAAGTTTTGTAGACAGTGAGTCTCTTGTAAGTAGTGTGCCTCTTGTGAGCAGTGTGCTCGGGCAGTGAGCCCTAATTGGCAAATGCCATTTTGTACTCCTTTTATTCTTTTAACAAAGAATACAATCTTGGGTTAGTCACCTCATGGTTTTTCCCTTAACAGGTTTTCCATGTAAAAATCCTTGTGTCATATGTGTTGATTTTATTTCTATTCTTATGATTACATATGCTTTCAAGTTTTGATGCAACTCTGATTATTAAGATAACAAAAAGAAAAGGAAATTTTGAGATAACTGATTCACCCCCCCTCTCAGTTATCTGCCGTGTTTCCAACAATTGGTATCAGAGCTAAGTTCCTCTAAACAAATCCTAACATCTTGAGGAAGATCTGGGAATCTCAATAGATATATATGGTATGAAGGAACAAGTTCAGTCTGCCCTAGATGATCTTGAACAATCCCACTCTGAAGTCAATAACTTGAGAGAAAGACTCAAACAAGCTGATGATTTCATAAATGAGCTAAAAGAAAAACTGAGTATCTCTGTGAAAAAGAGAAAGGAACTACTTCAAAAATTAGCCAATCAGAGTGAAGTCAATGATACTAATGAAGATCTGGATGAGAAAAATAGGCTATGTGAGAAGTTGTCAAAAGAATTCATTATGGTAAAGCATGAAATGGAATCAAGAGTTATGAGATTCACCCAAGAAATTGAAGAAAAAAGGAAAATTGAAGATAATCTAAAACAATCCCTCAAGGAGAAAACAGAGGACTGCCACAAAATGAACAGAATAATTAGGCATCTTGAATCAGATCTTGAAGAAGCTAGAGACAATGAAGAACAACTTGAGAATCAAATAGACACTCTTAAACAAGATCTTCAAATAAAAAATGAATACAAAGAGAAATTCAAGATAAGCTCAGCTCAACTTGAAGTTCTTCTTGAAAGCCAAAAGAGGGTAGATGATAAGCGTGGCTTGGGATATGAGAAAGGTGAAAGATCTGGATCCGGTTAGAAGAACTTTGGATCAGGAAATCAAAGAAACAAGCCTAGAAGACCTCTAGTAAAGCAACCAAATACTCAAAGATATCCATCCTTTAATGGATACTACTTCAATTGCAACAATTTCAGTCATAAAGCAACTCAGTGTAGGAGGAGAATGAATCAGACTAGTCCATCCTTCTCTAGACAATGTTTCAACTACAAAAGGTATGGTCACAAATCTCATGAATGCAGAAATATGCAAATAAAAAATTCATTCAATGGTAGATGTTTTGCATGCAATAGAATGGGACATATGGCTAATCAATGCAGATCAAGAGGATATCAATAAAATATGCAAAGAAATGTTGTCTGTTACAATTGCAATAGATCCAGTCATATTGCCAAATTCTGCAGAAGTAAAAATTAGGATAAAAAGGGTCCGGTGCAACATAATCAAAAACAAGATAAGGGTAAAGGTAAATTGAATGCAGATGAAGTTCAAAAGGAGATGAGAAAGATTTGGGTGAAGAAGAGTACAAAAAATATTGGGGATGGATCTATACTAGAATCCGGTGCTGATATTCCTTCCAGAAACTAAACAGATAAGCTTTGGCTCAGGGGGAGTCACAGAGAAAAACAAATTCCTCCGGCCAGTCAACTAGTGCCTAAATTTGACACATGGAATGATGCGGATTAAAGGGTTCTCAAAAAAACATCTACATAACCTTCAGTAGAAATATGAAAGATCTGCATGGAGTTTTGCAAGAGTTTAACCACTCAAGTTAATCCGGTTCCGACAGTGCTCCGGTAAAGTAAGATTTTCACAAACAGCTCCGGTATGATTCAAAATTGAAATACTTTGATCTACAAACCCATGGCATGATTGAAGAAAAGAAGATACATTATCAATCCTTACTGACAATGATTCTAAGTTCAGCACAGTGATTCAAGAAGATCTCTCTTAAAATAGGGCAATAGGATAACTTATGTTGTGCATTTATTACAAAAGGAAATTAGGGTTTGCGCAAGGATAAAAGGGTTCATTCACTCATTATTTGCACATTTGCATTTGAGAAGAAGAAAAGAAGAGCTTTGTAACAAAGTTTCTACAATTCACTCAAGATCAACTGGAAAATCAAATTCAACCAATGATTTGTTCCGACTCCTATTTCAAACCCTAAAAGTGTAAAAAGGTATTTCCATTATGAAAATCTCTCTCTGAATCTTTTGCAAGATGGCTACTCCAATGGTTGTAAAGATCAATGATAGGCTGCATCCTAAATTTAAGAAACACCCCTATAAATCTCTAGAAGTTGATCCTTTAGGCACATTTTCTAGCATTCTGCATGGGGTATTGCACGTAGAAGATGTTAGGGTCTATATCCATGCCAACATTGAGGAATATGGAGACTCAAAATTGATGGACATCTATCACAAACAGCTAATAGATGAGAGTTTTAAACTCAAACCTCAATACAAGGCCATCCGGGATAAACACTTTGGACATTACATACACTTTCCCTATTTTGCAGAAGATGATTGGGTCTGGTATGTCCTAAGCAGGATGCATGATAATTTCATGTGGTTAATGAGGCCCTTTGAAATAACTAAAGATGTCATCAGGGCAATAATTGGACTGCACTCATTCGGTGGGTTACCTGCACTTAAATCTGTCAAGAACCAGATAGTAACTAAAGCCACTAGATCTAAATTTGATAAAAGAGCAATGACCATAGATGACATCACAGATCTAGATGTCAAGTTTGCCTCAATGATAATCAGATACAAGATCTATCATTCTAGCAGGGAGAATCATGTGTCTGGGACAACAATCTATGTAGTATTTCAGATGTTGAGGGAAGATGCAGATTATGACCTGTGTGAACTTCTCTTAAATCAACTGTTAGAAAACCTATAGAAGATCAAAAAGGATAAGAAGAATTCCTTCAAATACGGTTGTCTAATACTATGTCTATTCTTCTACTATATGAATGAGCTACCCAGATCTAGTGGTTGGGTTTGGCAAAATGATAAACCGGTTGTAATCCAGATTAGAGATTATATGTATGGACTTGGTCATGCTAAATCTTAGAACATAGCTCTCTGGGGTTATTTTAAGAACTTCCAAAGCATGATGCAAGCCAGAGAGAGGATACCTCAATCCATAGTTGAGAAATACAAGGACACAGTATGCTTCATGGTTGACATTGATCAATGCCTAATGGAGGCAGTTGAGCCCAGAACTGTGTGGATAATACCTATGGGATACGAGGTCGATGAAAAAATCTTGGAACTACATATTCAACATCTATTGAGCCAGCCTAAGGACCCTGAGGCAGAAAGGTTTGGCATCTTTCAAGAACTAAGTGTAAAAATACATGTTGAGTTAAGACAACCAGAGATAAAAAGGAAAGTAAGAAGGGAAGTTGAGGAAATTGCCAAAAGATTTGGCCTATCAAAAGAGGTAGTAGATGCAAACAGAGAGAAAATGGAGAAGGTCGAGAAAGAGAAACAAGAAGCAAAGAAAGGAGATGTTCTGGTACAAGCCTCCTCTCGGACTAGATCTTCCAAGAGCTTTGCACTTGTTACTCCTAAAAGCTCAAGGACCACCAAACCAGAAGTCAAGACATCTGGAAAAGGAGAAAAGAGGATGAAGACCAAAGCCATAAGGTCATACACAAGTCTTAAAGATGATGAAGAAACAAAATCTGATGAGGAAATCAAGAAAATGAAGAAGAAGAAAACATCCGGGGAATTCTCTGCTAGTAAAAATAAGGAAGAAAAGGAAGAAGAATTTGTTGAAAAGCCCACTCTTTCCATTGATGACATCATCAAGGTAGTTACTGTGGATGGGGACTTGCAGCCAGTAATAGAGTTTTATGATGAATACAGTGATACTGACAAGAGGATTTTGGAAGAAGCTACTGTCAGGTTCCTAAATATTTACAATAAAGCTTTTATTGAAATTATATCATTAATTCCCAAGAGTCTAGAAAAGGTACTTGAACTAAGAAAAGAGAATGCAAAGGCAAAAGACCTAGAGATTTAGGAACAAATAATGATTCATCTTTATCCTTCTATCACTCCAAAACAAATGGACATGATTTTTAAGGATTTTAAGGATGAGTTCTAGAGTAAGGCAAGAATGAATAAACTTATACTTGGAGAAACTGACCAAGTAGCAAGTGAGACAAAAGATATCCTCCAGAATGCTCTGAAAAGATTCAATCTTCCTATTATAGAGGAATTAGTTGAAGAACCTTCTACTATGGATGTTGAAGGATTAAATGTAACCAATGAAGAATCTTCTAATGTAGAAGGATCAAAAGAGATAGATAAAGAGAAGTCTAAGGACTTGGATTTCTCTGTTTCGGAAGAGGAAGTTCATGAAGTAGTAAACATAGGTAACATCTCTCCTCTAGATCCCACTGCAGACATTCCAGATTCTGAAGCTGAAGGAGAAGGAAGAAAAGAGGAGAAAGTGATTCAAGAAGAGGAGGTTAAGGGAAAAGAAGAAGAACAAGCAGAGAAGACAAATGATGACTATTCTAATATCCCAAAAGAAAAGAAGACTCAATCACCAGCAAGAGACACTACAGAGGCAGTGAAGAACTTCTTAAACACATAAATGATGGAGATAGATGAACCTGAGCTATTTCAAGGGCCACTAAATTTTACCTCTCTCTCTCCGGTTCAGACAATGAAAATAGCATCTTTTGCTCAAGCCAAAGCAAAAGAAAAACTCCTGAAATCTCACATGGAAGACTGTGAACTATTGGAGATTGCATCTGGGATGCTGGAGAAGATCATGCCATCATTCCAAAAGGATTCTTTGGCCTCACCACCCCGCAACCTGAAATGTTTGGTAAATTATGTTATCACTCACTTTGAATCTCTAGAAAAATTAGTAGAAGCAAAGGTCTGGAAGGAGTTTCTAGGAAAAAGATTCACTAAAGTACAAAGACTCATTGTTAATGATAGGAGGACCCTAGACATTGGAATAAAGAGCCTTGAAAATGCTCTTAAAGATGGTGGACATGTACAAATTTTGTCTATCTTGGCCCAAAGTGACAGAGGATATTGAAAAGAAGGTGAAAGAACAAGAAGATAAACTGTCAAGTTTATCTCAGAATTTTTATCCCCTTACTACCTCTTTAATGAATCAAGAATGCTAGGCCATTGTCATCATAAATGAAATAAAGAGGCTGAACAAAGAAAAGAAGGATATAATAAAAAGAATGAGTGAACTTAGAGGGATAATTATCCCTAAGTTAGAGGCAATGCATGAGGCCTTGACAGATGCTCAGACCACAGCCTAGACCAGTGATCCGGTAGATTTAAGAAGGGCAGAAGCATATGCATTTTTGTTGAGTGGCCACATCTCCATTTTGGACAAGATGAAGCAGAGCTGGGCCACATAATTTGTACAGTTGAAGGCCACTTTTGTGGATATACTTAAGTATATGTAAGTATAACATATATATATACTTATGCAGCCATGTATAGGTTAATTTTTGCAAAATTTTGGTATACAAATTCCGCTCTTTGCCATTGATGTCAAAGGGGGAGTGAGGAGTAGTGAAAAATGTGGAATCCAGCTAAGGGGGAGCTCCGGTAAAATAGTGCAAAAGACAGAGCATCAACCAAGGGGGAGTTACTATGTCACTTAGTCATTTTTCACTAAGTGTTGCCATCAATGCCAAAGGGGGAGATTGTTGGCAAGAGACACTGTGTGGCTTCATGAGTGTTGTCATTGATGACAACAAAGTCTATCCCACACATCCGCAATACATAATATGCCTATACCGGAAGTCAAATTGAAGATTGTTTTGATTCGGTGAACTAGAATAGAGTATGTAACAAGGTTTGACAATCAGGTCTGAATCTCTTAGATGGTGCAACTCAGTAAGTTACAGACTTGGAAAAGTCTAGGGGGGTATCATGAATACTGTATTCCAAAGATTTAGCCTTCGGTAGTAAAGCATGGAAAAGATATGAGCATTTGAGTATTGGGTTCCAGACAGGCAGAGCAGATAGAGAAAGAACTAACCGACAGAGCATTAGACTTCAATCTGGATGAGTAAAAGGCGTTGATCAAGCTATTTGGGGGATTATACATTGTTGGCCGACATGATTAATGACTTCTATGCCTATACTTTTGATACGCATCACAAATCAAATATGGATTCAGCTGACAGATCAATAACTTGTAAATATCTTGAGTGTTCTTGTTGCCAACTAGAAAGTTGACAAAATCCTTGATGCAGATATATATATACCAGATGGATTCCAGTATGTAGAGGTGTGGAATATATACAAGTGATGAAATAAAGTGCGAAGAAAAGTAGGGATAAGTGTGAAAGTAGCAAATCAAGTCTGGTATGTGACAGAGCAATAGTATTAAAATAGAGGAAGAATGAAGTGCATCAAATCAGTGTATTGTGCCTAACTGGAACTAAACTCTTGCATTTGTAGATGCTTCTCATTAGTTCAAACACCTGATTACCTTCTATAAGTTCTGTAGATAGTGAGTCTCTTGTAGGCAGGGTGCCTCTTGTGAGCAGTGTGCTTGGGCAGTGAGCCCTAATTGACAAGTGTCATTTTGTACTCCTTTTATTCTTTTAACAGAGAATACAATCTTGGGTTAGTCACCTCGTGGTTTTTCCCTTAACAGGGTTTCCACGTAAAAATCCTTGTGTCATATGTGTTGATTTTATTTTTGTTCTTATGATTACATATGCTTTCAAGTTTTGATGCAACTCTGATTATTAAGATAACAAAAAGAAAAGGAAATTTTGAGATAACTGATTCACCCCCCTCTCAGTTGTCTGCCTTGTTTCCAACAAGAAGGTTGTAGGATGGTCAAAGGAGTTTTAGTTTTGGCAAAGGGAATTTGGGTTGGAAGTCTATTTAAAATTGATGCTAGTACCATGTGGAATTCCTTAGTTATTTTATTAGACTCCAAAAACTATCACATGAACAATATCTCTAAGGACTAGGAGATGGAAAGTCATCACTATGGAAAGACCTAAGGAACGGAAAATTCAAGCTATCTCCTAGGAGATATCTTGGAGGGCAAAGGAAGGAATACTTGTCACCCAATTGATACCTCAAAAGAGGGTAGGGGCGTGTCAAGTTTTGCCTAAGTGAGACCTTATTGGAGAAGAATAAGCAAGACCAAGAAGCCTCTTGGAATGAACCTTCTAAAGGACAAAGTCAAGGTATCACCCAGGAGATACCTTATGGAGATGAAAGGATTTCAATTTTGGATTCGTCTTGAAAAATTTTGTAATTTAAAAAATGGTGCCTCATCTCAAGTTTGTATAAAGAAGTTATGGCTTTTGGAAGTTGCAGTAGGAAAATCCCTAGAAAATTTATCACCCAAGCAACATTTCATGGATCTGGGAGACCCCAAGCTATCTCTCAAAAAATACCTCAAGGTTCTAGTAGAGGAGAATTTAACGTATCACCTAGGAGATACCTCAAGGTACTAACAAGAAGAAATTTCAAGGTATCACTCAAGAGATACCTTAAGGTGTTGGTAATAATAAAATTCAAGGTATCATCCAAGAGATACCTCAAGGTGTTGGCAAGGAAAAATTTTAAGGTATCACTTAGGAGATACCTCAAATTTATAAACTTGAATTTTTTTAAAATTTCACCACTTAGTAAATTTTTAATCTCCCCATTGTGATACCTTCAATGCTATGGCATGAAAGATTGGGTCACATTGGTGAAAAAGGTATTAGGTACTTAAGTCCAAGGATTTTGTTGAGGAGCTTGAAGACTATTCTTTGGATTTTGACTTATGTGAACATTGCATATATGGGAAACAAAATTGTGTCAAGTTTAATTTAATCTCTACAAGATTATACAAAATTTCAAATTTGGTTCATAGTGATATTTTTGTGTTAGAAATGAAGGTGAAAACCACACAATGGAAATTTGATTCAAACCTTATTTATGTCCTCTAAACAATGTAGAATCAATGGAGATTGCAGCAAAAATAAAACCCACTACACATAAATGACATGCATTAAGAATTGAACACATAACATAATATGTAACGTGGATAAAACCCTTTCGGGTAAAAAATTCCACCAAGAAAAGAGGCTCCAAGTTGTATTATCTTCAAATATGAGATTATAATACATGCACTTCCTCTCTCTTATTCAATCTTCAATCTAGCAGTGTCTGTTACTCTCAACTCTGCTAAAAATGTAGTACAAATATCCTTATAAAAGGGGATTGCCTTCTGGGGCAAGAAAACTAACATAATATCGAACGTCAGATATGTGACCTAATGACAAATCGTCCAGATTTACAATGATAAAATATAAATAAAATATGGTTTTAGGGGTGCTACCCCTGAACCCCTACTATGGCATGTAGCCCCCAGACTCCCTGTTGGGGGGATGATCCCTCCAGACACCTCGTAGGGGGGAAAACCCCCTGTGACCCCCTGTCGTGGACAAATTAGCATCAGGTACTGGATATAAACATGTAAATGAAATAAGATTGCTACTAGTGAAACCTTTCATCCCTAATGGGTGATTTACAAAAAATAATAAGAATAATAAATTATATAAGATTTACAAGGTTGATGGCACCTTAATCCTAACATTCTCCCACTTGACATCATACATTGTAAATACCCATAGGAAAATAATAAAATAATTAGGCACTAGAAACAAGGCCCATGGCCTCTCTGCACCAAAGAAATTCCTATGTGCTCATAGGCTTGGTCAAAGCATCTGTAACATTCTCCTGAGTGTCTACCTTCTTTAGCTCAATATGTCCATTTGTAACCATTTCTTGAACAAAGTGATACTGTACATCAACATGCTTAGTCCAAGCATGATACATAGGATTCTTGGCCAAAGAAATAGCACTCTGGCCATCATAACAAATCTGAATGATCTTGCAATCAAAATGAATACTTGTACACAATCTCCTCAACCAAACTGCCTCCTTAGAGACATGGGTAGCAGCCATATACTCTGCTTCATTGGTGGACAAAGCAAGGTCGCTGTAATGAAACAACTTGCACAATATCTGAATATAATAGTAAATATACTGAAAATACTTGATAATAATATGCCACTTCGAGGGGGCAACCTCCTAATCCACTTCGAGGGGGATACCTCCAACAGTCTTCACTGAGAACACAATACTGAATATGATATGAAATGAGACTCAC
The DNA here is from genome assembly GCA_027924645.1 of Cunninghamia lanceolata. Lineage (NCBI taxonomy): Eukaryota > Viridiplantae > Streptophyta > Pinopsida > Cupressales > Cupressaceae > Cunninghamia > Cunninghamia lanceolata. The sequence goes on along the minus strand of BSBN01001001.1, from coordinate 7,461,976 downwards.
TAGCCCTATATATACCTATTTATGCCTAGGATATCACCCAGGCCGACTTAGATAGACCTATAGAAGCCTTAGGCCGACCTAAACAACTAAATAACAATATACTAATGATAATATGACTTAATTAAGAGTTAAGATAGCCACAAGCTGACTATTCATAACCATATACACTATAGAAGTAAGGGCATAACATGCCCCCCACCTTTACAAAAGCATTGTCCTCAACGCTCATCAATTCGCTCTGATACCACTTGTAATGAAAGAACTTGCACAATATCTGAATATAATAGTAAATATACTGAAAATACTTGATAATAATATGCCACTTCGAGGGGGCAACCTCCTAATCCACTTCGAGGGGGATACCTCCAACAGTCTTCACTGAGAACACAATACTGAATATGATATGAAATGAGACTCACTAGCCCTATATATACCTATTTATGCCTAGGATATCACCCAGGCCGACTTAGATAGACCTATAGAAGCCTTAGGCCGACCTAAACAACTAAATAACAATATACTAATGATAATATGACTTAATTAAGAGTTAAGATAGCCACAAGCTGACTATTCATAACCATATACACTATAGAAGTAAGGGCATAACAGTCGCGGGATGCCTTTTGCTCATACAACTTATTGCTCTACCAAACAAAGTAAATGCATAGCCACTGGTGAACCTTTGACTATCCAAGTCACCTGCCTAATTTGCATCAACAAATCCTTGTATGTCCAAAGTTTTGTCAGCACTATTAGTACCAGAATAAACCAAACAGTAATCAAGAGTACTTGCTAGATATCTAAACACCCTCTTCACATAATTCTAATGTTGTCTACTAGGTTTAGACATAAATCTGCTCAAAACTTGCACTGTTTGGGCAATATCTGGTCTAGTGTAAACCATTGCATACATCAAACTCCCTACAACACTAACATATGGCACATTAGACATATCCTCTAAATCATCCTCATTCTTTGGACATATATCTGATGAAATCTTAGTACCAATAGGTAAAGGAACTCTAACTGGGTTACAGTCTTGCATACTAAATCTCTGCAAAATGGTATTCACATACTTACTCTGAGACAACCAAAGCTTTTTGTTACCTCTATCCCTCCTGATCTCCATACCCAGAATATACCCGATTTCTCCAAGATCCTTTATATCGAATGCACCTGAAATTTAGGCTTTCAATTCGCTGATCATACCTGTTGATGATTGTTTTTACACATTCATAACAAAAGTTAAAATTCACAAAATGAACCTAACTATCTTGAAAGATATGAAGAAATCAATTAAGATTACTTAATCCCAAGTTTATGTATGGTCAGGTCTTGACCTTGTGGATAATTCAATAGGTTAATGTGAAGCTGTAATATGCAAGAGGCCTTACTTGATTTAAGGTGTTTAATGACTCACTGGACTCAAATTATGCAAAATACCACAAATATCAACATTTTCTTCATTCCTTTGCATAAATTTGTTACTATATCACAAAGCTTTATATGATTTATATTAACACAAGCTTTTCTTTTCAAATATTAAGAAAACTATCAAATATCAACTCAGTTGTTCATGTTTCCTTTAAATTTTTGCATTTAAGCTAAGTATTTCAAATGTTTGGGAAAAGTTAGAGAAATCTAAATTAAACTCCATTCTGCTACAGGATCTAAATGCTCTGTTATTCACGTTGTAAGCAGTACAACAAACTTGATTAAATCCACAGACTAAACCTTTGAATGTAAGCCCTAAGTATTTTCACGAACATACATTCAAGATTGCAAGCTTTTGGAGAAATAATATTTCAAATACAAAGAAGAGCCAGAAGACACTCTGAATATAGACGCAGAATTCTAGATTCAATTATATTCAAAACACATAATCATATATGATTTACAATGTATGAATGACTCCTTTCTTCATTAATCAATTTATAGAAAAATTACGATGCTTTACAGATACAGTAAGGAAGCTAGATGTTCTATGCATTCCTTATTGTAGACACAGGTGACCTCCTCTAAACTAAACTACTTCTATTCAAAATGCTTGAACCAATTACAACTGCTAGCTATCTATTAAAAAATCCCTGCGTAAAATCCCTATGTAACTCATTACAGAGTAAAGGGGCTCAATATATAGCTATGATTATCCCCAATACAGCTCCAAAACCCTAGTTGATTAATGGTCTACATCTCGAGTGCAGCAACAATGGTGGAAAACAAATCCCACCAAAATATCTCTGAGTAGCATACCCATACTGAGTGTACGGATGCCCTTTGGAAACCCTAACAGCCACCAAAATATCTTCTATTGCTCTTTTAAGAATGTTTCCTTCCACCTGCATTTTTCTTCCAATTGAAAGCCTTTACTCCTTTCGCTTCCTCTGTGATCCAATCCGCTCCTCCTAATGTCATCGCCATTAAAGCTCCTCCTTGTATATATCTGCACACCTGCCAACAAACATAAAAATGGATTATAAAAAATTCACATTGCTTTTGCCAATTTATACCTCGTCAAAATGTTAGATGGGCATTAATTATAGCAATTAATGCGCCATTAATTCAGTTTTCAGTTGTAGTGTTCATGCGCTTTCAAAATTCTTTTTTACCACCAGTCTAATTCTGCATATATACTCTTTTGTAGGCTTTGTTTGTATTTCTTCTTCTCTGTATCGCGTTCTATATGTCTTACTATCGGCATAACTCTCTTCAGTCGGGGCAGTCCAAAAACTTCCCGCCGATTGCATATGTCTAGCGGATGCAATTCTTACCATCGTGTATATCTTTCATTATCGGCGTAACTCACTTTAGTCGAGGCAACCCAAAAATTCCACTCTGATCACCCTACTCAAGCTGATGTAATCTCTTATCGTTTTGCAACTCTTTATCATCGGTGTAACCCATATGGTCAGTATGATCTAAAAAACTTCTGCTGATGATACCTATCTGTTCGATGCAACCAACACTTGTATCGATCCCTTAGATACAAAGCCCAAGATACATACAAATATTTGCATGTATCACCTTTCGGACTTCAACTCTTATAAAACACAACTCACTCACTTTTGGTTCTGCAACCTGCATAAAGTGCAATGCATCTTTTAATATACGTTAAGTCATGATGCATCACTTTAACCAAATGTTAAACTTTCTTCAGTTCCTCCTTGCATGTATATCGAAAAGTATGCCTCCACAAATATACATACAAGGCACAAACATACAACAATAAAACCAACCTTAATACTCTTTTCAGTTCCGCGCTATGTATAAAGCTTTGTATATCCACCTTGTATGTTTTCCTTTTGCTCAAACGTACAAACATTTTGTACATCCGACAGAATCAACCTACTATGCATTTAAACTTTGAACTGCTTTGGGCCCGACTTGTATATAAGAATAAAGTGTCATCAAAATGCATATAAGTATAAAAATTTAATAAACCTGACAAATCCTACATGCGACTTGCACAACAACTTTGCATATACAAACAACTTTGCATATGAGCGACCCAATATACAAAGGACTTTGTATATGCAACCCGATATACAAAGGACTTTGTATATGCAACATACAAACCCTTCCATTGTACATTTTACCAAAACACTCATAACTTGCAAAATACTGAGAATTTTAACATGGTTCAAAAAGCAACCCTCACTCATTTGTGACAAGGAATCTACCCATATTCTGCTTTGGTACTTAATGCAATTTTTTCATTATTTTCAACAAGGTTTGTAACTTTCACTCTCTTTTTCCCTTTTACCACCCAACAGACCCACACACAAAAGCAAAAGCCACAACCATAGTAGGGGTCCTCATTTTGCTAAGGAGTAAAATGGGGCATGTTGGGAGCATCACAACAACTAGCAACCAAACAAAACAATCAAATTAAAACCATTAAAGAAAACTAAATGAAATAAATTCATAACTTCCAACTATCTTTTCTACAAATCATTATCTAACTTGAGACTTAATGTATTAATAAGGTGCATGAATTTTCCCATTCAGTTTAAGTGGGTGCACATGATTAATAATCCTCATCTTGAAAATCAGTTGAACAAACCAGTGACTAATATTAGCCTACATAGTTGATGCCATTCTGTCATAGCCAACTGGATAGAGCCTTGCTACCAGCAGGCATCCATAGCCCTGACAAGGTTATCGTTACAATTCTCCTAAGTAGAGCCCCACTGCCAGCAAGCGTCTATAGCCCCGATAGAGTTACTTAGATGGCTTAATCTAGATTTTCAGTAAAATCCATTTTATTATTTTATATATTTTTGTATTTGATAGATATTTCATAAGATATTACAATTGTAACTTCATGATGCAAGGAATGATCACTTGCTGAAATTAAGCTGAGAATTGTAATGGTAGCAAGGGTGACCTCTGATTTTTCACCTAATATCTACACTGGTATGTTCAACAAACCCAAGGATTTTAGGTGTGTCATTGTGAGAAACTTCCCTTGAATACTCAACCCACAGTTATTGAATACAAAATTTCACAAGTCAAACAACTTTCTACATTCATGACAGTCACAACAAGTTATACATAAATTTTAAATAATTAACCTAAATGTTCTAAGTTTTCTATTATTTTCAGTGGTTGTTAGTTTGCTCTTGCATACTTCAAAACAAAAGTAGCATCCCTGCTAAGGCAACACAACACACAAACAAAACAAATGGACTGTACAAACAACTAACTACGAAAGGAAACAACACAAAGCAAGACAAGAAAACCAAGAAAAGAAATAGAACAACCATCCTACCAAACTATACACAAGCCTCTACAAGGCAAATAAAATCTAGGAAAAGAGCCAAAGACACTTGTATTTGCATACTTCCTTAGATTGTGCAGGAGCATTAGGGCATTAGTTATGGTTCTGATCCTAGCAAATTCATCTTTGTATTCTGAAAAATATTCTTGTATTCTAAATTCACTCTATTTAACAGAATAACCCTTAACGATTAGCAACTAAGGAAGCTCATCACATTCATGATTAATCCATATGCATGTCTTATCTCTTGAATTTCCATAATCAAAATAGTATTCAACATTATTCACTGAGGAAAGGAAAGAAACAACCTGATGTATTTCTGGCTCTACTGGACATGCCTATTTATTGACAGCTGGTCCTCCATTTAACTTTGCACTTTCATTGCTTAGCTCAATGTCTAGTCTCACTTCGAATTGAAGGATGTATGATTCTTGATGGATTATTTCTTCATATTTATCCACATCTATCTCTTCATTCTGGATGTTTAGTTTATCCTCAAGTTTAGGAAACGTCTCAATGTTCTCTTCAATTCTCTACACATCAGCATCTAAATGAGTACCATCATAATCTGACATATCTAAATTTATCATTTCTAGATTATTTGGCTGTGAATGTAAAACAACATTTGATTCATGAAAATACTTCCCTATTTCACCTTCACAATAATGTTGGAGTGATGCTTGATTATGCACAGCAATAGCATAATCCTCTGTATCTTCCATTTTCAAGAATTATTCCTCAAATAATTCTGTCCTATCATTCAACAAAGTATCTGGTTCCATTATCCTGCAACAATCCTGGATTTGGTCATTCAATTTAAAGCCATCAAATAATAAATCAAGATTTACTTCTTTTCCTATGATTCCTTTATTTGTTGATACAGAAACTTCTTTAATTTTAGTGCACTTTAATTCTGTCAATACTTGTTTACATTTCTTTACCCAATCATTTTCATTAAAACTTTTCAAATCAGATCCAGAGGTTTCTTCTTGATAAATATTACTTAGTATTTCAATATATTTATCAAATGTATCAAGATCAACTTCACTTTTCTTTTTCTTTTCATTAAATCCTCTTTGTTTATCATCTAGAAAGTGAACATGAGATGTGATTTCCTCCCTGCATTTTTTAGGATATTTATACCTGTCATTAGCTTTATCCACATTTGAACCTTGACAAAAAAGTAGATTATTTTTCTTACCATCACATGATTCCAAAGAAGAGATTTTACTATCCTTTATTTCTAGCATTGGTTCAATCTTTGCATTCTCTGAACAATTAATGATTATTGATATTGAATCCTCCTGCTACTCGATAATCTCCTCATTTTCCTACCAACCTTCAGCCCTATACACATCGAAGAAAGAGATCAATCCTTTTAAAGCCAAATCTAACCTTGTAAGAAAAGTCAGACAATTAATCTCACCATGCTCTGTGGACTTATGTATCCTGCACCTTTCACATAAACCAAAGTTAGATAAATTTTCAGGATAAAGTTTCCTATTTAAAGTTTCTTGAAAGACAAGAATATTAAACTGGAAATTGTCCTCATATAAGTCCATTGAAAATGGCACTTTGTTTTCAACTTTTTTAGATTTTGAAATTTTATGAGATCTAACATATCTCAGAATAAAACATTAAAACTCAGAAAATCAGAATAGTCACTAAAGTTTGAGCAGTACCTTTGCAAAAAAAAAAAAAACATTTAAATTCCTTCAAACAGAAGATTTTTGCAAACAAAACACTCAAATTTCCAAAAAATGATCCTCCTGGCTAGCCTACACAAAATCAACCTTAAATCCTATCAGGCCCTCCTTCTAGTGCCAAAACCTGTTGATGATTGTTTTTACACATTCATAACAAAAGTTAAATTTCACAAAATGAACCTAACTGTCTTGAAAGATATGAAGAAATCAATTAAGATTACTTAATCCCAAGTTTCTGTATGGTCAGGTCTTGACCTGTTGGACAATTCAGTAGGTAAATGTGAAGTTGTAATATGTAAGGGGCCTTACTTGATTTAAGGTGTTTAATGACTCACTGGACTCAAATTATGCAAAATACCACAAATATCAACATTTTCTTCATTCCTTTGCATAAATTTGTTACTGTATCACAAAGCTTTATATGATTTATATTAACACAATCTTTTCTTTTCAAATATTATGAAAAATTGTCCAATATCAACTCAGTTGTTCATGTTTCCTTCAAATATCAGACAATCTCCTTTAAATTTCTGTGTTTAAGCTAAGTATTTCAAATGTTTGGGAAAAGTTAGAGAAATCTAAATTAAATAGAGATAGAGGGGAGATAGAGAGAGGGAGAGATTGGGGAGAGGGGAGATAGAGAGATAGGGATAGAGAGGGGGAAAGAGACAATGAGAGAGAGAGAGAGAGTAGATAGAGATATCTAGAGAGGATGAGAGAGGGACATTGACATATATTCCTCATCATCACCTAATAATATAGCAGTTGTCTCTTCCTAGACATTAGGCTACTCTAGAGTGAAAGAAGATGGAGGGGTGACATCAATTTTCTAATGCATTTTAACTAATCATCCAAAGGATTTCAACTGATACAAAATGTGAGCACACTATAGAGCGCTTGTGTTATAGCAGACTCGTGTTATAGCACACTCACATTATAACCCGAACATGTTTTCCCCTACTTTGAGAAATTCCAACCCTAATTGTTGGATTTTCCTTGGGCATCCAACCCAAAGGGTTGGACCTACCTTTTGGATGCCAAGGACGTGTTTTCAACAAAACTTAGAAAATCAACCAAATCTTGAGCATGTTCTCGATTAGGTTTACACATTTTTCAATGTCAATACAAAAAAATGCCAGGATGACTTCAATTTTTTTATTAGCTTTCTAACCATATATTTTTTTCAAAAATTTGATAACATTAAGGTTTCCATCTTGAATTTATTTTGGTGATGTGTTCTTTTTCATAAAACTTATGTCTAGTATTTCTGGTGTCATTTTTATGCGTTTATCAAAATTTAAAAAAAAATACATTTTTAGATTCTAGACTCCATTCTATACAAATTTGAAAAAATGATTTTTGATTAGTTTTCAAAAAATTAGGGGGGAGCACACTCAAACTTTTATTTTTCAGGATGTCTCCACGTCGAAAATTCATAAAAAATCATATATTCATTAAAAATATAACAGAAAAATTAGGCATAAACTACATGACATTAGCTAATTTTCCACTGAAGAGATTTGTGAAATACTTAAAAAAAGTCAACGTGCTCCCCCTATTTGAACCTCTTAATCTCCACCATTTTTAGAAAAAAATAGTAGTTTAAAAACTAGATTCCAAGCACTACAAATCTTGTTCTTATCACATTTTCTAATTTTGAGCATGGCTATCTTCAAGTTCTCATCCAAGATCAGTTTTTACTTATTTCAGAAAAAAAAAGTGGCCACTTTTGACCCTCTTTTGGTCCCCCATTTCCACGCACATACCCTTATATGTACTTCTATTTGATCTTCTTCTATAGGTAACAATATGATTTTATTCATCTTTTGTGGAATGTTATTGATATTATTATCAGGATTAGAAAAATATAATGTATGTTGGAAATCTTTCTGAAGTTCATCCCAGTTTCTTGTTTTATCCCTCTTTTCTTGGTTGTATGATATAGTTCATCCAATCTTATTTCTTCCCTTACAAAATTTTTCTCCATCTCTTCCAAGTATGTTTTTAGGTCACCCACTCTTCAGTATCTTAGTAACTTAATATGAGATATGCCCCATGAAATATGATTGACTTGTTGAGATTTTTGGACGGTGGGGGGAGTATATGCAATTTATGAGTCTTGTGTTAATTGCAGTGGGGTATTGCCATTTGTAGTGGAATGCGGTGTCATTTGTAGTGGAATATGGTATGATTTTGGGTTCTAATTCTTCTATTTGCTGTCTAGGTTTAGTGGTGTCTTTTCCCCTTCTTGTGACTACTGTAGCATTGGTTCTATTTTTGTATTGCAATAGGGCTTTCTATCTTAACTTCTCCTTTGTCTTCTCGTATTCTTTTTCTAATTCCTCTTCCTCACTTAGAATATGAGAATTCTTATGTTTTTTTATCTCTCCTTCTTCTTTATAGTAGTGTTGTGCCCCTTGTAGTGGAATGTTAGGTACTTTCAACATTATTTTTGCACCTATAGTTGCATTAGCCCTAGATAGCTCATCACTTTTTGAATGCGATGGAGCATTTTTAAAGTATTGTTGTGCTCTGTCACATGTAAACAAATCATGTTTCAGATCTCCATAGAATTTGCATGGTTTTTTCTTATTTGTCCAACACTCATTTGCATAATGCCCTTGTTTACTACATTTGTAGTAGGTGGCACCTTCTCTTCTTCTTCTGTCCCTTCCTCTACCTCTACCTCCTCTATAGTTGTTATAGTAGCCTCTTTCCTCATTTGAGTAATTGGGTATGTATGATATTTGATTTTACAGTGGTGTATTCTATAGTGTGTTGATGTTTCTTTGATTTTTCCATCCCAGTGCTTTATATCCAAAATTTTGGGCATAGAGAGGTCTTTCTACTAATCCTTTTATGTATGTTGTCTCATGGTTTATTGTTTCTTTATTATTGCGGTGACGATCACACCAAGGTTCATGTTCTTCTTCTCCTCAGAGTCTAAACAATAGGGATAGACAATCATCTATCTCGTGGTCATCCCATTCTTTAGAAATTTAGTAATAAATTGTTTGGGTCTTTCTTGGTGTTGTTCTTAGGTTTACCCTTAATGCGATAGCTCTTTTATCCCCTTTAACTGTTGGGCATTCATTTCTAATATGTCCTTCTCTTGAGAAATATGCACACCATATATTTGATATTTATAATTGTTGTGTATTATCTTGTTTAGCCAATATTTCTTGTTTGATTTTTAACTATTCTAGTTCAAGTCTCAATCTTTCTATTTATTTACTTTCTATGGCTTTGTCTTGTCTCCACCATGTTTGTGCTTCTACACAACATGCTAGTGATACCACTTCTGAATATGTATTGAATATTCTCACATCCAATGAAGTTCTAATTTTAGGTGTTAGTCTAGAAATGAACCATTCTATGTGTTTCTTTTTTGTTAGAGGTTCTTCCAATTTTCTAGATACCTCTTTAAATCTTTAGTCATAGTCTTTGATAGATTCTCCTTCTTGTACCATATCATGTATTTTACTTACACTTCTAGTGGGGATCTCTAGTGATTTGAAATTTGATAAGAATTTATGTTTAATCCGTGACCACTCTTTATCATGTTCTGGGCATGTTTTTCTATACTAGTTTAGTGCATCATTTCATAGTGTGCCTACAAAATCAAATAATTTTGTTTGATCCCTAGTTGTTCCTTTCCTTTGCCATAATGATTCTACAACAAATATATGCTCTACTGCCTCTATTGTGTCTTTTCCAAAGATCGGGAATTTGATTGGTGAATCCATATTTGGATTAGGCTCTTTGTTTGTTTTACATTATTTATTAGTATTTTGCTTTGGTGGTTTGGCCTTTCCTTCGTGTAATTTCTGTTGTAGTATTTTTGTAGTTCTTCCCTTGTCTCTGGATAGTTGTATCTCAAAATATTCTCTTCCTAATTTTTCATCGCAATTCTACACAAATTATTTTTCTTGAGATTATCTTATTTCACTTGAATTTTCACTTATATCTAATGATAAGATCCTCCTTGACTTATATGGCATGGGGGGTGACTCTTGGTCTAGGGGTTGTAACTCTTCAAAGTGACATTTTATTTTAGGAGATGTCTTCTCATTAAGTAGGACATATTGTTAGATAATGGTGTTTTCCACTCTTCTCCTCTTAATCTAATTGCATTATCACTCAAGTTGAACTTGTTATTTTATCCTTGTACTGCTTGGTATAATCCCTCATTTCTTAATTTCCTCATACTTTTGGTAACCAACTGATCCAAATAATCCACATTGAATTTTAGAGGTTGTAAGATTTCCATGGGATTTAGGATTTTTTTTAATCTTTCATCAATTGTAATCCAGATATTAGATAGGTTAGGTTGACTATGCGGTGTTTGATTTAATGTCAGAAGTGGTGGAGCCTTCATGCTGCTATATCCTTCTTCCCATATTTTTTGACATATCCCATATGGTATAATACTTCCTTCTAAGTTATTAAGTATCTCTATTGTTTTAGCAAGATGAGAGTTCAATTATTTTGGAGTGCTATATAATTCTAATATTTCATTATTAACTGCATCCCTTATGACACACTCTATCTCTTCCTCCTTATCCTTTTTAGTTGCAACCCTTTTGGCAAGCTATAACTCCATCTCTTTAGCTTTCTCCATTCTCTTGTGGTATCTCTCTTATTGTTCTTGTTTTTGTTCTTGTCTCTTTTCTTCCATGCTCAACTCTATTTCAATTGGATAATCTCTTTAATTTCTCTTAACTTCTTATTATCTCCTTTCGCCATGGGTGTTTAAGATGTGGAATTTCATTGTTCATTTATGCATCACATGGTTGACCTACTTTGATTGGTCATATATTTTCAAGGATATTTTCAAGATCCCCCCCTTTCCATTCACCATCTCCTAGGTGCCTAACCCTCTCTCATGAGGTTAGGATCTAGGAGAATCTACCATAAATCATAAAAAAAAACTTTTGTCTTGCTTATAATATTCTTTCTAATACTTTTCCTTGTTCCACAATTCTTTGTAGTGCCCTGATCTTATTCTCTACCGATCTACCAGGGTCCTAGAAATGGAACCAAATGTTGGCAAGGGATAAGGAGTCACAAACCAAAGTTTTGAGTCCAAGAGCCTTACATGTATTTATACCATAGTTTTACAGTAGGAGAATGAACCAGTGAGTTTCTGATAGGAAACAACATCATGCGGTAACATAACATAACAAGGAAATCATAACTTAGAAATTAAACATTCATTTAGGCATCTAAACCTTATATCATCCTTTATATATATTAAATTCATGTAATACAATGTAAGGTGTACAATTTCTTCTCTTCTCTTCTTTATATCCTATATTTCCTTATGTCTCCTCATCTTATCTTCTATTCCTAGATTACTTTATACATATAACTATAACATGGGTACATGTCCCTTACAAAAGATGGCTATTCCTACTAGGCCTTGTCAACCTAATGCTCTACATCCTTCTTGCAGTCAAGTGCAGTGACTTTGGTCAATGTACTACAACTGTCAATAGTAAACATAAACAAGCATAAGGATCATAAAAGTAGGAATCAACAATGGAAATGAAAAACCAAAGTGGTAGCATGAGTGAATATAAGAGAAAACAAGAAGAATAAGGCATAAAAGGACATAGTAATAAGCAAAGAAGATGTAAAAAAGAACAAGAAAAAATAAGTCAGTGAAGAAATGGAAATGTCCCCAAGTGGGGGAAGGTAAACATGCAACATAATATGTAAAAAATCACAACAAACAAAACATAAATAAAAGGGCCAAAGTGTAAAGCAATAAGTAAAAGATAGAGTGTAAACTAAATATATAGGTATATAGTCCATGGATATGCTTATGGATCATCAAACAAATCTAGAAGGATTACCATCATCTTCATCCCAAAATGTATCAACATAATGCTCTTCATTGATTCTTGGATTATCATGATTTGTTTCTTGTATCACGTGTCTCTTGTTGATAATTCCTTACAAACACATAGTAAATGGTTGCACATTAGGTGGTTTCTCTTTTACTTCATGTCTAACCTCAACATAGGGTATCTTAGAGGGAACATGACCAATCTCTTAATGTACATCATTTTCTTTCATATGATTAACCTCATCAAGTGAGGAGGTTGTAGACTCATTATTATGATTAATATTTAAGATTTTAGACTTCATGTTTGAGTACAACCCATCTATCTATAGAATGTATAAGTGTGTGATGATAGCAACAAAACTACTTAGCCATATGTGGTGCAAGCTTAGATTTATCCATTGGTTTGACAAGAGGTAAGGTAATGCAATTATGTCGCAAGAGTTGTTCTAATACCATATGTGGAGTCTCTTCCAATGCAATGAATTATCTAAAGGGCTTTGTCTTAGAAATTGCATTATGATAAGCATTAATATCATTAGGTACATCATCATTGCCCCCATTTTCTAAATATGACAATGATGTTAACTCATGGAAAAAAAGAGGAAGTGCTATAAATATGTTGATATAAAAGGGGATCTTCTAATAAGGTAAGGCACAAAAACACTTGCATATAATAGTAGATAAATGATGTAGGAGCATCCCAAGTTGAAGAGCAATCTTGTATCAACCAAATATATTTGCTTTTATTTTACTTTTCTGCATTTCAATTACAGTTTAGTCATTTGCAATTTCAACATTTTCTACCGCATTTTACCACATCTTCATTTCAGATCTCACAGAGCAAGATTTAAGTTATACAATATGACATATACAATGTATTCAGATCTCATGAGGCTTGGATCCAATGACGGAGAGTTATCACTATTAGAAGATCATTAACTTTCACAAAATAGAGTAATATGCTTTCAGTTGGAGCATACAAGGTTGCAGAGCATTTCTGTGACTTGTGGAGCCAAATAGAACACCACACAAGGAAATAAAGGATTAGAAAGACCTTCATTGAGAACCACATCACGTTTCATTCATTTGCAGAGCATTACCATGAGTTGTAGGCCGACCTACATGTTTCATCTTGCATTGGGGTTTGAGATCTCTTGATGCTGATGTGGAGGATTCTTTGAGTTAGGAGATGATATATAAACATTTCTTAGATGCATTAAGAAGTCAATGGAATCATATCTAATGATAGAATAGAAATATAGTTCTTTTTCGAAGGCACTTCAATGCCATATCATTCATGTATGTTGTAACTTGAAAAGTAGGCCTGTGAGAAATATTGTAGCCCGCATGTTGCTGGCATATAAGCATTGTAATTATCTGAGATATTAACCATATAAATCTTCCATTGCATTATATTTCTTGTGTTGTTTCCATTGTGTTTACTCTAGCTACTGGGTTCGATAGACCATTCTCTGGACCCTCCATCCTTGACTGCACCAATTGGTATCAGAGAAAAGTTTGTGAATCCTTTGGGAGAGAAGGAATTCTAAAAGATCTTGTGGTGAACAGATTGCTGATTTGAGGTAGTCTACTTGTGTTTGTCAATAGAGCGCCGATTGTGAGGTAGTTGGAACCCTGTAGTTAGATCGTCGTATTGAGGCAGTTGCACTAGATCCTAGGAAGAGATGTTGCCAAGGAGAGTACCTACTATGACCAATGTTGTTGGAAGAATGGAAGAAATGACAGAGATGATGAGAACAATAAAAGTTAGATTGGATGTTGTAGAAGAAGATAGAAGAAGAGGACTAAACCCTATACATGAAGATGAGAGTGATGACGATGAATTTTAAGTTGTTGATCAAAATGAAGAAACCCTAGAAGAAGAAGAATCAGATCAGGTAAAGATGTTGAAAGCTATTTCTAAGATTGGTAAAAGGCCTAGAATTTAGATTGCAAACTATACTAGAAATCTAAACCTTGAGGAATTAATTGATTGGATAAATGACATGGAGGAATCTTTTGAATATGAGGAGATAGAAGATCCAGAAAGAGTGAGATTTGCAAAAATTAAGTTGAAAGGACATGCTGCTATTTGGTGGAAAGAAGTTCAATTGGATATAAATAGGAGAGGAAAAGAGAAAATCATAAAATGGGATAGGATGGTGACAAAATTGAAGAATCAGTTCATATCTATTGACTATGAGTTGGAATTGTTGAAGAGATTGCAAAACCTAAGACAAAAGGAGAAATCTGTGAAAGAATACACTGAAGAATTTCATAAGATGATCATAAGGACTAGACATAGTGAAGTAAGCAAGGAGAAAGTGGCATGGTACATAAATGGATTGAGGATAAACATTCAAGAAGAACTAAGTTTGGTAAGGATGACAACAATAGAAGAAGCATATCAGTTTGTGCTGAAAGTTGAAGATAAGCTAAATAAAAGACATGAGCAAAGACAGAGAGGTAGAGGAGGTAAATTTCAAAGAGGTAGAACACATTCCAGTGGAGAAAAACCATATGCAGAGCAAAACAAGGAGAGTAGTCCATACCGGAAAAAAGACAGAGACAACAATTCATACTAGAGAGATTATAGAATTTTCTACAGCAATAGCAGAGGAAGTCATAATTCCTACCACAATGAAGGACACCAAAGAGATAAAAGAGAATTTGACAAGAGATCATTTAGAGGAACCTATTTCAAGTGTGGAGGTGAAGGAGACAAAGCATTTGAATGTCATCAGGGGAGTACTAGCAAGAGAATAGAGAATAGTGCAAGAGTAGGTTATACAAAGGAAGAACTGGTTGGATCACCTAGTTCAGTGGGAAAGCTAGAGAAAAGAGAGTCATTAGTTGAGGAGAGATTTATTTCAAGCAGAAACAACTAAGGAACCACCGTAAAGGAAAAGTTTGTTCTGGAGAAGATGTAAATCAAGAGGTAAATGTTGTAAGGTTATCATTGATAGTGGTAACACTGATAATTTGGTTTCAAAGGAAATGGTGACAAAGCTGAACCTGGAGAGATTGAAGCATCAGAAGCCCTAAAAGATAGTATGGATTCAAGATGAGCACAAGGTACTGGTGAGTGAACAGTGTTTGGTGAAATTTCATATAGGATCTTATGTTGATGAGGTATTGTGTGATGTTATGTCGATGGATGTATGTCATATATTGTTGGGAAGACCATGTCAGTATGATAGAAAGGAAATACATGATGGAAGAAAGAATACTTATACTATTACATCAAATGGGAAGAAACATATCTTGATACCTTTGGAGGAAGAACCTAAAAGTGAAGTATGTGGAAATGCTAGAATTTATTTGGTAGATGGAAGGAAATTTTTGGATGGATTGAGACACGAGAACATGTGTTTTGTATTGATTCTAAAGAAGTGTGGTACCCTAAGTGCAAAACCTACCACTACAAAAGAAGAAGAACCATCACTAGAGGAGATAACTAAATTGTTGACAGAATACCAAGATATCATATCAGAGAATGTACCTAAAGGATCGCCACCAATCCGAAGTATCAGTCATCATATGGACCTTATACTTAGAGCTAGTTTACCAAACAAAGTAGCACACATGATGACACTAGCAGAAAATATGGAGCTAAGTAGATAGATACAAGAGCTATTAAGGAAAGGATTGATCAGAGAAAGTTTAAGTCCATGTGCGATACCTGCAGTGCTAGCAACAAAGAAGGATATAGATTGGAGGATGTGTATAGAATCTAGAGAAATCAATAAGATCACAATCAAGTATAGATTCCCATTGCCAAGGATGGATGACATCATGGATTGTTTGAGTGGAGCAAAATATTTCACAAAGATTGACCTAAAGAGTGGATACCATCAGATCAGGATCAGAGAAGGAGATGAGTGGAAGACTGCATTCAAGACAAATGAAGAATTGTATGAGTGGTTAGTGATGCCTTTTGGATTAACTAATGCACCAAGTACTTTCATGAGGTTGATGATTGAGGTTTTGAAGAGATTCTTGGGTAAGTTTGTTATTGTATACTTGGATGATATTCTAATTTTCAGTAGTAAAAAAGAAGAACATTTGCAAGATATTAGACAAGTACTTCAGAGCTTGAGAGAAGAGAAATTATTGATAAACATCAAGAAATGTAGTTTCATGAAGACAGAATTGGTATATTTGGGAATTGTGATTTATGCAGAAGGATTGAAGATGGACCCTAAGAAAGAGCAAATGTTGAATGGCCAACACCTGTGAACATTAGAGAGGTAAGATCATTTCATGGACTAGTAAGTTTCTATTGGAAGTTCATTAGAAATTTTAGTACTGTATGCACACCAATGATAGAGAAAATGAGAGGTGATAGAAAAGATTTTAAGTGGACATCTAGAGCACATAGGAGTTTTGAATTGTTGAAGCAGAAAGTGATAGCGAAACTAGTGTTAGCATTATCGGATTTTGACAAAGTATTTCAAGTTGATTGTGATGCCAATGTAAATGCAATAGGAGTAGTGTTAAGTAAAGAAGGGAGACCAATAACATATTTCAGTGAGAAGTTGACTGATGCAAGGAGAAGATATTTAGTTTATGATTAGGAGTTCTATGCCATTATTTAGGCTTTGAAGAAGTGGAGACATTACTTATTGCCAAAAGAATTTGTGTTGTACATTGACCATCAAGCTTTATAGTATTTGAATAGTCAAGGTAAGTTGAATCAGAGACACATGAGATGGGTAGAGTTCATGCAGAGTTACATATTTGTATTGAAGCACCAAAGTGGAAAGTCAAACAAAGTTGCAGATGCATTGAGTAGAAGGAAACTATTGACAGAGATGAGGGTAGAAGTACTAGGTTTTGAAGAATTGAAGCATATGTATGAGGATGATCTTGATTTTGCAGAAGCATGGAAAGCATGCAAGCAACCTAATGTGACAAATAGAAGGAAGTGGTTGTATTATTTCATTCAGGAGGATATGTTATTCAAAGGAAATCAATTGTGTATACCTAGGAGTTTAATGAGAGAGAATTTGATCAAAGAGAAGCATAGTGGGGGATTATCAGGACACTTTTGAATTGATAAGACAGTAGCTTTGGTGAATGAACATTATTTTTGGCCTCAAATATATAAGGATGTAAGGAAATTTGTTTAGTGTTGCAGAGTATGTCAAGTTGCAAAAGGAAGTAGTCAGAATACTGGTTTGTATAAATCTTTGATAGTACCAGAGAGACCTTGGGAAGATATAAGCATGGATGTCATATTAGGTTTACCAAGAACATAGAGGGGACACGATTCTATATTTGTAGTAGTGGATAGATTTTCAAAGATGGCTCATTTCATTCATTGTAGGAAGACAAATGATGTAGTTCATGTTGCTGGCCTATTTTTAAAGGAGATTGTGAGATTGCATGGATTACCAAAGAGTATAGTTTATGATAGGGATATAATATTCATTGGATACTTTTGGAGGACATTGTGGAAGAAGATGAAAACAAACCTAAAGTTTAGTTTAGCATTTCACCCACAAATAGATGGACAAACAGAAGTGGTAAATAGGAGTTTGGGTAACTTGTTGAGATGTTTAGTAGGAGATAAGACAGGAAATTGGGATATAATTCTACCACACTTGTAGAATTTGCATACAATAACTCAGTGAGTAGGAGTATAGGGAAGACACTATTTGAAGTTGTGACCAGAGTACAACCTAGAGGAGTTGCAAAGCTGAGAGACATCAGTATGGATAACAAGAGAAGTGTAGAAGCAGAAGAATTTGCAGGATACATGGAGACAATACACAATTAGGTTAGGAAGTACTTGGAGGAGATGAATAGTAAGTATAAGGAACAAGCAGATGAGAAAATGAGACATAAGGAATTTTCTATTGGAGATGAAGTTATGGTACATCTAAGAAAGGAGAGATTTCTAGTAGGGACATACAACAAGCTGAAGATGAGAAAGTTTGATTCAAGAAATGCATATGAAGTAGAGTTACTAGAGATAATTGGTATATAACCTATATTCAACATTGCAAACTTATATTAGTATCATGAAGGAGAATCAAGTGATAACATTGAAGTTGGTGTGAAGGATCAGTTACCACAACAACAACCAAAGCAAATAGAATAAATTTGATGCCGGAACATCTAGAGGTGTAAGGGCAATCTTGCATCACCTAAAAATAATGTTGATTCAAAATTGATGTCTTTTTTTTCATTTCTTTTCAAAATTTGTGGTTTTGGATACCCATTTGCTTGAATAATGATTTAGAACCTTCAAAGTTTCCAATAGGGCTAAGAATACCAGAATTTACTATTTTTAGTAAGTCTATATCAGAGAAGCAGTTGAGCCCAAAATTTTCCCCAAAGCTTCAGAATAGTCAAATAAGCATTCTTGGTAAATTTTAGCTCAAGATCATGTCTGGATTTCAAGATATTAAAGTTTCAATTTTGTGAGGTCCTCTGAAAAGTTTCAAAACCATATATGAGGCACTAAAGCATCCCATAACACCTTGAAAAGTTTACAAAAATCTATTTATAGATTTCCAAGATGATAGTTCACTTTGTGTGCTTTCCAATTCTTCAAACAGTTCATCAATCAGACACCCAGATCAAAAGTTATGCTTCCCAGAAGTTGACCTACTTTTGAAGTGAATTGCAAATTTCAAAATTTTGGCTAGAGGCCGCCGAAAGGCTATTTATGACCATTTTTGGGAACCCTTAGGGTAGAGGAGATAAGGGAGAAAGTGTAAATTCAAGAAAAGGTGGGAAATTAGAAACCCTAGCTAATTTGGGGTTATAGAAGGCAGAAGATTCCATAGTCTTGAGATAGAAAGTTGTAATGTGTTGCAGCCTGTGGAGGATTCATCTTCTAGTTGTATTTGAGCTTCTATAATGTAATGGGTTGTCCAAATCAGTAAAAGAACATTCTATTTTCTATGTGTAATTTCTGTTATTGTGTGTTTTATGATTTACCCCCTTCATCAAGTGGTATCAAAGCAAGGGTTCCTGAGTGTGTAGACATATTGCTGATTGTGAGGCAGTTTGCACTAGGACCTGAGGTTGTGGGTTTGCTACAGAGATCAAAATGCCTCCACAAAGAAACCATGTTGGGAGAAATGCTTTGATGGAAGAGGGTTTTAGAGCCCTACAAAGGCAAATCGATGCATTGCAAGAGGAGCTACAAAGAGGGTTTGAGCCGAGAACGAGAGAGGAAAGTAAAGATGAAGCTGAAGAAGATCTATCTGAGGAAGAACAAGAAGTTGCAGGAGATCCTGCAGAAGTTAGGTTGTTGAGGGCCATTTCAAAGATCAGAAAGAGGCCCAAGATCAAAGTTTCTACCTATTCTAGAGATTTGAATCTAGAACAGCTTATTGATTGGATCAATGATATGGAAGAATATTTCGAGTATGAAGATGTGGAAGATCCAGATTGGGTCAAGTTTGCAAAAACAAAGTTGAAGGGCCATGCCAGTATTTGGTGGAAGGAGGTCCAATTAGAGAGAAATAGAAGAGGAAAAGGAAAGATTACTAGATGGGATCGAATGATGGAAAAACTGAAGAAGCGGTTCATTCTTGTGGACTATGAGATGGAGTTGTTGAAGAAGATGCAAGGATTGAAGCAAGGTAACAAGTCTGTTAAGGAGTATACAAAAGATTTTTATAAGATTACTATCAAGACAGGCCATGCAGAGGCCAACAAGGAGAAGGTAGCCTGTTACATTAATGGGTTAAGGCCAAGTATTGAAGAGGAGCTAAGCCTAGTCAGAATGACCACCATAGAAGATGCATTCCAATTTTCCCTGAAGGTGGAGGAGAAGCTGAATAAAAGATTTGAAAGAAAGAAAAGAGGAAGAGGTCAAGGAAGAAGGACTGGTGGAAGATCATATGGAGGCTGAAATGAAGATCAAAAGAAAAGTGAAGAAGTTGGAACCAATCAAAATCAGGGAGGAGATAATGCCTACTGCCCTCATGACCAGAACAATAGTGAGCAAAGAGGAAGAGGAAGAGGCAGACCTGGGCAAGGACCTGGAAGAGGATAGAGGAACCTATTTTCAGTGTAGAGAAGAAGGGTAACAAGCTTACGAGTGTCCAAAACATCAAGTAAGGACAAATAGAAGACCTAAAGGTAATGCACGAGTTACACATGTAGATGAAGATGCACAGTCTGAGCAGTCTGAAGATACTAAAAGGGGAGAAACCCTAGTTGTCAGAAGAACCTTGTTGAATGAGGAGAAAGAACCAGATCAATGGAAGAGTTTATTCCACACCAGGTACAAATGTGAAGGTAAGTGTTGTGATATTATTATTGACAATGGAAGCACTGATAATCTTGTTTCAGAGGAGATGGTTAACACGTTGAGGTTGACAAGAAGACAGCATCCACATCCATATCGGATTGCATGGTTGCAGAAGGACCATAGAGCTTTGGTCAATGAATAGTTTTTAGTCAAGTTCAAGATTGGAGACTACCATGATGAGGTATTGTGTGACATCATACCGATGGATGCATGTCATATGCTATTGAGGAGGTCATGGCAGCATGACAGGTGTGCTATCCATGATGGCCATGCAAACACCTATTCCCTAACAACGGATGAAGTTCATCATAAGTTGAAGCCCTTGAAGGAGGTGGAAGAAAAGGTATGTAGTATTGCTAGAATTTGCTTGGTATATGGTAGGAAATTTTTGGAGGGTATGAAGTATGAGCGTCATTGCTTTGCGTTGATTCCTAAGATCAGTTAGAAGAAATGTGAAGATGTACCGGTAGAAGTCTCAGATCTGTTGGAAGAATTTCAAGATATTGTC
Source organism: Cunninghamia lanceolata (assembly GCA_027924645.1). NCBI lineage: Eukaryota > Viridiplantae > Streptophyta > Pinopsida > Cupressales > Cupressaceae > Cunninghamia > Cunninghamia lanceolata. The sequence continues at coordinate 7,440,856 of BSBN01001001.1, read as the reverse complement.
TTTGATTATGTACCAGAAGGTTTACCACCGGTAAGGAAGATAAGTCATCAAATGGATTTGATACCAGGAGCTAGTTTGCTAAATAAGGTAGCCCACATAATGAATCCTGTAGAAAATGAAGAGCTGAACAGACAAGTTCACAAGTTGTTAAGGAAGGGACTGATAAGAGAGAACCTAAGTCCATGTGCAGTAAATGTAGTACTAGCACCGAAGAAAGATGGAGAGTGGAGAATTTGTACATATTCCTGAGCCATCAACAAGATCAGGATCAAGTACAGATTCCCATTGCCCAGAATGGATGACATAATGGATTGTTTGAGTGGAGCCAAGTACTTTACAAAGATTGACCTCAAGAGTGGGTATCACTAGATCCGAATTAGAGAAGGAGATGAGTGGTTAGTCATGCCATTTGGGCTAACCAATGCACCAATCACATTCATGCGGCTCATGCGAGGTATTGAAAGATTTTTTGAGAAATGTTTTTATTGTTTAATTAGATGACATTTTTATTTTCAGTAAGACTTGGGAGGAGTGTTTGATGCATATCAGAAGAGTTTTAGAGAAGTTGAGGGAGGAGAAGTTGCTAATTAATCTGAAGAAATGTAGTTTTACAAAGGAGTTGGTATACCTGGGATTTGTTGTCTCAAAGGAAGGTCTTAAGATGGAGCCAGAGAAGGTGAGAGCTATCATTGAATGGCCTATGCCAAGGAGTGCTACAGAGGTATGATCTTTTCATGGATTGGCAAGTTTTTACAGAAACTTTATCAAGAATTTTAGTAGCATTTGTGCACCTGTAACTGAGACAATGAGAGGGGATAGAAAAGAGTTTAAATGGACTACAGGAGCAGCCAAGAGCTTTGATACATTGAAGCAAAAAGTCACAAAGCAACATGTTTTGGCACTTCCAGATTTCAATAAGGTATTTCAGGTAGATTGTTATGCTAGTGGCAGTGCCATATGAGCTATTTTGAGCCAAGAAGGTAAGCCCATTGCCTATTTCAATGAGAAGCTTAATGATGCCAAGAAAAAGTATTATGTTTATGATTAGGAGTTTTAAGCAATAGTTCAGGCTTTGAAGAAATGGAGACATTATTTGTTGCCAAAAGAGTTTGTTTTATATACTGATCATTAGGCTTTACAATATCTTAATAGTCAAGGGAAGCTAAATCAAAGGCACTTAAAATGGGTTGATTTTTTGCAAAGTTATACTTTTGTTTTGAAGCACAGGAGTGGGAAGTCCAATAGAGTTGCAGATGCCTTGAGTAGAAGGAAAAATTTGTTGGCATAAATGAAGATAGAGGTTGTTGGGTTCAATGAGCTCAAAAGTTTGTATCCTAAAGATCCAGATTTTGTAGAGGCCTGGAAAGCTTGTTTGGAACCTGTTACTTTGGATATGACAAAATTGTTGGATTTCATAATCCAAGATGGCATGTTGTTTAGAGGAAGCCAGTTGTGCATTCCAAGGAGTTCCATGAGAGAGGACCTGATTAAGGAGAAGCATAGTGGGGGATTAGCTGGACACTTTGGTCAAGATAAGACCATTGCTATTGTTGGTGAGCATTATCATTGGCCATAGTTGCAACATGATGTGAGGAAATTTGTGCAGAGTTGTAGAGTATGTCAGATGGCAAAAGGAACAAGTTGGAATACATGGCTATATTAGCCATTACCTATACCAGAGAGACCATGGGACGATATTAGTATGGATTTTGTTCCTGGTTTACCAAGGACACAGAGAGGACATGATTTCATTTTTGTGGTGGTGGACAAATTCTCAAAGATGGCATATTTTATTCCTTGTAAGAAGACTAATGGTGCTATTTATATTGCAAAGTTATTTTTTAGAGAGGTGATGAGACTACATGGTCTACCTAAGAGCATAGTTTTAGATTGAGATATCAAGTTTGTTGGTTATTTTTGGAGGACATTATGGAAGAAGTTGAAGATAGATTTAAAGTTTAGTTCTGCACACCATCCATAGACTGATGGCTAGACGGAAGTGGTGAATAGGAGTTTGGGTAACCTACTATGATTCTTAGTAGGAGATAAGCCCAAGGGATAGGATTTGATTTTACCACAAGCATAATTTGCTTACAACAATGTTGTCAATAGGAGTATTGGTAAATCACCATTCTAGATTGTATATGGGTATAGTCCAAGAAATGTTTCAGAGTTAAGGAAGATGGACAAGTGAGAAAAGACAAGTGCCAAAGCCAAGGACTTTGTAGAACACTTGAAGAATTTGCATGAAGAGGTGAGAAAGCACATTAATAAGATGAATATTTAGTATAAGGTTAAGGCAGATCAAAAGAGGAGATATAAGGAATTCTAGGTAGGAGATGAAGTCATGGTTCACTTGAGAAAAGAAACATTTCCACTTGGAACATATAATAAGTTGAAAATGAAGAAATTTGGACCATGCAGGATTCTGAAGAAGCATGATTCATGAAATGCATATGAGGTAGAGCTGTCGAGTGGGATCAACATTTCTCTTGTGTTCAACATTGTTGATTTAACAACATATCATGAAGGTGGAACAAAGGATGGACCAACAGAAGAACAATGGAGTATTTCAGCATCTACTTTAGAAAAGGAGGAGATAGAAGAAATTTTGGATAACCATGTGGGTAGAAGCACAAAAAATAAACAATATGAAGAGTACCTGGGTAAATGGAGAGGAAGGCCTATTGAAAATTCATCCTGGTTATCTAAGGCTGAGGTTAATCATCTTGGTTTCCCTCTAACTCCTGAGACGTGACGGGGTCACTTCTCAAATTACCCTGGGTGTTTGATGCAGGAGCATCTAGAGGTGTAAGGGCAATCCTGCATCACCCAAAAACAATGTTGATTCAAACTTGATGTCTTTGTTTTCATTTCTTTTCAAAATTTGTGGTTTTGGATACCCATTTACTTGAATAAGGATTCAAAACCTTCAAAGTTTCCAACAGAGTTAAGAATACCAGAATTTACTATTTTTAGTAAGTCTATATCAGAGAAGCGGTTGAGCCTAAAATTTTCCCCAAAGCTTCAGAATAGTCAAATAAGCATTCTTGGTAAATTTCAGCTCAAGATCATGTCCAGATTTCAAGATATTAAAGTTTTAATTTTGTGAGGTCCTTTGAAAAGTTTTGAAATCATATATGAGACACTAAAACATCCCATAACACCTCAAAAATTTTACAGAAATCCATTTATGGATTGCTGGCATGATAGTTCACTTCACGAGCTTTCCAATGCTTCAAACGGTTCGTCAATCAGACACTCAAATAAAAAATTATGCTTCCTGGAAGTTGACCTACTTTTGGAGGGAGTTGCAAATTTCAAAATTTTGGCTGGAGGCCACCAAAAGGGCTATTTATGACCATTTTTGGGAACCCTTGGGGTAGCGGATATAAGGGGGAATGTGTGGAGTCAAGAAAAGGTGGGAAATTAGAACCCTAGCTGATTTGGGGTTACAAAAGGCAGAAGATTCTAGAGTCTTGAGATAGGAAGTTGTAATGTGTTGCAGCCTGTGGAGGATTCATCCTCTGATTGTATTTGAGCTTCTATAATGTAATGGGTTGTCCAAATCAATAAAAGAACATTCTATTTTTTGTGTGTAAATTCTATTGTTGTGTGTTTTATGATTTACCCCCTTCATCAAGATTTTGGATAGTAGAATTGGACGCATCACCAGAAGCAAGTAGTACAAGGAGTACCTGGTAAAGTGGAAAGAAAGACCAGAAGAAGATTCATCATGGATTTCTTAGGCTAAGATAGACTGCCTTGGTTTTCCTCTAGCCCCATCAAAGTGAGGGACTCACTTTTCAAACAACCCAGGCCCGCATCCCAGGTTGAAGAGCAATCTTGCATCAACAACACATATTTGCTTTCTTTTACTTTTCTTGCATTTCAGTTGCAGTTCAATCATTTGTAGTTTCAACAATTTCTACCACATTTTACTGCATCTTCATTTTGGAGCTCACAGAGTAGGATTTAGGTTCTAGACTATGACATCTACAATATATTTAGATCTCATGAGTCTTGGATCCAATGGCGAAGAGTTATCACTATCAGAAGATCATTAGCTTTCACAAAATAGAGTAATTTGCTTTTAGTTGGAGCATACAAGGTTGCAAAGCATTCCCATGACTTACGGAGCCAAATGGAACACCACACAAGGCAGTAAAGGACTGGAAAGACCTTCATTGAGAACCGCATCATGTTTCATGCATTTGTAGAGCATTACCATGAGTTGTAGGCTGGCCTACACATGTCCTACACGTTTCATCTTGCATTGGGGTTTGAGACCTCTTGATGCTAACGCGGAGGATTCTTTGAGCTAGGAGATGATATATAAACATTTCTTAGATGCATTAGGAAGTCAGTGGAATCATATCTAATGATATAATAGAAATATAGTTCTTTTCTAGAGGCACTTCAATGCCATATCATTCATGTATGTTGTAACCTAGAAAGCAGGCCTATGAGCCAGATTGTAGCCCGCATGTTGCCGACATATAAGCATTGTAATTGTCTGAGATATTAAGCATATAAATCTTCCATTGAATTCTATTTCTTGTGTTGTTTCCATTGTGTTTTCTCTAGCTACTGGGTTGGACAGTCCATTCTTTGGACCCTCCATCCCTAACTGTGTACCAATAAATCTAAAAAATGAGTGATGAGGCATGTAATACACATGGCTCTTAAAATCTAAAAATATAATCATTAATTGTCTCTTGTTCCTTTTGTTTGCATTTCATGAGTTGATCAATGAATGTCTTAGGCTCAATGTTGTGATGAAAATGTTTCATGGAATCCCTAACCAAATCCTCAAAGGAATTGATATAAACATGAGGTAATGAATAACCCACAGAAGTGCATGATAACTCAACCTTCATGGGAACATCTTAGGGAGAAATTGATCCTCATAAAAGTAAGGGAGGAACATTATTTGGAAGTATTGTAAATGTCATAATGGATCACCCCTACCATCACACTTTTAAAAAGAAGTTGTCACAGAACTACTTGATGAATGATAAGCCAACATGTCATATATACCAAGTAAAACTTATAAAAGATCCTCATGTTGTTCTTTATCCTTAGGTATGCCAAAATCATGTGTAAGATGGGATATAGAAGGTACTTCAAAAGTACGCATTGATATGTCATGTGAAAGTATGAATGGGTCAAAAGGGAGATCTCTATTAAAAAGTGGAATATCATAATGATGCATAAAAATCAATGGGGTTCACTAAGGAAGGACCACTAGAAGGGGAAGAATGATAATTATGAGAAAAATGTTGTCTAGGGCCAATGGTAAAGTAATCTATGAAAGTACATGACAAATCATGGAAGGATGCATAATAATCATGACATGAATCAAACCATTGTTTAGTGCTCTCAACCAAGGTATCGCCAAATAAATGCATCAAAGTACTATAATCATGTATAGAAGTATAATGTGAAGATAAGAATGGTCTAAACTGTAATTTCACATCTTCATTGTCATTAAATAACTCTAGATCATAAGTGTAAATTAACAAATGTGTATCATAAAGAAAATCATCATTAAACAAAGAGTCATTAACCATATCAAGAGAAGATAAAGAACTATTTATATGCTCATCAATAAATATATCATCAATAGATGATGATCACAAGGATATAAAAGGACTAACAATCCCATGTTGAGGTGGAATATGTGTATCGATATCACTAGAATTCTCATGGTAAGATGAAGCAAAAGACACACAAGTGGGATAACCCATAAGTGAACAAGGAAAGCTATTATGAGATGTAAAAGGGATGGACTCACTATTTATGTTAGCATAACATGAAGGAAGATCTCTAGATACATCATGAGAGGTTAAGGTGAAAGTATTATCAACATAGGGAGAAGAGGTGCCCAAAAGTAATATGTCATCATGGTCATGCACATCCACATCACTAGCCATATGAAGAATAGAAACATCATGAAGCTCATGGACAAGTGAAGTAAGAGTCTAAAATATAATAATAAGTAATAACAAGTTCTATGAAGAAGGAAAATTCACATAAATAATGAAACGACACATTTATAGAGGAAACTGGTGCAGGAGCACCCCTTCAACAAGATAAATATGCACAAGAGGGAGAAGAATAAGGCTTTAATGTGTTTTAGACATTAAAGCCTTACCATGTAGCATTTGTATGTCATTGTCAAATGTAGCATTTTGTGTTGACATTTTATGTTTTAATATCTCTCTTCCCGAGGCCAGTATTTAGCATCATGGATAACAACAAATAGTTGGGTTATGTGCAGGATTAAATCAAATGTGTCATAGTATCTGATGTTTTGTTGTCTTATGCAAAACAGGTGCCGTGTGATTAATTAGGGCTTTTTGTTATGATCTTGGTTTAAGCAAAATCTTGAAAACAGAGGAGAGAGGAGTCGGTAACAAAACAGGGAAGGTGGTCGAGGAATAGAGAGTTCTTCCACCTTCAGAAATAAAAAAGAATTGAATCTCTGTAATCAGCCTATGTTCGATAAAGTTGAAATGAAGAAATAGAAATTTTGTAAATTGTGTTCTACCAAATTTTGGATTCTATGTAAATTTTCTATATACCAAATCATTTTGTATATTATTTGTATAGATTCACTTTGTGTTTAATTTAGTTTTTTTGTGGTCAAGATGCACGATTAAATCCATTCCACTGGTGGATTTATGTGAAATAAGTGGAATGGATTATGTATATTAGTTTTCTGTTTGTTTTTCTTTTGTTTGATGAACATGGCAGAACAGGAATTATGGAATTTGTCGCAGAGGAAGTTATTGGCGAGAAGTTCAAATGTTCATTTGATGTATATACATCAATTGTATGCGGGTACAGTCTGTGAATATATCGCATTCGCATACAGCTACCTACTATGTATATGTGGTGAAAATTGGTATGTATAAAAGTCTGTTTGAGTCAAGTTTGTGTTGTTAGCTGAATATACAATTCTTGTATATATCACAAATGTAGGAAGGCACAATTTCTGTGTATATCACTGTCACATCTGAGTATCACCCTGTGTATATCCGGTGGTTAAATGTATGTGTAAGAGTCCATTCGGGTTAAGTTTGTGATTGTTAGTCGAATATACAAACAGTGTGTATATCGCTAATGTACCTGAGCATATTCCGTGTGTATCCTGCACTTGCATGTAAAGGTCAGTTGTCTGTGTATATCGCCAAAGTATACTGGCAGATAATTCTTGTGTATGTCGAAATGATCTAAGGAGATACATTTCCTATGTATACATCCATTGTATGTTGTAGATAGTTTGTGAGTATATCACTATTGTATGTGAGTGTTAGTTTGTGTGTATACTACAATTGCATATCTTATTGTATGTTGTGAAGATACAACAAAAATATACATTGCATATGATACAAAGGGTGATCGGCTGAGGTGGTAGATAGTTTGTATGCTGGAAGGATATTTGTCTATAGATACAAGGAATGACCGGTGATAGTGGGGCGGAGAACCGACGATAGGAAGTCACAGTTTGTATATTTCATTTGTATGTCGAGACATACATTTTTTTTTGATACAGTTGTTGACCGACAGAAACGGTGGAAGGAACCGACACGGCAGGTCAAGTAATGTATGTGCAGATTTAGATGTATCAAGGGGATGTCGGGAAGACAAGGCAATTCAGAAGGACATTTGAAAAGGAAGCCGATGGTATAATGTTTGGCCAATGCATAGGAAGGTATCGGTGTGAAGGAAACCATCGGGAAGACAGTAGATAGTGAGGCCGATAAGGTAAGTCAGGCTGACAAGGAAAGAGTGCAAGAGGTTTGGTGAGACATTTGAGATCTCTTGCCGATATTGATAGAATTAACATTTTGAGTGTGTGTGTTTCCGCTGTGTGTCACTCTGCATCAGAAACACTTCCATTCATTGGATACACTAGCATAAGAGTATCAAGGATTAAAGAATCATAAGTAACAAAATATAGGAACACATTAAGATTTGTAACCTATGTATGTATATAGGCTCAAGACAATGGACTATGAGAATCCATGATAAAAGATGTGTCAGTGAAGCATAAACAAGGGTGAGTGGGTAGGTAAAAGGCCAAGTAATGTGAATCCAAACACTAATTTGAATAAATCAATGATAAGCACATAAGGATTGATCCAAATTCTTTGATATGAGATAAAGGATAAACAATCTAAACAATCAAATGTAAAAATCAAACCCTAGAGGTAGGGTGAGAAATGATAAGCAATATGAATAAGCTACAAACCTTAAATAAAGATATATCAATAAAGTAGCTCTAAGTAGGAACACAAACCCTAACAAGATTTGTATATGATAATACAATCAAAAAGTACATATCTGAAACCCTAAATATCAATGAAGGTATGGTTCTAAGGTCAAACCCTAAGGGTTATAAGATTAGATAGGTTGACCAAAAATGTAAAGGAAAATGTACTTTCCTAATGAGTTGTCTAGGCTAATTAATTAAATGTTAGCTATAAACACATAATTAACCTAAATAGTAGAGCTAGATAAATATCAAAATAATTGAATGTTATTTTAGGAAATTAAATGTGAATCAAAGGTTACTTAGCTCTTGAATCAAAGATGGATTATGATTGTTGATGTATTGTTGATGAATTGTAGAATTAATTCACTATAGTGTAGAAAATTAATGACCTTGGAGTACAAACTATCCTTGAACCCTATGCAAACTTGGAATCTATTGAGGGTTGAGTCTATAAATCAGGATCAATCCCACGCCATGAAGATTTGATCTTTAGTTCACAATATTGAAATTGCCCAGGTGTAGACTACTGGATCTTGCCTCCTCTAATACCTACTCTTTGCTAATGTATAAGGACTGACACTATTGAAAACTACCTTGGGGAAGCAGTTCAATCATGAGGGTCATGTTCTCCTTAGTCAACCCCCTTCTCCTCAATCAACCCCCTTGAAAGACTAGCTTTACAACCTCGTGAAAATGTTGGTAGGCAAAAAGAATGGCCTAGATATGAATTTCGTTGCAAGTATTTCTCTGTTTAGTGCTCCCAATCTAAATGTTCCTAAGGATGCTCCTTGTAATGTAGACAATGATTGATTATTCTAGGATGTATTCTAATGCTCAAATGATCTTAAAATATCAAGACATAACAAATTGTCACACAAACTATACCAAGTCGCCTCCTAATGGCTAGTGGAAAAAGGATGTGAATCGACAATTTGAATTTTGGATCAAATCTATGTTGTGCAAGATCACTTCAACACATCACAAAAGTAACCCGAGAAAAAGAAATATAAGATCTCGAGACATGGATCAAACTCATAAAAATGTAAACTAATAATGAAGCAAATGTATAGAAATAAGTCTAAATAAGACAAGAATTAAATTGAATGTATAAAAATATGTATAAATAAAAGTAAATAAAAATGAATAAGAATCAAGTGAAAGGGGTTGTGCTTAAATGGCAAGGCCATATGGTTCTCAAGATGGAGATCCAAGTTCGAATCCTCCAAGTTGTGGCTCTTCAACTTCCATTGTGGCTCTTAAGTTGAATTGAGTTGAATAAGTGGCTTCTAATTTCTAAGTTGAATATATGGATGGGGAGGAAGTCCCCTTGTGAATAAGAATCAAGAAAAGAACCGGAGATTCTTCAAAATAAACCTAAAATGAAATGAAAATTCACATGGATATCTAAATTTCAGATTAGAGAATTATCCAAAAATTAAGAGTAGATGTAAAAGCATATGTGCGCCTCACTTATAAAGCCCAACTTCAAACCCCGCCGTGTGGACTACGATAGCATATTGGAATTTGCTTTTAAACTTTTAAAGAAAACCTTTGTTTTTTCAAAGTCTAAGGAGAATCAGTAAAAGCTAGGGGTGACAGACGGACATTTCCTTTGAAGTTAAACGACAGCTGACAGAAAAAACAAATAAGCGGACTCCGTCAAAAAGCGATCTTGCTATTGTCTGGAATTTTAGCGGCTGACGGAGAACGGAGATAAGACGGGAAAGATGCCGTCAATGTTCCGGTCAAACATCAGAAAAAGCTAAACTCAACATTTTGAGTGGAAGTTCTAATGCTTGGAAAAAGCAAAAGCCAAAAAAGAAAAAGCGAGGAAGTGACTAAAGAGAAAAAGATAAAAGTGAAGTGCATTGAATAATTGGATTTTAAAGGCCATTTTTTTGGCATAAAGTTGTCTTGCTTTGTTTTTTTATATTTACACCTGCCATTTATTTGAATTTCATGACCATGGATGGACCTGCTTTTCAGGCATGGGATTCCTTGATTGTGGGTTGTTATCATTTCAACATCAATGAAAAAGTAAAAGAACACTATTTTAAAAGACAAAATGCAAAGGAAGTTTTCAAGGGAAGATTAGCTTTGAAAAAATATCATTATTGAGTAAGTATATATTTAAATTAAAAGTAATCTTTCAATTAAATTATTATGAACAAAGAGAATCAATCCGTCAAAATCGAAGAATTGATCTTAACTTAAAATTTAAAGATCCAACCTAATCTAAAATTACTTAAAAATAGAATTAACATTTATTTAAAGTAAATGCGATGATAAAGAAATAAAGCATATTGATCATTTAACATAGGATGCAAGAACTTTTGACTCTCTTTTATTTTTTCTTCATAGAGATAAAAGTAGTCATAGGATGCCAAATGAAAATATACCTTGAAAGATTTAGAAGTAGTGGGGTTCGCAAAAATATATCTAAACCATATACAATACTTTTCATGCTAGAAGGATATGTGTAGAAAATGTTAACAAAAATTATTCAATTCAAAAGTTCATAAAATAGTTGGTCAATTTTCTTTTTGTTATTAGGGATAATGACTATCACAATGTTACCGGTAAGAAAAAACAAGAAGAACAAACAACTAAAGCACAAGTTAATGATGTGGCCATTAATTTGCATAGCTTGCCTCATAGTTGTGGAGAACCAACACTAGATGCTTGATTTAATCAAAGTGACTATTGGACTCAATTTTTATGAGGTATTGAAGTGTACTAACATTGTAATGAAAATAATTGTGTTGTCCTAGTTGTTGATGAAGATTATGGTTATTGTAGAAGTCTTTTGTTGCTAAAGATTTACTTGCAGATGTTGATGAAGTTCTTCAAGCAAATACTAATGAAGTCATTTATAGGCTTAAGCTGATGAAGTACACAACTTGACAAAGTGTGTTTCCCTGTTGTAGAGGTTAATCACTTGTTTAATGTTGATGATGACTATGTTATTGTGGCACCTTGCTACACTTGTGGACTCGTGGCATTGTAGTTGATGCAACTATGTTTTTCCTTTGCCACTGAAATTAGTTGATTTTCGTTTGTATACTTATTCTTGCTTAGTCATTCGTAGGAATTTGGTTCTTTGTATTCTTTTTGGTTGCTTATTTTATTGTAGTTTGCTTTGTTCACTAAAATAAATAAATAAATTTATGTTAATTAAATAAATCCAATCAATAAGCAAACAATTAACTTAGATTAATAAGAGTTGGGTCAATAATTGTAATAGATATTTATAAATTAAATAGAGGGTTAGGGGTACTTAGATTTAGAATCAATGATGCACTAATATCAATGCAAATTTGATGTTGAATTGATTCATCCTTATTCAAACATTTATGCCCTTAAACTTATGACTATCTAGAGTTTATGCAATCTCAAATAACTCTATGGTTTATATCTTTAGGTCGCAGGATCAATCCTAAGTCATGCATATTCGACCTAATACAAAAAATGATTTGTCACAGGTGAGATCAATCTATTAGATTGCATGCTTGTAAAATCTATTCACCTTTATCTTTTCAATAGATAATTCTATTAAGGTGGAGTCTAGGGGCATTATTGGGGAGACTATCAACGTGATAGGTGATCTTGTTCTCCTAGGCAAACCCTAGTAGTGAGCCATATTAATGGTGATGAGTGATATTGAAGACAACATTCACTAACACATATGGATGGCCTATATGCAAATGATGTGGATCTGAATCTTTGTCCCTTTAGAAATCAAAATGTGTTCTAATTATTCTCCCATATCAAATTAAGTGTATATTGAATATCTTTAAATATAATGGCATAACAATATGTTACACAAACATATGCCAAGTTGACTCATAATGGCTAGTAGAAGGGTGTGGGAAACTCAAAATTTGAATCCGATAATTTAAATTTTGGGTTCATTCTTGCATGTCATGAGATTGAAATGGATCAATTTTTTACTATTTAGAAATGAAACATGGGGCTAAAATGATAATATCAATATAGGAAGTGAATGTATGGAAATAAGTGTGAATGGGGGTGCAATAATGAGGAGTAAATGGTAAATGTATGGAAATATGTGCAAATAGGGGTAAAACAGATGTGGATAGGAATTAGACCATGAGCCAAACTAAGCACAAGAGAATGCCACTTGTTAATATGTTGCATTTTAGAAATTCCACCAAGGTGGGCACAAAACTAAATGGGAATTGACATACATTGTAAATAAATTTCACCATTACATTATGCCCTCACTTTGATGTGCATGAAAATATAACATGAGAATGCATTTCAAAGTATATGGACATTCTTAATCAATATGAAAAGAAAATATTAGAGCACTCAAAAGGATATTGATCCATATTAAATAATGGATTCTTCTTGTACTCTCCTTGGTATGAGGGTTCCATCAAAATTTGTAAAATAGAAAAATATAAGAAATGACTAGCTTATGTCACACTATTGAGAAACAACATAAATTACAATAGTAAAAACTTACACAATCGGTATGTAAATTTGAAATATTGATTAAGATATGACATGATTAACCATTAGATCAATGTGAGAAAGTTCAAATCAACAAATTAGAAATCAACAAACACATGATAAAAACATAACACTAGAATTTACATAGAGAAAAGCTTATTGGAAAAACTCTGCCACTAAAGAGAGCACAAATCTATATTAATCTAAGAATAATGTGTTATAGTAATATATCCAACTTCTCCCTTCAATCTGACAACACTTTGATAGCATAACCTTACTTCACCTATAAATTACCCATGAAACAACTATCTAAAGAATCCAATTTATAGATAATTGGAGAGGGAAAACCAAGAATGATTTCCCAAAACCAAAACTATGATTTAACCCATGGCATGGTAAAAATACAATGCCCCCATGGCCAATCAATCAATGCTCCATGATAACAACCATAACTAACAAGATCTTTGATCCATGTGAAGAGTAGGCACACATTCCCAAGTATGATGCTCCAAAATGAAGTGGTCAACTAATGTAGATTCCACCCATCATAACAAGATGCTCCCCTCTCTCGCCTAGTGCATATGATTGGGAGAGTGGTATATATGAAGTCAAATCATTTTGTAACCACCACCATCATCAGTAACCTCCCTTCTTAATACCACTACAACTAATATTCCAAGTTACAAGGAGAATTAATAAAATAATAATATCTCTCAACTACCTACATGGGTGTCCAAGCACCCATTCCCAAGATGTTAGAGATTTAACATTAGTACAAAGGATTGCAAGGTTAATATCACCTTATCCTAACACAACCAAAATATGCACAAATGACAAGTTGTGTCAACTATCTATGAAAATGAAAAGAAGAGAGAAGGGGGAAAAGACAAGAAATTTTGCCTATTAAACAATTCATATAAAATACTTCATATGATGTGGTAATGTGATATAAGTCCATGTGATTTGGCCATGTGATCATTCTCTACATGATGCAATCATGTGATAGATCTTTGTGTGATGCACGATGTGACAATCTAATGTGATACAACTCCATGTGATGTGGTAAAGTGATATATCTTATTGCAATTTGAGTGTGGTGTAGTCATAGTTAGGAGGGTCCACAAAGCAAACTGTCCAGGCCGTGCAGCTAGAGTAAACACAACGGAAACAACTCAAAGATATAAAGCAAATGCAGATTCAGTCCTTCAGTATATCATAGAATTCAAATACAAATTGGATGGCAACATGTGGGCTTACAATTAGGGCTCACAAGCCCAATTTCACAGTTACAGAATATGCACAGGATATAGCTTTGAATCTCCTTTGCAAGAAATTCAAACTATCAACTATGAACTAATGATCAACTACTTTCCTAGGCATCTATTACATCAATTTATATCATCTCTGAAACATAAGATTCCTCCGCATCAGCTAAGGAGATCACAAACTCCAATGAAGAGCTATAACATGTGTACATGGATAGGTTGGACCTAATCATATAGGAATCCTCCGCAAATGAATGGAATGGTGTGCGGATCTCAGGGAAGATCAGCCATGAACCAAGTAACATTGAATGATGTGTCATTTAGCTCCATAAGTCTTCTCCTTTAGCTGATTATATAAGACTGTCAGGATGCTCTGTTCTAAGAAAATAGTTGATCTTCTGATAGCGATATCTTACCAATACCTAATCCAAATTCTCTAAATTTTGGATATGATGTGCATGAATGTATCTAGATGCTAAGTCTAGCTCCGCAAGGTCTAAAATAAAATTACGGTAGAATGCGGACCAAAATACTAAAACTGCTACTAACTTAACTAAACTAGAAAATGAAACAAAACAAACTGAAATGCAAATGTTTTTGGTTGATGCAAGAGAACTCTTGAACTAGGGATGCTCCTGCATTAGACAACTAGGGTTGTTGAAAAAAGGTGAGTCCCTCACTTTGTTGGGGCTAGGGGAAAACCAAGACAGTCCACCTTAACCTGAGAAATCCAAGATGAGCCTTCTTCCAGTCTGCCTTTCCACTTCACAAGATATTCTTTGTACTGTCTGCCTCTGGTGTTGCATCTAACTCTGCTATCCAAGATGTCTTCAATCTGCTCTAGTGCTTGTTGTGGTAACTACTTCTGCAGGTCTTCTTTAAAACTATCACTGAACTCTGCTTCACGATACTAATGTAGATCTACAATGTTGAAAATAGGTGATATACCCAATGTCTCCAGTAACTCCACTTCATATGCATTTCCTAAATCAATTTTCTTGAATATCCTACATGGTTCAAACTTCTTCATCTTCAACTTGTTATATGTCCCAACTAGAAATCTTTCTTTTCTCAAATATACCATCACTTCATCTCCAACTACAAATTCTTTATGTCTTCTTTTCTCACCTTCTTGCTCCTTATACTTGTTGTTCATCTCCTCCAAATGTTTCTTAACCTGATTATGCACTGCACTCCTCTTGTCTTCCATACTAATGTCTCTCAATTCTACTACTCCTCTAGGGTTAGTTCCAGTCACAATCTCAAATGGTGTTCTTCCGATACTCCTATTCATTAAATTATTATATGCGAACTCTGCTTGTGATAGAATCAAATCCCAATTTCTTACCTTTTCTCCAACCAAACATCTCAACAAGTTTCCCAAACTCCTATTCACTACCTCTGTCTATCCATCAGTCTATGGATGAAATGATGAACTAAACTTCAAGTCTATCTTCATCTTCTTCCAAAGTGTCTTCCAAAAGTATCCAAGAAATCTTGTATCTCTATTTGAAATTATACTCTTAGGTAATCCATGCAATCTCACAATCTCCTTGAAAAATAGGTT
Source organism: Cunninghamia lanceolata (assembly GCA_027924645.1). Lineage (NCBI taxonomy): Eukaryota > Viridiplantae > Streptophyta > Pinopsida > Cupressales > Cupressaceae > Cunninghamia > Cunninghamia lanceolata. The sequence continues at coordinate 7,425,264 of BSBN01001001.1, read as the reverse complement.
AGCTACATGCACTGCATCAGTTGTCTTCTTACAAGGTATGAAATGTGCCATCTTTGAAAATTTGTCCACCAATACAAGTATTGAAGCATGTCCTCTCTGTGTCTTCGGTAATACCATTATGAAATCCATGCTTATGTCTTCCCAAGGTCTCTCCGTACAGTCAAAGATTTGTACAATCCAATGTTTTGACTACTCCCTTTTGCAACTTGACAAACTCTACAACTCTGCACAACTTTCCTAACATCCTTGTGTATCTGAGGCCAAAAGTAATTTTCACTTACCAAAGCCACTGTCTTATCAATGCCAAAAAGTCCTGTCAATCCACCACTGTGTTTCTCCTTGATCAAATTGTCTCTCATTGAACTCCTAGGTATGCAAGATTGGTTTCCTTTGAACAACATATCTTCCTGAATGAAATAGTCCAACCACTTACTCCAATCTGTCACACTAGGCTCCTTACATGCTTTCCAAGGTTCTGCAAAATCAAGATCTTCCTCATACATGTTCTTCAATTCTTTAGATCCTAAAACCTCAACTCTCATCTCTGTCAGCAAGTTCCTTCTCCTGCTCAATGCATCTACAACTTTATTTGACTTTCCACTCCTATGCTTCAACACAAAGGTATAAATCTGCATGAACTCTACCCATCTGATATGTCTTTGATTCAACTTTCCTTGACTGTTCAGATACTACAAAGCTTGATGACCTGTATACAACACAAACTCCTTAGGCAGCAAGTAATGTCTCCACTTCTTCAAGGCTTGAATTATGGCATAGAACTCTTGATCATAAACTAAATATCTTCTCCTTGCATCATTCAAATTCTCTCTGAAATATGCTACCAGTCTACCTTCTTGACTTAACATTGCTCCTATTGCATTTCCACTTGCATCACAATCTACTTGAAATACCTTATTGAAATTTGGTAATGCCAACACAGGTTGCTCTATCACTTTTTGCTTCAACAATTCAAAACTTTTATCTGCTCATGATGTCCACTTAAAGTCTTTTCTATCACCTCTCATTGTCTCTGTCATAGGGTTACATACTGAGCTAAAATTTCTGATGAACTTCCGGTAGAAACTAGCTAATCTATGAAATGATCTGACTTCTCCAATGCTCTTCGGTGTAGGCCATTCAACATTTTCTCACTTTCTCAGGGTCCATCTTCAATCCTTCCGTAGAAATCACAAATCCCAAGTATACCAATTCTTCCTTCATGAAACTACACTTCTTGATGTTTATTAGCAATTTCTCTTCTCTCAACCTCTGCAATACAAGTCTCAGGTGCCACAAATGTTCTTTTGTCTTACTAAAAATCAAAATATCATCCAAATATACAATAACAAACTTACCCAAGAATTTCTTCAAGAATTCATTCGTCAACCTTATGAAAGTACTTGGTGCATTTGTCAATCTAAAAGGCATCACTAACCACTCATACAATCCTTCATTTGTTTTAAAAGTAGCCTTCCATTCATCTCCTTCTCTGATCTGATTTGATGGTATCTACTCTTCAAGTCTATCTTTGTAAAATATTTTGCTCCACTCAAACAATCCATAATATCATCCATCCTAGGTAAAGGAAATCTATACTTAACTATGATCTTGTTTATTTCTCTAGAGTCTATACACATTCTCCATTCTCTATCCTTCTTGATCGGTGCTAACACTGTAGGTACTACACAAGGAGTCAATCTTTCCCTAATCAAACATTTCCTTAACAACTCATGTATCTATCTATTCAATTCTTCATTCTCTGTCGGTGTCATTCTGTGTGCTGCTTTGTTAGGCAAGCTAACTCCCAATAGAAGATCCATGTGATGACTGATACTCTTGATTGGTGGCAATCCTTTAGGTACATTATCTGATATGATGTCTTCATACTCTGCCAGTAACTCAGTTATCTCCTCCGATTGTGATTCTTCGGTCTTGAGCTTTTTAGGCTTCTTAGGAATCAATGCATAACACATGTTCTCATGTCTCAAACCATCTAGAAATTTTCTTCCATCTACCAGACAAATTCTAGCATTCCCACACACTTCACTCTTAGGATCATCTTCCAAAGGGATCAAAGTAATTCTCTTTCCATTTGATGTTATGGTATATGTATTCTTTCTCCCATCATGTATAGATTTTCTATCATACCGCCATGGTCTACCCAACAAGATATGACATATATCCATAGGCATAATATCACACAATACTTCATCATGATAAGATCCAATATGAAATTTTACCCAACATTGTTCACTCGCCAGTACCTTATGATCATCTTGAATCCATGCTATCTGATATGGCTTAGGGTGTTTCAATCTTTCCAACTTCAACTTAGTCACCATCTCCTCTGAAACTAAATTGTCAGAACTACCACTATCAATTACAACTTTACAACATTTACCTCTGGATTTACATATGGTTCTGAACAAACTTTTCCCCTACATTGGTTCATTTGTCTCTACTTGAAATAGTGCTCTCCTCATGACAAATGATTCTCCTCTCCCAGGTTTACCGACTAAACTAGGTGATCCAACAGGTTCTTCTACATAGGTTGTTCTTCCACTATTCTCTATCTTCTTGCTTGTACTCCCTTGATTACATTCAAATTCTCTATTTCCTTCACCTCCACACTTGAAATAGGTTCCTCTGAATGTTCTTCAATTAAGTCCTCTTCCTTCTCTTCTGTATCCTTCACTCTGGTATGGACTAGGGTTTCCTCTATAGTAAAAAGTTCTATCATTTCTCTGGTAGGCATTGTTATCTCTGTCCTCCTTAAATGTGTTCTCCTATCTGTTTTTCTCTGCATATATCTCTCCCCTCCAAAAAATGTTCTACCTCTTTGAAATTTGCCTCCTCTACCTCTCTGTCTTTGATCATGCCTCTTGTTCAACTTTTCTTCAACTTTCAAGGCAAACTAATATGCTTCTTCCAATGTTGTAATCCTCACCAAACTCAGTTCTTCTTGAATCTTCAATCTCATTCCATTGATGTATCTTGGCACTTTCTCCTTTCTTTCTTCACTATGTCCTATTCTTATGATCATCTTATGAAATTCTTCAGTGTACTCCACAGATTTCTCCTTTTGTCTCAGGTTTTGCAATCTCTTCAATAATTCTAACTCATAGTCAGTAGGTATAAACTGATTCTTCAATTTTGTCACCATTCTATCCCACTTTGTAATCTTCTCTTTTCCTCTTTTGTTTCTATCCAACTGAACTTCTTTCCACCATATAGTGCATGTCCTTTCAACTTTGTCTTTGCAAATTTCACCTTCTCCGGATCTTCAATTTCTTCATATTCAAAGTACTCTTCTAGGTCATTTATCCAATCAATCAACTCCTCAGGATTCAAATTGCCAATATAGTTTAGTACATCAACTCTAGGTCTTTTCCCAATCTTTGAAATAGCTCGCAACATCTTGACTTGATCTGTTTCTTCCTCTCCTTCGTCTCCTAGGGTTTCACCATTTTGATCAGCGGATTGAAATTCTTCATCATCATCACTTTCAACATTAGGTCAAGGTGTCAATCCTCTTGAACATCATCCAAATGAACTCACATGGTTTTAATCATCTCCATCATCTCATCCATTCTTCCGGCCATTGTACCAATAGAGGGATTCTCCTTGACAGCATTCTTCCTTAGATCAAGTGTAACTACCTCAAATTCAGTGATCGGGCTACAAGGTGACATTTGCCTCACAATTAGAGATCAGTTGCAACACAAGTAACCTACCTCAGATTCAACAACTTGTTCACAGCAAGATCTTACGAAATTCCTTCACCAACTTCACTCAATTTGCTCCCAAAGATTTGAATTTTAACTTTGATACCACTTGGTGCAGTCACGGTTAGGAGGGTCCATAAAGTGAACTATCCAAGCCGTGCAGCTAGAGTAAACACAACAAAAACAACTCAAAGATATAAAGAAAATGCAGATTAAGTCCTTCAATATATCATAGAATTCAAATATAACTCAGTCAGCAACATGCGGGCTTACAATTAGGGCTCACAGGCCTGATTTCACAATTACAAAATATGAACATGATATAGCTTTAAATCTTCTTCATAAGAGATTCAAACTATCAACTATGAACTAATGATCGACTACTTTCTTAGGCATCTATTACATCAGTTTATATCATCTCCAGAACATAAGATTCCTCCGCGTTGTCCAAGGAGATCACAAACTCCAATGAAGAGCTATAACATGTGTACACGAATAGGTCAGACCTAATCATATAGAAATCCTTTGAAAATGAATGGAATGGTGTGGATCTTAGGGAAGGTCGACCACAAACCAATCAACATTAAATGATGTGTCATTTAGCTCTACAAGTCTTCTCCTTTAGCTTATTCTATGAGACTGTTAGGATGCTTTGTTCTGAGAAAATAGTTGATCTTCTGATAGTGATATCTTACCGATACCTAATCCGAATGCTCTGAATTTTAGATATGATGTGCATGAATGTATCTAGATGCTAAGTCCATCTCCACAAGGTTTAAAATGAAACTACAGTAGAATGTGGACCAAAATACTAAAACTACTATTGATTGAACTAGAAAATGAAAAGAAACAAACTAAAATGCAAATGTTTTTGGTTGATGCAAGATTGCTCTTGAACCAGGCATGCTCCTACATCAGAGTGTATAATCTAGTCAAGATCTATTTAGGAATACTATGTTGTCTCTATCTAACACAAGTTACTATCAAAAGTTTTAGTGATAATATATGCCCCACTCAATTGGTTGGAAACATAATATGTAAGGAACTGGAGGAGAGGAAAAATGATAAATAATAATGATAATCATAAAGTAAATGAATAAGATGTAATTATGTAAGCATGAAAGTGAAATATAATCATCAAGGAACAAGAATAAGGTTTCCCCATATAGGCACATGATAAGATAGACATAGTATGTAAGCACATACATAGGAAATAATCATCAAGGCATAATGTTTCTTCCAATGTAGGTAAATCATAAAGTGAGCACATAAATTATGTAATTGAATCAAAAGATAAGTATGTAAGTGTGAAGTGGTAAAAGGGGGTATTGTTGTGTGGTCTCACAACACACCCCATTTCACCTTAGCAATATAGGGACCCAACTTTTTTCTTGGCTTTGCTTCTGTGTTTTGCCCTTTGGGCATCATGGTAAAATGTTAGGTCATGATCCATGGTCATGGGTCAAGTTAGGATTTTCTCCCTGCAGAGGTCATCAATGGATAGAGAATCAAATTCTAAGCAACTTTCCCTTTTACATCATGTTGAAATCCCTTAAAATGAGCAAGTTATGTCTGGTCAACATTTTGGTCAACTAGATATCTTGGTCAATGGGATATGGATATTGCACATATAATACCCTATCCCTTCCTAATATCCATGTCCATGTCTGTCATCATGTCCAATCCTTATACTAACACTTAAGGGAGTGAACCATAGATCTGGACCCGAAATAATCATTAAATCTTGTTAAAACAATGGTCAGTTCTCTTAAATAGATATAATCTTATATTGAAATATCCATGTATGTTCCCTCTCAAACCGTCAAATTTACCATGGAAATTGTGAAAACGTCAATCAGATAGGATGTTTTCATATGGATATTATTGATCGTCGAATATCCATATCTATGTCAAATATCCATATCCCTATGATGCCCATCAAATTTATTCCCATTAGGGGATCCCCAATATATGGATATTTCATGTAAGATATTTCGACACAGATTTTAAATTTTAGATGTCCATACCCAAATATCCATATCCATATTTTGCATTACTAAAGAATCATTGTCCTACACACTCAAACCTTTGACTTTTTAAATGGATATTTGCAACCAGATATTTTACCCTCACCAAATATCCATATCCATGCAAATATCCACATCCATATCCGGAGTAAGGATTTCACTCCATGTGTCCCATCATTGACTTATCAACATGATATTTCATGTAAGGATATAATGTCGGTGATATTTCATATATCCCAAATTTTAAAGGTGAATTAGATTCTGATACTGACTCCTTCGGTCAATGATGTTTGACTAGGACTTTTGCTGACGTCACCTGGACATTTTGAGCTAGGATATTCATCTTCATACTAGTCAAAGTCGAATGGACCTTTTGATATGGACATTCTGAATTGGATGTTAGGCTTCAAATTTCCATACCCATATCCCTTCCCGCATTTAATGCCATACACAAGGTCGTTGGCCTTTTAGATTTAAAAGCATGCTTTTTGACATCTATTAATTTCTCCCGTGCCTAAATTATGAATAATTACCTAACCATAGAAAGAGCAGTTAATATGCCCTAGTTGATGGATTTTCTAAGGATAAAAGGAAAATTCATTTGATTTTATCAATTATCAAAAAATTTGAAGCTAAAATTGCAGAGAATTGAAAGTGATTAAAGGTGAACTATAAGAGATTAAGGAAATTCTACAACGACTAAGGAATGGAGTTATAGAGAATAGAAGCAGTGAGCACAACCAAAATGGTATTCACGTCCACATTTGCATATTAAAGGTTGAGGTTGTAACCACTAGGTATGAATACGACAAGCCCCTCTATCATTTTCACAATTATAGTATAATGTTACATGGTTAGAAGGTAAATTCCCATGATGAAGGTAAATCCTTAGGTGAATTCCTATTTGAATAAGGTTTTAAATGGTTTCAATTTACATAAAGGGATTTAACATAATCTACATGTTTAAATGCATAAACCATAAAAACTTACTATGGATGCATGTATGCTACAGGATGAGATGGCTTAAAAGTGAATAGATCGTCGTGATGCCAAGTTCAAACATGATATGTTTCCTACTCCTAGAGCTATATGCCACAAATTAAGGTTTGCACTAGACACCCACTGCAGACAAACATATTTGGTTGCCTTTAGGGAAAGGATCCAGGTAGGGGACAATGATGAGATTCTGAAGAACATTGTGCAAATAGGGATGTTTCATGTTGTTGGATTCCCTTATGCAGCCAAGGCTCTGGAGCTAGTTATCGAATGCATAAATAACTATAACATGGTGTCTAGGAGAGTAGAACATCAAGGCCATGTGTATGCCAACTTCTCTACGAATGGAATTATAGAGGCATTCAAGTTACCCACTAGCAGGGATATGTACCAGGTAAATATGGAGGCCTAATTGTAGAGTATAACAACAACTACACAGATTGCAGGAAAATCATATTTTCTTCATGGAGGGCATCAGATAATAAGGCCAAGGTTGTAGCCAAGATGTCCCAACACTTATTTAAATATGATTTTATCTTGGAGGTGCAATACATGATGGCACTCCTCAGTAGGATGGTGGGAAAGGCAGATACATGAATGTTCAAGCCATGTATGTATGGCTTGATCTGAATGGTAAAGGACAAGAACAAGGTGGTCAAATGGGCTAAAATGATAAGTGACAATCTCCATGATGGAATGCTGCAATGGAGAAAGAGGAGGATGTTATACATAACATCTTATGTCATGTATGCATGTGCATACAAAGCCCAACCCAATGGATTGCATATCTTTGTCCGGTCAGGGTGTCAACCCACAAATCAAGAAGTGTGGGAGTTTTACCCACAATTAGAAAGAATGCAGCCAGTCCAGCGTTATGGGACTGTAAATGATTACTTTATCATGCACCTTGTCATATTGATGGAGGGTGATAGAGCCAAGAGACTCTCTAAAGAGGCACATGATCTGATATAGTGCAATGGGGCATGGTCTACCCAATTCCCAACATAAACATACATAAGAATGGAGTGATTTGATGGTAATCCATTCATGTTATCCAGGTACCCCACAGACAATATAGTACTACTGGAGGTGACAAGGTAAATTATCCCCTCCTATGAGGCATACATGAGGAAGAACAAGAAAGGGAATGTCAGATTCCCCATGGAGATTAACTAGTATGCATGTAGATCAATTGACGGTGCCAAGAAATCTGAGGCTAAACTGCATATGCTACATCTGTAGTTGTTTCCTTTGGTAAGGTACTATGATCCATAACATAGAATGGAGAAGTGGGTAAGCAATAAGTTGTAACATGAAGTGCACCTTGAAGACTATTGGGCAGACTATGATGATGAAGAGGATGTAAGGAAAAGAGGATATCAAAGGCTTTCTCTAAATCAAATTAGGACAATAGGATTCCTAGAGGTCCTGCCCCAAGTCAAGTCTGATGATGGGAATTTGCTAGACCCAGAATATGAGGAGAAGCAGATATACAAAGAGTCATTATCTTTTCTTGATTGGAGCCAGCTTGATGAGATATCCATAGATGTCATAATGACAAAGGTGATGAGCATTAAAAAGAAATGGATAGAGAAGAAAGTAGCTGAATTAAAAGTTAGGGATGTGGCTATCACCCAAGACATGAAGAGAAAGATAAAGGAGATGGATGATCTAGGGTTTGGTGACTTTCTCATCCATAAGAGGCAAATCATGGAAGCAAAATTGGTACAACTAGGACCTTCAGCATCAGGAGGAGAAAGAGAAGAGGTCACATCTAAGGGCATAACTATAGCCACCTGACCTTCACCTCCCAATGATGTTCCTTTACCAGCAATCCTTGATACTACCATGGCTACAGAGGAGTTAGAGATTATAGATTTGTTGGGAGGGATCACTAGTACAGAAACAACAATATATGATTAAAAAACTACTAAAACTTCTTTTAAATGACTAAACATGGTCACATGACTATTAGTAGTTTATTGTTGGTCATTTATAATGCAACCAAATTTATGACTAAACCAGTTTTAGTCATTTATTGGTGGTTTTGATTGATCAATTTGGTAGTATATTTAGTTGTTAATTTAGTCATATATTTAATCATATTTATTCATTTAGCTTGGTCACGTGACCATTAGTAGTTTATTCCTGGTCATTTTTAACGTGACCAAATTTATGGCTAAACCATTTGTAGTCATTTATTCATTTTGTTCACTAATTTCTACGTAAAAGTGCTGGAAATGAGACAATGCTTTTGAGGTTTAAACATAAAACAAAGAAAAACATAATCAATCATTCATTTGCACATAATGAAACAACTATTAAGAAGGCAAAATACTAAAATTTTATTGAGAAAAGGTATTCTTACAGCAGATACAAGACTTGAATATGTGTCTTTGATTTGAAAAATATGTTACAAAGTGTGTTTCTCAGTGCTGTGACTGAGAAAACTGAGTTACAATGCTCTATTTTTTTCTTATATAGCTCCAAAACATGAAAGAACTACTTGAAAAATGAAGCCTAAGGGTCCTATATCTCATCCCAAGCATGGGAGAACATATAGGAACTAAAATTGACTAAGTTCTCATGCTTTAAAATTGACTAAGAGACAAACATTTATCAGTGGACAAGCATCTGGAAGTCTTGCTTCTATAAGAAAGGTCTTTGTCTTTTCAGCATCATAGAAGTTTGACTCTCTAGTTACATGTGTCCACCTCCTTGATTTGTCTAGTTTTGGCTACTGCTTCAATGTATTTGAAGTGAATGTCAGGATGCTCACTGCCAATGACATTGAAAATACAATTTACCATATAAGTACAAGGTTCCCAAGCTACTACAAAATTACCTCCTCAAATAGATCAATGAATATTAGTGAAAAAATGATACAAGTGACAATCCAAAGTCAAATCACCCGGAGCTCAAATATGCACCCAAGAAGAAATATAGCCCTTCATAAGACTTGAACTGTTCAAACAACTTGATGCATGAATCTACACCCAATTGTTCAGAATACTCCTTGGCAGCCTGTGTGACATGAAAGAAGTTAACATAAAAAATAAGAGAGCAATTGTCAATGTCATCTAGAGCTAACATTATTAATTTGAAATAAATAAAAGGTGCACAATTTTACTTGGACAATTTCTTGGAGATACTCCACTCTACTCCACATACCACTCCACTATGCTATACAAACAACCATAACATTGCCAGTAGAGACCTGCAACTAATCATCTGAGTAGAAGGGATATAAGGACAAGAAACATATAGAAGCACTGTCTAAAATCATGAAATGACACTGTCAAGTTAGAAGGCTTATTGTCACACCATCAAAGAACTGCTGCCATTAGGAACATGAGGCATAATACACATGGATTTGTATATTGTCTTTGTAATCACTACCATTACAAACCAACTACAAACAAAGATGCTTATGTTTAAAACCAATGAGGAAAGAATTCATGTCTGAGACCAAGTAACCATTGTTAGAAGAAAATGAAGTAAATATGCCATTGTTCACTATGCATTGATAATATAACTATCTCAAAGGACCATATCTATTCACCTTTGATCATATCAAAACATGACATGTCCCAACCTTGTATCTCTTGTAATCATACAATCACACCTCTTGCAACTTTCTGAAGCATAAATAACAATAATCACTTCCACTAAATATTTGAATGATTAAGAAACAACTCGGTCATACTTATATGTATAAGTACCTTACCTTGCATCAACTTTTATCAACACCTTTGAAACTTACCTTGTATCAACAAACACCATTACTTTTGACACCAATGATGTGTAACCAACAATCAAAGAAGGATGCAGATGCATACCACTGTTACAAGCAACCACTGTCATTAGCAAGCCACTTTTTCACTGTCGCAAGCAAGAAGTATAAGACCATAACAGTCATAGTTAGAGAATTGCAAACTATCACTGTCATACCAACTATTGTCACTGATAATTGATAGAATACTATATTAGGCATACCATTTACTGTGCATTCACTATGATATTTCATCATTCTATTGTTCATAGGAAAGATGATACTTTCACTGTAATCCATATCAACTAAACAAGATTAGCATGCAAATCACTATCACCATATTCCTGTCAGTATTCTAGCACTATATAGTAGTACAAAAAACTCATACAAAGCTCACAGACATTATCCATAACCATCCTATCACTAAAACAAAACGTGAGATTTGTGAATCAAGATTGACACTATAGCCATTGTATCATCTACAATAAAAAAAAGGTGTAGCTAGGGAAAATTATATTTAGTGTTAAAAACAACAAACTAACTAAAGCCTAACTATGCACCATGAAGGACAAACTAGCATGAAAATAAAAACAAAGAAAATCAAATGCAAACCGAATCCACGCTAGACTTGATTGATCTCCATGGCTCTTCTCGATCTTGCATGAAAATGCATGATGTCGAAGGGTTGTCGATTGCTCATAGTTGCAACATAACAATAAGATGAAGATGATAGAGGAAAATAGATAGATAGATGAGAGGATTGAAAGAATTTTGGTAGAGTGAGGATACTAGAAGAAGATCCCAAATGGCTTGTGAGAGGCCATATTTATAGGCAAGAGCTGATATGATTCGATGGCTAAGATTAAAAGTCAATTATGTGATGTGTATGGCTAGGATTAAAAGTTGATTTTAGTGCCTATGACACACATTAAGTGGGTTATGACATGAGGCTAAAAATAGGATCAGAGGAAATAAGTGGGATTCTTTTATTTATTTTGAATAGAAAATGCCTTATGACGCACAAATAAGTGGGGCTAAAAATAGGATGTGAGTGGGAATCTCATAATTTAAATAATAATATTATTTAAATTATTTGTGCATGAGAAGAGTTGTAGTCATGTGACACATGTCATAATGAGGGATTTGATTTAATATTTAATTTAAATTGTTTGTGGGATATGTGAAGAGGGATTTAATTAAATAAAGGGGTTTATTTAATTAATTGGAAAGGTGGTCTAGTGGGATAATGTAAGTGGGATAAATGGGATAATGTAATGACCTAGGATAAATATTACAAGATGTTTTACAAGGTCATGTATGACTAGGTAATGTTTAGGACATGGACAATTTTAAGTGTCTACATTTTACCCCTCTTTGAGATGATGTTCAAGATGATGAGATTTATGTTGAGTAACATCATTTCAAAGAAGTAAAGGTATGGATAGAAGATGAAAGGATAGGATGATGATGCCCCCTTGAGAGGATAGGTGGGTTGGACAAACACGAGTAGACTCTCGAAATGAAAGGGGTTGGTCAAAGAAGAAAGGTAATGGAATGGATAGAAGAAAGGGAAGGATGCGTTATGCTGCAATGAAGGTGAGCAACCATGATGTTTGATATAGCACTAGACATTATGCACCAAGGTATAAGGACCAAGGTGACTATGTGTCTCATGCCCCAACATAATACAACCTTGTCTAGATACAAGATATGAATATTAGCTGGGAATGATTTGGATTTGATACAAATGCAGGATAAAATGATAACACACACAAGCAAGCAAGCAAGCACAAATGATTCAAAAATAAACAAGGTATTGCCCCTGTCAAGCTGTAAACCAATGATCGATTGATTGATTGATGATTGATAACGTTGTTGATGTGGGAATGATTTATCCTGAGAACAATGTGAGGATTGTGTTGTTGATATGGGAATGATATATCCCAAGAACAACACTAGGATTGGGGATAATAAATCCCATCGATTATGATGATGATTGATCGATTGATTTGGTTGACAATAAGATTGGAACAAAACCAAGGATGCAATTGGATAATTTAGCATGATTGATTGACTTGATTGGTATGGATTAAATATGATTTGCATTTAAGTTTATTGCTTGGAATGATTGGATGATTGGATTGAATTGATTGGATTGAGTTGATTAGAAGAAATGGTTTAATTTGAGTGATTTTGACGATGTGATTGATTTGAATGATTTGATTTGAGTGTTTTGAATTGATTGGAAGAATTGATGGTTGGATTGATTTGAATGATGATGATTGGATTTGAACGAATTGGAAGAATTTGTTTGAATGATGATTTGATAATTGATTTTATTCCTTGGATTTTTGTTGAATATTTGATTTTTTTTTGGATTTTGAAATGTTTTGATTTTTTTGGATTTTAAAAATGTTTTGGATTTTTGGTTTGTTTTGAGGATGACATTGGATGATGATTCGGGTAGCCTTTGTGCTAGATACCAATGATAAGGGAAAACCAAGTCTAGGCACAAGGATAATGTAGGATGAATGGATAAAAGGGTGGGCAATAGTGGATGGAAAGGATATACGTGTAAAAGAGGAAGGATGTGATCTCTAAAGACTATATCACATAGGAATAACATGCCCCATTCTTGGTGTAATGCTTATGATTTTTCATGACAAAGATTATGACAAAAGGATGATAGGATTAGGCTTATGACAATAGGAATGATAAGATGGATTGGTTTGGATAGGATGAGGTATATCAAAAGATAACCAAAACATGTGTCAACATTTTTCCCCCAATCTTCATCAAGATCAAAAGGAGAAGGGTGGACAAATGGACCCAATATGATAGGTTTGATAGGATAGGATGTGGAAATGGTAGGATGGGAAATGATAGGTTGGATGAGACAATGTGCCGCCAAGTGTAAGTGACATAGAAGATCAACCTACACATGATGCCTGTTTGCCAGGTTTTCATCATGGTACTTATCCAAGGTGCCTATTTACCAGGTTTTCACTGTTGGACAAAAAGATTTCTCTTTACTTTTTAAATTTTTTTTTTGATAGGAGAAGGATAGAAGGGACTCAAGTGTCTAGTTCCACGAAAGGTGATAGTCCTATTAGAGATGGATGTCATTGCATGGACCATGTCAAGTCATTATGCTCATAGATGTTGGTGAGAGATGACATGAAAGAGGTAGATGGAGTAGGTAGATATTGGATTATGATGTGGATTATGGAGGGAATTAGTGGATTATGATGTGGATTATGTAGGACTTATGCAAAAGATGAATGGGAGGCTTAGCCAAAAGGATGGATGAAAGACTTATCCAAAAGCATGGACCATAGGAAGATGATGGTGAAGATATGTAGGATAATAGGGGAAAGATGGGGAGATGGAGGTATGTGGAATTGTTGAGGAATGGAATGGAACCATGACCAACGGTTGCACACACCGTGTTAAACATTTAAGCTTTTGATTGGAAGGTGGCATATGGAGTTTTCTTAGGAGATGGATGATGAAGTGTTTTAGGTACCCACATAGACTTAGAATTTTTATGATTTTTTTTTTTGCTTGTGGGATTTAGGAATTTGAGATTTTTGAATGGAGTGGGATTTTTGGATGGAAGAGTGGAAGAGGATGTTTGTGATTTTTGTGATGTGGATGCCTCATTTGACTTTCCTTCTTTTTTCTTAGGTACCCATACCATTTTAGTTTTAGACTTTGCTTGGGAAGGTATAGACTTGGGTAGCCTTTTAGATGGATTTTTTAATAGACTTTTCTTTGACTTTTTGAATTGATGTCCTAAGGCATTAGGACCATTAGGATTTGTTACTTTATGTGTGGAGGCATCCATTTTTTAATTTTTTAATCCCATGGGATGGGTGGAAAGAGTGGAAGCTTCATGTTTAAACAATATGTACATTTGCTGGTCATGATTAGGAATTTGAGGGAATGTGTAAATGGATAGATTTGGCATTGGGAGAAGTGGTGGTAAATTAGATAGAGGGATATTAGGAGTTGGAAGAAGTGGGGGTAGATTGGATGGTGGAAGGTGTATGGTTACATGCTTTTGACATTTGTAAGATGATGGAGGTGGAATGGCAACGTATGTTTTAAGGGTATGATAGGATTTGTGATGGAAAGTGGTGGCTTAGGAGGAATGGAGGAAGGACTGACATATTTAGATTGTTTACCTTGGGGTGTATATCCAAGGCCATATGAGAGTGGAGGGAATTTGACATGGATGGGCTCCAAAACACCTTGTTCATCAAGACCTAAGCCTTTGCCTTGATAGTTCATGTTTTGGAGTATGCAATGGACAATGGGACTAGGTGTAGTTTGAACATTAGACATGAGTTCCTTATTTGATGGAGGAAGTGAAGTGGTAGACAATGGTTTCTATGTTCCTAGGGAGGAACATTCATGAATGAAGGTGGATAGACCAAAAGGATGTGACGGTGGATTTGGAATATGGTTGATAACGGATGTGGAAGGATCATTAGAATCTTGATCATGCTCATTAAGATCCAAGGTATTTGTTTGATCTTATATGCTTATGTATTCTTGGGAGGCATGTGTCTCATCATTACAAGTGGATGTTGGTGGATCATGGATAGGACTAGGTGGAGATGTATTTGGGATGTCTTGCTCATGTATAGGTACATGATCAAGTTTCTCATAGATAGCTTCTTCATGGGTAATATCTTGATCATAGAAAATATATAGGTTATGGATAGATTGGATGAAAGTGATTTGATCTTGAGTAGGACTAGGGCTTGATGTTTCCACATGCTTAGGATTAAACTCTTGACATAGTTCTTGGTTTGCTTGAATAGAAGTGGACGACTCTTGGATAGGTTCTTGGCCAACAACATGAGGGCATGATTGACTCATGGGAGGAAAATTTTCAATAGGCTCAAGGGGTTGTGGACCACATGATGGGGTTGAAGAAGTTGACATGGAATTCAAAGGTTCTTTGGTAGGCTCATCAATGGGTTCTTGACATGGAGACAAGTTGTTCCTAGCTAGTAACTCTTGGATCACATCCTTTGTAGGTGAATGAGTGATGGAAGTTGAAGGCTCATGATTGGGATTAGGTGGATTAGGACTAGGAGTAGATAGATCCCATGGTGGAAGAACAAGAAGGATATTGGATGGATCAGACTTAGGGCTTGGACTTTGATTAAATGGAGGGCTAGAGGGATTAAATGAATTGGTGGATTTGGATAGCTCCATATATTTTCTTTTACTTTTAGATTTTTCAAAGAATATTTTGAGAAAATCATTTGAGGATTTGTTGGTTGATGGATTAGAGCTTGAAAGGTTTGATGATGATGTTGATGTAGGACTAGAAGGCTTTGATATAGGCATTCTCTTGGATGATGATGGAGGACTAGTAGATGGAGTGGTGTATGATTCCAAACTTAAGGTGGTATTTCCCTTGTCAAGAGTATCATTAGAGCTTGAGGACATTTGATCTTGTTTCAAGGAGTGGATTAGGTTTACATGTGCTTGTTGTGATGTAGATGGATATGAATATTGGTTGGCATGGAAAGAAGTGGGATAAGTTGATGTGGCATTGATTTGATAGGTGGGTGGATTTGGTTGGATTTGACAAGTGGCTATGAATTATTGGGCTTGGGCTAGGAGGTGTTGTATTTGAGGTGATTAGATTTGTTGAAACTTTTGAATGATGGCTTGGAATATTTGTATGGTTTGTCAGTCTATAGGTTGGGGTACCTCGTGAAGTGTTTGAATGAGATCTTGGAGTTCTTGTGCTATGATCTTTTGCTCTTGTGTTGGGATGGAGTTACACATAGGTTGAAGTTTTTGGATTTCGGTTTGTTCCTCCAAGTATGCCTCAAAATCTACAAGATCCTCATCATCATTAGGAGCAAATTTTGGGTCACCTCGGAGTATGTATGGTTTTGGATTCTCATCATGATTAGGAGGATGTGCTCCTTGAAGTATGACCTTGGGCTTTGGATTAGGATTAGGCTTGCTTAGGATTATGACCATTTTGACAAGTGTTGACTAGGATTAAGATGATGATTTAGAATGATTACGATGATTTAGTTTTGGGTTGGGATGAAATTTGATTGGATATGACAATGATGATTGTGTGGAAAGAAAGTTTAGAATGACTTGTTTATGTGTTTGGTGTTTATAGCTTGATTTGGAAATGATCAAACAATGAATTACACATGTACACACATGATTCACTCACGCAAGACACATAAGCAAATTTGAATTTAAAAATGAAATGTTGTGATGATTAAGCAAGAACACATGGAAGAAGACATCAACAAGCCTATAACTAGTCAAGTAGGGTATGGCCAATGAGGTCTTAAGCTAGGTTGCACAAGGTTGACTAGGGAAATGGATTGAAAGTGAAATCCTGCCACACAGCTGGGAGAAAGGGGTAACCCACCCTTCACCTTCACTTCCCAAAGGTATAAAGTTCTTTGGGGCTTAGCCAAGAGTGACAAGATTTACAACTCCCAATGAGGGTGTTTTTTGATTCAACCTCGATTGAGGTCATCCCTTGGAGTGGTGTGTCTCCAAGTAGGCCTCCTAAGATAGGGTAAACAAAAGCAAACCAAGTGAGTTGTCACTTGATTCACACTCGTAGTTGTTAATTGACCCTTAGAAATGAAATGTGTGTAAGCAAACAATTCAATCACTTGTTCTTTTTAGATCCAAAGCCAAATGTGTAGGAAAAGGGTTGTTCATTTTAACCCACCTTTTGATATGAGATGAAAATAATGATTCATTTTAGAGCCCAAATTGAAGTGTGTTTGCAAACAATGATTAAGAGATGAAAGATGAAATGAGTGCACTTGATTATTTTCACTTTACAAGTTGTTATAACTAATCCCAATGCTGCTCCAGCTCCTTTGATTCACCTTCAAGATCAGAAAATGATATTATAATGCAGCCATAAAAAAAGAACTCATCAGACAAGGAAAATTGTAATTTCAGATACATAGCCAAATTATATTTGATTATTTCAAGACACTTTTTATCTCAAATTAAAAACTCAAAGAAGTGACCCCTACTAATTTTATGAGAGCTTTCCAAAAATGTAAAGAAGTTAGAAAAATTCCTTGTTTTGCACCCAAAAATGCAGATTTATGGAAAAGCTATAGTTAGTAAAGATCTAATTTTTTTCGTACCGTATATGACCTCAAAACCAAATTTGTAAAAAATAGACCCCTATTACAATTTCAATATCTTTCCAGAAATGTAAAAATTTCTAAAAAATTCACTGATTTACACCCAAAAAGTCAATTTTATGAAAAAACACAAAATCGCGAGAACTCCTACAAAAATGGCGATCAACATGTGATTTTTCTATTGTAGCCTCCTAAGATGATGCACAAAATTCTGTGAAAATCTTGTAGAAAAATTTATAGCCATTTGGAAGATATGAAGAATTTGTAAAACCTAGGGTTTTGTCCAAAAATGACATAAACCTGAAACAAAAATTTGATGAAACCTTCAAAAAGCAAGCTAGATCAAGGGATTCACATCGGCTTCACCAAAATGTAGCTATGGAAAATCATATTTAGTGTTAAAAATAGCAAACTAACTAAACCCTAACTATGCACCATGAAGGACAAACTAGCATGAAAATAAAAACAAAGAAAATCAAATGCAAACCAAATCCACGCTAGACTTGATTGATCTCCATGGCTCTTCTCGATCTTGCATGAGACTGCATGATGTCGAAGGGTTGTTGATTGCTCATAGTTGCAGCATAATGATAAGATGAAGATGATAGAGGAAAATAGATAGATAGATGAGAGGATTGAAAGAATTTTGGCAAAGTGAGGATACTAGAAGAAGATCCCAAATGGGTTGTGAGAGGCCATATTTATAGGCAAGAGCTGATTTGATTCGATGGATAAGATTAAAAGTCAATTATGTGATGTGTATGGCTAGGATTAAAAGTTGATTTTAGTGCCTATGACACACATTAAGTGGGTTATGGCATGAGGCTAAAAATAGGATGAGAGGAAATAAGTGGGATTCTTTTATTTATTTTGAATAGAAAATGCCTTATGACGCACAAATAAGTGGGGCTAAAAATAGGATGTGAGTGGGAATCTCATAATTTAAATAATAAAATTATTTAAATTATTTGTGCATGAGAAGAGTTGTAGTCATGTGACACATGTCATACTGAGGGATTTGATTTAATATTTAATTTAAATTGTTTGTGGGATATGTGAAGAGGGATTTAATTAAATAAAGGGGTTTATTTAATTAATTGGAAAGGTGGTCTAGTGGGATAATGTAAGTGGGATAAATGGGATAATGTAATGACCTAGGATAAATATTACAAGATGTTTTACAAGGTCATGTATGACTAGGTAATGTTTAGGACATGGACAATTTTAAGTGTCTACAAAAGGTAATCAACAATAAAAAATATAATGCAATTTTGATAAACTGTAAGATGTTCATATATATATAATAAAAAATGTCAAAGTCTAAGAGTTTCCAACTCTTACAAATACACCATGATAAATATCCCTGAACAACACATTCAAACTATTGTATAAAGTAGTGGGCCAAGCTGTCTAATAGCTAGTACATGATAAACATCAACTATGTCATTTTTTGCAAATATTTTAGTGGCCACTGTGTGAAGGTTTCTTCTTTCTCTTTCAGATGGACAACTCCATCTATTTTGTCTTCATAAGCAAGGGGTATGTTACTTGTGACCTTTAAAATATTTACATTTGCATCTCCTATTCCTTTCAAATTGACTCCATGTACAATAGATAGTGAGTGAATCCGCCCAATGCCCATAGCAACACCATCAAACGGATCTAATACCCAAACTTTATCCCCTTCTTGGAATTTATCAATACATTTATGCAAAAACTAAAAAAATACACATTATATTGAAATATAAAACATTCGATAACACACAGATAAACATTTGATAAATATTTATAAGAAACTAGAAAATGATGATAGGAAACCTGAAACCATACACCTGACATATTAAACAAAAATCAACCTCTGCTATTTGATACAGAATGGATGTTAGATATAGAAGGTGTCAATATGTTAGTAGTCATGTGCCATGAAGATGTGGATGCTACAAGGACAAGCAATCACTTGATTGAGGTTATTGAAGTTCTTGGAATAGAGGCTCTGAGAAAAGCTCTTCTGGATGAGCTTTGAGTTGTGATATGTTTTGATGGGTCATATGTGAACTATATGCATTTAGCTATTCTATGTGACACAATGACATATTGAGGTCATTTGATGGCTATTACTCAACATGGTATCAATCGTAATGTTATAGGGCCAATAATGATACAATCCCTTGATGAACTAAAAATGAAGCTGGGTCATGTGATAGTAATGGTACTTTTGGTTAGAATGTTTGAAAAGAGAAAAAAAGTTTTGATTAACTTTGGTCTAGACTTGTTATGCTTCTCAGGGTCAGTGTTATTGTCATCTGGTTGTCTTTTCCTACTCTCAAAGTGCTGTCTCCTGGAAAAATTAGTTTTTGACATCAGTGGAAAAGTGTTATCTTTTGTTTTTGATAGTGGTATGTAATCTCTTATGTCTTGGAACAAATCAATTTTTGTATGTGCTTTTTTTTATTCTGTTGAATAAAAAAGAAGAAACTTTTTACTCTGAAAAAAAATACTAACCAATTGCGAGGTACAAACAAATGGAGGGCAAGACTACAATAGTGTTAGAATGTACGAGTACTCTAGAAAGAGACATGGATTAGCAATGAAGTCCCCCAACTGAGGACCATGACATCCTCGAACACAATGCACTAATACATTGTCAAAATCTATGTATGCACTCTATTACAACTAAGCTCTAAGCTTCCATATGTAAGTTATATGTTCTCCCTTATTTCCATAATCTATGTATACTAGCTAATTACACTTCACTACTATTCTAACCAACTTCTATCACATAGGTAATGATTACCCTGATTTACATAATAAAACAACCATTACTTACTTGAATAGTACTTACTTGCATGTGGTTTCATAGCACTCACCTCAAGTTTAGCACCACTACTACTATGAATATCATGCACATGCTTATCAAGTTCAGCATAATCACTATCAACATTGACATGAAGTTGTGCAACTTTGTAGAGAGCTCTATTGATAGGACCTTTTTCTTTTTGTTTTGCTTTCATATAATTGCTCTACATGTGGTTTATCATCATGCAAAAATTAATATAAGTCAAGTAAAGAATACAAAAGCTATAATTTTTTGTCCAAAAGAACATTTTAAGCATGAAGAATAACAAAACATTGGGATAGATTCACTTACAACTTAAACAATGCAAAAGCTATTAATTTTTGTATAAAATAAGAATGACAAAACATTGGGATAGAGTAACTTACAACTTAAAGAATACAAAAGTTATAAATTTTTGTCCAAAAGAACATTTTAAGCATGAAGAATGACAAAACATTGGGGCAGATAACTGACAACGACTATTATATTAGCTCAACTTCAGCACAACTATGACTGTGTTGCACATTCTTGTCTAGTTCATCATTATTGATAAATTGTTTAGGATCAAATCCCTTTCTCTCATTTCCCTTTGGCAAATTGCAATGTTCTAACTTATTATCAATAAGGTCATATCATTTATCATAAATAATAGAAAAATCACCAAAGCAAAGAGTACTAGGCATGAGTGACTATTTGTTATAGCATTTGAGATGCATAAAATCTGAATAAGCCAGCTACCTGATAATTTCCAAGTATGCTATTCTATTTGGAACATTTTTTGGAAAAAGAAAGGGGGTTCCTTCAAAACCATACATCTGGGTCTTAGTACAATCATCATAAGCATACCAGTCTGCAAGATAAATCATATGTGTCTATGGGTCATACATTTTTGCAAGTAGCCTAATAAATTCCACATTATTAAATACATTGGGTACTACTAATCTCCCCAAATTTAGTCTCCATGGGTTAGACACAAGCTGGTGCCTATACCTTTTTTGTAATGACATATGAATAGGTCATAACCCCTCATTGGAGTCCATGTGTCACCCAAACTCTTCTGTTTGTCCTCTAATCTTTTAGCCCCAGGGTTCAATTGTACACTTCTTCTAGACCACGGTCCAGAGCTAGGGCATTGATCAATCAAGTCTTGATTTGTATGTCAGGTTTCCATTTTTTTCCTTTTGGCCTTAGGAGTTTCAGATGTACCTTCCATAATATCAATTACAGAATGAACCAGACCCTAAATTTTACTTTCTATTTTAACTAGTTCGGATGCTAGAAAAACCAATTTAGGTTCAAGCACTTTCTTGAAATAGTGATTTCTTCATCTCCAATCATTGCTACAGTTCTCTACCTCTTCTGGATGCTCAAGGATTTTCAAAACCAACTAAAATCATGATTTGGTTTATAATTCATTCAGATTTGGTTCATAATGTTACTCGACGTGAGCTTGTTTGTCATTAGAAATGCCATTAATGCATTTGAGCATCAATCGTTGATTAACCTATCATTACTATTGATTTATCTCTTCAAAGTATTTGTCATTATGTCATATCAATATGGCAGGTAGGGTCTTCATTGTATCGAAGGGACCAATATTCTATCTCACTGATATTCATCTTTCTTATTGATGAAATCTTTAAGTCCTTGTGTCTTTGTTACATTGAAGGGACTTGAAATTACTCCATTTGGTATCATGAAGTCCCTTCAACCTTTCCATCAAAGAAATCTTATAATTGTCTCTTCAAATTTTCATAGATGCTTCGATGCATTTAGGGGCCCAATTTTATTAAATCATATCGTTTGTGTTCCATCCCTAATTTCTGAATTGCTATACTTTTACTTTTTACTTGGGCATAAGTAAAATTTGTTGTGATGTTATAGACTTATGACAGGATATGACATGGAATTATATTGAATATCATTTATGAAATCATGGAAATGATTATGTTATGGTCGATTCAATAATTGTATTATGAGATTTGATTTACTAGTGGAATTTATTGAATAATGATGCACTAATTACTTATTGTTTGATGACAAGTGAAACATGATTAGAAGTTATCGACTCTCAGAGAAGAGAGAGAGAGAGTATCTTTCGAGAAGAGAGAGATAGACCTTGGATTACGAGTGGTCTATTTGCCAAACAAGTCTAGTATTAAACGAGAATGTGAACCAATGAGTCGTATGAGGTAAGTCTTGTCTTGCTAGTTTTCTTTTGAAAAACCTAATCGATAGGTAGTCGATATCTTGATTATCATTTAGTCAAGTCGATGGTGAGTCGACATAGTCGTTTGCGAAGTAAACAACGTCATTGACGTAGAACAGTTGTGTTATTCTTCTTGAGTCACTTGAGGTTTTATTGTCACCTCTTAAATGCCAAGACGTTCCCATCAAGTTAGATGACACGAATATTGTCGACGCGATTTTAATGAAGAATTGTGATGGGGAGGTAAACTCGACCCATTCACATCATCTAAAATCCTTAGTGATCAAAATGGGACAAATAGAGGAGTTTTTTTAACAACTTCAGGTAGAGGTATTTCACAGCTATGCAATAGCTAAACGAAATCTAAAATCTAGTTTTATGTTACGCCTAATCCGTCAGGATTGTCGTAAAAACGCCTTGGACATATGTTGTGAACTCTTTCCTTTTTGGAAATCGATGGATGTCGAATTAGAAGACAAGGCGTGTTATAATCTATTTTGGTCATTATTTGGAGGAATACGCTAAAATTGCCTTAGTTATATTTTGGTAAACATGAGGTATTTTATTTAGTTTGTTTGATGTCAGTTTTCTCGTCAAAGTCGAGTAGGTTTATGCCCAAGTTCTGTTGTTTTGGACGTCTTCCATCTTGAATGTGTCTCTTCCCTTCGAGCTTAAGACTTGAGTTATCATTAATCTAACCTATACTTTCTTTATTAAGTTGGTCTTTACTATTTCTCTCTTTTCGACCTTGGAGACACATTATGCATTTATTATTCACCACCTTGTAAGAATTTAACTCCACTAATTGTGTTAGTTGCATATTCGGAAGTTTATAAGCCATGATGCATCAAGCTAGTGGAGGGGGTTGTTGTGCCACGTCGCAATATGGGAGCCTCCATCATGTTTAGTGGTCACTGTTGGATAGGGAGTCAGGTGGCTGCAGCAACTGATCTCCTTTTGTTTAGGCATGGGATGGCAGAGTTAAATGTCATTATGCTTCTTCACCGTGGGTAGTCTGGGAGGTTGTTATTCTGTTGAGAAGAAATTGAAACGGAAGAGGTAAATGCATGATTCTTCTTCTTTGCCAGGAGAGAGGTAGACAACACTTTTCCTTTTGAAGAGGACACGGATAGGAGAGTGCTGTGGGTTTAGAGACTGAGGAAAGAACTTGGAGGACGTTGCTAAGAGCTCGGCAAGGATGAGCTAGCAACAGTGAAACTCTGGGTACATCGACATGTTTCCATTCTTTCCTTCTGCGCAGTTTATGATCTTTGTTTGTGTCTTATGACTGCAGTGATAGTGTAGGGTCTCATAACGTAAAAGATATGCAAATAATGTCATCTTACTGTAAGTTTTGAGTGAGGTTGTTTACAATGAAATGTTATCATTGTTGTCTTCTCAAAATATGAAACCAATGCTATTTTCTTAGAAAACATTATAATTTTACAGCATGGGTGATACGATTATAATAGTTGAACACAGTTTTCAAATATATATATACACCAATGTTGATAAATGCATGATGCAATTTGTGAACAATATTCTACAGGGTGTCCGTAATGATGTGTGCATTGAGTTGTTCTTATATGACTGTAATATCAGCTCAAACTATCTTTTGTACACTCAAAATGTTAGTTTCTTAGTGAGAAGCCACATTGCACCACATGCTTGCTGTGAAGGAGTTTAAAACCTCAGAACTAATGCATGTCTTCAACGTAGTTTTAGTTTCTTTGATAGCCGGAGGTGTAATTGTAACTGGCTGTGGTGTCGGGAGATAAAAACCAGAGGAGGATAAGGTTTCAAAACATCTCTCTGTCCAAATAGATAAGAATCCCGAAAACAAGACATTGAATGTTGACAAAAGTATTTACCTAGTTTCTATTTTAGTTTTGGATCTTTAGTTAGAGGTCGACAAATGTGTTTGATCATCTCTAGTGTCTTAAGATAGATTCCAAGTCTTTTAATATCTTATTTTATTACTCTTACCTCATTGAACCATTTATAACTATTTGTTTTGGAAGGAGGGTGTAGAGTTGAAGTATAAGTAATTATTCTTGGTCAAAAACTGTCATGCGTATAAATGAAAAGATAAGGGTGGGAAACCCGCATATTGTGTTTTAGTTAATTAAATTACAAGCAATGATCCTTGTGTCGCTATTACCTTGAAGACCTTTATGAGTCTAAAACTTAAAACTCTGGGCTTACGGGTAATTGTATTATATACTTGAGTATGTTGTATAAATTTATGGAAACCGTATAGCCAAGTTAGAGACCACTTGGGAGTGGATATTTTTAAACAATGTTTTAAATGGTTATGGGATTATTTTTGCATTACAAATGCTATCCATATAAACAATGAAATAGAAAACCCTTTATACATCGTGTAAGCGGAGATGAATCCATAAACTCAGGAATAGAGTAAACCTTTGCGCCATGCGCTAATGCATGAGGAAATTCAAATACCTTGAGGTCATCGAGGTCAACATATATATAAACCTTACAAATAGGAAAACTGTAGGATTGTGATTAATTCAAGTCGAGTAGGGTGGGTGAACTATATTCATGCATTCATACAATGCTATTTAAGTACAAATCCTTTGGTCAAGGTGATGCACAATCCTCAAGTGCATTGAATGTTCACTGTGACAGGATGGCGTTCTCTTGTGGAGAGTCATGCATGACTAGAGGGTATCTAGGGATCTGCATGATAACAAGACACGTAAGTTACAACACCAGAGCTCAGATGGCAAACACCGATGGTTATCCAAAGTCTATCCTCTTGAGTGACCCAGTAGGGTAAGGTTATAAATTATATCTTTTGGGATTACAACTTGTTTTAGTTGATTATATATGGGTCAACAAAGAAGGTCGAGTACCCTAAATAATAATGTTCATTTTAAATACTTGTGCAAAGGAAGACATGTCCTTATCGATAATTTTTATCTTTGGTGTGATAACCTATTAGATTGTTTACGAATTGACTTAAGTTTAATTAAGTGTTGATAAGTCATGGAACCTAGGTTATGTAAGGATACAAAGATATATCCTTGTATAAAAGTAAATCCATGAGATCTATGGACTCACGATAGTTCTTATGAAATTCACCTAAGTCAGAAAGACTAGGTTTGAGTTAGGCAAAACTCATCAATTGAATCTAAATTTAACCGAGATATGGTAATTATTATATTAAGACATTGAGATCATTATTTAGATCGTGATTGAAGGGTCAAATGCCCTGACTATGCATAATTATTCTTACTTGCAAGAAGTGATTTAGATTCCTAGACTATATTGCTTAACCTGGGTAAGGTTATCATCTTAGTCGTAATTAATCTATCTATATTCATTATGAGATAATAAGGTTGATTGTATTTGTAATGAGATATCTTGTAATTATAGATACTCGACTACATGTTGAATAAAAGAAAAATTTTCTCTGTCTCATTTTTACCTTGTAAATTTACTTATGGTGAATTTTTGGTTTTTACTATGTTTTTAGAACGTGGATGTTACACTTTGGTTGATGTAATAGATACCTTTTGTATTATTAGATCGAGGGGACATTAAATAAACTCTCATCGATATGATCCAGTCTCTTCGATGAGATTTATGATCATCAATACAAATCTCTTTATCGAAGGGACTTCAAAACACCTCCTTTCGATACAACATAGTCTCCTTGATGTACTTTAGAATAACTCTTATCGGAGATGGTATGGTGTCTTCGATACTGTTTGTTTTATCGGGGAGACTTGAAAGTAGCTCCCACCAATACAGTGTAGTCTCTTCGATGATGTTTACAACCTATCATGCAAATTATTCTATCGGAGGGACTTTGTAGTATCTCTTACCAATATAGTGTAGTGTCTTGGAACATGCTTCTTCATGAAAATTGCTTTATCAAAGAGACTTCAAAATGACTCTCACCAATATGGTAGAGTCTCCTTGATACAGGTTATTTCTTATTAGGACCCGATAGCAAATATGAGCTTAATAAGAAGATGACTATGGGAGAATAGAATGAGATGCTTAAAGTGGCAAATTTATATGATGGACTGAGTGATAAGATACATAAAGGAATCATAGTAAAATATTATTGGTCATTGGCTCAGGGTTAGGGTTTTAAAAGAAACAATTCAAGCCTATGCTATGGTTAACTCATGCTCATACTCCTTCAGAACCTGGAGTCAAGGGTATAAGCCCTAGTTGTAATAGACCTGTGATCTGAAAATCAATCAATTTATATTACCAAATTTGGTAATTCAGGAGTTGCATTTTCAATCCAAAGAAGAAGACAATTAGTGGACATATTGGTAATCACTATTTCTATCATAGAATGCACAACAACAAATAAGTAAAATTGAAATTGATCATGGTGGAAAGGGTCAAAATAATTTTGAACTTATAAACCCTCAAGTATGACTAAGCCAAAGAAAATAGCAGACAGGGGGAGAAGCACTACAAGGAATGTGGAAGTAGTAAGGTGTTTGGACTGGAGAAGTAGATGTTCTTGAGCTCAATGTGGGACTTGCTAAATCTAATATGTTATTAGTATTTCCCTATTTGATGACATGGTCATAAAACATGGAAGCATAGATGTCTATGACCGCAAACCATTCGACGAATACATGTATCATGTGAAGGAAGAGAGCAAATAGGTGAACTGTTTCACAAGGTGCTTTGAAGGTATGTTCACCTACAATTAATGCATGCAAACTATTGGATAGAATCCTTGGTTCCTAGAGTTCCAGACTCTAGCATGGGTTTCTAAAAATAGACACATCTATGATCTATATAAAGCCTTGCATCAACATTGTCATGTACACTTATAACAACTCCCACATTCTCCCAAAAAGTATCACCAAATATGTTTTCAGTGGCTGTAGACACATGGCTTTACAATGCTTCAATCTGTAAACAAGGATTGATCTCAGTTGTTGTAGATGCTACAACTATTGATTTAACCTGACCAATATTCCAATCTTAGCTTGATACTTACTTGGTTCATCTTCCCTCAACATCTACAAGAATTACATAATGCAATAACACTAAGTGTAATTAGAAATATGGAAATAAAATAATCCTAATCCCATCAGAGGTACATCATAACCAAGATATTACTATCACTTAAATATCTCATATATACTACTTAGTGATGCATTAGCACATAGCAGTGACTCTTCTAGTGCTAATTCAAGTTTTGGGAATTTTAGCAAGCCTACAAAGCCTAATTTTTTTTAATGATTAACCATCTAAAATATAGACATGCTTTTTCAAA
Organism: Cunninghamia lanceolata; assembly: GCA_027924645.1. NCBI lineage: Eukaryota > Viridiplantae > Streptophyta > Pinopsida > Cupressales > Cupressaceae > Cunninghamia > Cunninghamia lanceolata. Next base: position 7,397,252 of record BSBN01001001.1, on the reverse strand, counting down.
TTTCACAAAGTTGGAAATTATGTTGTAATTTTGCCATAAAGAATCTTACCTAGTGAGACATTCACAAAAACTAAAGAGCATTATCATCTTGGCAATTTTCTCACCTTCATGTATGTAGAGACATGACCTCCGAATATATATTTTTAGTGTAGATTAGCATCAAAACTTTTATCATCTTTGCTAAATCCAGCAAAGCACTTTTTACTGTGAGGAATATCTAGTCCCCCATCCAATGCCCCCTAAATATAAATAGTAGCACCATAACTGAGAAAGTAGAAACAAAGTAAAATAGGAACAATTATATTTCATTTAGTCCAAATTTAACAATATATATTAAATTAAAATAATCACTTAATCGAGAGCAAAAAGGCATAACATACACTTTCAATTTCTATTAAAAATAAATAAAATATAAATTAAAACTAAATTTCAAGATAAGTATATTTACCAACACAAGTACATGCCATACCATTGCCAAAACCATACAGGAAGACAAAATTACAATTCACAATGGTCACAAAAGGATAAGAACCAACTATTAAAGGGAGAAAAAAATACAAATCAACATAAACAACCAAAAACACTTATGTGACTCAAACAAATTAACAGACTGATTTGGATTTGGAGTTACATAGTTAAAAGTACAAAACTAGTCACATTCTTAACTTCAAGAACAAGCTACAACATATACAAATTAAATTGAATTCAATAACAATTAATAGAATGCCTAATTGAGTAGCAACCAGTTCACACTATAATCTTCTCCAGTGGCCTTCCAACAATATTAGAACAACAAGCATTTTCATTAAAGTATTGAATTTACCTAAATTGACATAAAGAGGATGGCACATTCCCTACAAAATGTTCAACTAGGGAAGTAAGAAAAAAAATGAAGATGATGTAAAAACAAAGCAATGGAAGGAACTTTGATGTATAGAAGGGAGTCCTACTATAAATACAACTATAGAAAGGAGTCCTACTATAAATACAACTATAAAAGGGACTGCCACTACAACATCCCTTGTAAAAGAGCATTTGAGTACCCTACATTAAAAAAATTATCAACAAAAACTTAGTATCAAAGCCCCAGGGTACAAGATTCATGGACAAATCAAAGAGTACAATAGTTGATGGATAATATAAATAAACAACCCCTTGGTATTCCCTTAGATAACCAATGATAAAATACAAAGATTCAAAAAATTGATGCCAAACAAGTAATATTCACCATTCAACATTAAATTACAAGGTTCAAAAAGTAATGCCAGATGCAAATAAAATTCCTTCACATGACACCCAGTATAGAATCTCTAATTTTGAAGCCATGCTTTCAATTTTAAATTTAACAAGAAAATGCATCAAATAGCTCATGCATCACCTCCTCATTGCCAACATATTCATCATCCATCTCCAACTGCTTCAGCACCCAATGGGCTAACAAGAGACTGATGGAGTCAGGTTGTCATTGATGTCAAAAAGGTATTGAGAGAGTTGAGTAAGTGTGCATCTTCACAAGGTATCATTAGGACTTCAGGTCATTTGAGGATCACTTGCACTATTGACATAGGTTGTTCAAGATCATATCTTTCATAGTTGAACATCAATCAAGAGTTGTATAAGTATGTTGATTATGCCTTCAATAAGGATGTTGTTAGTTGAGTTGGCTTGATTAGTGTATACCTTTCATGTGGTGTGGTGTTGTTGATCATCAACTATTTATCAAAACATATAATTTGTATTCTTGTGTTGTTCACTTCAGGGTTGATACAAGTGATGGAGTTATCATCTTGCTTACATGTGTTGAAGCTTTAGATCACATAGCTCATGACTTTTAGGATGTCATCCAGATAAGGAGAAACAAGGTGTTCAAAGGAAGAGTTGTCATTACAAATCAAGAAGTTTTTCATCAAGAAGTTTTTGAGGAAGTTTTTCATTATGTTGATGTTTCATCTTGGAATACTGTGGTTTTCATCTTCTTTCATAAAGTTGACAAGAGTTTGAAGTTTGATTATGCAGGACATCAAGATCATCCTATGTAATGGATACTTTCAGTTTCAAACACAAGTTGCTTCACAGTTGTAGTAGATTCCTTGATTCAAGTTATGATGTGTGTCTTGATGTCATAATCAGGAGTTATGAGGAGTGATGTTAGTTCATGTTTATGCTTGCATAAGAGGGTATTTCTAGTTAATATCATCATCATGATTTGTTTGATCAGTCTGATCACATAAATTGCTGATGCTAAGACATTGATGCTTACATAAGTTTGGCTAGTTCACTTTATGGCCCTTCACAGTTTAACCTTGTTCTTATATTCATGAAAAAGCAATTATGGTAGATTGATAAATCAATGGTAGAGATGAAAGTGACAAAGGTTTGTATTGGTCAAAAGGTTCTCTTTATTAGATTTGTGCATATTTTGCATTTATCAAAGGTTGGTTTTTGTTTAAGTGCCATGGTAAAACTCCTCATTCTGCCCGTCACATGTATTTTGCTCTTTTTTTTGTATTTAACTATTGACCTGCAATTGTAGGTCATATCACTTAACATTCACCTACTAAAGGGGTAGTAAACATAAAGTAACTGACCCCTTGTTTAAACATCACCAATATCACCAGTCTTCAAAATATGTGAATGGCGCCATAAAGTAAATCTACGGTCATGTTTGAAGTTAAAAAGGGCACGGGGCTAAAGATCGATGATCTCTATTCAAAGTTGAAGTTTCTCTTTGAAGCTTCATCTTTGACATTTTTAGGAAGGTCATCAACATGTTTCAACCCAAGATAAGGCTATTTTTAGCCTTCTTCACTTGCAGTTTTTAAGAAGCTTTTATGCCTTATCTTAAGGAGTTTTCTTTCTTTCTATTTTTCAAACCCCTTCGTGGCATTGGAAGCAGAATATAAGGAGATTAATTATTTTTTAGCATCTTTTTAGTGGAGTTTTTAAATAAGGACACTTTTAATGTTTTTGCCTTCTTTGTCTTCATAAAGAAGAGTGAATTCAAATATGAAGAGGTTTCTATTTCTCTATCAAAGATAAATAATTTAGAAATATTAATGTTGCAGATGAAGAGAAATTGGAGTCTATTGAAGATTTTTTTGAGGAGAGATTTTTTTCTATATTCTTAAGAAGACAAGGAAGTTTTTGATAGAGAATTTTTCGCAGAATAATTTTATTTTTTATTGAAGATTTATTTATTCTTCATGGATGTAGAAGTATGTTTAAAGAATATGAAGAATTTGGAGTAGATTGAAGGAAATCAAAAAGAAAGTCAGAGATAATGAAGAAATGTTTTAAGGCAGATTGAGAGAAGATATATAAGATTTAAAAAAAAAAGGATTAATGACATTTTTTAATAAGATTCTTTTGCAAGAATATGAAGGATCATGCAAAGATTGAAGAGATTAAAGGGAAGATGAAAAATTGAAGAAAATATTTATACAGAAAAAAAATTCTTCATAGATAAAAATGATTATGCAAAGTAGATGAATATGAAAGGTCATTTCATATTTAATGGTATAGCAGGTGGATTGATCGTTGAGTTGTTGTGCAGATCAACATGCAATGATGAAGATAATTTTATGAAAATTCTCTTAAAAAGAAAACACAGATGAATGTATATGTGAATTAATTTACAGTGAAGAAGACCCATTTTGTGAAATGTTCTTGATGGAGAATCAGGTGATTTCAAGGATAAATTGTCAGATGAATGAAAGAAATGATGGAATATATGTTGCAGATGATTTGATTTGAATGGTGCAAATCAGATTGAGTTGCAATCACCTATTGCACATTATATTTGATAATGGAGTTTGTATTTACCAGTAAGGTAAAATTATACCAGTGAGGTACAAGTGTATGCTAGTGAGGCACAATGTATGCCAGTGAGGCATCCTGTAAAGCTAGTGAAGCTTCTTTGGTTAGTGAGACCTTCATGTAACCAGTGAGGTTTTGAATAAGCCAGTGAGGTAGTTTTGGAGTGGGTTTTCTACCCCAGGAGGGTTTTCCACTCGTGCAAATTTGTGTTATGTCTCATATTGTTTTCATCTGTATGTGTGTATGTGAATACTTTGCTCATGAGATTTTATTCTCTTCCTTCATTCTCAGTCATGTGCATATGTGCTTAACAAATCAATGATATATTTCTCTCTTTGTATCTTGAAAGTTAAAGTTTACAAAAAGAGATGAAAATTAATACAACATTGATTCACCCTCCCCCCTCTTAGTGTTGTCCTGGACTCCAACAAGTGGTATCAGAGCTAGGTTTCCTATAGAAGCCTAATCATCTTGGGTAGGCATGTGTGTGGAGTTCAATAGGTAAGTGCAAAAGAAATAAGAACATGAGAAATGTCAAGTTTCATTCTAATCAAAAGGTGTAGTTTGTATCAAATTCAGATGTTGGTGTTCAATCAGTTGATAAAAATGCTTCACAAGTTGAATTAGATATTAAAATAGAGAAAGAGTTTTCTGGAGTCCCTCTCTTTGATGGTTCAGGCTTTTCTATTTGGTATGTGAGAATGCAAGTATATTTATCCTCTTTAGGTTATTGTGTTTTGATGTTAGTTGAGAATGGGTATTGTGTTATTACAAATGACAAAGAAGCTCTTGAATGTAATCATATTGCAAAGAAGGCCATATTATCTGCTCTATCTAATGATATTTCTTGTAAAGTTGTATAGTGTGAAACAACTCAAGATATGTGGAAGAAATTGATAAGAATCTATCAAGATGATGGTGTAGAAGAGGATAATTTAGAGTCTAAATAAAGTGACCATGAAAGAAGACAATCACATGAAGAAGTTGAGACTCAATCAGATTTAGAAGATTATCATCAGGAGTATGATGAACAAGAATATGAAATTGACATAGAAGGAGAGCTCATATGTGCTCAGAGTGAACTCAAGAGATATAAAAAGGAGAACCAGAAATTAGAATTGCAGTTGCAACAAGAAAGAGACTTAAAAGACAAAGCACTTTCATACCTTGAAGATACTAGAAGTTTGATTATGAATTTGAGGAATCAAGGAAGTGAATCAAATAATTTGATTATCAAACTAAAGACTAAAATTGAGGAAGCAAAGAGGATAGCTGATATATCAAAATCTGACCTTGAGGTTAAAAGGATTGAAAATCTAAAATTAGAGGGTGAAATTTTCAATTTGAGAAAGGATTGTGAAGGTCTCAAAGTTTTGTCCAAAAAGTATCAGGAATTTGAAGAAAGTACATACAAGTTACATGAGATGTTGGGTAAACAAAAGCATCATCAGAACACAACTAGTTTAGGATATGAAGAAGAAGAGTGTTCCAAAGCTAGAGAGACTCCCAGAAGAAAAATTGATTTAAATCATCATGTTGTTGCTCTTGAAGGTAAAAAGAAGTGTGAAGCTGAGGAGATGACCAAAGATGAATTTGTAAAAATGCACAATCAAAGAAGAAAGTTTAGAAGAAATATTCTAGTAAGACAAGTATACATGTACAAGTATAATTATTCATTTAATGGTTATTGTTACACTTGTAATCATTTTGGACATAAAGCAATTAATTGCAGAAGAAATCAATTTACTTCTATAAGGAATACTAATATTATGTTACAAGTGCAATAATGTCGGTCACATACAAAGAAATTGCAAAATGAATGGAAGGTATGGTCTTGCATGGAAGCATAACATAAATGCTCAAGGGATGTCAAAAAGGTATTATCAATCATTTGATTATGATTACAATATAATTTGTTATCTATGCAACTCTTTTGGTCACAAAGCACAGAGTTGCAGAGAAGCATCACCTGATTTGATGGGTTGGAAATGGAAAGAGGTAGAAAAGGTTTGGAGGAAGAAAGAACCTATGAAAGTGTGGAAGCAGAAACAAAGTCAAGAAAAGAAAAATCCTAAACTTGTGCATCTTGCACAAGTTACATCATTAGTTGGATAGTTGAGAGCATGATGTGAGGGGGAGTTGCTCATGTCCCATCAATTATCCCCAAGAAGTTTCAGGAAAAAGATGTTCAAGGGTTCAAAGCACAAAGAGTTTAATAGTGTTGAGTGATTTGGTTTATGACTGATCCTACTTATATTTTGTTCATATCGTGTTGATACTAAAAAAGGTCGAGTTGTCTTGATAGTGCAGTCCAAAGTGTTCTTGATATGTGTTGTTGCAGGAAGAGCTTGTTGATATGCAGACTTGATTGGCTTATTTGAATAATGATTGAAAGGGTCTTAGGTATTTTCAAGAAGTTCTCTTCATATGTTAGCATGTGTTAGTTCAGGAAGTTGCAAAAGAAAGAAGTCAATTGATTTGTTTTTGCAAAGGTATTGATAATGGTTATGTTTATATCAGATTTGACATGGTGTTGTAAATAGTGTCATGTGCAAGATGATCTTCATCAAGATAGTCTTCATTCATTTCAGATGGTCTTCATTCTTTTATATCAAGATGTGTGTGCAGGAGGATTGATTGTTGTCATGGAAGTCTTTGGCAAGGACATCTCTTGTGTGGTCATCATGTCATCATTAGTTGTGTGTAGTCTTCTTGTTGATGTTTATGGGTGAAAAGTGTTGATGATTTTTTGCAATCTCATGTGATGTCAATCTTCATCTTCATAAGTGGTATCGTAACAAGAAGTGGTATTGTGCTTCAGGATGTATGTTTTCAGATGTGTGTTTCCTGGTGTCTTGTTTCTCTCAAGTTGAAATGTTGTTCAAGATGCAGATGTGCAAGGACAGAGCTTTCAAGATAAGTTTAGGAAAAGAAATTTGCATAAGTGTTCAATGCCTTCAATCTTTTGAAAGACAAGAGGTATCAAAGTTTTTTTTGTAAGGGGTATCTCAATTTTTTTTGTTGATATGAAGATAACAAGATAACAAGAGTTTATGTCCTCAGAGTCCTCATAATGAATGTGATGGTAATTGTTATGATCAAGCTGTAATATCTTTGGAGAGTAATTTTCAGTCTTTGTCATCAGATGTCAAAAAGGGGGAGAAAGAAATAATGCTTTATGGAGTTTTGTCATCAATGACAAAGGGGGAGATTGATGGAGTCAGGTTGTCATTGATGTCAAAAAAGTATTGAGAGAGTTGAGTAAGTGTGCACATTCACAAGGTATCATCAGGACTGCAAGTCATTTGAGGATCACTTACACTATTGAAATAGGTTGTTCAGGGTCATGTCTTTCATAGTTGAACATCAATTAGGAGTTGTATAAGTGTGTTGATTATGCCTTTAATAAGGATGTTGTCAATTGAGTTGGCTTGATTAGTGTATACCTTTCATGTGGTGTGGTATTGTTGATCATTAGCTGTTTATCAAAACATATCATTTGTATTCTTGTGTTGTTCACTTGAGGGTTGATAAAGGTGATGGAGTTATCATCTTTCTTACATGTGTTGAAGCTTTAGATCATAGAGCCCATGACTTTCAGGATGTCATCTAGATAAGGAGAAACATGGTGTTCAAAGGAAGAGTTGTCAGTACAAATCAGGAAGTTTTTCATCAAGAAGTTTTTGAGGAAGTTTTTCATTATGTTGACATTTCATCTTAGAATATGATGGTTTTCATCTTCTTTCATAAAGGTTACAAGAGTTTGAAGTTTGATTATGTAGGACATCAAGATCAACCTATGTAATGGATACTTTTAGTTTCAAGCACAAGTTGCTTCACAATTGTAGTAGATTCCTTGATTCAAGTTATGATGTGTGTCTTGATGTCACAATCAGGTGTTATGAGGAGTGATGTTGGTTCATGTTTATGCTTGCATAAGATAGTATTTCTTGTTAATATCATCATCATGATTTGTTTGATCAGTCTGATCACATAAATTGCTGATGCTAAGACATTGATGCTTACATAAGTTTGGCTAGTTCACTTTATGGCCCTTCATAGTTTAACCTTGTTCTTATATTCATGACAAGGCAATTATGGTAGATTGATAAATCAATGGCAGAGATGAAAGTGACAAAGGTTTTTATTGGTTAGAAGGTTCTCTTTATTAGATTTGTATAGATTTTGCATTTATCAAAGGTTGGTTTTTGTTTAAGTGCCATGGTAAAACTCCTCATTCTACCTGTCACATGTATTTTGCTCTTTTTGTTGTACTTAAGTGTTGACCTACAATTGCAGGTCATATCACTTAGCATTCACCTACTAAAGGGGTAGTAAACATAAAGTAACCGGCCCCTTGTTTAAACATCACCAATACCGCCAATCTTCAAAATATGTGAATGGCGCCATAAAGTAAATCTACGGTCATGTTTGAAGTTAAAAAAGGCACAGGGCTAAAGATCAATGATCTCTATTTAAAGTTGAAGTTTCTCTTTGAAGCTTCATCTTTGACATTTTTAGGAAGGTCATCAACATGTTTCAACCCGAGATAAGGCTATTTTTAGCCTTCTTCACTTATAGTTTTTTAGAAGCTTTTATTGCCTTATCTTAAGGAGTTTTCTTTCTTTCTATTTTTCAAACCCCTTCGTGGCATTAGAAGCAGAATATAAGGATATTAATTATTTTTTAGCATCTTTTTAGTAGAGTTTTTAAATAAGGATACTTTTAATGTTTTTGCCTTTTTTGTCTTCATAAGAAGAGTAAATCCAAATATGAAGAGGTTTCTATTTCTCTATCAAAGATAAATAATTTAGAAATATTAAAAATATTAATGTTGTAGATGAAGAGAAATTGGAGTATATTGAAGATTTTTTTGAGGAGAGATTTTTTTCTATATGCTTAAGAAGACAAGGAAGTTTTTGATAGAGATTTTTTGGCAGAATGATTTTATTTTTTATTGAAGATTTATTTATTCTTCATGGATGTAGAAGTATGCAAAGAATATGAAGAATTTGGAGTAGATTGAAGGAAATAAAAAAGAAAGTAAGAGATAATGTAGAAATGTTTTAAGGCAGATTGAGAGAAGATATATAAGATTTTTTAAAAAAAAAAAGGATTAATGACATTTTTGAATAAGATTCTTTTGCAGGAATATGAATGATCATGCAAAGACTGAAGAGATTGAATGGAAGATGAAAGATTGAAAAAATTGAAGAAAAGATTTATACAGAAAAAAAATTCTTCATAGATAAAAATGATTATGCAAAGTAGATGAATATGAAAGGTCATTTCATATTTAATGGTATTGTAGGGGGATTGATGGTTGAGTTGTTGTGCAGATCAACATGCAATGATGAAGATAATTTTATGAAAATTCTCTTAAAAAGAAAACACAGATGAATGTATATGTGAATTAATTTGTAGTGAAGACACATTTTGTGAAATGTTCTTGATGGAGAATCAGGTGATTTCAAGGATGAATTGTTAGTTGATTAAAAGAAATGATGGAATATATGTTGCAGATGATTTGATTTGAATGGTGCAAATTAGATTGAGTTGCAATCACCTATTGCACATTATATTTGATAATGGAGTTTGTATTTATCAGTAAGGTAAAATTATACCAGTGAGGTACAAGTGTATGCCAGTGAGGCATCCTGTAAAGCTAGTGAAGCTTCTTTGGTTAGCGAGACCTTCATGTAACCAGTAAGGTTTTGAATAAGCCAGTGAGGCAGTTTTGGAGTGGTTTTTCTACCCCAGGAGGGTTTTCCACTCGTGCAAATTTGTGTTATGTCTCATATTGTTTTCATCTGTATGTGTGTATGTTAATACTTTGCTCATGAGATTGTGTTCTCTTCCTTCATTCTCAGTCATGTGCATATGTGCTTAACAAATCAATGATATCTTTCTCTCTTTGTGTCTTGAAAGTTAAAGTTTACAAAAAGAGTTGAAAATTAATACAACACTGATTCACCCCCCCTCTCAGTGTTGTCCTGGACTCCAACAGAGACCAGTACAGTATGTTGCCAAAGAAAATGAGAGATGCATAAATATCCACTATGATTTGCTTCTCCTACAACTCTGACCAAATATAAAACCTTGAAATAGATTTTTTTTTCATAAAAGTAAAGAGTCATGCATTTTCTCACGTATGTAGAGCCTAAAATACATTTGTTAACCAAAAACCTCAAGCAACCTAGGCACTAAAAATATATCATATATAAATACCTTTCCTTCGCTTGAATTTGACTTGGTACCTCTTGAAATAGGCCTTGGACTTCTGCACCTTGACAAACACATGCACAATTTTTTTTGGATCAAATAATGAATGAAACAATCAAGTAGAAAAAAAACACTGAAGGATTTTTTCTATTTTTTCCAATATGAAACATTTTTTAAAGGATTTTTGCCATGAAATTTTAATGGATCTAGTTGTTTACTATGGCTATTGTGATTTGCATTATGAAACATTTTTTTAAGGTTTTTTTCCATGAAATTTTAATGGATCTAGTTGTTTACTATGGTTGCTATGATTTGTAGTATGAAACATTTTTTTAAGGTTTTTTGCCATGAAATTTTAATGGATCTAGTTGTTTACTATGTCTATTGTGATTTTCTTCTCCTACAACTCTGACCAAATGTAAAACCTTGAAATAGATTTTTTTTTCATAAAAGTAAAGAGTCATGCTTTTTCTCACGTACACAAAGCCATGCTTTTTCTCATGTACACAAAGCCTAAAATATATTTTTTAACCAAAAACCTCAAGCAACCTAGGCACTGAAAAGGATACAAATCACACTACAAATTTGTACTTAGGCATATTATATTTGTTCTTGTCCCGATTTATCAAGCAGATTCTTGCTCTATCATCAGTCTTCCCCTCTGCATAGATCTTAAATCAGCTAGAAGAACAAACTACAAAACCCTAGTATGGTTGCTGTGATTTGCAGTATGAAACATATTTTTAATATTTTTTGGCATGAAATTTTAATGGATCTAGTTGTTTACTATGGTTGCTGTGATTTACAGTGTGAAACATTTTTTTAGGTTTTTTTCCATGAAATTTCAATGGATCTAGTTGTTTACTATGGCTGTTGTGATTTGTCGTATGAAACATTTTTTTAATGTTTTTTGCCATGAAATTTTAATGGATCTAGTTGTTTACTATGGCTGTTGTGATTTGCTTCTCCTCCAACTCTAACCAAATATAAAACCTTGAAATAGTTTTTTTTTCGTAAAAGTAAAGAGTCGTGTATTTTCTCACGTATGCATAGCCTAAAATACATTTTTAACCAAAACTCTCAAGCAACCCTAGCACTAAAAATATATCATATATAAATACCTCACCTTTGCTTGAATTTGACCTGGTACCTCTTGAAATAAGCCTTGGACTTTTGTGCCTTGAAAAACACCTGCACAATTTTTTTTGATCAAATAATGAATGAAACAATCAAGTAGAAAAAAACACTGAAGGATTTTTTTTGTTTTTTCCAGTATGAAACATTTTTTTTGAGGTTTTTACCATGAAATTTTAATGGATCTAGTTGTTTACCATGGCTACTGTGATTTGCTTCTCCTACAACTCTGACCAAATAGGCTCTATTTACTTATTTCTCCCTTTTGCTATGCCTAGAGCTTCTCTAAATAGTGGAGGCTGTTGCGTTCACCCATCATTTGAGTGGGTTCCCAAAGAATTTGAAATAAAGCAGAGGATGAGTGGCTTCTCTGGTTGTTGTTTTTGCTGCGCGAATGATCTAGAAAATCAAATTCTATAACTAGGCCTATGGCAACTCTGTCCTTTTCATCATGGTAAGTGAGACTAGTGAATGCAAAGAGGAGAGAGACCTGCCCTGCATTTCCTATTCTCACTGTATGCTCAATTTCAAGGGTTTCCTAGCTTGTCAAGCGCACTGTGTGGAGCATCACCTATGGTTGTAGGGTTGATTCTCACTCGCCCTCGCTATCTAGAGTAAGATTTCTAAAATATTCACCATGGATATGCATCTTGCCACTTGGATTGGCAAGGGCATGCTCTTCAACCATGTGACGGGGCTTGTTATTGGTGAGACCACTGTAATTGGGGATAATGTCTCTATTTTGTACCACGTTACCCTCAGTAGAACCAACAAGTATGGCAATGAAAGGCATCTAAAAATTAGCAATGAGGTTTTGATCGGTGTCGGGGCTACTATTCTTGGGAATGTTAATATTGGAAAAGGGGCTAAGATTGGAGCCAGGACTGTCGTGCTCATCGATGTGCCAGCCAAGACTACTATTGTTGGAAACCCTACCAGATTAGTTGGGGGAAAGCATAAATCCTACCAACCTCTACCTTCAACTCTACCTCAACTGCAATTGTTGCACCCACATTCCAAATGGCTAATTCCCTACTCCAAAAAGACACTGTTGCTGAACAAGATACGCTTAAATTTCTGTGCAAGCCAACATTATGAGTATAGGAGATTAGATGATGGGATTGTGCATGGTAAGAGGAGAATAATGTGGCACAAGTGTAAGGGAATGGAAATCTGGCTACAACGTCAAAAGTTAAAGTCTCCTCCATTTCACTTTTGGCACCCATATTTTCTTTTATTTTTGCTATTTCCCGCCCATAATTGTCCAACTTTAATATCATATTGTCTAATTTTTATTTGTATGACTAATTATTTAGTCATTTTTATTTGTGTGACTAATTATTTAGTTGTGTTTTTTACCTGGTGATCAAATTAGTCATTTATTTAGTCATTTATAGCTATGTTGAAAAAAATTAGTAGAATTTAGTCATTTTTAGTTGTCGTGACTCAAAGTTTTAGTCACGTAGTCATTTATTTTCCAAGATTCTACTAGTGGATGAACATCCCCAAGAAGAAAAGAGGACATGTGACTATCATGAGAGGGTCCACCTCTAAGTCTATAGATATCCAAACAAAAGATCAAGAGTGACTTATAAGGATGGAGCAGATGTTTGCTCAAGATTAGTCCCAGGCAGGAGCCTTGTCAGCACCTGCTCCACCTACCATGTTTCAAACACATTTGGCAGAGCAAGTCAAGAACTTGCCTGATCCTATAATGGCAGTGGTAAAAGATTTGCAACATAACATCCCAACACCTCAGATCATAAAGGTGAAGAAAGAATTGGCTAAGGAGGCAAGGCTTGCAAAATAAGCAAGGGCTGGGGAGCATCCATTATCCCTAAGTCAAGTCATAGACTTGATGGATGATGAGGTCACAAGGGATGTAACCAATAATCTAGTTGTATCACTTCTCACATCTTCAGTGGCTCCACAACAAGAAAAACATCAACAAGAAAAGGATGTGGAGGAGATAGAAAATCCTGAACTAGCAAAGGATCTAGAGGTTTAGGATAAATCAAATATAGAGGGTGCTGAATCACCCCAAGGGCCCATCCAAGCTGAGTAGTTGGATGTCCTGATTGATAGAATTACAAGTCCTAAAGTTGTAGACTTGTCATATCCTATAGGAGCAAGTACAAAATTAAAGGATACCGCACATGATACATAAGGACAAGAAGAGACTGTTTAGGATATACTCATGGATGAAGTAGCTTAGGATATCCATGTGGATACAAGAGATCAACAAGATAAAGAATATATGGAGAAAGAGTCAAAACAACTTGCTAAGAAACAAGTACAGTTGTCTGAGTGACAAGCTCAAAAGGAGAAAGAAGATGAGGAGATGGTTGAAGAAAGGAAGAATCCAAAAATCCCTTAACAGGTTCCACATGAACAGATTCCACAATAGGATATAGATATACATCAAGAAGAAAATCTTGAGGATCAACAGAAACAAGCCACACAAGATGAAATGCTTCAAGAGGAGGTTCCTAAGGATAAGGCCCCTGACCATGAGGAAGTTCATCAGCAGGAAGTGCCACAAGGAGAAAGAGATCCAGATAAAGATGATTATATAGCTAATAAGGATGATCAACTTAAGCAACCAAGGCATGAAGAATTAGAGAAAAAATGTCCCAGACTAGCTAGCATTAGAGGTAACAAGACCTACTTCTATTGATGTTACCCCATTTGATTTCAAATCATTATTTTCCATTGAAGATACAAAGCCCAAGTGCAAAGCTAGGGCAATGTCTGCAATAAAGAGGGATGTTGTCACTGGACAAAGAGTAGCACAATTGGTTGTGGCCACGGTTGACAAGGCTAAGAGGGAGATTACAACTAGTGAATTCTAGCTAACAACCATTGATTTGGGGCATGCAACGGTGGAGCAAGAAATAGAAGAACTCAAAGGGAGTACTGAAGCCATGCCTACCCGTATGCATAAAATTAAGATGAAAAATAAGGAGTTGAAAGGGCACATTACCCACCTCCAAACATTCATTAGGGGATTGGTCACTCCAAGTACTCAAATAACAAAGGCACCAGCTGCCCTTACATTAGTCAATCAGGAGGAAATAAGTGGTTTGGATGCTCAAAAGCATCAAGTGAATGTTATGCAAAAGTGGTTCACCAAATTCATGTCTTAAGGTGAAGAAATAATTAGGATATCTCTCTCCAATTGGGATACATTAGCATATATGAAGACCAAAGATGAAATACTAAAGGAGGAGTGTGCTAAGAGACTTGATTAGAATGATCAAGACCTCAATAAATTGAAAGGTGCAAGAAAGCTAGATGACCAAGTGCTACTCAAGCGTAACATCTTGACAATGTAGACGATACCAAGGATATCCACATGGATAAAGGATTTGTAGTTTGAAGTGGTTATTCTAGGTGGATACATATTGAAAGCAGCCAAAATTAGTACCAGGGCACATGATTTATTGATGGATGAAGTAGAGATCCTTGAGGAATTTCTCAGTACTCTAATGGATGAGAAGGAAATGTATGATGAGTAGATATCTAAAGAAACATTTAGGACTAGGTTTGATCCCATGATGAAGGGTCTTGTGTCACATTTTTCAGAAGCTACCATAGAGCAATTAATAGAGTTGTCTATGAAGATGAAAGACTATAAGAAGAAGTTGGACAATAGGACAAACCAGTGGGTGGCTATAAATGACCAGTTGCAGACACATGATTATCCAAAGGCTAAGACACAAAAATTTGATAAGATTGGAATGGATGAAGCCATAAAAGCATATGAATTATATAAAAGGTTTGATTCCAAGGAAATACTAGTTGCTAAAGATTCATCAGAAGATACAAAAGAATATTATATTTTTCTAGTTGTCTTCCACAAATGATTTCCAATTGGCAATAATGTGCCACATTTCTTGACCATTGATTATTTTGAGAGATATCCTAATTGTAGGATCATTGTAATTGATCTCAGGTACTTGTTCTATAAAAGGACCTAGATCATCTTGTATTAAGAGAGACTAAAATGTTGAAACGTTGAGCACTGAGTTTGTAATTGTGCAAGTCTTTGATCTCTTCTCAAGGTTCTTTCTCAAATCAATGTATATGTGTATATTATTGCATACACTATAAAAATGAAGTTGTAGATTACCATCTTATCATAAATCTCAAGTAATCTTCTATTGATTTGTGACTTGTAATGGTAAATTGTTGCGTTCGTTTTGAAGTGCATTCAACTTATTGCATGTTGTCATCAACTTACCTTTGAAGACTTGTATTGATCATACGTAATTGTAGATTTCCTGGTGAAGTATGGTTTGATTTTGCTTCATTTCATGACTATGTCAGAGTATACATGTGGATCATTGGTAAATTTCAATTAGTTTAGGATCTTACTTCTTTAACTCAATCTTTAACTTTTCATTTTACAAAATACAGTGGATAGATGCAAATAATTGACAAATCTCAAGCAACACATACTAAATTGATGCAAATAATGACATATCAAGAGCATATATAGTAAAAGATGCAAATAATGGTAAATACTATGTAGATAATCACAAATAGTAGTGAATTATAGGTTGTAAAGAACATCTTTAAGTAAATTTAGGACATATATGCAAAGATTAGTTCAAACAAAGATAGTTTCATAAGACTAATCAAATTTAGGATGGTTTTAGAAGAACTGATCAAAGTTGAGATAGTTTCAAAAGAATTGATCAAAGTTATGTTCCACTCATGCTTATATGTTTAAATCTCACTTAAATACTATAGAATCTGATGCAACCATTAAGGATATATGTAGATCAAGTATAATATACAAGACATTTGTGGAATTTGACAGAATCTAAGGAGTACAATTAAGAAAGCATAAGTCCCTAAAATGGAACAACATATCATAACGACCCCTATGTGACTATCAAAAGGTCAAGATCTGACCAACGGAGCCTTGAGCTCATAAATTCACTCTAAATTTATTGTATCTTTCAAGATGAGTAAATGTTTGTTGTGATAACTTTTATTCTTATGCATGTGACTAACAAACACATCAACAAGGATGAATGCATGCATGCAAATACACAATATTAAACCCTCTTCCACTATAAAATTCAAGGACAAAATAGAGCTAAGTCACTACAAGATGAAAGAGGACTCAACTACTAATTTTGTGCTTTTGTTTGTTAAGGAAAGATGTGATTCAACCAAGATTTTTACCAAACCCTAGGTTAAGGATGAGTAAAACCCTAGAGATGAGATAGTCAGCTTATAACAGGCAAACAACAATAGAAACTTAGGATCTAAAAGTACTAGGATGATCAGTAAGATGTCATAACCTATTCCACGGAAGCTAAAATGTTGGAGGACTCTGGGGTGGGTGCCCAAGTCCTAAAAGTTTTGATCTCTCAAAACTCAGAACTGAAAAGATATTGTAGATGTCCAGATGTTGTATCCAGTGTCTAATTTAGTGGGAGGATGTTGGGGTGGGTGCCTGAGTCCTCAATAGAGGAATTTTCACACTTTGTTTTCAGATCTTGAAATCTAATCTCTCGAACAACCTCCCTGTACCTTCACTTGGGTGAGTGCAGGATCATAATGGGGCAAACACTACCCCTAAGTGGCAATGTAAATGTAAAAAATAGACTTAAGTAACTTCATGTCAAAAATTGAATGAGGTATCTACACAATCTAGAAGAAAGATAGTAATAAAAGTTGTAACAAATTGAATGTAGTTTATGGGCTACTACTTTTTTTTTTTGAAAATTTTAAAAATAGTTTGGTGAAAATTGGATATTTCAATGAAGCACTACTAATTTTTTTAGAAAAACGTAAAAAGTATGTGTCATTCTGGCCAACCTAAGTATGAGAAAAAGATAATATTTTTCCTCCATTATTTGGATTTAAGTAAAGGACACATGAGTGGATGTGACGCATATTTTTTTGTATTTTTTAAGTAAATAAATAATTATTTATGAATTTTTTACTGTGACTTTTTTAAAATATTAAAAATTAATTTTCTAGCCAACCTAACTTGGTAAAAAATATATGAAAATAAAATTTTTTAAATTTTAATGTATACCCAATAAATCATAGAATGTGACGCATCTTTTGGATTTAAAAAAGGATTAATATGTTGAAAGTTATGGATGTTTTTCAATGTGCATATCTATCAAGAAATTAGACATAGCGTATGTAGAAAATTAATAATTATTGCCTATTAAAATTATTATGAGGTGTATATTATATTTTTATAATCTTAATAGCTTCCTATATAAACCATTTTCATTTGATTAAATTTAGTTACAAAAAAGTCTATCAACTTCAAGGATGAAATTATGAAAAATTTCAGGATCACTAAATGGGTGGTTTTGCAAGTTTCTTTGGCAAGTTTTGGGACTCGCACTTGCCTAAATATGAGGTAATCCCAAAGTATTTTTGGAGGGAATAAATATTTGAGCTATAAATATTAACACCCTTTCTATCCAAATCTAAATATTAGTCTAAATGTTTGCACTTTTTCATCCAACAAGTTTTTTCTCCATTGCCACTATTTGGCCCATCATGAGCTCACACTCACCCACTTATTCAATCCTTTCACCTGTAACCTCCAGACAAGAAGAAAAGGGGTTTGGGGGTTGTTGTGTTTAGGGATTTTCCTTAGTCAAATCCTAGGTTAGTATTCAAGCTTTCCCAACACCATTGTTAGAGAGAGAGCATGTTCTTGCAAGACAGAGGCTAAAGATAATCCAAATCATGAAATGATTCAAACAATGATGATGTCACCTTGGAGGTGAAGTCCTTAGGAGGATGAAGATTCTTCAACTCATAAGGATGTTAATGAGATTCTAAATCTACAACAAATACACAATACAAACACAAATCTGCAATAACAACATAATGAATGCTTTGAATGCTCTTTGCTCAATATTATAACCTTGCTATCATCAACCTAATTTTAAATGAATTCAAACACTCACTTATATAGGATTTCTCATTAAACATTCACAAATTAATTGAAAGAGCTGACAAGGGAGGACCCATTTAAAAGTCCTATGTTGACATGCATTAAATTTCACCCTAACCAATTAGGGTGGACATAGGCATGGGTACCCAAGTCCCTAGGTGCCTTTTTGGTTGGGACCTAAGCATTAATGGGTCCCTAGTTCTAATTTGACATGGGTTTCAGGGGATTTCTCATCGAGATGAATATTTTCCTTGTAAAGTGTTAACACAGGGACCTAGGAGCTAAACTAGGAGGTAAAAATTCATGTGTCCACTTTTTACTCCATAACATTTAGCCCCCACTTAAATGTGTGTGTGATCTTACAATTCCACACATTTATTAAAGTATGGTTAAAGCATATCAAAACACATCAAACATAATAAAAAAGACACACCCTAAGTTTGAAGGACTATTTCTAGCCCCCAGACTTAGGCAGACATAAGAAAACACTTAACAGTCACATAAGACAGTGAATATAGTAAGGAAGCACACAATACATGGAGTAGATAGTGAAAGCATATAATACATGGAGAAGACATGAGCATAGTCATGCAAGACACAAAGAAGACATGAGGAGAAGACATGATTAAGCAATTATATAGCCATATATAATGCTAACTAATGTAAAGAAAACACATAGCATGGGGGGAGCTCATCGCTACATGTCTTTAGACCATGCACAAGCACACAAAACACATATAGCATGGGGGGAGCTCATCACCACACATCTTTAGACCATGATAAAACAACACAAGGCACACAAGGAAGACACATAAAACACATGGAAGACATAGGGAATACATGAGCACCATATAGAATATCGTCGACACACTATACATCTTATACATGAAAAACATAGGTGATAGGAAGGAGCTCATTGCTACACTCCACTATATAAAACACACCAAACACACTTGATAGTTGAGATACACTACCACAACTTCCTAAGACATGCTTAAGGGTGAATGACTCAAGATCCAACCCCGCCTTGCGATGACTTTGTTTAAAAGGATGTGCACTAGCACAAGAGATACACCATCTAACCTTCTACGGAAGGACTTTTAAAATGTAACGCCAATTGCATAACAGAGACACCTTACAGTGAAAAGGGAAGCATGTTCTCAAAGTATACAACCCCACCCGCATCATGAAGATGCCTTACAGTGAAAAGGAAGCATATGCAATAGATCAATGTCTATAAACACACTTTGTCAATATAAAAAGTAATCAAGCAATTTCCATGATATATGCTCCCATCTTAAAGTGGTTGATCCCACTTGCTAGTATAAAGCACATTAAGGTGAAGTGAAAACATGCAAGGGAACAAGAGCTTTCATAAAGCCCATGCCCCGAAGTGACATGTGCCACGTTCGTTGAATGTTTCCATAAACACATCAATATAATTTGCTAAGATAATCAACAAGATATAAGCTTTGGTTAGAAAATATTAGTCTAAGATAATAACCAAATCAATTCATTAAGGCTATATGAAAACCATATCACATGAGAGACCAAGGCTACACTTGTGGGTTCAAAACTAAATATAGCCATGAGGTTATACTGCAGGTATCTCAGAATTGAGTGTAGCACCAAGGTGAGATACAAAACAATTTAAAGTGCATAGAAGTAGATTTAGAGTATTACAAAGGTTTGTTACAACAATTTTTCACAACATGATACATCACACGGAGTGATTCTACTAGTCAAGCATTAGTAATATATATCAACCCCATCTTCATATATGGAATAGGTCCATTTTTACTTTCTTGCTAAAGGGACACATGGTCCTTATCAGTATTTATTTGTTTTCGTCATCTGCCCACTAGTAGAGTCATTGAAGAATGGAAATAGTAAAATGAGAGAGGAGACAAAATTGACTTGGGTTTACAACTTGGGAAGATGCCCCCAAGACATCCTCTACAATGTTATGCCCTCAAGGAACAACACACAACAATAAAATAGAGTTGAGAGATGTAGAAGAATAGAGAAACAATTAGAAGAATGGTCACAATAGAGGTGGTCTCCTTGTATCCTTGACCTTATAAGAGTATCAAGGGTCACTCAAAGAGACCTAAACAAAATTTAACACAACACAGGGGAACACAACACATAAGAGGAGGCCACGTAAGTGAGCAACTCAAAGAGATGCTACATCAAACGTGGCTAAAAATGGTTAGAAATACTTACCTGTTATCTTTGATCTTGATCTTTATATTTACTATTAAATCTTTGTCCCTTGTTCTTCTTTCCCTTTGAATCAAGTTATATGTATCTTCCTATATTTGTGAAGAGGAAACCATAGGAGTTGGTAATGGAAAGATTCTCTCTTGCAGGTTTTCTCTTGCTATATGTAAGGATGGTGGAGAAGGAGCTTGAAAAATTTCCATTTCAACCAGTTGAGATGGTTTATAAAGAGTATGTTCAACATCCTTCCCCAAAGCATTTAATTTAGGAGAACTATTCATGTTTTCTACATCAT
This sequence comes from Cunninghamia lanceolata, assembly GCA_027924645.1. NCBI lineage: Eukaryota > Viridiplantae > Streptophyta > Pinopsida > Cupressales > Cupressaceae > Cunninghamia > Cunninghamia lanceolata. Next base: position 7,376,619 of record BSBN01001001.1, on the reverse strand, counting down.
TAGAGATATCTAGTGTTCTTAAATGTTCAAGCAATGGTAAGTGATCTACTTCTCCATGTAAGATGATATTAAGAAGATTTTTAAGGTTGGTAGATGAACCTCCATTATCAATGGGACAAGGAAGTTTTTCAAGAGGAGGGTTCTCCCCATTCAATGCTTCATCTTGGCCAGGGAGAGCATTAGAATGAAGAGATGGTAGAGTGGTGTTAAGGAATGTCTCAATGATTTCTTCTTCGTGTGCCAATATATCCTCACAAGTGGGAATCATGTTGGGAGAAGACTTCAAATCATCGGATGAGGAACACAAGGCTATGCCAGCCTCATATGTCTTAAAAATGATGTCCATTATATCATTATGAAATGTAGTAGGGGAGGAGGGAGTACCTTCATCATCATCTTCCTCACATGATCATTCATGGAGATGAAATTAGTAAAGTCTTATAATATTGAAGGATGTTCATTTGTAAGAGTTATGAAGTTATTAAAATCAGATACATACTCAAGAATTTCAAATGAAGAACCTGTAAAGATATCCTTATCACACATGGATTTTATATGAATCAAAACATAAGGATACATATTAACAAATTTATAAAAACTTACAAAACTTTGATATATGTATGCAAGGATACCAAAGAGGAACAATTAGAAGATGAAGAGGCCATGTATATGAGACTATTTCACACCAAGGCACTAGTTTGAGGAAATTAAGTTTTTGAAAATAAAAAACACACTAATTTCACCACAAACAAAGTAAGTATGATGTAAATAGTGCTACACAACAAGGCAATATGCAAAATTTGCTTAAAGAGTTGTGAACAAAGTGTGTAAAACCCTTAATGTTGAAATACACCCTGTGTAATTACAAAATTTGAAATTTGAATGTAACGATGCCAAATAATCCAACAATACAACTCAAAATCAGATTTTAATGAGTTTTTAAGGAGAGCAGCAAAATCTGAAACAAGATTTTCACTACCAACCCTAGCCTTTTGCAAAAAACTAGTTTATATGGAAAATTCAAGTTTTCAACAAAACCCTAACAAATGAGATATGAAAATACAAGATGTGATATCGTGAAGTGGTTAGTTGCTGCAATATGTTTTAGATCTGATATAAAAATCAGAAAATCCAATATTTCCAATGATATGCAATGAAAATAATGCAAAACTATGCCTTTATGCAAGCCTAGAATGCTTATTTTTTTCAATTTTTTCAAAATGTATGCAATTTTTTTCAAAGTATGATATGAATTAATGCAAGATCTGATTTCAACACTCAACAAGATGCAAATTCTTTAAACATGGGTTCACCAAAATATTAAGTGGTAAAAGGGGGGATGAATGCATGCATATAAATACACAAGATCAAATCCTCTTCCACTATAAAATTCAAGGACAAAACTGAGCTAAGTCACTACAAGATCAAAGAGGACTCAACTACTAATTTTGTGATCTCATTTGTTAAGGAAATATGTGATTCAACCAAGATTTTTACAAAACCCTAGGTTAAGAATGAGTAAAACCCTAGATATGAGATAATTAGCTTATAACAGACAAACAACAATAGAAACTCAGGATCTGAAAGTACCAGGATGATTAGTACGATGTCATAACTTGTTCCATGGAAGATGAAATGTTGGAGGACTCTAGGGTGGGCACCCAAGTCTTGAAAGTCCTAATCTTTGAAAACTCAGAACTGAAAAGATGTTGCAAAAGATGTCCAAATGTTGTATCCAGTGTTTGATTTAGCAGGAGGATGCTAGGGTAGGTGCCTGAGTCTTTAATGGAGGAATTTTTGCATTCTATTTTTGGATCTTGAAATCTAATCTCTTAAACAACCTCCCTGTGCCTTCACTTCTTCAATCCTCACACCTGTAACCTACACATAAGAATAAAAGAGGTTTGGGGGTTGTGGTGTTTAGGGATTTTACTCAGTCAAATTTTAGGTTAGCATTCAAGCTTTCCCAACACCGTTGTTAGAGAGAGAGAATTTCCTTGTAGGACAGAGACTAAAGATAATCCAAATGATGAAATGATTCAAACAATGATGATGTCACCTTGGAGGTGAAGTCCTTAGGAGGATGAAGATCCTTCAACTCATAAGGATGTTGATGATGATTCCAAATTTGCAACAAACACATAGTACAAACACAAATCTACAATAACAACACAATGAATTCTTTGAATGCTCTTTACTCAATATCATAACCTTTCTATCATCAACCTAACTCAAAATGAATTCAAACACTCATTTATATATGCTTTCCCGTTAAACATTCACAAATTAATTGAAAGAGCCAACAAGGGAGGACCCATTTAAAAGTCCGATGCTCACATGCATTAAATTTCAACCTAACCAATCATGGTGGACTTGGATGCAGGTGCCCATGTCCTAAGATGCCTTTTTGGTTGAGACCTAAGTATTAAATGGGTCCCTAGTTCCCATTTGACATGGATTTTGGGGGATTTCTCATCAGGATGAATATTTTTCTTGTAAAGTGTTAACATGGGGACCTAGGAGCTAAACTAGGAGGTAAAAAGGCATGTGTCCACTTTTTACTCCATAACAGTAAGCATAAACAACTAGGATATAAGTATTAAATCACATGTAAAGATGAATACCCCTATATTGGAAAAAATGATAAGATGAAACTTGTAAAAGTATCAATGGTATATATAAGATAAAGTCGTGGAATAGGTATCAAAAATGTGATCATAGAGAAAAAAACATGGAAGATGTCATAAAGCCTAGTAGCATAAGCTATAAGGTTAGAAAATGCCTGCTTTGCGATCCCCACCTTATTTTCTACACTCAATTTAGTGCTCATCTCTCTAGGTGTGTTATAGGTTCATTTTCATTTATTTTTTAGTCATATCCTAAGTATTGGACTAATTTATACTAACCCCCAAATCTATTTTCACACCAAAAATAAACTAAGAAAGTTTTAGTTCAAAATTCAATCTTGAGACATTTTACAATTGGACGCTAGAGCCACAGAACAAATTACACTTGGAGACAAGGGTTTAAGTTTAATCTAATTAATTTTAAATTTTAGGTGTCAAAAACCTTAACCTTGTGTTACCCTAATTTGGATTAAAACCATCAAATCAAGTTGATATTTGTTTAGTGAAAAAATGCAGGATTAGAATAGTTTATCTCAACCAAATCAAACCCCACATTTTCATATGCTAAACATTAGGGAAGTAGAACCAATCTTGCTCTCTATTATGGATCAAGCTATAGACTTCCTAAACCCCTTTTTATGCTAGATATGACTAAGTAAATGATTTGATTAGGCCTTCACAAGCTTGTAACATTTACAAAGCATGAAACCCTAATTTACCAATTAGACTATAATAAACTGATTTCAGACATAGATCAGGGAAAATAGATCACAGAAACACAGAGTAGAAGGTACAAAGAGTGTGCACCTAGAAAATGAGGGCTTGAAGGTCAAGGGCACCCATTCCTTTGCCCTGTAACTTTCCAACACCTGAAATATTCAATACCAGACTTCAGAGTACTTCTAGAGGTTTCTAGATCCTGAAGAAAATGCTCAGTAGGGCTAGGGCACCCACTCTTTTGACCCAAAAGTTTTGCAATGTTGAAATCAAAAGTTCTGTGATGAAGGTATCTGCAATGTCCATCTTTCTGCTACTCCTTTCTGCTGGATCTCATCAAATGTAACATGTACATACAAAAGGAGGAGAAAGATGGTTGTGGCTATATAGGAGCTTGCCTCAGTCAAGCCCCATTTTCGGTATTCCTACCTCAATAATAGCCAATGATAAAGATCTATAGATGTGTGTGCTCATCTAACAAATGTGTATGCATAAATATCAAACCCTAGATGACTCAAGAATCAAGGAAAGATCAACACTTTGTTTCACTCAAGGAAACAACAACAACATCACCTCAAGGAGATGAGAGCAATGAAGACTTGTAGAACAAGAAGACGAAGCAACCATATCCACAGAGGATTCCTAAGCTCAGGTTGTAGGCTTCAACCCTTCTCTCGATCATACAAAAGCTTGTGCAAACCCTAGGAAGAGAAAGATAGTCTCAAGATCTTGATTCCTAATCTCCATCAAATATCTCCATGATATCAATCTTCAATATCTTCAAAAAGCTTCAACAAGTTGCTAGTCTTCAATAGCAAAAAATGGCAAAGTTTTGGCATAAAAAGATTATGTATAGATTGTGTGTGATAAAATGATTTTCAAATGTCTTTAAATACCTAACCTTAGAAATTCAAATATTCAGAATAACGTGTCTGTCATGCCCACGATTTATGCATGGGAAACATGCACAAGAACGCCCATTTTTTTTTTTTTTTACATCAAGGTACTATTGAGTTTGCAATACAACAAGCATGTACGAGCAAGGGGGACACTACAAGTGAGACACAACCCACATATCTTTTATCCTTCATAACTATAACCATAGGAGGTACCCACCACAAACACATGTTCATCCTCACTAATATTTTGAATCTAAATTAGGCATATGGGTGACAAGGAATGAGGCAACAATTACAATTATTTGGTTGGTGACAATCATGTAGTACTCACCTCGGTGCCCCAACATCTCTTTGACGAATATTGTAATGGGAAAATTTGCATAAGAAATTATTTATGACCAATGCTACTCATTTAGATCATGATTCCCCAACATGAATAGTTTTACTTAAGTTAGCACGTTCGAACTAAAATTAAATGCTATAAGGAGCATTTAATCTTAAAGGTATACCATGAGGAACCTTAGTTCATTAATTAATTTTAGGGGTGAGGAGAGTAAATTTTAAACTAATATCATCGATGAATGATTCACCTAGCGATTGTGTACATTTCTTGCTACTTCACCTTACCCTCCAACAATTCGATATAACCACATGTCATTGAGACATCTATTTTTAAGGAGGAAGGCATCCTATAACCCATTAATTGGGATTCATTGTTCTAGGCACACACTAACACAATAAACATAGTTATTTTCATAGTGAGGGGGAGTGCCCATTTGACATATTAAATAGGGTTGACTTACACAGATTGGTTACTAGGTTGATCTAAGTAATTTAAGAGAGAATGTAAGTTATAAAATACTTAAAATCATCAATATATGTGTGTGTGTGTCTATATGTATGCTTAAATTAAAAATATATTGCTCACTAGTATCTGAATATTATACAAACAAGACATACAATTCGATTAATATAATAAATCATTTTAACAAACCTTATATTTATATAAATGTCATTGTGCTTCCAAAGAATATTTTATAACCAATCATACAACTTGAATTATATTTCAAAGGTGCTAACCCTACATACTAACCAAAACTATTTTCCCTAAAACACCCTTTGCTATCAAATAGATAGAATAGCCCTAAATAAATAAACAAAAAAAAGAACTACAAATTTTAGTACAATATTAATAATATGTTTATAACTTTAATTCCTAAATAATTCTAAAAGAAGATGAAATAACTTTAAATTAATTAACTATGAACAAAATAAATAACTTTTACGTGTATAATTATAAATTAATTAAATAACCTTTGGGTAAATAATTCTAAGAGAAAAAAATGCTCATTTAAAGAAATAGAATTATAAATTTATAGATTACTCTTTCATAAGAAAAAGTCTTTCTTTACGTACTCCATAACTTCATTAATTTCCTTAATATTATAATGTGGCTCTAATTTCATGTGTAACTAACACCAACCCTAAAGGCACGTCCATCCTACTCGTTGCCCTAAAAGAAGAGGTGTTCATATTTTATTATCTTAGAAGTTTGGAGAGGAACAAAAGTGGCGGCCATGGAAGGAGGCAAAGACAAGGCACAAGAGAGGGTGAGGGGTGGTGAGGGGTTATCGTCGGCAGAGGACCTAGAGGTGGGCAGAGGTGGAGCCATGGTGGTGGTCAACCAGGCAACAGGAGACGTTGGAGGTAGGATGGTGGCGTGTCGGTACAGAGAGGGATGGCCATGGGGAATGGTGGGTCTGTGGTCGGCGCTGGACAGAGGAACGGCGGAAGGAAGAGATGGCCACGGGAGGTGGTTTGAATGGTGGTGAGGGAGAAAGGTGGCCGTGGGTCTCAGGGAAGCGGCTGCCCTGTCAGCGGAGGGAGGAGGAGGGGTATGTGGGGAGTAACACGCAGGGGGGAGGGGGTTTGTGCCCACGGGGCGGGGTGTTGTGTGTGCGTGGAGTGTGGGCTGCAGAGGGCATGCAGCTGGTGGTTCGGAGGGGGTGTGGGACGGGGACTATGGGTACTACCACAGTCCCTCTCCATATATATTTTTTTGTTTCATTTTTTTTATTTGATTTGTGTTTGATATTTGCAATGGCCTATAGTTAAATTTTTGGAGGAGACTGTTATTTCATTATTTGAACTATCATCAATATTTTTCCCATTTACAAGATTAACAGTTGGATAGTTTATGTAAATTTTGGTTATTATTTTCACCTACCCACAGCCAGCTTGGGGATGATGACTACTACATTTGACAGAAATTCTAACAAGTATTAAGGACAACAAATATTTTTCATCTAAATATCAATAAATATATTGTTATATTACAGTCTATGTGAGATAAATTTTTTTTAAAAGAACAGTATTTACTATCACTACACCAATTTTTTGTCAAATGCAATGACTTTCTGTAATAGTATTTGAAAATTTTATTGACAAATCTAATTTTTGAACACTTTATTTGAAGCTATTAAATTGAAAGTAAAAGAAATAGCCAAAAGAGATATACTGTATATATAACAATATAAGCTACATATTGCAGAGATTGTTGAATGAAATGGGAGGTGACTTGAGAATGGGAAAGTGGATTATGCTAAAACTATTACACAGCTAAAACTAGAAACATTCTTATGCTACTCTAGCATGGACTCTGGAAATACTATATCTTAGGAAATTGTCTAACATCATGATCAAACAGAATTTTGTTTTATAGAAAATTCTCAGTCTCATACATCACAGAGCATGCTTATACATAATTAACTATCATTTATTCAAAAAGTTCTTGCATCCAATGAAATAAAGTAAAATATGTATTCACATAGTAGAAACGAGAAAAGGTTTTACATAAGATTCATAATCTTCCATTCCAATTTTTTTTTTTTTGCTAAATTACTTCAATGATAAACTTAATGAAAACTCCATGGAGAAATATTCTTTCATGAATAGATCAAGATCCAGAAAGAACATGCTTTGATAGTAAAAATCTGTTGCATGTACACACACACACACAGACACACACACATATATTTTTAGGAAAGATAATCACAGCATCTATCTATGTATTCACAAGCATTTCTCAACTTCACAGCTCCACAAAATAGAAGTAGACAACATTTAATTAAACATAGGAAGTTTACAATTCACTATACATCACAGCCATATCCATGGCAAACAACTTAGTAGTCCTTTCATAAATAGAATCCAATAAGGCTATAATGGCCATGGCTAGATCAGCCACTACAATACTATAAGGGAAACCATTTGAACACCAAAATGAGCTCCCAAACAGCTCCAACTCTCCACTAAACAACCTGCAACAAACACATCAACAGGACAACAAAAACCAACCACTTCAAAGGAAAATCTCTCCTCCCTACCGTAGACCCGCAAGTGGGTCACCCCCGAGCTAGGGAGGTAGGGATTTCACACTGGGTTTCATTCCATAACAAAATCAATCACATTAACACAAAATCAGAACAACCCCCATAGGTTTATCACATAACTTTGCTCATAAAAGTGAGCTTGGTGAGGGTAGGGAATAGACCTCTCAACTTAAAAGGGCTTCCAAATGATAAAATAAAATCCCAACATATGGCCTCGAGCCAAAATCTCCAAAACACACCATCCTCCAAATCACAAACTACTTCATGGCACTCCTGCCATCCAATAGATCACAACCCATGGCCTCAAGCCAAAAACTCCAATACACCAACCTCCACAAATATCACATAAATTCTCCATGGCACTCTTGCCATTCAACATTCTACTCCACAAATAAAAGCCCTCAAGGCACAAATACAACTGTGGGAGAGCCCCCAAGGATTGTTCCTCTCCTCTACCCATACAAGTTGAGCATTACCTCCATTGGAGGTGCTCTCACCATTACACCCAACCCAACATCAAATGTAAAACATCACAATGCAACAAACTTACAACCAAAATCCAAACATGGAACATCATATAAGCAAAGTAAGAAGCAAGTTAAGAGGCCTACCTTCAAGGCCTTGGCAATGGAAATAGAATTGTTGAAGAGCTCCAAGCCTTCCCAAGCCTTCCAACTTTCAGAATTTCTCCAACCTTCCCTAACTCCTCCAAACTAGAAAGGAAAAATTAAAATTTGCAAGGAGTCTCCAATTGCAAGGAAAAAGACTAGAAGAGAAGAACCCCCACTCCTCTACAAGAGGAGATATTATAGGCCATCCACTTGGCCTTGAGGGAATGAGAAGGTGACATTTGTCACCATCTCCTCCCTCCCCCAAAACCACTTGTAAGTGTGAGAAGGTAAGAGGATGACAAATGTCCTCCTCTCACTCCACCTCCATCTCCACCTCATCCACTTGTGCTTCCACACAAGTGGGAGGGGGACAAATGGTGAGTTGGATTCCCACTCACACCTCAAGAAGACAATGGTCTTGAGTGGTGTTCCCACTCACTTGGGAGTTTGGGAAGACTCTTGGAGACCTCCCAAGTCTTCCTTGGGAATGATTCCCAAGACTTTGGGATGGGAGGTGAGTTCTTCCCAAGGCAAGGCCCATCCATCATCTTCCCTCTTTTCCAAATTCGTCACTTTTACTCAACCATGGTTTAGGGTGACCTATGGTGAGTCAAAACTAGGGTTAGATAGTCCAAGTTGACCCTAGACTCATGGTTGACCACCTAGGGTAACTTTTGGGACCCTAGGGTTCATGAAGGGGTCAAAAATCCACATTTAAAAGGCCTAAAAAAATAACATAAATACCAAGTGGTATAATGTAAATAATATTTTACAACACTTAATATTAATCAAAAATAACAAAAAGAAGGGGTACTAAGGCTAAAAATAATTAAAATTAAGCCAAGCACAATAAATCATCATTCAATTACAAATGTGATCCTTATCCCTCTTGGGAATGGATCGGCTTTACAGGGAATAACATGGTGTGAATCCTACCTCTGATTTCCCGTGGCTAGGGAATGTAAAACCTGCACATCTTGATCAAGTGTCAGTTCTGTCATGAAAAGTGATAGCTGAAGCAACTGAAATTAAATTCACACAATCAAATACAGTAATAACATCAATACATTAATCCAAATTAAACTGCATTATCCAATCACATGTCAACTAGTTCACATCACATAAATAACTAGAATCTCATGACAAAATAACAGCTAATATATATCCCATACGTCAAACCACAACATATCATCCAATATGACCAAATCAAATCACATAAATCAAATTAGTGAGATAAAACATCAAGTCTGCATAATGAAACATAGTCACTAAGGTCTGATAGTGTCTTCTACTAAATAGCACGAAGATCAAAATAAGGGAGGTGAAATAATTGGCCTCACAATGTCGGCATCGCACAAAAAATGAAAATTTGAAATCTAAATCCTGAGGTGCACGGTGGGAGCTAACACCCCACCAAAATTCAAAACCCCAAAAAGTAGGGTAGGACAAGGGCATAGGTGCCCTTGTCTAGGCCCTAATTTTTTCATTAGGTCTATATCAAGGAGGTCTAGGATGTCCAAAATCTAAAGTTTCTTTCCTGATTAAGCCAAGAACCATTTTAGAATACGACATTTCTTCAGTTAGCTATAGGTCAATCAGGGTTTAGTGAGGTCAAAAATAAATAGGTTGAAGGGACACAAAAGGAGAGGAGCTAAACCATGAGAAATTGTACCATTCCATGCAGGAGGACAATTTCCAATATAACATTTAGTCCCCACTTTAGTGGCCATAAGACACTACGTGCATATGCAACTAAAGGAAAGTAAATACATCAATCATGAAAAGGATACCCAAAAGGATACTATAGAGGAAGCCGAAGTGTTGTGCAAGAGGAAGAAGCCCCCAATCTATAATCCTACAAGACCACAAAGTTAGGAACCACATCCTTCAAAGGAACACTTGTAAGATAATCAAAATCAAATCAACCTACAACCAACACACAAATATGTTAGTCAAAAACACTAAAGGATTGAGTGATGAGATGAGGGAGGAAATCGAGGAAGATATATGCCCTCGTTGTTTATGCTTGCTTAGTCTGAAAAGGAGAAACAAGGTGGTTATCTACACACACCGATTTCAGGGAAACTTGATGAGAAATGCATTGTGAGGATCATTTTTGCAAACAACACCAAATCACAACACATTGGATTAGATGGATGGTGGAACTAGGATTCCAATGCAATAAACGACATGAAAATCCAAGTTCGGCAACCCAAGATAAAGGATTATGATGAAAATTGTTCAATTTTGCACCTAGATAGTGATAGGAATTCTCATCCACTTACTATATATAAGAGGAGTTTTCACTTTTCACAATTCATTCTTACTTGTCATTGTGTAGAGGAGAGAAGGAGAAAGAAATAGAGACCATCTATGTTGAGTTGACGTCCATATCAACTTCCAAGACTAGAGATGCTCTGATCCTAAGTGGTAGAGAGACGGGTTGAGATCGAGGTAGGGTCCAAACCTCACTTCTGTCATTCATGCTTCCCTGTTGTTTTTCATTTTCTCGATTTGCATGCCAAATAGCCTTGTTTTGACAAGGGTTTCCAACCAGGGCACCCAAGTCCACCCGGGGCACTAGTGTCCTCTATGGGTGCCCAAGTCTTCCTAGGGCACCTAGGTCCTCCTGGGCACCCAAGTCTAGGAATGACAATGTCCTTAGGTATAGGGTACAATTTGATATCGTAGATGTATCTTGATGATTTCATGATGTGAACTAATGCAATTTCTAAATCTTTGACCTATAGGATGTCCTTGAGACATGAGAGCATACAAGTGGTCACCTAATGATGCTACTATGAGACCACATTGGTACTATGTCAAATGAGGAGAGGGGTCACTTACAGGCAGTGGGTCTTTGGTGGGTGTTCTTCATGTCCACAATGAGTTTTCACTGTAGCATGCTCATGGCACTAATGGAGAGGTGGGATGTGGACACATCTACATTCCATCTGCCCACTAGTGAGATGACTATTACACTGGAGGATGTCTGTCAAATCTTGTGACTGTCTGTCTGAGGAGAGACAGTGAGGGTTTTAGAGCGTCGCTTAGTATAGTATACTTGAGAGATCCAGCTATATTGTTTAGGTTGCATTATCGCTCAGGTGGAGCGAGGACATATTCAACTTTGACTACTAGAGTAGGGATGCAGTGACATCCCCTTGGTTCAGAGGATCATGATTGCTACTATCGCATTAGTAGTTGCACAGGATGGACGAGGCACTCACCTTCAGGGGGGCCTGGTTCATACTATCTGAGCAATGGAGGAGCATATGACAATATACGTGTGGGGGTGTAGCATGCTTGCGCACCTCTACTATGGTTTGGGATGGTATGTCCACTTAGTCATAGAGCCTGATGGTATGTACCTTACTATAGGTCTAGACACTTAAGCATATCAAGTGCACATGGCCTATAGGTTTCCCTATAGAGCCATCATGGACACATCCACACACACATGCTTAATCACTCATCAGATGTTGGAGACATGATGATCTTTTGTATTGGAGAGTGATATTTGACAGGTTGCAACCCAGGGCCATTGTTTGGAGACCATATCGTAGCCATAGAGCATGGACGGGTCATCATGGACAGCTAACTAGGATGTAGAGGGATCGGTTGATGGCTAGTTGCCTCGATCACATAGTCATTTGGTTCTACTTTGATAGAGTGGTGTGACACTTCAGATGTAGATAAGATGTTCCTATGATGCATCTGAGCTATCTCTGCTCACTACACAATGCAGTTAGGGTGAACTCCACCCAACGATAGCTGATATAGCAATGAGTGATGATGATGGTACAAAGGATGCATAGCTGCTATCTGATGCAGATGATGTCGGTGTTACCTGAGTGTATCAGACTTGGTTGCAGACAGCATGACATGGTCCTATCTTTACTCCCGGTCACCCCACAGGAAATCCTCAACCTTGGGCTAGTCATGCGAGTGACACAGGAGTAGAGGACGATGTCAGTGACTTCACTGGATACTATGAACTAGATGAGGATAAAGATGAACATGATGATGATGATGAGGAGATCCTGACATAGTACGTCTTTAGAGCGATACTGTAGTGACATCAGTAAGGGGTATACGATGATGAGGAGACCGAGTCAAGACTATGATTGAGAGCTCGTGGTCTAGCCACTACTGGCATTAGGAGATCAAGCCAACATGAGTGAGGGGAGACTAGTAGTTTTATGCTCCCAGTTGTAGAGCCAGTTGCAAAGCTCATTACACCATCAACAGTTCGGATCCATCTTGGCGAGATGGAGATCTAGGTGAGACATTGTTATTATACTAATGTACCTATTTTGATGATTATTTGTGATGCCTATATGAGATATTTATATCAATTCTGTCCTTCTATTTGTAGTTGGGATAGACGCATGGCATGATTTTGTTAGTCATGTCATAGTGGAGATAGTTCCCATCGATGCGGCCGAGCAGCAAGTGCGGACAAGATATTCGCCACAGCCATTCACAGGGCAGCATGTGGAGATTTTTATGCCATTCATGAGATATAGAGTGGACATGGAGGCTACCTTAGATTCTTCTACATGGGAGAGGGATGATCACTCTAGAGAGTTGAGCATGCAGAGGCTGAGCTCTAGGCATAGCAAGAGTAGGCTGCAACACTACCCTTGTTAGAGGCAAGTTCTATCGTGACTCAGATCTTACAAACTGAGTTGGATCAAGTGAGAGCTGAGAGGGATAGAGCTATAGTAGACATAGAGAGTGTGTAGTCAGAGAGAGATTGGTACCACTAGATGTTCATGGAGACATAAGGCAAGGTGTTGGGGCTTAGAGGTGAGCTCAAGGAGATGCGATTGCGAAGTGAGGAGATGGGGTTGATTTGTTTATGGGCTTAGATCCTCCTTTCACTACAAACATCTAAGGACATATCAACCAAGTTGAATCTCTACTAAGTGAGAGCATTCACCTAACAGGTTGGGCTATCACTTGGAACGATGCAGAAACTCAGATGTTATCAATCAATATCTCAATTTAATGCTCAAATACTCTTAAAACCCAAATTATGCAAAACAATAAGCAAATTGATAATTTACAACAAATCCTTGCAAACTGAGAGAGTAGGTAGAGATTGATAACTGACAATTTTTTGAAGTTTGGGATGTGGAACAGTTGGGGACACCTCCACTAGTACCCCTGTCCAAGGCATTATTTTCTGTACAAAATCTAGATCTCCTCATGACACTGATCTTCACTATATATTTTGTTTCTTCCCTGGAAGACGTGGAGGACACCTCCACTAGCACCATAGTCCAATGCTGAATGTTTTTTAGGATGTCGGAAGCTCTTCAGATGATGATTGTCACTGTCTAGATTGTTTCTATGTTTACAACTCTGGAGGACACTTCCACTAATGCCTGTGTCTCAAAATGTTCAACTCTGTCTTCCTTCTTTCAGATCTTGAATCCTTGTCTCTGTAACCTCCTTCTGCAACTCCACTTAGAAAAACTCGGTACCTATAACCTGCAATCACAAAGGACTATGGTTGGGGGTTTTGGTGTTTAGACGTTTGCCTTAGTCAAGCCCCAAAGAGACATTCAAGTCTTTCGAACACTGTTGTTAGATAGAGAGTGCGTATCCCTGCGAGATAGAGGTAAAATCCAAATGATAAATGATTAAAAAACAAATAGATATCACCTTAGAAGTGTAGATCTCACATAAATGAAGGCTCTTCAATCACATGAGAAGATGAAGCCAAATTTGCAATCACAAAAATAATAATAATGCTCTTCTCTACAACAATGAATATCATGGATGCTCTAAAATCACAAATTTTCCAAAATATCATAATCATCTTCTAGTTTGAAAATGAAACACTAAACATGCTTATATATGCAACTACAAACATTCTCGCTAAGAATTTCACAATTCAAACTTGAGATGTCGGCATAGGACCTAAGTAACGGTCATAAAACTGACATTTAAAATTTAGGGTTAACACAAAATAGAGTAGGACTAGGGTGCTAGCGCCCAAGTCCACCCTCCAAATTTTGGTTAGGAGTCATCAAAGTGGCATCCCCTAGGTCCTATTTGCCATAAGACTTTAGGGTTTTCTCATCAAGATTCACAATTAACATGCAAGATGCTCTAAATGCATTCTAAGGAAAACCTTAAGAGGGAAAAGCCCCCAAGGGGACATTTTCCACAATAACAGTCTCTAGGAGTTATTTGTGATCCGTAGCCACACATGGACAACCTTCTATCACCCACACACCGCCGGGTCCTAAGGGGACCGATGACCAAGGTTTAACTATGTGATGTATCTTATGTACTATGATGTCCTATTTTGATGTACGTGATGATCGACTCTGATGTATACTCAAACTGATGTTTATATATATTATATTTTCCTATTGATGTTTGTAATTTTGTTAATTTATCACATGTGATTTTATATAACATACAACTAGTGATAAATATTAATGCTTATGTGAAAATTGAATTAATGCTAATGTGATACATACTAAACAATTCTTTGCAAAACATATGGTAAAATCTACAATGATTAATGAATTTCACACATAACCAACAATCTATGCTATATTCAGTTAATTCAAAAGTGATCTTAATAAAGCATGTTTAAACAAGATACAACAATGATTAACCAAAAAAGATGTAATGTAATTTGAATTAAGACAAAATAATCATATCTTGTCAAAATTGAAGCTAATCTAACTAATAAATTTGCTTTATAAAATAACATATAACATACAATCTTAAGCATAGAATTTCTTGAGGTGCACAACATTAATAGGTTCTTTAAACAATGTACCTTATTTATCAACTAACTTATATGCTCCTAATCTAAAGGCTTCAGTAACAACATACGGTCAAAGCCAATTAGGGTTGAACTTTCCTTTTTCTCCAAGAGACGCATTTACATTGCATTGATTTTCATATAGTACCAAATATCCAATGTCGAATGAAGGATATATGACATGCTCATTGTATGATTGTTGGACACTCTCTGATGGGCCTTAAGGTGCCTAAGAGAATTGATACACTATTCATCAAACATCTCAAGTTCTTGTAGTCGCTTTTCTCATTTTGTATCAACATCAATAATGTCCTTTAGGGAAACTCACAATGAAGGAATTTCTAACTTTAGAGGCATTATTGCATTTGTGCCATAAACAAGATTATACGGTGTAGTTCCAGTAGCCATATGAATGCTTGTTTTGTAAGCCCATAACGCATAAGATAGTTGAATATGCCAGTCTTTTTGATGTTTATTAAGAGTTTTTCATAGAATTTATCTAATAACCTTGTTTGAAGCTTCTTATTGATCGTTTGATTGAGGGTAGTAAGGCATAGAGAAGTGATGTTGAATATTATATTTTTTAAGAAATTTATTCACTTCCTTGTTCTTGAATGGTGTTCCATTGTTAGAAACTAAAATGGAAGGTATACCAAATCATAAAATGATGCTATCTTATATAAAACGACAAATTACTCCAGCAGTCATGGATCGTAGAGGAACGGCTTCAACCCACTTTGTGAAGTAATCAGTAGCAATGATAATAAATGTATGTCCTTGAGAAGAATGTCAATTAGATCCAAGCCCCAAATAGAAAATGGCCAAGGTGAAATTTGGGCATGAAGTTCCTAGGTAGGTGCTTGGATTAAATGATTATATTGCTGACATTGCGGACATTTCTTGACATATGCGAAGGAATCTTGTTCCATGTGTTTCTAATAATAGCCCATATGCAATAACTTTTGTACCAATGATTTTCCTCCAAAATACCCTCCACAAGCACCAGAGTGAGCTTCTTCTAAAGATATCAGGATTTCTGAATTACTAAGACATCAAAGAAGAACACCATTATAACTTCATCTGTATAAGACATTAGACAGAATGATATAATGCGCCACGAGTTTGTGTAGGCAAACTCGTATGTTTTTAGATTTTGAGTTAGGAATGGTACCATTGCATAAATAATTAAATATATGGGAGAACCATTCAGCAGAATTCATGTTACAATAGAGGTTAGTATCCAAAGATGCAACCTCTTCTAGTGTCAGTGTTTTAAGGTTATGGATTATGAAGGTATATTTGTTAGGTGAATCGACAAAGGATATAAGAGAAGTTGTGCTTGCCATAGCATCCACGTTTCAATTATCTTTCCTTAGAATAATATCAATTGAGAATGATGTAAATTGTTTTAATAAAGATAGGGCTAAGTCACGATATTGAGATAATTTATCCTTCTTAGCTTGATACAATCCTTTTATCTATCACATAATTAATTATGAATCACCATATATAGTGATGTTTTTGATGTTGAGATCCAAAGTAGCACGGAGTCCTACAATTAGAGCTTCGTACTTCGCAATGTTGTTTGTACATGAGAAGTTTAACTGATAAGAGATAGGAACTAGATTACCAAAAGGAGGTACTAGTATGACACCAGCACTAGAGCCAATTCGACATCATGAACCATTGAAATACAATTCCCATTTATCATTTGCATCTATATTTAGGATTTGATCATCAAGAAATGTCTCTAGACTTTGTATAGCAAAGGAGGGAGGTGTGTCAACTAAATGGTCAGTTAATGCTTGTGCTTTAATTGATTTTTGAGAGATAAATTTAAGATTGAATTCTATTAATAACATAACCCATTTAGCAAGGCGAACTGAAAGATCTGTTTAGTGAAAAGATGTTTCAACAGATCAAATTTCACCATGACATGTATTTCAACATTTAAAAGATAATGCCTAAGCTTATGTGTTGCAAAGACCAAAGTTAAGCAGTACTTCTCGATGATACTATATCGCACTTCATAATCAAGAAAAGTTTGATTGATGTAATATACAACGCACTCCTTGCCTTCAATATCATGTTGTGCTAATAAAGTTGTAAGAGCATTATTAGATGCTGAAGTATAAAGAATAAAAGGTTTATTAGCAGTAGTAGGTTGTAAAATAGGAGGATGAGCTAGATAACTCCTTAATTCTTCAAAAGCCATCTAACATTTATAATTCCATTGAAATTTTGAATCATTCTTTAGTAGTTGAGTAAAAGGGTGAGTCCTATCCACAATTTGTGAGATAAATTGGCAAATGGCCTGTATCTTCCCTTGCAAACTACAAAGTTGAGAAATGTTCTTAGGTGCTAGCATATTAACATTTACGTCAATCTTCTTCATATTTACTTCAATACCATGATGTGAGACTATAAATCCCAATAGTTTTCCACTGTCTACGCCAAAGACGCACTTATAAGGATTTAAGTGCATGTTGTATTTCTTTATTCACTCAAAAATTTGACCGAGGATTGTGACGTGATCTTGGTGATGAATAGACTTCACAAGAATGTCATCAACATAATCCTCTAAGATGTTATGCATGTAATCATGAAAAATAAGAGTCATAGCACATTGATAAGTTGCTCCTGCATTATTTAATCCAAATGACATGACTACCCAACAAAATGTACCCCAAGGTGTTATAAAAGTTATCTTATATTGATCTTAAGGATTGATGAAATTTGATTATATCTCAAAAAACCATCCATGAAGGAAAGTAATTCATGGCCAGCTATTGAATCCACGATCATATCAATGTTAGGCAACAGGAAATCATCTTTTAAGGAAGCAAGATTCAAATCCCTAAAATCAGTACACATCTGAATATGCCCATTAGGTTTAGCGATGGCCACGATATTTGAAATCTAAGGTGAATAATCAATAGGGTGGATAAAACTGGCTTCTAAGAGCTTTTCTATCTCATCCTTTTCCAACAATGCAGCTTTTAGATTCATATTACAAATCTTTTGTTTAAATTGCTTAGCATATGGTTTTAATACGATATTATGTGTTACAATATGAGGATCAATACCAGGCATATTTGAATAATTCCAAGTGAATAAATCTAAGAATTCATGTAAACTCTTCGTCATATCTTCTTTTTCTTCTATGTTTAAACAATCACCTATAAGGATAACCTTTTCAATGTTATCTTTGTCCATAGATACTTCAATAGTTTTTCCATTAAGTGCTAGGTTCTACAAGGTTGGGTGATTGCGGTAATTCTTCAGATTCTTCCTTAGATTTTAAAGTAGTGTTTATCAAGCAAGTGGACTTCCCAAAATATGCATCATTGTTCAAACAATAAGATAATCCACATTTATGATGATAATGAGGAACATTGTCATAAGCTCCCAAGAATTCAATTATTGCTTC
Organism: Cunninghamia lanceolata; assembly: GCA_027924645.1. Classification (NCBI taxonomy): domain Eukaryota; kingdom Viridiplantae; phylum Streptophyta; class Pinopsida; order Cupressales; family Cupressaceae; genus Cunninghamia; species Cunninghamia lanceolata. Next base: position 7,358,150 of record BSBN01001001.1, on the reverse strand, counting down.
ATCTATTGAAAAGGTATCCAAAGGAATCTCTCCTAGAGGACAATTAGTGTCAATCATCTTAGGAAATATTAAATTAAGTGATGATATTGTGTTCACATTAAGATTAGGACATCTATGGGCTTTTGATTCCTTGAAAGGATTATATCCAATGCCACTTGAGTAATGTTGTGAAGCGGATTCTATAGGTACTTGAATCCCTTGTTGATTAATACTACAACCATTACCTACATATTCACAATTCTTATAAAGGATCTAAAATCCTCGACCATAAAGAGAGGCCATATCTTTAGAAGAAGGTGGAGCCTTGTAGGTCTCATAATATGTAGTGTATGTAAGAGTATTATTTGTGTTTGTTACCAAAGAGACTTTAGATTTTAGATTTGAATTTTAGATGAAATCAATGAAATATTTGATGTTTTAGTATTAGAGTTGTTAATTTTATATTCTCCTATCTAGGGGGATGTAAAATCCAATGAACCCCAATTGTCACCAAGGAATGCATTTGATTGTTTGGACTCTTGCACAACATTATCTGTAGCAAGAGGAGTTGATGGATCAACTTTCAAGTTGTTTAAAATCTTATGATGAACAACTTGCTTTTGTAATTCAATTTGTAAATAGCTATCCAAATCAGGATCAACCTCAACAATATGAAGTTAATCTTTATAAATAAACTTAACTAAATGATGAAGTGTAGAAGGAACTACCCCTAATGCATGAATACAAGGTCTACCAAGAATCATGTTATAAGATAAGGAATGAGGCATGCCATGAATCAAGGTGGATAAAGTCATAGGTCCAACTTATATAGGTAAAGTTATAGTGCCTATAGACTGTCTTCCAACATTATCAAAGCCACAGATGCTTAATCTATCTAGATTAATCAAAAAGGTGTCAACCTTAATCTTATTATAACAAATTAATACCACAAACATTAAGATCCAATCCATTATCAATCATAACTCGCTTGATCAATTTTTTTTTATTGTAATGAAGACAATCAAATGATCATACTAATTTTGAACTTCAAGAGAAGGCAACTCATGTTGTTGAAATAGAATATCTATTTTTGTCACATGCATACAATCTAGGAGAGATGCTACATCATTCAGCTTGACAACAGGTGGTACAATCACCTTTTCTAAAGATTCTTGGAGGATTCCATGGTATTTAGGTGAAGTTTGTATAAGTTCCCAAAGAGAAATCTTAGTAGAGTAGCGTGAAGCTACTCAATAAGATCATAATCTTGACTAGTTTTATGTGTTAAATGAGGTGCTTGAGGAAGCATAGTTGAGAACCTGGTAAAGATATTAGAATTCTCAATTGTTGTTTGCTTTGTTTGTTATTCCAAGTTTTATATGTATGAGCAACCATAGTATGACTAGGTTGTTGTGAACTTCAATGGTTATTTATTTAGCATAGTTATAGATGTAATCAGGAGGTTGAGAGGAAGGTGAAAGACCTCTAATAGTGTGTTGCAAGTATGAGTAGTAAGTGTTGTAATTTATGTCAACACCTAAGGTCAACATCTAAGGAAGTTATTTCTATAAGTTTGAGCAAGTGTTTGAGAAGAACAATGCAGTATTTTGCTTCGCATATCATGTAGATTGAATATCTTTGTCTGCAGTTTGAAAGTTATGTTAAGGGATGTTTGTAGTTTCTATGTCTCAAGTTTGAGCCTCCGGTGTAAAGATTTGAGTGAGTTCTGTTCACCAGAGTAAAAGCTATTTTTCTAAGTATTCAATGGTGACAGGGAGAATGTATTCTGCTCCACATCTCTCTACATTTAATTTTTATAGTCTATGGGTCTAAGATTAAGTTTAGAATGATGTTATGTGCCTTCAATTGAAGTGGTTCATGATTTGGTTCTCCACAAGTGATCTTTCCTTTATAATAGTGGTTGATAGTAATGTTTAAGTGGTCCAGTTTGAAAAATCTTATTGATAGAATGTTTGGAGGTTGTGCGAAAGTTCTTGGTGATTGTAACATGCCTTTAGATGTCTCTAGATTGTGTTCCTACTTTTTGATTGGTCCGTAAAGTGTAATTAGGATCATGGATGGAGCATGTTCCTAAAGGTCTTAGTGTTAACACCAGTTTTGGCTGACCTAGTTGTTTTCACTACTTGCAATTATGCTTTGGAGTTTGTGATAGTGTGTTGTTGCATGGGAGATTACATTTGAGTCCCTACTAAGGTGTGGTGTGGTCCACATTCATTCCTTTACACCACGAGAATGTTTAGGTCTAGACCTAATTTGAATATTGGCTAAGTTTACTATTTGTGTCGACCTTGAAGATTATTTCCAAGACTGCGAATGTATAAATATGAATTAGATGATTGGGAGATCTAGTGAAGTTGTTGAGATAGATGAAATGGCTCCATGAGAAGCATTATTTGTTATAGGTGTGATCCATATGAGTTTGAGAGTGTGAAAGTGAGCAGAAAAGAATATTATTTTGATGTAGAAAGGTTGTGAAAGATTCAATCAAGTTTGTGGTGGATCCTTGGTTGTTGTGAGATTTGTTCTCATTGTAACTATCTTCCTCTATCTTCTTTTACTTTTGGCAGTGAGCCCCTTTTGGCAATGAGCCTCTTCTCTTGGTAGTGAGCCCCTTCTTCTTGCAGTGAGCATTTTGGGCAGTGAGCCCTAAGGTAGTGAGCCCGGTAGTGATCCTTGTTGTAAATTTTGTTATATCATTTATATTGTGAGTTAATCATCATCGTGGTTTTTACCTTATTGGGTTTTCCATGTAAAAATTTGGTGTGTCATGTGTTGAATGTGTGAATGTGCTTAAGTTTCTAATTTCATGCTTTAATGGTTAAATCATAATAACAGTGATTAAGTGGTTGATGTGTTGATGCTTAAAAGAAGTTAGGTTTTGGTTACAAATAATTCACCCCACCATCTTAGTTGTCTTGTACATTTCAACAATTGGTATCAGAGCTAGGTTTCCTTGGAAGAAAGCCTAACAACTTGAGGTAGATTGGGGATGGTGCACAAGAAGGAGTCTGCAGTTTATGGAACAGATTATGCTCTCTAGAAGGTACGAATGAAAAGTCATCTTATTTCTCTTAGTTATAGTGTTTGGAAGATGGCAGATACAAAGTATACCATGAAGTCAAACAATATGAGTTAAATGGAAAATCTAGAGATGATCTATTAAATGCCTTATCTAACACTGAGTTAGTGAAAGTTATGGATATGGAAATTGTTCATGAGATCTGGGTTAAGTTGAAAAATTTATATGAAGGAGATGATTTTGTAAAGAGTGCCAAATTACAAAACTTGAAGGTGAGGTATGAAGCTCTAAAGATGAGTGATGATGAGAACATAACAATCTACATGTAAAAAGTTGATGAAATTGTCAATGGAATCAAAGGTCTCGGAGGAACTATTTATGAGAATGACGTTGTGCTAAAGATTCTTAGATCATTGCCTAAAGCATATAGTCACAAGGTGCCTACAATTGAAGAACTTATGAGTGTGAACATGATTACAAAGGATCAGTTGCTTGGAAAGTATACTGCTTTTGAGATGAGAGAGTTTGGTAATGCTTTGCTAAAGACTGAGAGTGCTTTTAAATCTAGTACTTCAGAGGACCTCAAGATCTGAGAAGTATGCTGTGGAACCAGATGATGACCTTGATGAGATTGAAGCCAACTTTGTGGATAGAATGCAAAGAGGTACCAATAAGTTCAAAGGCAAATTACCATTCAAATGCTTTACTTGTGGTAAGATTGGTCACTATGCCTCTAGGTGTCAGAGAGAATTGAGAAAGGCAAGAAGAAATTTGAAAGTAGACCTAGGATCATAAAAAAATGCTATTATGTTAGAGATGATGATGATGATGGTGTAACAAATGATGAGTCTGGTGATACTAGTGCAAATGAATGCTTGTTTATTGCTATCAAGGAAGAACTTGTATCTACTAATCCTGCTAGTTGTGTGAAGTTACAAAAACTAGTGGTGTGCTTTGTCTGTCTGTCAGGTTGAGAAAGATAAGGATGAATGGATTATTTACAGTGGATGTTCACATCACATGAATGGTGATAAAAGTAAGTTTGTAAGTTTGGAAAAGTATGATGGAGAACTAGTTAGGTTTAGAGATGATGCAACTAGTAAGATTTGTGGAAGAGTATCTATTTCTTTTGATGGAAAGAACAATACACATGATGTTCTATGTTTGAAGGGTTTAAAGAATAATATTTTAAGTGTTGGTCAAATGAGTGATAAAGGGTATGATCTAAGATTCAGGGATAATGGATGCAAGATCATGGAAAGCTCTGGAACAATGATTGATATTGGTAAGAAGACTAGAGGTAATGTTTATCATTTGAGAGGAACTAATGATTGTTGTTTGTTGGCTCAGACAAATGAGAGTTGGTTGTGGCATAGAAGGATGTGTCATATCAATTTTGACAACATGGTGAAGATAAGTTCAGTACAAGATGTGAGAGATTTGTAGGTAGGCTTGTGAAGCCTGCTAATACTATTTCCAAGGAATGTCAATTGGGGAAACAAACAAGGACAAGTTTCAAGAGTAAAGAACACTTCTCTGTTGGATTGCTTGAGTTGGTGCATATAGATTTGTGTGGTCCTACAAGAATAATAAGCCTGCAAGGAGACATGTACTTTATGTTGCTTATTGATGACTATTCTAGAATGACTTGGGTCACTTTTCTAAAAGATAAATCAAAAGCCCTAGACAAGTTCAAAGCTTTCAAGGCGATGGTTGAAAATGAGTTAGAATTAAGAATCAAATGCGTAAGGTCCGATAGAGGAGGTGAGTTTACATCAAATGAATTCAATATTTTCTATGAAGAACATGGGATAAAGAGACAGTTGTCTGCTCCTAGGACTCCTCAGCAGAATGGATTTGTTGAAAGAAAGAACATGACAGTTCAAGAGGCTGCTAGGTCAATGATGAAGGAGGCCAACCTACTGGAAGTGTATTGGAGAGAAGCCATACTTACTACTGATGGTGACTGATTGTCATTGATGCCAAAAGGTGTTCTCATGTTTGATGTCATATTGTTTATGCTTCATTCTTGTTCATCATGCTTTCAGGATATCATGGTGTTGGTGTTATGATGGTGTTGGGAAAGTAAAGAGTTGGGTTATATTGTTTCACTTATCTGATGCTCATGATGTTCTTAATGATTGATGTTCATGGTATAATGTTCATTTACTTCACTTCAGGAGTTGCAGTGTTTTGGCAGAGAATGAAAAAGTTGCTTCTTGTCAGAATGAATACAAAGTTCAGGGTTCAATCAGGTTCATCATGCTTGTTATGTTAGTAAATGTTTGATATATATCTAACATATGATGTTAAAATTTTTGTGACATTCAGATAGAGGATGATTGTTCTCTCATACTCAACATTGCATTATATAGTGTCAATGCTTCTACTTCATCAAATCATGGTCAGATTGAAGTTTGCAATTACAGTGATAAAATCATTGTTATCATTGTGATCTTCTTAGTTTGCAATAACAATGATCTTATTTATATCAGTGGCATTGAAATAATTTTATCTCAAGGTCTTTAAAAACTAAGTTTAAATCCATTCTAAATGTCAAGCACTTTTTGTTTTAATATTGAAGTGACCTGCGATATCAGGTCAGAGTCACTTAAAGTGACTTGGTGAAGGGTTTAGCAGTCATGGGCAATCGGCCTCTTCCCTCATTCTCTTCGATGGCACAAGTTTCATATTATGTGCGATGGAGGTAAAAAGCAAAGTGGTGGTTGAATGTTTTATTAAAAGAACATTGTCTTGGTGCCTGATTTCTTTGAAGGAAATTTATGCTTTAAAAAAACATTGCTTGTTTTGGAGTTTAAAAAGCATTGAAAATGCTTTATGAATTAAGAAGGGCCCGATAAAAGATGATCTCCATTTTATTTTAAGGCATCGAATTGCCTTCTTAAGGGGAGCATATAATATGTTCATTAAAGTTTCTATTATGGATGCCAAATCACTAAGCCTTTTATGGCTTTAAGTTTTTTTTAGAAACTTTGTTTAAATACTAAGTGGTCAGCCCATACCACATTTAGGCCTTTTAAAAATGGAGAGTTTTATTTTTAAAAAAAAAGCTATCAATTTCTTTTTATGGTGATAAGTTTTTTTTAAAATTAGAAATTATTTTTTTCTAATTTAACAACTCCAAGAGATGATATTAGGATTGTTTGAGGAGATTTTTTGTAAGGGAAATATTTATGGAGAATTGAAGATTGTTTTTGAAAGGATTGTTTTGACAAAGAATATAAAAAAATATAATACAGAGTGATTATATTTTTGAGAAGATATATTATGAAAATTGTTTGGAGAACAAAATGGTTTTTGAAGAAATATTTTATGAGATCTTGAAAAAGAAATAACAGATGATTTTTTTTTTTTAAATGCGCCTGGTAAACTTTTTAATGTGACCGGTGACGCTGGTGCGACACGCCCTCCGGCTCCACGTGAATGCTTTTGCCTGGAGCAATGAACCGGTGAGGCCACAACTGGGGGACCTCATCCCCTAGGAAGAACACTTCAAACCCACGAGCTCATTGGCCCAGCGAAGGCATAAAGCCTTGCGAGCTCATTGGCCCAACGGGGGTTTGAACTCTGGTGGCCGCCACTACATCCTGAGCGACTTAACCACCGAACCATGCCATCATCAGCAATATCAGATGATTTTATTATAGATTAGTGAAGTTATTTTTGTAGAGATATATTGAAAGATTTTTTTGAAGAAGACAAAGGAGATTTTCTTTTGCAGAGAAGATGAAAGTTCTCAGAAATTTTATTGATCAGATTTTATTTAAGATGTTTGGACTTCTTTCATGATTTTGTTTATGTAGGGAAGATGAAAGAATACAAGGGCAGATTGAAAAAATAAATTGTTGAAGACATTCAATTTGATGAAAATTAAAGTGAAGATGAAAGGTTTTGTAAAGAGGATAATGAAAATTTGTTTGAAGGAATTTGCAGGCAGAGAAGATAATCAGATTGAAGGCTTTTGTGATTTGGAGAATATGAAAGGTTATGAAATTGATTTTGTAAAATGCAGAGAGGGATCTTATATTTATTGGCTTCACATGAATATTGGGTGTGTGTTGTTGAGTGGATCAGAATACATGATTGATTATTTTGAAGAGAAAATTTAGATGAGTTTTGTATATGAATTGGGTTGATGAGAAGAATGATCATTTTGATAGACACATGTGAAAGAAGTGTTTTGTATTGAAACAGAGAAACCCTCTGAGTTCTTGTTTTTAGTTTGTTCTGTATTAGGGGTTGGTGCTCCTTGAAGTTGGTGCTTCTAAATATTGTAATCAGTGAGATTTTTCATAAAGCTAGTTAGGTAGTTTTGGAGTGGTTTTTCTACCCCTGGAGGGTTTTCCACTTGTGCAAATTTGTGTTATGTTGCATATTATTTTTCACCTGAATGTGTGTATGTTAATACTTTTCTCATGAGGTTTTGTTCTCTTACTTCATTTTCAGTTATGCGCATATGTTTATCAATGATATCTTTCTCCTTGTGTTTTGAAAGTTAAAGTTTGCAAAAAGATTTGAAAATTTACACAACACTGATTCACCCCCCCTCTCAGTGTTGTCCTTGACTCCTACAACTACTATCTACATTCAGAATAGAGTTCAAGTCAAAGGTAATGGTAGTAAAACTCTTTATGAATTATGGTATGGAAGAGTTCCTACAGTGAAATATTTCAAAGTTTTTGGAAGCAAATGTTATATCATAAGAGAAGAAGAGTTAGGCAAGTTTGATGCTAGATGTGATTAAGGAATTTTCCTAGGATACTCTACTAAGAGTAAGGCCTATCAATGCTACAATAAGAGATTGAGAAAGATCATTGAGAGTGCTAATGTGAAGGTTGATGAAGACAAGGAAAGAATATCAGATTTGAGTGGCTATGAATCAGATGAACCTCCTACTATTACAGTAAATGAAGAAAAAGTTGAAAAATAAGAAAGTCAAATTGAAGAATAAAAGGCTCCAGAAAGTGCTATTAAGACTCCCATGTATGTAAGGATTAATCATTCTAAAGATCAAATTATTGGTGATAAAAGAAAAGGGGTATTGACAAGGAAAATACCTATAGAAGAACATGTGAACTACTGTCTACTTTTAAATATTGAACCTAAAATTGTAAGTGAAGCCTACAAAGATGAAAATTGAGTAAAGGCTATGAAAGAAGAGTTGATGTAGATAGAGAAGAATCAAACTTGGGAATTGGTTCCTAGACCTATTGATAAGAATGTGATTGGAACTAAATGGGTTTTTAGAAACAAAATGAATGAAAATGGAGAAGTAGTAAGAAACAAAGCAAGACTGGTATGCAAAGGATATTCTCAGGTTGAAGGTATAGATTTTGAGGAGACTTATGATCCTGTGGCAAGGATTGAAGCAATAAGAATGTTTCTAGCATTTGCAACACACAAAGATTTCAAAGTGTACCAGATGGATGTGAAGTCTTTATTCTTGAGTGAAGAGCTGGAAGAAGAGGTCTACATTGAAAAACTAGAAGGATTTTGGTCATCAGACCAAGGTGACATGGTGTGCAGATTGAAGAAAGCCTTGTATGGACTAAAGCAAGCCTCTAGAGCCTAGTATGCAAGGTTGGATAAGTATTTGATGCAATTAGGGTTTAGTAAAGGTACTACAGATAGTAATCTCTATTTCAAAATCAATGATGATCAAATTATGATTGTTCTAGTCTTTTTTGATGATATTATCTTTGGAGGCAATGAAGGTATGTGTAAGAGATTTGCAGAGGAAATGTAAAAAGAGTTTGAGATGTGTATGTTTGGTGAAATGAATTTCTTTCTAGGACTATAGATTACTTAATCAGAAAAAGAAATTTTTATTTCTCAATCCAAGTATGTGAAAGAGTTGTTGAAGAAGTTTGGAATGGAGGATTCTAAGCCAATATGTACCCCTATGGTAACTAGTTGTAAGCTAAGCAAGAATGATGAATCAGCTAAGACTAATTAGAAAATGTATAGGTCTATGATTGGAGGACTACTTTATCTAACCTATACCAAACCAGACGTAATGCATGCAGTTTGTCTTGTGGCAAGATTTCAAGGAGATCCTAGAGAGTCACATGTGATGGTAGTTAAGAGGATAATGAGATATTTAAAAGGCACTTTAGAGTATGGATTGTGGTATCCTAAAGATACTGACTTCACTCTTAGTGCTTATACATATGTAGATTGGGCTGGAGATGTTGATGACAGAAAAAGTACAAGTGGAGGTGCTTTCTTCTTCAGTAACAAATTAGTTTCATGGCTGAGCAAGAAGCAAGATTCAGTTTCCTTATCTACTATAGAAGCAGAATATATTGCTGCAACATGTTGGACTCAAGTGCTATGGATGAAGCAAACATTGAAGGATATAAGAGTTGTGTATGGAGAACCAATTTCAATCTTTTGTGACAATACAAGTGCTATAAACATTTCAAAGAATCCAGTGATGCACTCAAGAACAAAGCATATATCAATAAGGTATCATTTTCTAAGAGAAAAGGTAACATAGAATGAAGTAAAGATGGAATATGTGTCTACAAAGGATTAGATTGTAGATATTTTCACAAAGCCTCTCCCTAAGGATACCTTTGCGTATCTCAGGGAGAAGTTAGGGGTTATTACCCCTCTTGCTCTAAACTAAGATGCATAGAAAGTGCATTAGTCTAGTGGTGCCCAAAGTCTCATTCTTGGTTTGGATTGATGTTTTGAAGGCTACCTCTTAGGGGGAGTAGGTAGAAGTTGCTGATATGAGTTCCTGATAAAGAGCAGTAAGTGTTGCAGTGTTGCTGATGGGGAAGTAGTGCAATGTTAGTAAGAACTAAATTGAGACTTGATAACTAAAGAAAGAGAAAAGCTCTAGCACCCTTTGCCATTGATGTCAAAGGGGGAGAGAATTTCATGTGAAAAACTTAAGGAAAGCGATTCTGAGGAAGTTGCAGCCAAAGAAAGCATAAAGTAAGGAGGAGCAAAGAAGCAAAGCAATTTTGTCTTGATGATTTTTCACATCATGTGTTGCCATCAATGACAAAGGGGAAGATTGTTGCAAGCATGAATAGTAAGTGTTGTCATTGATGTCAACACCTAAGGTTAGCATCTAAGGAAGTTATTTGTATAAGTTTGAGCAAGTGTCTAAGAAGAACAGTGTAGTATTTTGCTTTGCATATGTTGTAGATTGAATATCTTTGTCTATGGTTTGAAAATTATGTTAAGGGATATTGTAGTTGCTGTGTCTTAAGTTTGAGCCTCTAATGTGAAGATTTGAGTGAGTTCTATTCACCAAAGTAAAAACTATTTTTCTGAGTATTCAATGGTGACAGGGAGAATGTATTCTACTCCACATCTCTCAGGATTTAAGTTTTATAGTCTACAGTTCTGAGATTAAGTTTGGAATGATGTTATGTGCCTTTAGTTGAAGTGGTTCATGATTTGGTGCTTCGCAAGTGATCTTTCCTTTATGACAGTGGTTGGAAGTAATGTTTAAGTGGTCTGGTTTGAAGAATCTTCTGGATAGAATGTTTGGAGGTTGTGCAGAAGTTCTTGGTGATTGTAACATGCTTGTGGATGTCTCTAGATCATTTTCCTACTTTTTGATTGGTCCACAAAGTATAATTCAGATCATGGATGAAGTGTGTTCCTAAAGGGTCTTAGTGTTCACACCAGTTTTGGCCGACCTGGTTGTTTTCACTGCTTGTGATTATGCTTTGGAGTTTATGATAGTGTGTTGTTGTGTGGGAGATTGCATTTGAGTCCCTAATAAGGTGTGGTGTAGTTTGCATTCATTCCTTTCCACCATGGGAATGTTTAGGTCCAGACCTAATTTGAATATTGGCTAAGTTTACTATTTGTGCTGACCTTGAAGATTGTTTCCAAGACTGTGAATGTATAAATATGAATTAGATGATCAGGAAATCTAGTGAAGTTGTTGAGATAGATGAAATGGCTGCATGAGAAGCATTATTTGTTTTAGGTGTGATCCAGATTAATTTGAGAGTGTGAAGGTGAGCAGAAAAGAATATATTTTTGATGCAGAAAGGTTGCGAAAGATTTAGTTAAGTTTGTGGTGGATCCCTGGTTTTTGTGAGATCCGTTCTCATTGTAACTATCTTCCTCTATCTTCTACTTTTGGCAATGAGCCCCTTTTGGCAGTGAGCCTCTTCTCTTGGTAGTGAGCCCCTTCTTCTTACAGTGAGCATTTTGAGCAGTGAGCCCTAAGGCAGTGAGCCTTGTTGTAAATTTTGATATATCATTTATATTGTGAGTTAATCCTCACCATGGTTTTTCCCTGATTATGTTTTCCACATAAAAATCTGGTGTCTCATGTGTCTCATGTGTGAATGTTCTTAAGTTTCTGATTTCATTCTTTCATGGTTAAATCATAATAATAGTGATTAAGTGGTTGATGTGTTGATGCTTAAAAGATGTTAGGTTTTGGTTACAATTAATTTAGCCCCCCTCTCAGTTGTCTTGTGCATTTCAACATAGTGAGCATTGGTTTAGAGTGTGGTTGAGACACATCCAAATGTAGGTTGACCACTATTTTTGGTTTCACAAGTTCTTCTTGAGGTTTAGGAACATAGATTGCATTTACTAATCTTTGAAACAACAATGGTTTAGGAGTCATAGTGGAATATTCAATCAAGATAAAGTCCTCAAGGGCTTGATCTGACATATTGAAGTCATCACAACTAAATGACTCATCATACACATGAAAGTCTTGTAAAAAGTAATCCGACATTATAACATGTTCTAATTAACCCAAGACTTAAATGTAAAGCAAGATAGCATAAACATTGTAGAGATAAAGCAAAATGTCACTATGCAAATTACAAAGTAGTAATTTCAAACTCTTTTAATGAAAGACTAAAGAGATCAATCAAGATTCAATGTATATACTTTCATAAATGAGGATTTGCAATCTAAATGTTATTTAGGACAACCAACTATTTCAGATCTGATGTTAAAAAGGATGCAAATTATTTTAAAGCATGGGTTCACCAAAATATTTAGTGGAAAAATGCAAGATTAGGATAGTTTATCTCAACCAAATCAAACCCCACATTTCTATATGCTAAACATTAGGGAAGTGAAACCGAGCTTTCTCTCTATGAGGGATCAAGCTACAGATTTCCTAAATCCCTTTCTATGCTAGATATGACTAGTAAATGATTTGATTAGGCCTTCATAAGCTTGTAACATTCACAAAGCATGAAACCCTAATTTACCAATTAGACTGTAATAAGCTAATTTTAGACATAGATAAGGGAAAATAGATCATAGAAACATAGAGTAGAAGGTATAGAGAGTGTGCACCTAGAAAATGAGGGCTTGAAGGTCAAGGGTACCCACTCCTTTGCCCCGTAACTTTCCAACATATGAAATATTATGTACCAGGCTTTAGAGTACCTCTAGAGGTTTCTAGATCTCGAAGAAAATGCTCAATAGGGCTAGGGTGCCTACTCTTTTGACCTGAAAGTTTTACAATATCAAAATCAAAAGTTTTGTGACAAAGGTATCTGTAATGTCCGTCTTTCTACTACTCTTTTCTACCAGATCTTATCGAATGTAACCTGAACATACAAAAGGAGGAGAAATATGGTTGTGGCTATATAGGAGCTTGCCTTAGTCAAGCCCCATTTTTAGTATTCCTACCTCAACAATAGCCAATGACAAAGATCTACAGATGTGTGTACTCATCTAACAAATGTGTATGCATAAATATCAAACCCTAGATGCCTCAAGCATCAAGGAAAGATCAATACTTTGCTTCACTCAAGGACACAACAACAACATCTCCTCAAGGAGATGAGAGCAATGAAGACTTGTAGAATAAGAAGGTGAGGCAGCTGTATTCGCAGAAGATTCCCAAGCTCAAGTTGGAGGCTTCAACCCTTCTCCCGATCATACAAAAGGTTGTGCAAACCCTAGGAAGAGAAAGATAGTCTAAAGATCTTGATTCCTAATCTCCATTAAACATCTCCATGACAGTAATCTTCAATATCTTCAAAGAGCTTCAACAAGTTGCTAGTCTTCAATAGGAAAAAATGGCAGAGTTTTAGCATAGAAAGCTTGCATATAGATTGTGTGTTAAAATGATTTTCAAATGTATTTAAATACCTAACCTTAAAAATTCAAATATTTGGAATAATGTGTCAACATCACGTGAAAAATGAAATTTTAAAATTAGAATCCCAAGGTGCACGATGGGAGCTGACACCCTACCAAAATTCAAAACCCTAAAAAATAGGGCAGGACAAGGGCATAGGCACCCTTGTCTAGGCCCTGATTTTTCCATCAGGTCTATATCAAGGATGTCTAGGATGTCCAAAATCCAAAGTTTCTTTCTCGGTTCAACCAATAGTCATTTTAGAATATGACATTTCTTCAATTAGCTATAGGTCAATCAGGGTTTAGGGAGGTTAGAAATAAATAGGTTGAAAGGACACCAAGGGAGAGGAGCTAAACCATGATAAATTGTACCATTCCATACAGGAGGACAATTTCTAACATAACAATCTTGAAATTAAAAATGTTAATCTTTCTCATTTGAAAATATCAACACTCACACATCCAAATACTAAGTTTTCTCTCTACTCTTGCAAGGCTTACTAAGTTTTCCTCTACAATAGCATTCTATAAGGTTTTGGAGATGAAATCTAAAGTATATTTTTGAGGTCTTCATATTTGGTAGCATTCTTTTATCTTTCATTGTCGATCCCCTTTGTTCTTCCCATTTCTCTTCATTCACTTTGAGTCAATCCTAAATTTCCATGATCCTTTCCCATACATTCTCCATTATCCCAATTTTATATTTTCCCATCCAATCCCTCCATTTCCCATTATCATCCATACACACATAGACCACTATGCATAGTATAGCCTCCTCAAATTTTTTATTTTGTCATACAAAACTTGCACACACCACATCACCATTTCACCTTAGGATTGCACACACATCAATCTTTACTGACTTAGTTGAGGTTGAAATATACCAATAAGGGGACTAATTAAGGTAGTATCCCATACAACTAAACCTTTCCCTCTTGTGCCCTAGCTCAAATCTTGCATATTTGAATATTTGGAATAGGTACAAAGAATCTCTGGATAGATCTAAAACCAACTTACCAAGAAGAATATTCACCAAAAAGTCAAATCCCCAAGATACAAAGGACATAGGAACCAAACTATAAATTTTATTGACAAGTTTTAGATTGAAAGATTATCTAACTCTAGTTCCCACCTCTAGCACTAGAGTCTTGTCTGAGATTTTTGTAGGGACTATAACACCGTCTATTAGCACTAAAGACATTAGAAGGACCCTAGCACCCAAATCCAATGCAAAATTCCTAGTAAGAATTTTCAAGAGGACCTTGACACCCATCTCCAATGGTAGAAACCTACTCCAACACCCTAATGTAAATCCATCTAACTACAGTGCACAAGTTTAGTGAATTTCTCTTGACATATCAAAAAGATATCAAATTTTGTATAGTTGATCCTCCAATCATGTTCTATCAGCCTTAGATGGTCATCATAAACCTTCAATATTTCTAGGGACATAAAATATGTTTCCCAAAGGCATTTACACTTATTCATTTAACATCTTAGTACTAATTTAATTTATTTGGAAATCTAAAAGTTATTGTTATTCTCTATTTTATATTAGTGGTAGATTTTAGATTTGTTAGATTAGATTGATACATTGAAAAATTAGCCTAGGCTAGAGTGCAAACACATAAAACCTATTCAACATAACCTAGTGTAGACACCTAAAATTGACTCCAATTTCACCATCACTCACTATACCTTATTCTTCCACATTAATTAAATAATTATTAATTATTTAAGTTAATTTTCCCACTTCCTAACATTAATTAAATAACTTACAATTATTTATTTAATCCATACTTTCTTCTAATATTAATTAAATAATTTATAATTATTTAATTAATTAAATCATAAATCTAAAATTAATTAAATAAATCAAATATTTATTTAATCAATAAGAATCTAATAACATCTTGATTTCTTTCCAAAATTAAACTCATGTGTATCTAATTAATTTATTTAATTAGATAATTCATCAATTATCCTCCCATCCTTTTTCAAAGATTTATTTCCTTTTGAGGATTTAAAACTAAAATCAAATCTCTTTCTATATTTTCAAATCCTATCTTATCTTGTTTTATTTCCTCTTTGATTGAATAAAGTAAAAATCAAATCTCATCTCTAAAATCAAATCTCTAGATCAAACCTTCTTCCCTCCACATTAAAACTCTATAAATATAGCCTCGACCAAAGCTATTTGCAGGACACAACAAAGTAAAGTTATGTGGCAGGAATAACGAGTAACCAACATATCAACATATCAACCATTCTATCAATCGAAGTGTGCGGATTTGATTAGAGGAAAAGGTTTTGTATATTTGCATTTATCTTTTGTTTTCCTTTGATCAATTTTCAAGTATACATTTTGGCACACCCGCGGCTCTAACCCTCACTTTTTATAAGTTTATGTGCTTAAATTTGCAAATCTAGCTTGCTTTTTGTGGGCTTTATTAACTTTTTTGTTGCATGTTTATGCCATTTTTGGAAAAAAATCCTAGATTTTAAAGATTTTATCATATATTTCAAATGGATTTGAATTTTTCTACAATATTTTAACAAATGTTTACTGATCATCTCAGGAACCTACAGAAGAAAAATCACGTCTTTATCATTAGTTTTGAATGAGTTATAATGATTTTAGTTTTTTTCATAAATTTGCATTTCTATACACAAATCAGTGAATTTTCTAAAACACTTTACATATCTAGAAAGATCTTGAAATTTTAATGGGGGTCTATTCTTTATAGATTTAATTTTGAGGCCAAATAAGGTACGAAATGATCAGATCTTTGCCAACTATAGTTTTTTCATACATCCCCATTTCTAGGCGCAAATCAGGAATTTTTCTGACTTTTTTATATTTCAGGAAAGCTCTCAGAAAATTAGTAGGGGTCTCTCTTATGAGTTTTTACATTTCAGGTCAAAAACATTTCAAAATGATCAAATTTATGTCACTATCTAAAAAAAAATGTATCTGAAATTGAAATCTTCTGATGAGCTTATCTTTTATGGCTACATTTTAACATTATTTTCTAATTTTTTTCAGGGATTTTGTTTTGTGCTAACATTTTGATTGTAGCTATCTTGTTTGTCAAACATTAAATCATTGAAACTACTAACAGATTGTGTGCAACACTACTTGTCAAAGATCAAATTTTTATCACTAATCTAGGCACTTAGTTTAATCTAGGGGGTTAATTAATCACTGTTTGTTGTACTTGTAAGGATGGTAGGTGTTTTCTCTCACCTTATGAAAACTCAGTGATCAGAAGCCAGACCCATCTCTTTTATGTTTTTTAATCCCTTAGAGGGCATGCCTTTTGATTTGTGAGAGGGAATGGTCCAAGCGGTATTTTCGTTTCGGTCCACTATATAAATAATTGTCGTTGTGACAAAAGTCATCAGTCACATGGTGCAGATGTTCTATACCTACAAAAGTCTCCCTTAGTATCTATGAGATACATAAAAACCCTTTCTAAGGGCTGGGAGACCTCTTAAATGAGTGAACCACTGCATGTATAGACACTAGATTATCCTGAAACACTGAATAGAAACCACTTGTTGTAGAAGCCAAAAACATTTTTGCT